>JAZGTL010000009.1:6177500-6810000 GCA_037349345.1 Oemleria cerasiformis | reverse complement strand
TGAAATTCAAACACTTTAAAAATTGATTCTTTAAAAAAATATTAGTTAAGATAATATAAATTTTTGGAGAAAGAAAAAGGAAGATAAATTAAAAAGCAATAGGAAAATAAAATAATATTAAATAATTAAAAATTATATACTGATGTGGAATCTGAATCATTAATAACTGAACTATTTTAAATATTATCTATTAAAACTATATTAATATTTTCTTTACGGGCTCTTAAAAAATTCTCTCGACCTACCCATGCTAAGGTAGATATTTTTTTATCGTGAAGTAACGCCTTATTCAATGTTAAATTAATTAAAATTCCCCATTCTGGCAATATAAACGCAATTAACTATATTTCTCAGACTTGACAACTCCTTCAACTTGTGAGTCTTGCGACCTAGCTTCTCTAAATTCACCGCCAATGCCGAAGAAGAAGAAGAAGTTGAACAAGGAGCGCTTACCTGAAGAAATCATATTCAAAATCCTCACTTGTCTTCCAGTCCAATTGCTGATCCAATTCAAGTTGGTTTCCAAACGGTGGCGTTCCATAATCTCCGACCCCCAATTCGCAAAATTCCAGTTCAAAGAAGCCTCCGAAAAACAAACCCTAGCACACAGACTCCTCTTCTTCAACCAATCCCACCTGAAATCCTTAGACTTGAAAACGCCGTCGTCCGAAGAGGTCGGGGGCTGTTTGGTCAGTAAACTCAGCTTCCTCTTGAAGCAACCGACTCGTATTGTCATGATATTGGGCTCCTGCAATGGTTTGGTATTTGTAGCTGCTAATGGTTATGAAAACTTATATTATGAAAACTTTTATCTCTGGAACCCATCCACTTGTTTTTGTGCAGAAATTACAAAACCCAGCAGATTTTAATTCAGAAAACAATAAGAATGATAGGATTGTTAGGATTTACTGCCATGGGTTTGGTTTTGTGTCGGCCACTGACGACTATAAAGTTGCTTTGGCACATGGAATTGACAAAGAAAAAACTCTTGAGGTGTTTTCATTGAAAGCTAACTCTTGGAGAAGTATTGAAGCTCCCAATAACTTAATGGATGGTGGGGTATTGGAAGCCACATGTAAGTGGAGCTATAGTTGCTCTTGATTTGGCTGTGGAGAAGTTTCGACAAGTAATGTGGCCCGAAGATGATGTTACAGTGCATTTTATGAAGATGGGGGTTCTTTTAGATGGACGCCTCTGTGCATGGGCTCACTCTAATCTTGGATATATTAAAATCTGGGTGATGAATGAATATGCTGTTCGTAAATCTTGGACAATGCATTTTAAGTTTAATCTTTCGGGTTTTGAACCGCACTGGTCTTTCACACCTTTCTTCTTTAAGGAAAGTGGTACTGTTGTAATGGGACAAAAGGATGTTTTAAACCCAATGAGATTGAGTTGATATGGTTAGATCGCAAGAATGGCAAGTTTGATACGAATAATGTGTTTGTTGATATGGTTAGATCGCAAGAATGGCAAGTTTGATACGAATAATGTGTTTCATAGTGGACCATATACGATTGAGGGAGTTCATTTTAGCGGGGAGAAGATTGAATATGTGGAGACTCTGCTACCATTCATTTCTGTTAGATCTGGTAAGCTTTATAACGAAGTAGCTTTTTGCATTTGAAATTTCACTTACAGTTTCTATAAAACTTTGATCGCACTTTCTTTCGTTGGCAGATGAACAGACAAATACCGCTGCTACTCATTTTCAACAGCTGCTTGTTTGAGTATAAGTGAATGACTTGTGATGCACGTTTCATGATTGACATAACTTAAAGTTAATAGAGTCCATTATGAATTAAGAATTATTATTGGAATCCCTTATGAATTAAGAATTATTATTGGAATCCCTTTGAAGAAGGTTTAAGTTATTCAATGAACTTAGCCTATTTGGTACCCTATTTAAGTCATCTAGGATTCCTACCTATTATGTGATTGGTGTATTAGTAGGAAACTATATGCATATAAATATGTTGGTCTCTACTCTTAGAAGTACACTTGATTTGTTGAGCTAATCGTATTCTAAGTTTAAGCCTAATTGTTCTGAAAGAGAGGAGAAGATTGGCATCGTGTGTTTTGCTCATCAAGATGGCCAAACTAGGTTATGTTTAAACTTTGAACCTTGTTCTTATTGTTCAATTGACATATGTTTATGTATATTGTGATCTTCGATGTATGTTTAATCTAATGGATGTATGAATTAGTTTACATGTGGTATTAGAGCATCAAACATGCTCCTAGGTCCGACTAAATTTAGTTATTGTTGTTTGTTACTGCTGATTCTACCAATTGTGTTTCAACTAATGAGTAAACTTGTGCTTTTGATTCTCCACATAGAACTAAGGGCAATGATTTGTTTTGAGATTGATGACTGGTCATGAGATTGTGAGTAATACAGCATGTCCGCACACATGTGGATATGTTGTATTATCCACAATTACATGACTTGATCAATGTGAGATGACAATGGCACCCACAAGAGTCATTGTTCATCACACACTTATGAGAAACAACTTAAAATTTTGCTAAGTACCTATTGAAGCTAAATGTCACTGTGAATTATGTCTAATGCTAAACCAGGATGTTTGACAACCAACTTCAATGAGATTGAGACACTGACTTGAAACAACTACAAGAGGAGGAGATCAGACTTGGAATTTCATCTTGCACTACGCCAAATTAGAGTTTTAATGGTGCACTATGCACGCTGTAAATATAAATTATAGCGCACAGCTGTGTGCTGTAAAAGCTCATGCCGTAAAAAGTACATTTCAACCTCTCCCTCATGGGAACACAAGGGCCAGAACTCTCAACACTTGCATTGTCCAGGGCAAGAATGCACTCCTTTAGAGCGAAAGGGCTCTTGTTAATTTCTGCTCCCTCGATTCTAAAATTTCTGTAGTCAGTAAATCATCACGTGTGTATAAGACTGACATAAAAATAAAATAAATGTGTACATAAATTATGCCTTTTCCTGACATAATTTGGTTCAAGCAAACAGGACTTTACCTTCAGCATATTAACACTGCATTTTCCTGACAATTTTTCAAGCAATAACTTCTTCCGCCTGCATAAAACATACAACTAGAATCCATTAGCAAGCAAGGTCTACTATATTTGTGAGAAAGTCATCATTCGTGTTTTTTCCAAACTATCACGGGTCCTGACAGGAGATATAATGTTATAAGATTGATTGAGTTATATTTCCATGATAACATTAACTAGGCTTAACAAACCTATGGTATGGCTTATTTAAGCCTCTAGTGTGGTTCAAGTGGACATTTCAAGCCAACCATAATTAGGCTTCCAAGCAGTGCCTACAATGAGATAGTACGACCCTACAATGAGGCACCTGTTCTGCCCAAAAATGCGACAACGGGACCAGGGTCGCCTTTGGTGGATCTCCGTCGAAATCGGGGCTTGAAGGAGCGAGCTTGTGTGGGTTTCTCTTAGTTATGTGAGAATGATGACTGTTTTCGAAGTTGGGTTTGGGTTGAAGGTTGTCGTCTTGGAGACCTTGATGCCACGATCTCTCCCTAGGTGGGCTGAGCAGAAAGCAAGTAGGCCTTACTTGCCTTCAAAGTAGGCATGCCACTAGTAGAAACTGCGACTAGACAGTTAGAAATGTAACGACCCGGACCAAAAATTAAATTATTTTGAGAATTTGACGATTTTACCCACGATTTTGGACGGATTCGGGAGTAACTTTTTGACTGGCAGTACTTTTCAGAATTTTTCTTGGGTCGTTGCGTAGGTCTCGAACTCACAAATTCGTAGACAGGCGGCACACAGGAAACAGAGACCCGGTGAGTTCGTTACGGGTCTAGAAGCTTTAGGGGCAATTTGGTAATTTTGGAAAAGTTGGAACTATAAATCAGATATTTTTCACTCTCCTCGGGGGATTGGTCCATTCAGTCTCTCTCTCCTACCCGATATTCTCCCCGTTCGAACATCGAACACCCCCTTTCATCGGACAGATTTCGGTCCGATTTGACCGAAACGAAAGCTGGGAGAATCTTCTCCGGAACCCCACGAGCATTTTGGGGTATTTATCGGAGCAGGAGTACCGCTGTAGGTGACGGACGGAGGAGGGAAGTGCACCGAATCTTCTCGGCCGTTTTCTAGCCAAACCAGGTACGATCTCGGAACTTTGACCTCATATTTGGATTCCTAGTGAAAAGTAGATGAATTTACATGTGTGGATCGTGAAAATCGGTCAAGAATTGAAGAAGTTAGAAAACCTTAAAAATCGGTTGGAAATAGCTATTTCCGGCTAACCAGACGGCGGCGCGGGGCGGAGGTCCGGTCATCTTCCCTAGCGAGTCGCCGGCGATCGGTCGGGTCGAGTGGACCGATCGGATCGATCGGACTGGCCAGGTCAAATGGACCGATCGAGTCAAGTGGACCAGGTCGGGTTGGACCGGGTCATGCCGAGTTGGGCGGGGGTAGATCGATCCAGGAGCGTGGGTACTATAGCAGGCGCGTGACGGGCACGTGGCGGCTCGTGCAGGCGCGTGGTGGCGCGTGCAGGCGCGTGGGCGTGTATCCTGGTCTTCTACCGGGGAGTGGCGGCGCGTGGGACTATTCTCGAGGTCACGGTAGCGCGTGACTAGGGTTTTGGGACATTCTGGATCTAATTTTGATGGTTTTGAGGCAATAGGAGTTCGTTTAGAGCCCCGGTTGGGCAATCCCAGTGGTAATGGATGACCATCGAGCAGGTTTTGAGCTCGGAAGGTCAAGGTAGTTGGGTCATTATTGTATCATGAGTTCCTTGGGGCTAGAGCGTCCATGATTTAGGGTTGGATGATATGTGTGGGGGCCAGGATCCGGGCCAGGATCCGCTGTAAGCGGTGAACCCAGTGAACCTCCAATATAAATAATACTCATATGTGTGGGGGTCAGGGTCTGGGCCAGGATCCGCTGTAGGCGGTGAACCTGGTGAACCTCCAATATAAATAATACTAATATGTGTGGGGGCCAGGATCCACTGTAGGCGGTGAACCCGGTGAACCTCCAATATAAAAGGTGATTTATCGAAGAATTTAGTATCACTACTTTTCTGTCCTGCTGGTTACTATTTCTCAGATACTGGTGTCGTGAGGAGCAGGGTTATCGAGTTAGCACACGGGTGCTCTGTATGAGCAGGGATATCGAGTTTGACTCGGGACGAGTCAGTGAGACTAGAGTTAACCAAGTCTGGATCCTTCGTCATCCGGGTCAGTGGGTTGGTGTGGGCGGTGACCCATACTGACGATTTATTGTTGGTTCACAAGTGGCTGACTAGTCAGTTGTCTTATGGTATTCTAGTAGAGGTGTCAGCAGTGTCTGACCTACTAACATTTAGTGTCAGAGGGTATTTCTATTTGGACCAACACTATTCCGAGGTCTTGGCTTTCACCTATATGCTATCCTGCGTTTGACAGGTAGGAGTGGTCAGTAAGTATAGAGGTTCGGTTGGGTACCCTGTAAGGTTTACTAAATATTGTTTTTGTAAGGATAATGAGTATTCCTAGTATTTAATTTTTGAGGTAAAAGAGCTGTCACACGGGATAAGGGTTCTTCCCGGGTTTCGAGGGAAAATTCGGGAAGGGTCCTTGCAATAAATGGGTTCGGTTACGGCCCAATAACCTTTCTTTTAATTAAGTGATTGTTAGGCAAGTGGGCAAATTGCTTGCGCTATTCTTTTCTATGCCTTCTTCTTAATGTATATAAGGATTTTAATAAATTTTCTTTCCAGTCTAGTCCAAGTTCAATTTATGCGATGTCCGATATGTTCACGTTAGCAGCTTGTTATTTAGTTAAAAGCAGTTAGATGCACGGGTTTCCTTAAGTCGGGATGATAGTATTGGACCAAAACACATAGATGGTTTTATGACTTAAACAGTAGCCACAAAACACACTAGTTGGTATATACCAAATACTCTTAACTCCCCTTAAGAAAATCCGTTCAAATTGATGAAAGTAAAGTACAAATACTGAAAGAGTAAATATGTGAATATTGAATGCAGTAAGTAAATTACAAGTGTTGTAAGTGAATATTTCCTTTGAAATCAAGCCTTTGAGGGGCACGATCTTCTAGAAATCATCAACTGAATGAACATCAGTCCGAATCATGCTATGGATTGGAAGAGTATTCAAATAACGTTGAGTCGCCAAACGTTGAGTATATGGATGCCTCAAGGACTCGATTGGGCAGCAGTCGGGATATGGTGAGTGTTTGGGGTTCCTTAGAGACTGGTTTGAGGAGCAGTCAGGATGAGGGAAAGCTTGAGTTCCTAGCTGGGAACTGAGAGAAGAGACTAAATCTCGATCCTGGATTGGAGAAACAGGTTGGGCCTAAGTAGGCGAGCCTTTGAACAAAGAAACCTTTGACGGTTTGCAGTTTGTTTTGAAATTGATTAATTTGATCAATTTGTTTGTTTGATTGATTGATTGGTTGTCCCTTGAGAAGAAGGCTTCTTCCCCTTTTTATAGGCAGTTGGGGAGCTCATTTGGCTTTCCATGTAGACTCTTACGGGACGCGCACTGCAGTTGCTTGTCTCGAACATCCCTTTTTCCCTCTGACACGTTTAGCGCTTCGAAACCGACTTTCCTCCTTCTCCACATCTCCACGTCCCTCAAATGGGCGTTTTGGGCTGGGGCTTAAGAATTGGGTTTTTAACTTATCTGGCTCTTTGCATTAGCCCAGAGTCGGATTTTTTCGGGCCTAAATATTGCCCCCTGAATTTGAAATATTTTTGGTTGAAAGCAATTCAAATTCACTTGGCCCCACTCACGCTACTTCGTCGGTTCCACTTCTTGTGTTTTGGCGGTTTAGCTCAGTTCTTCTTGGTTCCTACCATTTCATCTGCGAATTCTAATTCATTCCCAATCCTCATACTGTTCCATTAGAAGATATGGCCCCTAAACCTGTTTCAAAGGGAAAGGACAAGGTGGAACCTTCCAATCCTCTTCTTCCAAAGCCCACCGCCACAACTCCGTGGATATGCGGTCTGAATTTTGAAAAACATGCTGCCATTTCTAGAAGCACTATGTCGACCTTTGAGAATCAAAGTGGTATTATCTGCAACCCTGGTTTCATGATTGACTCTAGCAAATCAAAAACTTGTTGAACAAAGAGCAACATAAAAATTACGCAACTATATGCACGTTTTAACTCGCAAGTGCACAAGATAAGACAAATAGTATAGAAAGCAAATACGAGATCATTCCCACGAGGACTGGATTAATGAGTTTAAAATTGATTTTAAGATGATTTTAAAAACTGAAAATTTAGAAACAAAAAATAAAAAAAAACAGCGTTTGATTAAAAATAGAATTGGATTGAGGTTAAAACAATGAGAAAACCAGTTAGGGATTCGATGTTCACCGCTAATCTTCTTCCTTAAGCAAACGACATGCACAATGCTACAAAACAGATTTTAGATGCTCATGTTTGTCAACCTAAAGGCATGATATCTACTCTTTAAATTATTGATTTCCCTAAGCAACAAGTTAGGCATGGGTATCTACACTAACTCTTTTCATTCTTAAAGTATTTAGCATGGTATCTACTAAGTTGCACTTTAAGAACGCATAACACAATGGAAATCGACAAACACACAACTCCTAGAACATGGTATCTATTCTAGTTATTCATGATGATTAATTTCAAGAACGTATAACTAGTTCTTTTGTTACTCTCATAGGCACAAGATTCGGTCATCTAAATTTACCTATGTAACAAACTCAATACACAACATGCATATGGTGATCAAGCATAACATAACGTATGTAAAGAGTAAAATATAATCTGAAATTAATCAATTAAGCATCACAAAATTAGTTTGCAGCAAAGGCATATCGAAATCCTTAAAGAAACATGATTAGGGCTTCAATCGAGCCCTAACTAAAGTACTTAGTTACCCATAATTTAAATAGACAGCAAGAACATAAAAAAACAAAAAATAAAAAGAGGAAGCAGATAGCTCTTTGATGATGTGTTGGTCAGCCAGAATGATTGGATGACGCCTTCATGTTCCTCCTTGCTTCCTAAGCCTTTTAGACCTTGGAACCTTGAAGGATGGAGCAGAATGAGATGGTGTGGCTGAGTCCTTGTGTGAGAGCTTCCAACGTGTCTGCAGTTTTCTTTTTGGGAGAAAAAGAGACGTTCCAAAGTATCAGCTAGAGAGAGACGTTTTTTCACTTTGTGTGGGAGAATGACTCTTTGCTGGCTGCCTCTTTGTCTTCCCTCACGTTTTCCCCTTGCGCCATGTATGTGTCTGCCCCTTTGCTGCCCAGAATTGATGTGGGTGTTAATTTCCTTAATGAGGGAGAGAGACGTTACCGTTTGCATTCGCTGCTCAATCAATCCTCACGTTGTGGCTGCTCCTCTCCCTTTATTATTTGTTTATCTTCCTTTTTCTGATTAAAACGTTTCCTCCGGTAACCTTAATAACCTAGGCCTCTAGTCGTCCAAGCGCGAAAAGGAATAGAAAACTTGAAATAGAAGGATTGCTGAATTCCAACTCAGCCTGACCTTGCTGTACTAAAATGGTAATAACTCATTCTAGAAAACTCCAATTCACAAACCGTAAAATTCTCTAGAAAATAGACTTCCGTATCTTTCCAACGATATATGGCCCATAAGCTAGTTCTTCCCGAGCAAGTGCAGTTAATTTTGAGAAGTTGACACATCTGCTGAAGTCTGTTTCAAAGTTTCCTTCTTAGATTTCCAAAACAGCACACATTAACTCATTTTGTAACTTTGCTTCCAAAAATCCTACAAAACACGAAAACAAGCTAAGTATTAAGAAAACATAGTAAACATGCTAAGAAAAGTATAAGAAAACAAAATAAACGTCGCATAAATATGTTCCTATCAAATTCCCCCACACTGCTTTTGCTAGTCCTCGAGCAAAACAGAAACAAAGAATGAAAGAAAAACCAAAGACTCAATAATTCAACCTAAACCTTCCAACATTTGTCTCAGAGATTTTCAATGAATCATGACATATTAAGATTCATCATAAGCATAAGAATTTGTCCACATGATCCGAGAGTTAATACACCTTCATAGAAATCATACACATACTCACAATTAAATCAATCAAAGCACAAGTACAAAGAGAGATACACGCTGCAAAGAATTAGCTTAAAATTCTCACCGAATAAGCTCTGATTTTATGTCATATTTTCTGGTTAAGTCACTCTTCCTATACTAGTTATATGTGAGAGGATTGATGGAAAATGAAAACAAATTGCTCACATATGATATAACAAGAAAGAAAGGCACTTTCAGAATTATTCATTTGAATATGACTCATGTAAGGAATGCTACTACTTGAATGCAAGAACAAGTGACACCATATGCTCATACTTCATTCAAATCTCCACATATTGATATAAACACAACAAACAAGATCAAAAGGTCTTTATGAGGATTGTAATGAGGCCAAAGGGTAAGGGGTTAAAGAAAGAATGGATATGGATAATACAAAGTTCTTAAAGAACTAGTAGAAGCATGAAATGATGTTAGAGACATAAGAGCTTGTATCACTATCAAGGCTTAAAAAATCATATAAGTACCGAGCAAATACATACACTCAATGGCCGATTTGAACATTATTGACCATACTTCAACAATCAATACATGAACGGTCAGGGCATTAACAATTCAAACACAATGTCGATTTTTTTTTTCTTTTCATTTTTTTTTTCTGGTGCACACTCTGAACTGTGTACAATTTGTATCTTTTTTTTTTTTTTTTTTTTTTGAACATTCCTCCAAACTTGCTCTTTTAACCCTTGATTAACAATTAAGTCTCTACAAATTATGCTTCACTAATCTTTAAGAAAAAGGGTAAGGATGAAAGTGTTTAGGCTAGGTGAGGAAAATGAGGGTTATGAAACAAAAAGGCTTAAACAAAGGCTCAACAAGGGTTTACCTAGATGAAAGTATATCATGGGTCAAAGGCCATTTTGGCAATGGTGGTAATCTAGGTGCCTTCATCATCTCAAGTATGTCATGCAAATCAATTCAATGCCTCAAAAAGAAATTAGTACCAGTTCTAGCATTTAGTTCCAATGATGATAAGAAATTCAAGTAGCAACCAAGCAAAGAAAGATAAGATCATACAACAACTTAATTGATAAGAAAGTGATAGATTAAACAAATACAACTCTCTCAAACAAAGATAAAGGCTCAAAAGCTCACAAAAGGGTTGAATTGAGCTTCATTCAATTAAGCATGTTATGGACACCACTTACTTGGGTGATTACATGTGATTTTGCATATGATAACCATGAATACTTGAGTATTAACCAAAGAATAATTTCAGACCTTGAATCATGCTTATAAGTCATCTTAAAGTCATGCAATTAAAAACAAATCTCATCATTGTGTTGGAAAGAAACCTAAGACACAAAAAAAAAACACAAAAACTACCCAATTTAACACTAGTAAACCCGACACAAACTAGGCAAAAAATAAAGCTGTCAAAAAATTTTTTTTTTTTAAAACCAATGCAAAATCAACGGAAAACACAAGTGTTTCCCCCTCACACCTAAATCTAACATTGTCCTCAATGATTGAAAGTTAAATTAAAACAATGAAGCATTTAAGGAAGGAGAAACAAGCGACGACACACACAAAGAAAATAAAACAAAACAAAACAAACGAAGGCAAAGTTAACGATAAAGAAGGAAAGGGTGAGAGAAAACAAATCTGATTGTCAGTGGTTGTAGAGTGCCAAAATTGTCATCATCCTCTTCACATGGGTTGCCTCCCAACTTACCTTTGGGTTACCTCCCAAGTAGTGCTAAGTTTATAGTCTTCAGCCAGACTGTTGGACTCTCATGCAATGTACTGAACAGGTTGGAGAGTCACATCCTCCTCTATAGGCTCAAAGCTCATCTCAATATAGGGCTTTACTCTATGCCCATTCACCATGAATGTCTGATTCTTTTCTTTGCTATCAACCTGTAAAGCTCCATGAGGGAAAACTTGTGTACCAACATAAGGACCGTACCACCTAGACTTGAGCTTACCAGGAAAAAGTCTCAATTTTGAATTGTAGATCAACACCTTCTATCCCACATGAAACTCCTTCCTAACTAGCTGCTTATCATGATACACCTTGGTTCGTTCCTTATACAACTTAGCATTCTCATATGCATCATACCTCAACTCTTCAAGCTCATTCAGCTGTAACTTCCTCTTGTCAACTGCTTGTTGCATATCATAGTTGAATTTCTTAATAGCCCAATATGCTCTATTCTCCAACTCCACTGGTAGGCGACATGCCTTCCCAAAGACTAGACGATATAGGGACATGCCAATGGGGCTTTTGTACGCAGTCTGATATGCCCACAATGTATCATTCAAGAGTAGAGAACAATCTTCCTTCAAGTATTCACTGTCTTCTCTAGGATGCTTTTGATCTCTCTATTTCTTATATCCACTTGACCACTGGTTTGAGGATGATATGGAGTGCCAACCTTATGTGTGATCCCATATTTCTTCATTAAGGAAGCAAAAGCCTGGTTGTTGAACTAGCTACCACCATCACTAATTATTGCCCTTGGTGTCCCAAACCTAGTAAAGATGTTATCCTATAAGAACTTCACAACAACTTTGTGATCATTAGTTTTTGAGGGGAAATCCTCGACCCATTTAGATACATAATCCACACCCACAAGAATATATACATAACCAAATGAGTTAGGAAATGGACCCATGAAGTCGATACCCCACATATCAAATAGCTCCACCACTTGAATGTTTTCCAATGACATCTGATTTCTAGGAAAGATGTTCACTGTTCGTTGGCATCTGTCACAAGAGCTGCAAAACCAAAAGCATCTTTAAACACATTAGGCCAATAGAACCCAGATTGTAATACCTTAAGTGATGTTCTCTTTGCTCCAAAGTGTCCTCCACATGCAAACTGATGACAATGTTGGAAAATGCTCATTTGCTCCTCCTCAAGAACACACCTTCTGATAATTTGATCTGGATAAAATTTGAACAAGTAGGGCTCGTCCCAATAGTATTGCCTAAACATAGACACTAATCGCTTCCTTTCTTGACTTGACATACCTGGAGGAAAAACCTTAGTAGTTATATAATTAACAATATATGCATACCATGGAAGTTGTAAATCAATTGCAAATAACTGCTCATCTGGAAAGTTTTCACTCAAGGGAAGCTTGTTCCCTTCTTTATCATGAAGTAACCTGGACAAATGATCTGCAACCACATTCTCACTACCCTTCTTGTCCTTAATCTCAAGATCAAATTCTTGCAGTAAGAGCACCCATCTATTCAACCTAGGCTTAGCATCTTTCTTATCAAACAAAAATCTCAAAGCAACATGATCAGTAAAAACAATAACTTTAGAACCAATCAAGTAGGACCTAAACTTCTCAAAGCAAATATAATAGCTAACAATTCTTTTTCAGTAGTAGAAAAATTAAGCCGAGCATCATTCAAAGTTCTAGAGGCATAATAAATAGCATGAGGTACCTTGTTAACTCTCTGACATAGAACAGCTCCTAAAGCATAATCACTGGCGTCACACATGAGCTCGAATGGGAGGTTCCAATCAGGTGCCATCATAATGGGTGCAGATGTGAGTAGCTCTTTCAATGTGTTAAAGGCATTCATGCACACTTCTGTCCACACAAACTCAACATCTTTAGACAATAACGCACAAAGAGGTCTAGACATTTTAGAGAAATCTTTTATGAATCTTCTGTAAAACCCTGCATGCCTTAGAAAACTTCTCACACCCTTCACAGATGTAGTTGGAGGTAATTTTGATATGATGTCAATCTTTTCCTTGTCCACCTCAATGCCCCTGCTAGATATTACATGACCTAAAACAAGACTTGTTGTACCATGAAATGGCTCTTCTCCCAATTCAGCACTAGGTTGCATTCCTCACATCTCTTTAGAACAAGCTGCAAATGGTGAAGACAAACATCAAAGTTAGAACCAAAAACACTGAAATCATCCATAAATACCTCTATAAATCTCTCCACCATATCTGAAAATACGCTCATCATGCACCTCTGGAATGTGGCAGGTGCAATACACAAACCGAATGGCATCCTTCTGTATGAAAATGTGCCAGAGGGGCATGTGAACGTGGTCTTCTCCTGGTCCTCTGGTGCTATAGCAATCTGATTATAACCACTATAACCATCTAAAAAACAGTAATGACTATGACCTGCTAACCTTTCTAACATCTTATCAATAAAGGGAAGAGGAAAATAAACTTTCCTGGTTTCATTGTTGAGCTTTCTGTAATCAATGCACACTCTCCAACCTGTGGCTAGCCTGGTAGGAACAAGCTCATTCTCTTCATTCTTCATCACTGTGATTCCACTCTTCTTAGGCACAACATGAACTGGACTTACCCATTTGCTAACTGAGATGGGGTAAATGATGCCAACATCCAAGAGCTTAAGAACCTCTGCTCTCACTACTTCCTTCATGTGTGGGTTAAGCCGTCTCTGAGCATCCCTATTAGGCTTTCCATTATCTTCAAGGAGGATTCTATGCATGCACTTGGATGGACTTATGCCTTTGATGTCAGCAATGGTCCACCCTAATGCAGTCTTGTGCTCCCTAAGAACTCTCAACAACTTCTCTTGCTCCACCATACTCAAGTTTGTGGCAACTATCACTGGTAATGTATGGTTCTCTCCCAAGTAAGCATACTTCAATTGTTCAGGTAGTTGCTTCAATTCTAGTTCTGGTTCCTTGACAATGGAAGGGACAAGAGCAGTATTAGTAGACACAAGAGTTTCAAAGGAAGGTACATACTTACTTGCATAAGGCTTAGAAGCCTAAAGAGAATGCACAGCTTCATGGAGGTCTATCTCTGTAACATCACATCCACGTTCATAATTCATCCTTGTGAGGTTGTGGGCTATGCATGCCTCCAAAGGGTCAATGCTATGTACCTGAAACACTTGCTCAACAACACTTCCTACCACATCAATCTTGAAACAATCATGGTTATCATGTAGCAATTTGATAGTGTCAGACAACATGAATTCTATCTTCTTACCATTAACTTTCATGTGTATAGTACCCTTTTTCACACTTATCTTCGTATCAGCTGTTATCATAAAGGGTCTACCAAGAATAATAGGTAATGAAGATGGCATAGGGGAATCTTCCATATCCATAACAACAAAATCAGCAGGAAAAATAAATTCATTTACCAGAACCAAAACATCCTCTAATATACCTCTAGGTATTATGATGCTTCTATCTGCCAATTGCAATATAATTAAGGTTGGCTTGAGCTCCCCCAACCTCAACTCCTCATAAACGGTAAAAGGCATCAAGTTAATGCTTGCTCCTAAATCAAGCAAAGCTCGTTCAAACAGACGGTCACCAACCCTACAAGGAATAGTAAAACTACCTGGATCTTTTAGTTTAGGTGGTAGCTTTCTCAATAAAACCGCACTTACCTCCTCAGTCAATGCACCTTTCTCATGTTCCTGAAACTGTCTTTTGTGTGTACAACAATCCTTTAAAAACTTAGCATAAGATGGAATCTGTTTAATTGCATCAAGTAAAGGAATGTTGATTTCTACTTTTCTCAAAGTTTCAAAAATATCAAGAATATGTTTTTCTTTCTTTTGCTTAACTAACCTTTGAGGGAAGGGTGGCAATATCACCTTCTCCTTGTCACCTACCTTTGCGGCTGGAGGTGGTTCAACACTTTCTGGTTCATTCTCATTTGTCCCCACCTTGTTGTCAACTACCTTGCCACTTCTAAGGATTGTCACAGCCTTGAGCTGCACCTGGCCTCCCAGATTAGGTATGGTTTGTGATGGAAACTCTCATTTCTTCCTCTCACTTAACTCCTTTTCCATTTGCCCTACTTGTGCCTCCAATCTCTGAATAGCTTGGCTAGTTGTTGCCTCTAGTTTCTAAATGTTCTGACTAGTTAGAGCATTTGTCTGTTGTTGTGCAGTTAAGAACTGGAGTATGGCACCTTCAAGATTATTCTTCTTCTGGTCAGTATTTGGTTGTGCCACCTATGATGAAGCATGATAATTATTTCCCTGTTGGAAATTCTTCTGTTGCCCTTGTGGATTAAGCACATTCTGACTGTTGCTCCAAGAGAAATTTGGGTGGTCTTTCCATCCTGGATTATAAGTGTTCGAATATGGGTTGTTCTTGGGATAATAGTTATTTTGCCCCACATAATTAGCTTGCTCGTGATATGTAAAACAAGATATAGGACAAGTCTCAGTAGTATGATTAGAATGAGAACATATAGCACATACCTCGACTTTAGCAACTTGTTGAACTTGAGAGATGTTTTGAGCTGACATTGCTTTCACCAGCATATCTAACTTTTTCTCCATTGCTGCCATTTGACTCTGGACTCCACCATTTGTGCTAACTTCATAAACACCTTTACTTTTTACTCCTTCTCTCCCTCTTGATGAGAATTGCTGAGAATTTTCACTTAGGGTCTCAAATAGCTCAATGGCTTCATCACTGCTATTTTCCATAAGCACACCTCCACAAGCTGAATCAACAAGACTTTAGTTAATATCATTTAAACCTTCATAAAAAGCTTGTACCTGATCGTCTTGAGATAAATTGTGGTGTGGACACTTGAGAAGCAACTCCTTGAAATGCTCCCATGCCTCAAAGAAAAGATCTCCATCCTTCTGTTGGAAGGCTTGAATCTCCCTTTTAAGTGGTCTTGTCTTTTGGGTTGGGAAAAAATTCTTCAAGAATTTAGCAGCCAATTGTTCCCAAGTAGTAATGGAACCTGCAGCCAGAGAATTCAACCACAACTTAGCATTATCTTTTAAGGAGAAAGAAAAAAGAATTAACCTGATTCGTTATGGAGTTAAGCCTTGGATGTTCTGAGTCTTGCAGAGATCGAAGAAATCCCTAATGTGCAAGTATGGATCCTCATAAGGTGTGCCTCTGTAGTGTGGCACCATGTTAAGCAATTGAGGTAATAAATTGAGATGCCTTGCGCAGTTGGTTGGTAGGCAATGCATGATGGTTTATTAAGGTTTTGAGGGACAAAGGAGTCCTTCATTGGCCTTCGAACCTGTTCCTCCCCCATTTCGTTATCTGATTCTGATCTTTCTCCTTCTTCAAAATCTTCTCTTTTTGTGTTAAATCTCAAGATTGTAGTCACCGACCGCTAAATTTTTGGATCTACGACCTTGCATAAACGAAATTCAGCCTGTAAAAGAAAACCAAAAATCAATTTCAGCACAAATTAGTTACACAGTCCCCGGCAACGGTGCCAAAAACTTGTTGAACAAATAGCAACATAAAAATTACGCAACTATATGCACGTTTTAACTGGCAAGTGCACAAGATAAGACAAATAGTATAGAAAGCAAATACGAGATCATTCCCACGAGGACTGGATTAATATGAGTTTAAAATTGATTTTAAGATGATTTTGAAAACTGAAAATTTAGAAACAAAATATTAAAAAAACCAGCGTTTGATTAAAAATAGAATTAGATTGAGGTTAAAACAATGAGAAAACTAGTTAGAGATTCGATGTTCACCGCTAATCTTCTTCCTTAAGCAAACGACATGCACAATGCTACAAAACAGATTTTAGATGCTCATGTTTGTCAACCTAAAGGCATGATATCTACTCTTTAAATTATTGATTTCCCTAAGCAACAAGTTAGGCATGGGTATCTACACTAACTCTTTTCATTCTTAAAGTATTTAGCATGGTATCTACTACGTTGCACTTTAAGAACGCATAACACAATGGAAATCGACAAACACACAACTCCTAGAACATGGTATCTATTCTATTTATTCATGATGATTAAAGAACTTATAACTAGTTCTTTTGTTACTCTCATAGGCACAAGATTCGGTCATCTAAATTTACCTATGTAACAAACTCAATAAACAGCATGCATATGGTGATCAAGCATAACATAACGTATGTAAAGATTAAAATATAATCTGAAATTAATCAATTAAGCATCACAAAAGTAGTTTGCAGCAAAGGCATATCGAAATCCTTAAAGAAACATGATTAGGGCTTCAATCGAGCCCTGACTAAAGTACTTAGTCACCCATAATTTAAATAGACAGCAAGAAAATAAAAACAGAAAATAAAAAGAGGAAGAAGATAGCTCTTTGATGATGTGTTGGTTAGCCATAATGATTGGATGACGCCTTGACGTTCCTCCTTGCTTCCTAAGCCTTTTAGACCTTGGAACCTTGAAAGATGGCGCAGAATGAGATGGTGTGGCTGAGTACTTGTGTGAGAGCTTCCAACGTTTCTGCAATTTTCTTTTTGGGAGAAAAAGAGACGTTCCAAAGTATGAGATAGAGAGAGACGTTTTTCACTTTTTGTGTGGGGGAATGACTCTTTGCTGGCTGCCTTTTTGTCTTCCCTCACGTTTTCCCCTTGTGCCATGTATGTGTCTGCCCCTTTGCTGCCCAGAATTGATGTGGCTGTTAATTTCCTTAATGAGGGAGAGAGACGTTACCGTTTGCATTCGCTGCTCAATCAATCCTCACGTTGTGGCTGCTCCTCTCCCTTTATTATTTGTTTATCTTCCTTTTTCTGATTAAAACGTTTCCTCCCATAACCTTAATAAACTAGGCCTCTAGTCGTCCAACCGATAAGGATTAGAAAACTTGAAATAGAAGGAATGCTGAATTCCAGCTCAGCCTGACCTTGCTGTACAAAAACTGCCATAACTCATTCTAGACAACTCTAATTCACAAACCGTAAAATTCTCTAGAAAATAGACTTCCGTATCTTTCCAACGATATATGGGCCATCAGGTAGTTCGTCCCGAGTAGGTACAGTTAATTTTGAGAAGTTGACACATCTGCTGAAGTCTGTTTCAAAGTTTCCTCCTTAGATTTCCAAAACAGCACAGATTAACTCCTTTTGTAACTTTGCTTCCAAAAATCCTACAAAACACGAAAACAAGCTAAGTATTAAGAAAACATAGGAAACATGCTAAGAAGAGCATAAGAAAACAAGATAAAACGTCGCATAAATATGCTCCTATCACACCGCCACAACTCCGTGGATATGCGGTCTGAATTTTGAAAAACATGCTGCCATTTCTAGAAGCACTATGTCGACCTTTGAGAATGATAGTGGTATTATCTGCAACCCTTGTTTCATGATTGACTCAGAACGCCATTTTGCTTTGGGTCCTTGCTGGAGAGGTCCCATTCCGTCCAGCGCGGAACCACTTTATACCCATCTCAAAGAGCTTCAGGCCCCTCCTATTTACCAGCGGCAACCCTTTCTGTGGGAGAACCACCGTTCGGACTAGGGGTACCTTTTTCCTTCAGTGAAAGAACTGAATTCAGCCAATCTCTTAGTTTTTTACCTTTTTCCTTCTTCGTGCTACTATATGCTCTTGGAATAGTAGCCCAAATACCGTTGATTTCCGAGTTGGGCCAATGACTCCGACTCTTCTAGATATGTTTATTTTGTTTGGATTGTCCCGATCTGGGAACGTCGGCGATTTTACTCTTTCTTTCCAAACCTTCCCAGGCACAGATCCCGACCCTCCGATTGTCAGATTACCTTCACAAGTTCCCACTTTGTTTTCTCTTCCTCAATTTTTGACTACTTTCTGCCCCTTTAAGAGCAACGGGCAACTCAGAGTGGAAAGTGGTTTTAGGGATTTGGGTTTTTGGGGCTCCTACTTAGGATCTGGCTTTGAGAAAATCCAATTTTACCATTTTTGGTTAGATTGGTTTTTATTTCCCAATGCCATTGAAAGCCAAAAGGCGGAGTGGATCCCCTTGGCCGAAGCTCTGGCCCTCTCGTTCTAATATAGCCATGGGACTTGTGTTGTTGGCTCAGCTATATAACATTCTTCGTTCCATTACTTGTAAACCCGCAAGGCCTTTCCCTTTGAATGGCCCTTTCTGGATGGCCCAAGTGTGGCTTAATTGGTCATTTCCTCAATTTCGGGGTCGTTCGATCGTATGCCCAAATGACATTATCCCTACTCAATTGTTTATGCCTCTTCCTCTTATTCCTTTTTCCACCAAGGATTTCCTAACCTTCTTTAGTAAGCTAACCTCTCGTCCTCGTGATCACTAGGAGGCTAGTTTGATCAGGAAGTATCCTTGGTTCCAAGAAGGAGGTTTTTTCCATCTATCTTCTCATTATGTGCATGGAAAAGTGGCTGCCAGAGATTTCATGAGCTGCATCTTAACTCATGATCTCTTGAAGAGTGGTGGGAAGACAAGTAGGTCGACTCCGGGTTTTGAGGTTTATCAACCCAACTACTGTGCTCTCCAGTTCGGATTTTGTCAGGCCATCCCCACCCCGTTTGTGAAAGGAATGAATGGAGGTACTTCATTCCGACTTAAAGATTTTGAAGCTATGGCGGCGGTCACCGTTCAGGGTCCTTTATATGATATGCCCGTGGAATTCCCGAATGCTAGGGAAGCTTCATATGGATGTATAGCCCCTTTTGCTGCATGGTGGAGGTGCCTATTTCAAGGTGGCCTTCAAAACTGATATTACGACGGTGTGGAACCAACAATTCCTTTTGCTGGAAGGGCTTGGTGAGATTGATTTGACCACCCCGACTCTCCTTTTGATCAGGATAGCCGAGAGCAACGCTGCCCATTCAATAGGTACGCTTTCCTTCTGTAGTGCATTTGTTTTCTCTCATCATGTTATCTGATCTTGTTTTGCTTTTCAGTTGGGTCTGATGAGACGAAGTTGTTGGTGGAAAAGATTGAAGATCCCCGGTTCCTAATCGAAAATGTCTCGTATGACCCTGTTGTCCTCAATCGACTGGAGAGCTTGGATGGCATAGTGGATCCACATGTGGGGGCTGCTTTGATGGCAGGATCAACTCCAACTTCTCTTCCGGCAGAGAAAAAGCGCAAGAGGTCTTCCAAAGTAGGTCCTTGTTTTGAACTTTCTACCCTGATATCTCTGTTTCTGGACCTTTTCTTTGTTGATTCCTAATTTTCTCAAGAAGAAGAGCCAGAAGATGAGATACCTTTGTCTTCTTTCACTGTCCACGGAGTTTTCGAGTTGTGGTAGATACCCTCTTATTGCTTGATCCAGACTTGATACCATCAACTGATTATATGCTGGGAAGTAGCCCTTCATCAAGTGGCCCCGATTCCAGGGTAGGGATATCATTACCTTCTCCCACTTCTAACCCATTCCAGGTTCCTTATCCTCACTAATAACCCCAAAGCGAGGTGCTACGTTAGTGGCTAGATCATCCCGATCGGTTTCGTCTGTAAGCATTGTATCTAGTCGACTCATTCCGACTCCAACCTTCTCCGAAGTCCAACCTCCAGGTTCTTCTAGTGATCAAATATTGGGCGTTGACTTAGTAAGATCTTTCGACAATGATTCTTGTCCTGTATTCCTGGTATTTCTGTCTCCTGATTTGCTAATTTTCTTTTGCAGGCATGTACTTCTCCTGAGGTTGAGCTTTTGGAGGCGAAGGTGAATGCTTTTGCTTCGTCTATCCGAACTAGTCCAAAAAGAAATATGTCACCCACTAGTTCTTCCCACACACCCCCACCCCCTCTGAATTGTCCCCTACTCGGGAAGTCCACATGTCCTTCATTGGTAGGGGTGATTCTTAAGACATGGGGGAAGTGGCCTGAGCAGTGAGGATTTTTTCCAATTCTTCCCCTACAACCCTGGTGTCCTCTCACTCTGTGATGGTTATGTTACCGTTACCGAGAGGGTTTCAGTTCCCTTGGTCTGTAGTAGCTTTCTCGTCCAGGGGAGGTCCCAAGTGGACTTGAGCTGGAGGAACTTCGTCAGAGATGGTCCGTCGAAAATGACAATTGCGTTAGCCAAGGATATGTCTTACTTGATGAGTCTAAACAGTTAAAAGCACTTAGAGACCAGATAATCAAAGCGGAGGCTAGTCAGGCGACTATGAGGCAAAAGTACGATCTTGCCAAGGCTAAAAGGAATGCAACGCAAAGAGAGCTTCAGGAAGGCGAGCAACGAGCTCGCGAAGCGGCCCATCAGGACATCATGACTCTGTAATCTCTCAGGGCATGACAATCATGAAAGTTGGCCTCCATGCCATGCTTAGTAAATTGTTGGGCTTGTCGTGATTTCTTCATTTTCAGCCCTTTTGGAACTTTTGGGACTTTGTAGGCCTTTTACTTTGGCAATGGTAATTAATCTCACTTTATGAGTAATTACTCCTTTGATTCTTTTGAGATTCCTGCTTGCCTTGGAATTATAATGATAGTAACTCTATCTTTAATCCCCATTAATGCTAACGTAATTTGAGATTAACATCCAACCAACTTCACTAGGCTATAAGTATGAAGCAAATTTCCATTGGTTTTGCACGCTTTTTCATTGCTCATTTCAAACAATGTCTTCCTCTACTCCCCCTTCCTTTCATAGTCTATCAGATCCCAACTCTTCTTCCTTCGATGGGTATGACTACCCTACGTATGAAGCCCTCCTGGAACAGGTCAAATATTATCTAACCAAGATCCAAGAGCTAAGGGCACGACTATTGCTCAGCAAGCCTGGGAGAAGTGGCGAGGAGGAAGGAGCTGCTGGAGAACCTGTCCAACCTCCACATTGCTGAGAAGGCAGCCACGCGGAATCGGAATGTGGCCGTTGTTATGGAGCACAAAAAGGGAATGGACAAGGCGAGCTTTATTTGAAGACGCCCTTGTACATCTTTTTAATTTTTATGTTGTACTCCTGCCATCAAATATTAATAAAATATTCACTTTGGCTTGAAGATTTTTGTCTCTCTTTCTTCCTTTAAGTTTTCCAACCATATCTAACTTCCAACCACATCATTTATTGTGATATCACAACCATTTGCCTATAAATTGATTTTCCCAGCAGAGTTTTTTACAACAACATGGCATCCAATAGATATGATTCCCATGATCTCTCCATTTTCACTATGATCGGCTTATTCAGCGCCTTCATGCTCAGTCTCAAGAGCAACTGAAAATCATTATTGATTTGAGGAAGGAGCTTTATTCCCTGAGGGTTTCTAAAGAGGTTGTTCTTATTTCCAGCCACCAAATGCGATCTTTGCTTCACCTGCAATCCATTTCTCTCTATGAAAAGATAAGGGAATCCCGAGATCTCTTGCTTCATGTTGAAGGTGAGGCGGCTATTATCAAGGATGAGATGGAATAACTCAGTGTTGGTTTTGCTTTCTGCGACGTGCTGACCAAACAGCTAAGGTTGGCTTCATATCGGGATGGGTTTGATTAAGGCTTCACTGACTGTGCATTCAAGAAGTCTCATCCTAGAACAATGAACTTGTAATTCTCCTTTTTAGGCCTTGAATTAATATAATCTTGTTGTAACCTTATCTTCTAAGCATATAATAATATTTCCCTTGCCTTCCACCGCTTTCTCTTGTAAGCTAAGTTCAAGCCTAGGCACATTTTTACTGCCTGTCAGTGCTGATGTGTCGACTTAAGATAACTTCAAGTTACATGCAGTAATAATTATAAAATGACGTAAGCCACAATAATTGACCTATAAAGGATGCCATAAGTTTTCATGCAACTTGAACATCTCTTTGTCTCTAACCTTTAAGCATGGCTAGCTCTAGTAACCCTATTAATGCATAGGCTGAGTCTTCTAACCCCAATAAAACCCAAAACCTGTGGTTTTTTTCTAGAAAGCCAGACAACTTCTCTCCATTGCTTGGTCGAAACCCAAGTAGCCGAGATTCAATATCTTCAAGACTTGGTGTATGCTCACCAAGTTGATAAGCAAAACAACCTTCATTTCTCTGTTGTCTCTCTGCTAACATTTCAACAGCAAATTCAAACTCTGGAGATCTCCTGTCAAAAGAAGTGCTTGGAGCTTCAACAAGCTCATGGTGAGCCTGCTATCTCGAAAACACGAATTTCTGACCTTTTGGAGGTGGTGAAAGCCCGTGACCATGTCATTGAGACCATATCCCAAGTGTCCTCCAGAAAGGGTTACGATGATGGATATATAGCACAAGCTTCTGACCGTCCTCACTCAGATGGTTGGTCTGAAGAAAAGCTGGTCGCGGCTAGATCCAGATTCAATGTTGTTGCTGGACATGCCTTTCCTCAGTAGTGGCGGGATGATTTTCCAGTCTTTCTTGTATTCGATAGCCATTATGTGGCTTTGTTTGTAGATTAGTCTCTGGGATAATGTTCTCGTTGGATGTTATTTTCTCTTTGTTGTATTTTGCCCTTTTTACCTTTCAATAAAATTTTCATTTTTCTGACTTAGGGCAGTCCCACAGGTTCTCCGCTTAGTGGGTGTGGGATGTTATCCAATCACTTCGTTCGTTATATCCCAAACTGTTGGGTAATACTTCTTGAGATGAATGGCGTTGGTAGGATTTTTATCCACTATTCCATCATCATCTCTCAAGTAATATGACCCGTCCCCGTTTACTTTATGGACTATGTATGGGCCTCGCCAAGTTGGACTCCACTTTCCTCTCCCGAGTTCGGATGAACCTAGCGGTAAAATGGTTTTCCACACTAGATCACCTTCTTGGAAGGACTTTTCTTTAACCCTTTTATTATACGCCCTTGACACTACTACTTTGTTAGCCATGATTTTGTTCAGGGCGTCTATCCTCCTTTGATCCAAATCTTCCAACTCATAGTACATAGCTTGCATATACTCATCAGTTTCTAATCTATACTGGTGCTGGAGTCATAATGAACTGACGTTTACTTCCAAAGGTAGCAATAGATCCCAACCATATACCAAGTCTGCTGGAGCGGTCCCGATTTCTCCTCTCATCGATGTTCGATAAGACCAAAGCAAATATATCAACTATTCATGCCAATTTGTAGGGTGATCATCTAGCATTTTCTTTAGGATGGTAAAAATGTTTTTGTTGCTAGCTTCCGCTTGTCCATTGGTCTGAGGGTAGTAGGGGCTGGATTGCACGAATTTAATACAAAATTGTCCGCCAAACTCTTGCAATTCTCGGGATATGAACGATGATCCACGATCAGTGACAATTGTCTCCGGTATTCCAAATCGGCTTAAAATGTCCTCTTTCAAGAATCTTATCAACTCCATGCTTGTGATTCGTTTTATAGCCTTTGCTTCCACCCATTTGGTGAAGTAGTCCGTGGCCACGATGATGAAGCACTGTTTCTTTGATGATTCTAGGGAGATTTTCTCGATGAAATCTATGGCCCAACCCCAAAATGGCCAAGGATTGTCCACCGGGTTTATTGGTACTGCAGGTGCATGTTGAAATGGAGCGTGTCTTTGACATGCTTCACATCCCTTGGCATATGCGTAACAATCCGATTGGATGTATGGCCAGTAATAACCATGTCTTCGTATGAGCCATTTCATTTTTGGCCCTGCTTGGTGGGCTCCACATACCCCTTCGTGCACTTCTCCCATTACGAACATTGCTTCCATGGGACCAATACATCGAGAAAGTGTACCATCGTAATTTTTCCTCACCAAGTCCTGCCCCCATAGGGTGTAATGACAAGCTTTATTTCTAAAGCTTATGTCTTCATTGGATGGATATTTTAGGTACTTGATGAAGGGTGTTCTCCAATCATCGGGTTCAACTTCAACATCCATGATTTCCAACTCGATGTCCATTTCTACGATAGAGGGTAGAGACCTTTTCACGATTTTGATCCATTTCTCTGACTATCCTTCTTGGAGTAGGGCTTTAGACCTCACTGGGGCCATCTCATTGGCATCTAACTTTTCTTCTCACGGGATATGCTTGATAGTCAGGGTAATGAATTTTGATGCCAGAGTCATGATTGCAACATAATAACTAGCCAGACAAAGTTTTCTGCACGTATATGCACCTGTGACTTGGTTGACTATCAGTTTGGAATCTCCATAGATTTCTACTTGTCAAGCTCCCATCTCGATCAAAATTTCTAAGCCAATAATCAACGCTTCGTATTCTGCCTGATTATTTGTCACATTTTTTCAGTCTAGTTTGAACGAAAACTGATGGTGGATTCCCTCGGGATCTACTAAACATACTCCGGCTCCAGCTAAGTCTTTAGTTTTTGATCCATCAAAGTATAGTTTCCATGGGAAGATGGACAACATGTTTACTCTAGAAGTCATTTCTTCTTCGACATCTAGACCGGGATATTCTGTTAGGAAATATGTGATAGCCTGGCCTTTTCCCGCTTTTTGTGGTACATACTGGAAGTTGAACTCTGATAAAGCTAGAGTCCATTTGCCTATCTGACCTCTCAGAATAGGTCGAGACAACATGTCTTTTAATAAATTTGTCTGAGCAATTATCCGAACGGTAAAGGGTACCATATAATGCCTCACCTTCACAGCTATGAAGTAGAGTGCGAGGCATAATTTTTCTACTGATGTGTATCTTTCTTCTACCTCCGTCAGTGTTCTGCTTAGATAGTATATTGCTTCCTCTTTTCCTTCCTCATTGTCCTGAGCTAGCAAGCTTCCGATGGTGTTGAGGGATGCCGATATGTACAGCTTGAAAGGCTTTCCCTTTTTGGATCGCAATAGGACCGGTGGTTTGGATAGGTAGCCCTTGAGCTCTTCAAAGGCTACCTGATGCTTTTCTTCCCACTTGAATTCTTCATTTTCTTTGAGTTTAACTAGCGAGGAGAAAGGTTGGATTTTTCCTGATAAATTGGCTATGAATCTTCTGAGGAAATTGACCTTCCCGAGCAAACTCTAAAGCTGTTTCTTGTTCTTGGTCGCGGAAGCTTCCGTGATGGCTTTTGCTTCATTTTGCTCCACCTCAATCCCCCTTTGATAAACCAAGAATCCTAGGAAATTTCCTGCTTGAACCACGAACACACATTTCTTGGGATTCATCTTCAACTTGTGATGTCTCATTTTTAGAGAAGCATGCCTCAAATCCTCTATGTGTTCTTCCTTTTCTTGACACTTTACTACCACGTCGTCAATGTACACTTCTAGGCTCTTCCCTATCATTTCATGGAAGATAGCATTCATCGCTAGTTGATAGGTAGCTCAAGCATTCTTCCACCCGAATGGCATGGAAACGTATTCGAATGCCCCCAAGTGTCCAGGACACCTGAATTTGGTTTTGTAAATATCATCTTCTGCCACCAGAATTTTTTTATATCATGCGTTGCCATCCATGAATGAAAAAAGTTGAGAGGCCCCATCAATTAGCATGTCAGGTATCTGCAATGGATACTCATCTTTTGGAGTAGCCTCATTCTGGTTGGATAGTCCACTCATATCCTTACCTGTCCTATTTTTACCTTGATAACTGGCACTATATTGGCCACCCATTCAGCATCTTTAGCCATTCGGATGACACCAGCCTTGAGAAGTCTGTCAAGTTCTTCCTTGACTTTGAGTTCAGTTTCTATTTACATCCTTCTTCTCGCTTGACAAAAAAGTTTGTATCCTTCCTTGATGGGCAATCTGTGTTCTACAAGTTTCCTGTCCAATCATGGTGTCTCCGTGTAATGCCATGCGAAGCAGTCTCTGAAATCTTTCAAAAGTGCTATTCTTTCAAGGAATCTTCTAGCATTCCACTGATAAAGGTTGGTCGGGGATCTTCCTTGGAACCCAAGTTAACTTCTTCCAAGGGGTCCTGAGCTTCTAGGGGAGACTTGTTTACCTCTGTTCACCAAAAACGAATAACTTCTATTGGGATTTCATCTTCCTCGTCCATCTCCCCATTATCGATTGAATTCTGCCATGCTAATGGCTGATTCTTTTAAACCTTGCTCCCTTGTTTCTTGGAGCTGACTTTCTTCTTTATCGGGAGGTGAAGATCGTACGTTCCTTTGTTCTTTCCAGTGTACCACCAATCTCTTTCTTACTGACCTGATTGCTTCTATTGGTCTATTTCCCTATGGGGAGTATTATTCATCTTGGAGACCCCATGTCAGGAAGGGCCTCTCCCATTCTTCATGAGTTAGGAGCCCGTATTTTAGTAGTTTGTGGGTCGTCACCTTGGTAGGGCAGCCGTTCTCGTCTTCTCCAGTTAGTTTGATGTTACCCACTTCGGGTTCATAAAAACTGGCTTCAGCTACCGTGGGACTAGCCACAAAAGGCTTTGGGTCCGCCTGAATTGTTTCCCAGAAGCCTCCATCCAAGGCAACTTCGTTGGGATTCTAAATAACAATTTTTTGGTGTAACGTGGATGGGACACACATGCTCTTGTGAATCCAATCCCTTCCTAGAAGTACATTGTAGCTAGCAGTGCTATCTACCACAAAGAATGCTAACATTAATTTCTTGGATCCAACCGTGATCTCCAAGGGAAAGACCTCGTGGGTCTTGGTAATGGTTCCACTCAAATTGGACATTATGGCCGTTGTCGGAAAACAATCCCGAAGGGTCTTACAAAGCTTTTTAATATCATTTATTGTAGAAAATTGATGGAAGCAAACCCCACCACCACACCCAACCCACCCCCCCCCCCCCCCCCCCCCCCCCCCCCCCCCCCCCCCACCCCCCCCCCCCCCGCCCCCACCAATCAATCATTATCTTGCCAATCGGAATCCCTTCCAGGTGGCCTGTGATGAAGATAGGCCGCAGGTGATCTGTCATCTCCTTGGTTGGATTGCAAACATCATCCTCTCTCTGTGAAGGGTGGATGCCAAGATGATGTTCTGATCACCCTTATGATCATTTGGTATCTCAATCAATGCACGGGATGGCTCATAGGTGATGACATCACCCCTCAACTAGTTTACCTGTTGGTAAACTGCTACCATGTGCTCTGGTAACACGACTACCAAATTTACTTTGGCCTAAGCCTCATGTTGTTTCTTGTCAAACAAGTCATCCATTTCCATGATGTAACGAACCGTTTATTAATTATACGATTTTCGTAATTTATTTTAGACAAGGAAGATTTTCCCTCGTTTTAGTAAGGGTAAAAAAGTCACTTTTAGTTTGGGAAAACTTTTGGAAGTTTTTCTTGGACCATTGCGTAGGTCTCGAACTCATGAGTTCGTAGACAAGCGCCACATGAAAAACGGAGTCCGGTTGAGGGAGTTATAGGCCTAGAAGTTATAGGGGCAATGTGGTAATTTTAGTTTGGAGATATTTTCTAAACCCCAAATTTCTGGAATTGTCTCTCCATTCTCTCTACTCTCCCGTGTTCACTCTCTCTCTCGGCCAAAACAGAGGAACCGAAAGTCACCCCACCCAAGGACCACGATTTTGGCCCTTTCAACTCAAACTCTCTTCTACAATATGGTTCTTCTCCTCCTTATGAGCACACCCATATCCTCCTTGAAGCTTGAGGATCACAGTGGAAGGAGAATCAAAGGCCCAAAAAATTTCCGGAGCTTCTCGTCCAATTTTCGGCCACCACATGTATGGGTTTTTGATTTGGACTTCATATTTGGAATCCCTGGCTCGAGTAGATAGATTTCCATCATTAGAACATCAAATCTGGTTAAGAAATGAGGGAGATAGTAAGGTTTGAAGTTCCGGTGGTTATGGAGGTTCGGTGAAGAAATATTCCACTGACGACGGAATATTCCTGGGAACAGTGCCAGGCGCATGGGGGAAGCCACCCGCCAAGCCACTGGAGCGTGACGGTGCGTGGGGCACTTTCCCGAGCTCCGTGGACTTGTGATTTTCAAGTTTTCGACATTCCGGACCTTTTGGCGTAGCTTTCGGGTCAATCGGAGTTCATCTAGGGCCTATTTTAGACGTCCAAGGTCATGCTAAATGCACTAGAACACCCGTGTACTCCCGAAGTTTAAGGGGTTGGATTTTCGGTTTTTAATTATCGTTTAGTAATTCCGAATATTACTTTTGACAGGCAATACCTCTCCGGGGACGGCAGAGGAGCGTACAACTCAATGGTGAGCTTAATCGGACCTTCGGTGAGTGGACTTTGTTTTCTAAACTATAATGCATGCATATTTCTATGTTTTCAATGTTTTCTTATCGAATACGAATTTCAAGAATTAAATGGAATAAATCTAAAATGATTTTGTATTTATTTTATTGTCTCGGGAATTTAGAATAATTGTTAATAAATGTTCATTAATTTTCTAAGACTCAGAAATCTCAGATAATGATTTTTCTTTGAATTTCCACGGATTATGAATTTCAATAACGGTTTTAAATGACTTGGGCTTAGGCCAGTTATGAATTTTTGGTTGAGGACCGGTCTACGAGATTTTGAAATGATTTTGAGCATTAAACCTAGTTTCATGGATTTGATTTCTATGAGTCTTGAACTTATTGGATTTTGGCATCTGCCATGTATATGATTTTGGCATCGGGCATGCATATGGTTTTGGGCTTAGGCCCGAGATTTCGATTTTATGGATTTTGGGGCTTTGGCCCAGGTTTTCTACGATTTTTGCTTATGCCGGGTAAAAAGGATTTCGAGGATTTCAAGTTCACACTATGATTTTTCTCTATGTTTACCATCCCTGGTTATCATGATATTTCTCCGACACATGAAGTCGAGGTATTTTCCATCATGTACTCGTCGAGGGTTAATTTCTCCGACACATGACGTCGAGGTATTTTCCATCATGTGCTCATTGAGGGTTTTTTCTCCGACGTATGGAGTTGAGGTAATTTCCGCCATACGCTCGTTGAGGCTATCTACGCGTAGTACAAGGTAACATCTGCATATCTTTGAGGTATTTTCTGTTATGAGGAGAGTAGGTCCCCGGGTTGGACCTCTCGGCTTCTAGCCATTGCTTTGAGGTATTTTCGGCAGTGGTTAGGAGGGCTTGTCCCCGCGTTGGACGGCCTCGGATATCGAGCTACAGCTCGAGACTACACGAAGGGGATGGTAAGATATTTTTATAGTATTCTATAGTATTTTCAAGGAGGGTTTTCAAAGCATGGTCGTGGACCACGAGGTGTTTTACATTGTATGGATTGGTCCTGCCAGATTTTAAATTTAAAAAATCGCTTTTCCGGTAAGTTCTTCGTATTTATATTTATTTACTTAGCTGTTTCAAAAGGATTTTTACATAATGCATGCATGATTTTACTTATGGAGGGAAAAAGGTATGTTTTCCTCATAAATTATGGTTAAGTGAATATTATTTTTATCCACTCACATTTTTCCTTTTTTTATATTCTGTTAAGCCATAAATGTTACACATATTTCATGTCATATTTGGCCCCTTTCCTTGTCTTTTGTGTAATTTCATGTCATCAATAGTAGAAAGTGATGCTTTTGTGAGACATGTGCAAGATTTAGAAAGGTAACCTAATTATAAGAATACTGGAAAAAGAATGGCTCAAATCGGAATTCAAATGAAGGAGATATCTTCAATTCAATATCAGGTCCTAAACTGGGCCCTGAACATGTCAGTGCGCCCTAATTAGGCGCAAGTCGAGAACCTCACATCAAGCCATGCGGTGTCTCAGGACCTAGAGGGCTTGTCTGAGAAGAATCAAGGACAGAGCCAAGGCATGTCAAGTCAGGTCTCAAGAACTCCCTATTTGAGCCCCTGATCGTGTCGCAGGCATGTCCAAGACACTAAGTACCAAGTCCCAGGGCCTCGCCCAAGGCATGTCCTCGAGTGCCAAAGAGGAGCCGAAGGCGTGTCCTCCGCAAAGCTAAGTTTCAAATCTTGGTTCCAGTCAAGGTGTGCCTTCGCCACGCCTCAATGAAGTCCAAGACCGTGTCCCTGACACATTTCCAAGACAAGTCCCAGGCGCAACTACGCCCTAACTTGACAGGAACCCTCCCGAAATTTCTCTCGAACCCCGGGAAAGGCCCTGCTCCTATCTGACAACCTCTGACACTTCAGTTAAATACTTGTACTACCCTTACTACCTCATAACATCGTACAACATCATGCCAAAAAAAAAATGGTAGAACCTTCCCCATACCTGGTTGACCAACACTCACCTGTCATACGAAGGATACAATAGTAGTTCACAAACTATCCCTGAGAACTTCCCCAGAAAATAAAACAAAATGTAGCCCTCATGTGGGCTAGCCACAAGTTATCAATCCGGGTCACCGCCCGCACCGCCCAATGACCCCAATGACAAAAGTATCCTCGCCCAATGTCTCAGCCACTGGTCACAATCCATGATAGTAATCAATCACAACATATAAACTGGTAGGTTATTCAGCTATCATATCATCAGATCAACTATCACCTCAGAGCTACTTCCTGAATATGATAATCTAGTCAGGCTTCTGTTTCTCTAAACTTGAATAGAAGTTAATACATGCCTCAATGATTTGATTAAATTCAATATTCCAGACTTGGTTGAATTGACATTCGCTGACTTCACACCGAGCCGCAAACCCGATAACTAGGCTCATCCCAAGCCGTAGCTCGAAGTTCCGATCCTCCTGAGCCCCAACTCATAATAATTTCCGTTAACTTATCTCAACCAACATAACCCTTGGCTAGCACGTCTCATCAACCCATTTCTCGTACCCTATCAGTTGGCACCATCATCGGCATATCAAATACAAGCTGTCATGTCCCTCGACTATCCTACCTACAACGTCCTACCATCCCCTATGTATAATCCCGAGCCACGGCTCTGTCTCCGGGCCGTCCAACACAGGGACAAGCCCTCCTAACCATCGTCGATATTACCTCTAAAGCCTTAGCTAGAGCCTGAGAGGTCCAACCTGGGGACCTACTCCCCACCCACTCGATATTACCTCTAAAGGTGTGCGGATCCCTGTACTATGCGTAGACAACCTCGACGATCTGGGGGAGAACACCTCGACGCTAGCATCGAAGAAACCCCTCCACATATCCGAATATACCTCAAGATATGCAGAACCATGTACTATGCGTAGGAAGCCTCAAAGATGTGGCGGAGAACACCTCAACACCAACATCGAACAAACCTCAACGATCCCATGACAGAGAACACCTCAATGTCATGTGTTAGAGAAGTTCCCTGATACCCCAGGATGGTATACCTAATAAAAACCCTAGTGTAAGTCCAAAGCCCATTCAAAATACATCCAATTAGTACTAATAAATTCTTAAGTACGCAACTAACCCGGCTCCCTTGAACCTTAAGTCAAAACCCGCCCCGTAACAACTCAACATAAACTGATCTTACTCAACCGGGGCTCTAAACAGGCTCAAATAGCCTTGAAACCACCAAAAATATTTCTGAAACGTTAAAAATGTGTCACCACGCGTCGCCGTGGGCCGAGGGTCGGCCCCAGTCTAGGACACTTAACACCGTGAGTAGGGACAAGGATAACACCGTACGTTATGCCAAGGCCAAGCCCACTATGAGTTGTGATGTGTTTTCAGTTCAAGGCCATGACTCTCAGACACGTCCTATGGTAGGGGATGCCAATTACATTGGAAGATACAATGATGGGATAAGGCCTCATCATGACCCCTATTCCAACACCTACAATCCTGGATGGAGGAACCATCCAAACTTCAAGTGGAACAACAATCAGAATGTTCAAAACCCCATGGCACCCCCTGGATTCCAAGGGCATGTTGTGGCCCCTCAAGTTCCCACTCAGGTCCTTCAACATCCTCAAGCCAATCCTGCCATGGGAAAGAGATCTTAGGTAGACATGATGGCTAACCTAATTCAGCATACCACAACAAACCAGCAGGCGAAAGACCGTGTCATTACTGCCATAGAAACCCAAAATGGCAAGACAACTCAATAGGCTAGACCCAGGACCTCAACTCCTTAGTCAAGTGAAAATTAATCCCAAAAACACTATCCATAAGGCCACTGCCAATGCCATTCAGCTTAGGAGTGGGAAGGAACTTCAAAATCCACATCATGATCAAAGTACCTTGGAAGACTCTGAAGACCCTGCCGCTGTGCCAGAAATAGGGTGCAGCCATATGCCAGATTTAGGGCGCCATTGGGCCAGCAATAGGGCGCAGTTTAGGGCGCAGTTCTATCCCAGTTCCATATCCTGGCCAATCCGAGACATCTCAGGATAGCAGTGCCCAAGACATGTCAGCAGCCCATAATAAGCCTTCTAAACCCTCTTTGTCTTTAAATTCAAAATCTAAAGTTAGTTTTAGTAATCCTCTTGTTACTAATGATGTTGACTTACCTTTTCCTCGCAGGTTCCAAAAGAAGGACAAGAATTCTCAATTTGAGCAAGAGCTCACAAGCATGCTTCACAAGCTTCAAATCACATTGCTATTTTCAAAGCTTGTGAGGACCATGCCCATCTTTGCCAAGCTCCTTAAGGACCTAGTGGCTGGAAAACGTGGCTTTGACCCCAACAATGTCTTAGACATTAGTGCAGCCACTTTGAATGAATTCCAAGGCTTGCCACGCAAGGCAAGTGACCCAGGCCCTCATGCCTTGTCGTGTGTCATCCAATCCAAAAGGTTTGAGCACTATCTTTGTGACACAAAAGCCTCTGTAAGTATCATGCCTTTTCATGCCTATAATTCACTTGCATTAGGAGACTTAAAACCTACCCAATTGTGTGTTAGGCTTGCTAATTCTTCTGTGACACAACTTATGGGCATGATTGAGGATGTGATAGTACAAATAGGAGATACTTGCATACTTGCTGATTTTTACATGTTGAAAATGGAAAAGACCATTGAAAGTGAGGACCCTCCCTCGATCTTTGGGAGACCTCTCTTGGCCACTATAAATTGTGAAATCAACTTAAACCATGGCCAAATATCTATCAAAGTGTTAGATAAGACTAGGATATTTTCTTTTTATGATACTATGCAATATCCCCAAGAGCCTATCATTGATTTTCCCTTGAGTAGTATGGAATCCTTGTTGCATCAAACTATTATGCATGCTTGTATAGATGACCCTCTTGAGAAGGCCCTCACCTTGCCTTCTTAAAATAACAATAGCCTAGATGGCCATGTCATTGAGGAACTACATATGCTTGAGGCTATGCCTCAATTCCCCCAACACCCACTGGTGTTTGAATCCTTGCCTATAGAAAAAACTCTTCCTTCTATCATTCAAGCTCCTAAGCTTGAACGCAAGCCTTTACCTGAACACTTGAAATATGCATTCTTAGGAAAGGATCACACACTCCCTGTCAATATTGGACAAGCCGAGATCTCCAATAGAGAAGTCAATGCCATTCTTGAGAAAAACCGTGGGACCATCAAGGAAGGATTGGTCCAATAGGCTCAATGATGCCCTTTGGGCCTATAGGACTGTCTATAAGACACCAATCGACATGTCCCCATTTAGGCTTGTCTTTGGCAAAAGTTTCCATTTGCCCGTGGAATTAGAGCACAAGGATTTTTGGGCCATCAGACATTGATGAGGCAGGACACCATACGAAGCTTCAATTGCAAGAACTTGAGGAGCGAAGGAATGAGGCCTATGAAAGCTCAAGGATATATAAGAAGAAATCAAAAGCATATCATGACAAGCACTTGGTACGCAAGGCTTTCCAAGTTGGAAAAAAGGTCCTCCTTTTCAACTCACGGCTTAGGCTCTTCCCAGGAAAACTCAAGTCTAGATGATCTGGCCTTTTCTTTGTCAATAAGGTACTGCCCCATGGTGCCATTGAACTCAGGAATTCTAAGGGAGAAACGTTCAAGCTCAATGGACACCGCCTTAAGCCTTATCATGAACCATTTCAGAGCCATGACATTGACAACTCTGACCTAGTCGTGCCCTCCCTTGCTTGAGACGTTAAATCAAGCGCTCCTAGGAGGCAATCTAGCCTTGGTTTGTGAATCTACACTTTTCTTTATGTTCTATGTTTTGTATGCCTCCTTTACGTCTTAACTTTTTGACCTTCATGTTTTAACTTGTTAACATTGAGGTCAATGTTTAGTTTAGGTTTGGGGGTATAGATCAAAATTTTGCAACATTTAGGTTTGTGGGGTACACGGCTAATACCTTAGTACTACTTGTTAATAAGTCACATTGTTAAATGAATCATTAGTGTCTTAACTAGAGCCATGCCATACTTAAGTTTGTGCCTTATCATTATACTTAATGCCTAACTTCAAGAAATTGAGCTAAAAGATGACTTTGTTTAAGTGAACCTTAGAAAATTAGTGGAGACCACCCTATGCGAGAGTTTGAGCCTAATGCCTTTCTTTTTTAGAGATTTTCTTTGTTCTACTCTTAAATACTATTCAATTTTTTCCATATTTATTGATCTCATTACTATACTTTGCATTGGATTTTAAAGAACTAACATCTTATGCAGAGGCTCTTGACCCTGAGTTTGATATACCATAAGAAGTGATGTAGGCTATACATGTTTGAATCCTATAAAAGCCATATTTGTCCCTTTTGCATGCTCCCTTAACCCACTTTGAAGCCAAACACTTAAACCTTTCTTTCATCACCCAAATCATAATATAAGCCTTAGATAGGAAGCCCTCAATCTTGGCCATTCCCTATAGCTTAGGTTTTGACAAGGGTGTGCCAAATGAAGTTCATGACATGGAAGAGAAGACAAGCTTCAAAGTATGAAAAACCATAAACAAGCCGCAGAGGCACACCAAGGACATGCCAAGCCATGTCACGGTCAAAAAGGTCATAAATGTGAATCTTATGTAAAGGAGAATATCTTAGACATCCCAAGTGACCCAAAATTCCTATTTTGGACAGAAAACACAATGTTGTAAACCATTGCATGATCTTGGCTTAGGTTGAAAAAGAAAAAAAAGAAAAAGAGAATGAAAAACAAAAGGAAAAAGAGAAAAAAAAAACAATAAACTAAGCGACGTGAGCCAATGAGAACAAGAGTCACAAATCATCCCCATCCAAGGAAATCAAACCTCAACGTGTGAAGCCATTGGAAGCACAAAGCCTGGCCGTGGGCCAAGGAGAAGCTAAGAAAAAGATCAAGTTCCAAGTCATGCTGCTTCATGCCTTGCCATAGCCTAGGTTTTTAAACTCCAATCCGTTTCATCTAAACCCTTTAACCATAGCCCCATTACAACCCCTGAATGAAGACCTAACTGATTTTATGGGACGTCTTGCTTGGAGTTAAGGTATGTATCTACGTTCTTAAAGTTCAATTCCTTCATGAGATCTATTTTCAGAAATTGCCTTTCTTTCATTCTATTTCATATGTGATTATATTTGCTTCCTTTACATAAACTCATCACATATGCTTGCAAGAGTGTAACCTTAGGATTCATGAGAGAACTTGAGAGTTACCTAGTGACGATAGAGTCGAGGTGAAATCTTTCTAAGGCATTTGGATTTGTTGTTTTTAAACTTGAAATCTTGAAGCAAAAGGCATTCACACTTAATAAATGGCACTTACTTGAAATTGGCATATCTTCAGTTTGGCATAGCATGATCTATTTGCTTTGTTCCTTAGTAACTGATAAAGTATTTTGTTTAGTATTTTAGTTGTAAGTAAAAGGAGACAAAACTCCTCCTACCAGGTGAATCTAGGGGTTTAAATGTTCTACCCTTAATTAAGATTGAGTCTTTAGCTTTTGTTTAGTTTTTGTTCTTTATTTTGCTCGAGGACTAGCAAAAGCTAGGTTTGGGGGTATTTGTTAAGCCATAAATGTTACACATATTTCATGTCATATTTGGCCCTTTTCCTTTTCTTTTGTGTAATTTCATGTCATCCATAGTAGGAAGTGATGTTTTTGTGAGACATGTGCATGATTTAGAAAGGTAACCTAATTCTAAGAATACTGGAAAAGAATAGCTCAAATCGGAGTTCAAATGAAGGAGATGTCCTCAATTCAATATCGGGTCCTAAACTAGGCCCTGAACTTGTCAGTGCGCCCTAATTAGGGGCCAGGTCAAGAACCTCACATCAAGCCATGCGGGTCCTAAAACCGTGTCTCATGATCAGGAGGGCATGTCCTAGAAGAGTGAAGGTCAGAGCCAAGGAATGTCAAGTCATCTCTCAAGAACTCCCCATTCGAGCCACTGATCGTGTCGCGTGCATGTCCAAGACACTAAGTATCCCAGGGCCACGTCCAAGGCGTGCCTTCGAGTGCCAAAGAGGAGCTCAAGGCATGTCCCCCTCAATGTTAAGTTCCAAATCGAGGTTCCGGTCAAGGTGTGCCACCACGCCTCAACGAAGTCCAAGACCGTGTTCCTGACACGTTTCCAAGACAAGTCCCAGCCGTAGAGACCAGACACAACTGCGCCCTAACTCGAATTCCAGCATGCGCCTAAAAGTGTCGATATATCGACAAGCGCAAGTCAGGTCTTGGACATGGCCGTAAGTTCCAATGAGGCCATTTGGCATCCTACAACTAAGTGATCAAGACACGAGGTATTTTCATACTCTTTGGCGTGTGTAGAATCCATTCAAGTGCTAAGGCGCGCCATGGCGCAATGATGGCATCTCAAGGGCCAAGTTCCAAGCTTTCAGGGCTTAACCGAGGAACCTGCCCAGATTCCAGCCTTGCTGCCCAGTGGCCAGTTTCTGTTCACACCTACCAGCTTGCATTCACACTCCCAGTTGTGTTTTGATTGGTTCTCCAAGATTCTAATGACTATGTAATTACTTCAAAGTACAATGAACGTTCTAGAATACTCTAGGCTAGGGTTTCCAATTCCCATCTTTGTAGGACAAGATTTTCCCTTGTCTATATAAGGGACCCTTTGTTTAGTGTTTTAACGACACCATCTTAGACATTTTTTCTTATTGTTTTGAGCTATTGTTCGTGAGGCTTGTTCACGAAGATAAAGTTGTGTTCTTTGAGGATTTCTTGAAGTTGGTCCTTGAGAGTATTATTTGGGTTTAATCTTTCAACTTTTTATTCAATTCAATTCATGCTTATGTTATTCATTATGTGTAGTGAGTAGTTTCTTTTAAGTTATGACTGATCTTGAAGCCCTAACCATGACAACTTCTTAATTTGATTTCGGCGCTTGGTATGATTATTTTGTTTGCCTTGGAAAATTGATTCACTGCTTTAATTGAGACTATTTTGAGTTCTTAAAACTGGCCATTTTATTTGCACAACTTAATGATGATTTTGCATCAAGGGTTATAAGAGAAATAATCTATGAAGAGATCCATGACATTCCTATATTGCACATCACTTTCTAGGGTTAGTTTAGTGACTCATATTTCCTTTTGTTCTTAATGCTTCCTTTTAGGCCCAATGGAGGTTGGTGTACACAAACATGCACTTAACATACAAACTAAGAAGGAAATAAAATGTGTGATTGAGCCTTAGTCGGACTGTTGCACGGGCAGTAGACTAAGAAGTAAGCATAGTAATTGAACCTTGCAAACCAAGTTGGAAAATGTTGTGATTAGGTGTGGATAGGGACTTCCTTAACTTTCCTTTTAATTGTTAAACCCTTTGTTTATTTACTTGTTTCTTGCATTCCAAGTTATTTCCTTTTACAGCATCTTTCAAACTCAACCCCCCATGTTCGTGACCTATTTAGTGTCATTGTTTAGAGTCATGTTTAGTGTCAAGCATATCTACTTGGTGTCTCGTTTCTGTTTTGAGTACCTAACTTGTGAACTAAGGAATATATTCTCGGGTTACATTGTTGAGTCAAGTCCTTGTGGGATTCGACTCTTGCTTATACCACTATATTGTCTATTGATTAGTGCACTTGTAAGGATTTAATTGTTAGGATTAGTATTACTTTCACTGTTGTACTTTTCTTCCAACACATTCCTTCCAGGCCGTTACGTTTGACGAGGGCACATTCTGAGGCGGAGGCATACCTTCCTAGCTGCGCTGCAACAATACCTTTTCGAGTAGGGTTTGTTGCACTTGTAAATCTAATTTTACAGCCTAGTTGCTCTGAGTAACCATTTGGAGTTGATGTAAATTATTTCGTAGTTTGGTTGTTTTGGACTTGGAGTTGATTGGTTGTGACTTTGATCTCGACTGGTTAGATATTAGGTTAGTATTTAAATCCTTCGTCTAACAGGTGGAAGATGGTTTGATCAAATTACAGGGGAGATACTGCCGAATTTTCGGTAGATTTCTCGTAGAGTAATTACGAGGTGGTAAAGCTATTTTAGGAATATTTTGAGTTGCCATGGGTTGTCAGATGGGAGTAGAGCTTTTCATAGATTTCGAGGAAAAATTCGGGAAGGGTCATGTCAACTTGGTATCAGAGCTTTAGGTTTAAATTCTTGTAGACCGCTCACGTAGTGTGCATGTTTTGTGTGTTATTGACGAATTCTTGTTGTTTCTCGACAAGATGCCTTCGAGATGTGTGCCTCGTCAACGATTTTGTACTGAGGAAGAGGTAGAGAATGTACAGGATGCACAGGATCCTGGGATTGAGCCCGACCACAAAAAACCCTAGATTAGTTGGGTCGGGCGATGATTAATGTGGTACAGAGTATGGATACCACTGAGGCTACTGTTATAGAGAGGGCCCAGAGGCTGGGAGCACTTCCTCATGCAGTTTTATCCTCGATCGTATCGGGTTGCGATGGAGGCTGAGTTCTTACAGCTGAGACAAGGGACCATGACAGGGGCACAGTATGAGCCAAGGTTCCCTGACTTGTCTCGATTTACTCTGGCCCTATTGGCCAACAAGGTGGATAAATGTCGTTGGTTCGAGTTTGGATTAAGGGACAAGATTATGGTGGCAGTGTTGTGATGCTTACTTCTTTGCGGGTCTTGTTAGATGTTGTTGCAAGGGTGCAGATGAGTTTGCCTACTAGGGGTCAGCCCAGTGGTTCCAAGCGACGTCGGGGTACATGTATTTTGGAGCTTCGAGTTAGGGACCAGCTAAAAGAGGCGATTACAGCTCAAGGTCGTCCGAGAATGTGAGGTCCTATTTAGGTAGTGCTGGAGTAGGGAGAGAAGGTTCCCGAGGTTTTGTGGCAAGGCCGTAGTCATCTGATCATGCTAGTAGTGGTTCCGTACAATCAACCAGAAGACAGATCGGCGGATCCAGACGGACTGGTGACCCCTATTGTGTAGAGATTGACCATTTTAAGAGAGATTGTCACACCATCCGGGTGGTAGGATCATGGGTCGAGAGGCTGCTGGACAGGGACTGAGTGCAGCGCATGCACTGAGTATAGCAACGGGTAGTCAGACCCAGTCTAGTGGGGCCAATAGGGCCACCGGGAGGTCGAGGGGCCTCGGGCGTTCTTCGGGTGCTCAGGCCTGAGTCTTTGCTATGACGTAATAGGAGGCCTGAGCTGCAGCATCGGTAGTTACTAGTATGGTATTTATCTTTGATTTTTAGGCTCGAGTTTTGATAAATCCGGGGGCTACACATTCTTTTATTTCTCGGAGTTTTACACTTTTATTCAATAGAGAATTATCACCGATTGGTTGGGAAATGGGAAATAGTACCACTACTGGAGATATGTTACTGGCGAACCTGGTGATGCGGGATTGCCTAGTGTTAGTGGAAGGTTTTGCATTAGATGCAGATTTGATTCCCTTGGATATTTACGACTTTGATGTGATTCTGGGGATGGATTGGTTACCTACGCATCGTGCCTCCCTTGATTGTTTTGATAAAAAGGTGATATTCTGGAGTCCGAGTTTGCTAGAGCTTACCTTTCAGGGAGACCGGAGAGTGCTTCCCTCGTGTGTAATTTCAGTGTTAACGGCTGAGAAGTTATTGAGGAAAGGTTTTGAGGGGTATATAGCTCACGTGATTGATTCTCGGGATACTCCGGTGAGGTTAGAGGACATTCCTGTGGTAAATGAATTACCAGACGTACTTCCAGAGGATCTTCCAGGGTTACCGCCTCACCCCGGAGATCGAGTTCCCCATAGAGCTTCTTCCAGGTACCCAACCTATATCCCAAGCACCATATAGGATGGCACCGGCAGAGTTGAGAGAGTTGAAGACTGAGTTACAAGACTTGATGGATATGGGGTTTATTCGACCGAATGTATCGCCTTGGGGTGCACCGATGTTATTTGTGAGGAAGAAAGATGGTAGTTTGAGGTTATGTATCGACTACCGGTAGTTGAATAAAGTTACGATGCGGAACAGGTATCCTTGCCACAGATTGATGACATGGTTGACCCGTCAACGAGGGTGAGGTATTTCTCTAAGATTGATCTCAAGTTAGGATATTATCAATTGAGGATCAAGGAAGAGGATATTCCTAAGACGGTGTTCAAGACTCGATATGGACATTATGAGTTATTGGTGATGCCCTTTGGCTTAACTAATGCACCGACAGCGTTTATGGACCTGATAAACAGTGTATTCCGGCGATATTTGGACCAATTTGAGATTGTGTTTATTCGAATAGTGTGAAGGCATATGAGAAACACTTAAGGTTGGTGCTGAACACTCTGAGGGAAAAGCAAGTATATGCCAAGTTTAGAAAATGCCAGTTTGGCTGACCACTGTGGGATTCGTGGGTCATGTGATCTTTGCAGAGGATATCATGTGGATCCTCATAAGGTAGAGGTAGTGGCTAATTGGGAACAACACAAGACAATTTTAGAAATGAGAAGCTTTCTAGGCTTGGCAGGGTATTATAGGCGGTTCGTAGAAGGATTCTCTACGATATCTGCTCCATTAACTCGGTTGACTAGGAAGGGAGTCAAATTTGAATGGGATAATAAGTGTGAACAGAGCTTCCAAGAGCTTAAGGGGGGGTTGATTTCTGCTCCAGTGTTAGCCTTTCAGATGGCAGTGGAGGCTTTAAGGCATACAGTAACGCGTCATTACGGGGTATAGGCTATATGTTGATGCAGCATGGGCAGGTGATTGCCTATGCTTCCAGGAAACTCAAGCCACATGAGTTGAATTACCCCGCCTATGACTTAGAGTTAGCTGCAGTGGAGCATGCATTTAAGAATTGGAAACATTTTTTTGAATAGGGAATGTCGGATATTTATTGACCATCAGAGCTTGAAGTATTTCTTCACACAGAAAATTTGAATTTGAGACAAATGAGGTGGCTAGAGTTGATTAAGGATTGTGATTGCACCATTGAGTACCACCCAGGGAAAGCCAATTTACTGGCAGATGCCTTGAGTAGGGAATCAGGGGGTTCCTTGGCTTATTTACACACTCTTTCCTTACCATTGTTGATGGAACTCCGGAGGCTGGGGAATAAGCAGGAGTATGCCATTAGAGACGATAAGGCCTTAGTTAAAGACGACCGGTTAAGCGTACCTAATGATGTAGGGTTTAAAGAAAGATTATCCCCCTGGTTAAAGTTTTGTGGAGGAATCATAACGTGGAAGAAGCCACTTGGGAGCCCGAGGCACTGATGCGAGCCTAGCATCCATATTTATTCTAGTAATAGGTATGAATTTCGAGGACGAAATTTCTTTAAAGGGGGCGAGTTGTAACGACCCATTTATTAATTATGCGATTTTCGTAATTTATTTTAGAAAAGGACAATTTTACCCTCGTTTTAGTAAGGGTTCGAAAGTCACTTTTAGTTTGGGAAAATTTTTGGAAGTTTTTCTTGGACCATTGAATAGGTCTCGAACTCACTAGTTCGTAGACATGCGGCAATCGAAAAATGGAGTATAGTTGAGGGAGTTATGGGTCTAGAAGTTGTAGGGGCAATTTGGTAATTTTAGTTTGGAGATATTTTTTAAACCCCAAATTTCTAGAATTGTCTCTCCATTCTCTATCCTCTCCCGTGTTCACTCTCTTTCTCGGCCAAAATAAAGGAGCCGAAACTCACCCCACCCAAGGACCACGATTTTGGCCCTTTCAACTCAAACCCTCTTCTACAAAATGATTCTTCTCCTCCTTATGAGCACACCCATATCCTCCTTGAAGCTTAAGGATCACCGTCCACGAAGAATCAAAGGTCCAAAAATTGGGCGGAGCTTCTAGTCAAAATTCCGGCCACCACATGTATGGATTTTCAATTTGGACTTCATATTTGGATTCCTTGGCTCGAGTAGATAGATTTCCATTATTAGAACATCAAATTTGGTTGAGAAATGAGGGAGATAAGAAGGTTTGAAGTTTGGGTGGTTATGCAGGTTCAGTGAAGGAATATTCTGCCGGCGATGAAATATTCCTGTGAACAATGCCAGGGCGTGGGGAAGCCACCAATGCGTGGCAGCGCGTGGGGCACTTTCCCGGGCTCCGGCGACCTGTGTTTTGCATGTTTTCGACATTCCGGACCTTTTGGCGTAGGTTTTGGGTCAATCGGAGTTTGTTTAGGGCCTGTTTTAGATGTCCAAAGTCACGTTAAACGCGTTAGAAAGCGCGTGTACTCCCGGGGTTTTGGGGGGTTGATTTTAGGTTTTTAATTATCGTTTAGTAATCCAGAATGTTACTTTTGACATGCGATACCGCTCCGAGAACGGCAGAGGAGTGTACAGCTCAAAGTTGAACTTAATCGGACCTTCGGTGAATGGACTTTGTTTTCTAAAAATGCATGCATATTTCTATGTTTTAAATGTTTTCTTATCGATTACGAATTTCAAGAATTAATGGAATAAATCTAAAATGAGTTTGTATTTATTTTATGGTCTCGGGAATTTAGAATAATTGTTAATAAATGTTTATTAATTTTCTAAGACTTAGAAATCTCATATAATGATTTTTCTTTGAATTTCTACGGACTATAAATTTCAAGAACGGTTTTAAATGACTTGGGCTTAGACCGGTTATGAATTTTTGGTTTAGGCCCGGTCTACAAGATTTTGAAATGATTTTGGGCATTAAACTTGGTTTCATGGATTTGATTTCTATGAGTCTTGAACTTATTGGATTTTGGCCTCGGCCATGCATATGGTTTTGGACTTAGGCCCGGATTTCGATTTTATGGATTTTGGAGTTTTGGCCTAGGTTTTCTACGATTTTAGCTTTAGGCCAGATAAAAAGGATTTCGATTTGGCATGCATTAACCCAGTAATTGAGATGATGTAATTGTAAAGCTAATAATAATTCTTTACATGTTTGCATCCAAGTTTTTTGTCTATTAATGTTAAGCTCTTGTGCTAGACCGGTAATTCTTTAGAAGCTCACTCTACTTTGTTAAACTTCATTGAAATCAAGTTCTTTTATAATCTCATTTATGCCATATCATACAAATTAGGATAATCTCTTCGGAGAGTTCTCTCCCGGCCCTTAGCTGAAACTCTCCCTCAGCGAAAAAAACCTTCAAGCCCGCCTTAATTAGTGTAGAAAGAAATGCAACGGCAGGGGGTGGAATGGATCTCCACCATGTAGTAGTTGATGTCGGTTTTAGCTCCGCCTCTATCTTGGCCCCACCTTAATCTCCTATCTGTTTGGTCTCCTCCATCTCAACCCCCATCCTTCTCGTGTATATATATATATTAGCCGATGCAGTTAAAAAAGATTTTATTAAACTATATATGCAAATCATCGGATTAGGAATAATCCGATTGGATGAATAATTGTGCTGAAATGTTATTGTGCAGTTTTTGAATAACATGACTTCATGAATTCAAAAAGTACTCAGGAATAGAACATATGATATATATATATATATATATATATTTGATGAAACAATCGGATTAGGAATAGCCGATGCAGTTAACACATTATGGCTGGAATACTCATTTCAGCAAGAAACATTACAAAGAGGATTCATCCTTCGATCTCCATAACAAAAACAACTATGGCTGAACTGGATAATTAACAAAACCAAGGAACCATTATATATATATATATATATAATGGTTGTTAGTTGTAATAGCCCGAGATACGGTATTTGGGCATCTCGATCTGTCATGTTCTCTTGTATATAAACCAGACCACAAGATATGTTCATTTAAGCATCAAAAGTACCACTCAGAGATGATCTTTCTTTGGTTTCTTATGATTCTTATTTAAATGAAATTTATCTCACAACCAAACAGAGCACAGAAAAAAAATATTTAAAATTAATAAAAATTTATATTTTCCTTAACAGTCTGGTTTGGATTCCAACGGATTTCCAAAATGAAAATTCAAAACCGAACCGTTACTAACGGAGCAGTTTGGATTTTTAAACCGTTTGACTTTTATCCGGTCAAAACCAAACCGTTGGTCAATAACGGTTTGGATTGAATCAGTACACGGTTTTAACGGATTTATACACACCCTAGTTGGAGTAAATTTTTTAAAAGTAATTTGTCAAAATAACTTTCCAACTATTATAATTAGAATTTAACTTAAATTTAGGAATTATACTGGAGATACTCTCATTGTATGGATCCACAAAATGAGGTAAGCCAGCAGACTAAATATCGCTAGATCCTATGCAATTGGCAACCATGTTTATGTGTTTTAACATAAACGAATTCAAAATTCAAATCCAACAATCCAATATGGAAAAAATATATAATATTATTTTCTATGTTTAGATGGAAATAAAAGACAATATTTAGGGAGGTGTATTCAAGTGTTGTGATATTATTGTATCAAATTAATATATGGCTAATGTCTAGGAGTAGGACGAGTATAATTTTGATCCGCGAACCCATGGACCTCTAGGGCCTGCTCGACTCGTATTTAAAAAGTCCTGCTCGACTCGATGTTGTGCTAAATTCGGCCTACTCGAGGTTTAATTGGTCGGAAAAGGGTCGATCTTGTGCTTGACACTCTTAACATCCTCGCATGAGAGTATCAATTCTCTAATTTTTTTTAGCATTTGTTACAATTTTTATGTAGTGTCTGTACAATTGTTTCAGTTCACTTTAATTAGTGACTAATCTAAGTCGCTTATGATAATCAGAAAACGATATATAAGTTTTAATTTCTAACTTGAAGTGCCTACAAACTAATCCATGTAATCTATGCTTTTTACTTGATTTAATCCGTCAGACCCCATAGTTCGTTTGATATTTGATGCTTGTACACTTATGTTGTTCAAGTTTTCGAAACAGATTAGTGAATTTCAGATGTTCACTGCTTATATTGCTTCTTCAGTTTGTTGGATTGCTTAAGTTATAATTTTAGGTTAAAAAATTGATCGATATCAAAATTTTCAATAACCCGCTTACAAGAGAAATAGAACTCTGTTATTTGAAAAATTAAAGAGACATGAACCGTCATACAATAATAGATTTTTTGGAGTTTTATAATAATGTATCTTGTATGATAGCTAAAAACCAAAAGAAGAGAAAGAAGATAATAAAAGAAAGGACAAATGGAAAAGAAAGGAAAAGATGATAGTGAAATAAATTAAAACATCTTGCACTATCGTATTGTAGTCATTCCGTCTAGTATGATCAAAACAACAAAAAAGTACCACAGAGGAATCCGATTACAATCAAACAAGCTTTATGTTAGCATCCCAATCCCATTAGTTTTACATTTGGTGGCAAATTGAAGGCTAAATATGAAGGATTCTACCATATATTCGAGTTTCAGCTGGAACAAACTGCTTGCAACATACCACCGGCCGACCTGAGTAGCCAGACATGGAAACATATGTTCATGGACTTTACATGAGCTTGTCCATTGTTTGTAGGCCTGGGCCCATTAATATGTTTGCAGGGTTGCTTGTCTTTGTGGGTCTGGGCCTGTCAGTCTTCTTCAAGCTTCGTTGTCCTGCCACCACATTCTAACAGTCATTACCCCAAAGAGTGTTTTCTAATTAATCCGAGAGTAGCACATGAGGTTTGAATTCAAAATTTGGTATCCAAAGTCAGAGAAATTAAAACATTTGCGTAAGAGTGAAGTTAGAAAGTATCGGTGTCAAGCATGGCTGGATGATGAGTCCCCATCTGAGATTCAAACAAGGAGAGATGGGGGGGAAGTGTCTACAAGCATGCATATATGGTGGATGGACTTAATTAGCAGCTGGGCCGCTGCTTCTAGAGATTGTTTGATTTTGGATTATTTGGATAAGTAGTGCAGCAAATAATTACAAAATGGGCTCAGAAAATGAGAGTATTTGATGTGGAGTTAAGGCACACTCCATGCTTGACTGCTACCTCAAGTGACCCACAGCTTGGCACAGTTGGGCGGGACAAGACAAAACTTGACCTGACCTGGTCTGAAACATCCATGCAAGATTAAGACTAGCATAAGTCCTCCATTCATAAATCATAACTAGCTAACTTAGCTTAGCTTGCTAGTGGTGTGTGACTTTGATGATGAACAACTTGATGATTCTCCACATCTTTATATACGTATATGTGTGTGTGTGTTTAATTGATTGTAATTAATAATTTTGTGTTTGTCAACCATAGGTTGCTTTCGGGGTCATAGTTGAATTCCATCGAGATGCCATTTATGAATCTCTTTTAAGATTTTGACGCACTTCAAATATATATAGGTATATCATTCATAAAGATTAACAAGAATACAATATTTATCCAATTGTATTTGTTACTAAATAGCTGTTCGCCACGAATTTAAATTTGAATATTTGTGGTCAAATAAAAAAATTATTTGTCCCGCTAATTTTGTTAAATTTTTTTAACTAGCTTATACTTCTTCGCAGGTCCAACGATGGATATCGGTACTGCAATACCTTTTTAACAAACCATAGAAATTTATTATAATTTTCTATGAAATGTGAGACAAGGCCACTTCAGGCTATAGCTAGTGTGACTCCTCCCTTCACTGTTAAAAGTATAGTTACACGTCACTCATGGAAAGAGTGTTAAATTGTAGTAATAATGTCCTAGCTAGCCACTATATGTAAATTTACTTGATTTTGTTTTTAGTTTTCACTTTTCATTTTTTATTTATAAAATATGAGAAAATGAGAGATGATGAAGTATGGATGAAGCAGAGTCGGCCTTGGTTTTATAGAAAAAAAATTAAAAAATATTTAAATTGAAGTTTTTATTAATAAATTTGGCATATATTCTTGAAAAGTATTTATAAGGGTTATCATAATTGATGTGTAGTTATCTAGCTAGTTTGTATTGAGTATTATCAATACATGTCTTGTAAAGTCACTAGGACTCTAACTCTCATACAACAGTTTGTGACTATGACTTTCTATGTATAAGTAATGTATTCAAATTCGTGAATTTTTTTTTGTGTATACCTGGAAAGATGAAAAGAAAAATTTTAAATTTATAAAGTATATAGGTATATGTATGTATATATATATATATATGAATTAATTATAAATTAATCTAGTTTTGAGGTATAACATATAAGTTAGTCCATTTACTGATTCACCATATTTCACTTAACTAATTTACTTTTTTTTTTTTTTACTTAATTGCTTTTTTTAGTTTCCTAATATTCTTTATACCCTTTTAACCGACTACTTACCTACCGCGTCTATATTTTGGAAGTCTGTTTATTAGATTTGAATGAGGAATTTTCAAATTTTAATTTTTTTGTATTTAATTTTTAATATTTATTTTGATAAGATAATTTTTCCAAATAAATTTCCTACGGATTTCTTTAAGAATTAACTATAAATTAACAAGTCATTTTAATCGTCCGAACTTCTTAATAGTATCTGATATTTTTGCAGGATTACAGTCATACAAGTATTTTATCTATCTTATATTTTTTTTTATTCCTTCTGATTATAGTCATACATGTAGAAATAACGGTATAGTAGGTAAATTAATAATTATTTGCGTATTACTTACCAAAATTAATAATTAATACATGTTCTTGTGGAATTTATAAGGAAATTGGTTATCCCTGTGCAAAATTCAATTTTGTTTTTTTTCCCCACATGATTATTTAAACTCGTCGATTTTTTCGGCATTTTTGTTTCGAAGAAGGTAGTACCTTCGACCTCTATTTTATTCAAATTTGAATTGTTTGATTTTGTTTACAACTGAAATTTAGTCTTCTTGGTTATGTTTTCATCATCTTTTTTTATTTTTTACCTATTGCGGTTCTAACAATATATGGTGGTATGGTGGATTTTAATTGATTGCGTGTTTATAGATGCTAATTTACCTACGGTGAGTAATAGTGGCCAAATGTGCATGTGCAAGAATTTACGATTCATTTTACCTACAACAAATTGTTAGGATAAATTACAAATAGGTATATTAGGGTGGGTGGATTGGTGGATTAGGCATGGTGGAATAATATAACTATAGGTAAATTCAAATTTAAAATCTAATTATATTTATATACTTATAGTTTAAGTACCTGCAGCAAAGGAGTAAGGCAAATTTTTAGAGTAAAGTAATATGATATGTAACATATATAGGTATATTATAATCGAATTCTAATTATATATAGAGGTATATTAGGAATATGATATGTAATATAGGTATATTACAATTTAAATTCTAATTATATCAAAAGGAAAAAAATAAAAATTTTTAAAGATAGATAAAATAGCTGTATTATAATCTTGCAAACCTATTAGATATATAGTATCCTAAAAGGCTTAGATGATTAAAATGACTCTTTAAAACAAATCAGGAGGAAATTTATTAGCAAAAATTTTATTTCTTAATTATCAACATAAATATTAAAAATTAAATAGAAAATATTTAAAATTTGAAAAATTTTCATACACATCTGATAACCAGACTCCCAATAAAATAGGAATATATGGAAAATAGCCGGTTAAAAGGGTATAAATGGTATTAGGTAAATAAAAAGAGCAATTAAGTAAAAAAATAAAAATATGTGAATCTGATAAATCAGTAAGTGGACTAATTTATATGTTGATTATTAAAAATGGATTAATTTATAGTTACTCCTATATATATATTGTGTAAATGTAAACTAAGGGGGCACTTTTAAAATTTTCACCCTAGGCCTCAAATTTATTAATGGACCGGCCCTGGGATGAAGAAGTACAGGTGAAGGATATGGTGGACGATCATAAAGAACAAATGTGGAACAAATGGGGAACTTTTGGTTCTTTCTTTTTCATTTCTTCATTTTCATATCACCACTCTTATTCATCTCGAACTTCTATTTCTCCTGTACTTTTTAATTTGTACATGTCTCATCTAGAAAAAGTGTGAACTGTAAATAAAAAATGGAATGATTATAATCAAACACCTAATTGAGGAATCTTATGCTTTCTTTCTGTTTATTTTTTTTGCCAGTGTGGGAGTTGGGGGGATTCAAACATACTTAGAACTCCACCTAGCATTGGTGTGCCATTAATTATGATTTTGCTCATACTAATGCAAGTAAAGAAGAATATGAAACACGTCCATGCATGCATGGGAGAACACCATAGCCTAATTTGTGCCCGACGTACCTAGCTAGCTACCCCTATATACGTTTCCTAATTGAGATCGATATATATATATATATATATATATATATATATATATATATATGATAAAGATGAAGATACGATATTAGTATCTGATTGAATGAGAACGAAATCTCATTAACCTATACATCCTACATGCATACGCTGTAATTGAGATAAACATGAAGATGAATAAATATTCATGAACGTGAAAGTGAATATATATATAAGTCATTAATCTCCTTGATCTCAGCTGATCTTATCCATCGTTCCCTTTAATTTACCCTTAATTATAAAACATCATCATCTCATTTGACTCATGTCATCATGATCATCGATATCGAAACGTCGAAATAGTCAGCCTAATTATGAATCCAATTAACTCAACATCGTACAATATCCAGGAAAATTCTATGTACACTACAACATGCATGCACATAACTAGCTAGCTATTCTCACTTCTGACCAAATCATATTTATATAATTATATATTTGAATATTCAAACCTACAAAACAATCCCTAACTTCCTTCCCAAGCAAGAAATCGAGCAAAAGGCCGGGAATGGGATAAATCGTACTTTTAAAGCTGTTACGTTACTCTCACCACATATTAACATCAAAGCAGGTTGAATTTTGAGCTCCTTCAATTCCTCCTCCTGACTTTGGTTAAAGTCAATGGTCCCAAAAACAAGAAAACATGGACATTATTTATTTTCTTCTTCTCATTTTTGAAGACTTGGGCAATTCATTTGAGCCAAACGTACGATCTATATTTAATTCTACTAATGATCAATTGGGCATATGGGTGGCTTTCGTTGACCTTTTAATGGTGAATATTTCATAATACTAACAAATACGTACGGAGATATATATGTCGATGCGATTATTATCAATCTTCTTCTAGATATAATAATGTGAGATTTTTTGATATCATACTATATAATTGTCGATATGTTATTAGAAAGTCTACTTAAATTACAATAAAGCAATATGTAATGTGAGATTTCTTGACATAATTACTATACAATTGTCAATATGTTATGAAAAAATCCGCTTAGATTAATTACAATAAAACAAGATTCTCTCTAATACAAACAAATGTAATATAGGATTGAAAGGGTAATTATATAATGAAATAGGGGATTAATTAAGGGACCTACGTAATTGAAGAAAGGGGGGCAAATGGTCCATGGCAATGTCTCCTTCGGATTAATGGTCTAACGTGAGCTATCATGTTAGTTGTCAGCATGGAGTGTATCGGGCTAGGTCTTTCATGGTCCCGCAACCCCTTAATGTATTGCTTATAGAGCCAAGGGTGTGGTGGGGGGCACTTAAACGAGGCTTTCACATGCCCTAATAACCCTCCACCTCTACAAACCACGTGGCTACCTCCTATTATTCATTACCATTAACTACCCTATTTCCCTCTTCATCCATCATTCTATCTCATCAACCCATGCATCGTCCATTAAATGTGTCGTAACATTGAATTACACGTGATATAATTAACAATTTATTATATGCGTGTTACAGTATGAGTCGTTTCTTCTTTATAGTCATTCTATTTCAATTAAAATTTCACATATTTCTATTAGAAATTTTAGTCACTAACTTACAATTAAATAATATAATCAATTCTATTAATCATTATATTATAAAACATGAAAGGATTATACCATGTGACGTAATATTGTACAATTTTATAGCTAAGTATGTGGTCGATATTAGTGAACCCTAATTAAAGATTTCAACAAAGACACTATTAATTAGACTTATTTTATTAATAAAATAATTGTACAATGTAAAGCAAACTAAATGGCAATAATTTGATAATAAATCTAAGCTAAAGACCTCCAGTGATCAGAGTGGACAAAGGCAACTTAAACTTTAATTTGGTCATTTAATTTGAAACACTAATATTGGTTTAGCTACATTATTTGGGAACTAAAGTATCTAATCATGTCTTAATTACTTGTGGAGACATAACCGTGCTTAAATCCGGCAAGCGGTCGTTTGTCTCGAATTGCATCAATCAGTTCATTCTAGCTAAATGAGAGACAAACTTGTTTTATGGCTTCAAATGAATGGCTATGATTTTAACTTTGTTTTTTTGGGGGTATTTGGTTGACATTCACCTTTTATTTAATTATTAATTTAGATAAAATATTTAATTTGAAATAATGCGAATTAAAAAACTACATCCAACTCTAGATAAATTACAATGAACGTACTCTAATAGAAATTTAAAACAACAAATCTCATCATATTGTCACTAAAATTTAACGAAAATTGTTTCATGTTGTAAAAGAAATATTACTTGATTAGTAATTTAAGTGGCCGTTTGATGATAACAATTTTGTTTTTTGTTTCTGGTTTTTATTCTTTTTTTCTACATGAGACATTTAGAAAGTATATATATGAGAGTTCGAAGAGATGAATAATAAAGAACGAAGAATGAAAAAAAAATGTGAAACCCAAAAAAAGGAGGTGTTGGTTTTTAGTTTTTAGTTTTCATTTTGCCCAATATTTCTTCTACGTACATATGTTAACCATATCTTCTACAATATATTTTCTCTATCATTTTTCATCCTTCATACTTATATTTCAAGTATTAAAAGTGAAACTGAAAACAGAAAAACATATTAGCAGTCAAACGTTTCAAGTATTAAAAGTGAAAACTGAAAACAGAAAAACAGATTAGCAGTCAAACGGACTCGCAAATCTTGAGTTGGATGGTATGATATCACAACGGCGGGGCTACATATGTATAAAGAAAACATGCCTAGTTTTCTTATGATCACCTACCACTTTCAAGGTCACTAGAGTTTTAGGGTTACTTCATTAATTGTGGTAGTTTCTGGGAGCATCTTAGTGACCCACCTACCCCTCCAATAGCAAGATCGATCAAGCAAGCTTGCTAGCTATGCCACAAATGAGCTGTAACGTACTCATTACTTTTGTTTTTTGTGTTTTTTTTTTTTTGCCAAGATCATCACTTTTGTTGATTCAAATCTCTCAAAAAGTAACATTATGCCAAAAAGAAAAAAAAACCAATATAATCTGTGAGATCCAACTCCAAGCTCCCCATCACCATCGATCTACCATCATCAACCATCACCTACTTACTCAGCCTGTTACTAATTAATCACTCTAATTAATCACTCTAATTTATATCCTAACTAAAAATGACGTCTAATTTGTTAATCTAGTGATTTCATGTTGAGTACTTTGAACTTGAACTTCCCTTAAATGGGACAACTAGGGTTAATAATCTAAATCAAATGACCAGCCGCGGGAAAGTTTAGAAATCAGGTAGCACAAAACAAAGGGCGGACTGCGGGTTACAATGTTTTTTGATTTAATATTTCCTAATCCAACCACTTGTATATATTTTCAACCTTATTAATTAATATGTTCAGCAATATAATTATTATTAACTTTTATTGTTGTTTCTATAGAGCTTCATCATTGCATTCCAAAGTTTGAAGTTTGAAGTTTGAAGTTTGAAGTTTGAACAGAACACCCGATAGTAGCCGCCGTCCATTGAGCCAAAGACATTATATCATAAAAATAAGGGTAGCGAAGATTTGGTTACTATTTTGTCCTGATTGTGGTTGTCCAATCAACATGTGCCACTCAATTTTCGGCTGTTGAATCAAGATTTGCAGCTCCATTTTTGGGATGTCCAACCAATGGGCTGGGGTTAGGACTTATATATATAGGACCTATAAATTTACTATAATCAATTTTTGGCAGTCCAAATCAATGACTAATATTTGGGAAAACCCTAAAGTTCGATCTATTAATTAGTAGAAAAAAAAAAAAAATCGGAATAGGGCCGGGATTCCTCGAAATAAATAATAAACATGTCATTAATTAGTTAATAAAAAAAATTACCCTTAAATGGAGTACATATGAAATCTATAGGTCTTTTATAAGGTCGGAAAATTTCAGTATAATTTCTTAAATTTATATTAATTTACAATAAATATGAATTTTTTTTTTTAGAAGATATGAAATTTTATTGATTAAACAAAAATATAAAGCAAATATAAGTTAGACTGCAATACCTTGACGACAAATATAGGTAAATATCTCATGTGATCAGGTTCGATATCTGTCGAAATAATCTATAAGGAATAACGCACAAAATAATATAATTAATTTGAATCTCCTATTAAGATTGATTTTTATTATTGATTATCATATATGAGTCTTAATTATATCTTAACTTCTATTTGTGAGAGAAAAACAAAAACAAGTAAGGCGAGAACCTGAGAATCATACTCGGAAATGAAGAAATTGTATCATGGGAGATTCCAATCCTACCCACCTAGATAGAATATTAGGCTTCCTAAATAATACTTGGTCTTCTAATTATATTTTATATTTTATTCTATTCTACCATATTTATGAGTTTTTTTTTCGGTCAAATATTTATGAGTTTGTTGATCGATAGAGATTTGTTCTTTAAAATCTTCTCTCTTATTCCTAGTTTTTCTTATTTTAGTAATCCTGTGTCCCTATTCAAGTCTAGTAATATTCTAGTTTTTTCCCCCTCAGTTTTGGTTTGTCTTTTTGACTTTTGACTTTTACTTTCAAGATTTTTTTGTAATTGGTATCTCTGGATTTTGATAATAATTAAGCTAGGTTTTTTTTTAACCTCTGTTAATTACTTGCAAATTTAATATAGTTGCATGCATTTTAAGATTATTTTCTTTTTTGATAAGATACCAAATTTCATTGATATAACAAAGATACAAAATAAAAATAAGCTAAACTGCAATATCTTGATGACAAACATGGGTAAATATCTTCAGTTATCAAGCTCAATATCTGTCGAAACGATCTAGAGGGAATAACGCACAATATAATATAATTTGAATCCCTAAGAATCATCAAGGCCATTACTGCCCGAACAACTAATCTTTGCAATCCCACAAAAGGGAAAACCTAATACAGTCAATCTGAAATAAGAGCCGCTGAACTTATTTGCACAAAGCAAACTAAAAATAAAAAATAAATAACTCAACAAAAAGTACAAATTGGCTATTTCCACCGTTGTCGTTGCCTATAACTTCCATTATTGACGCATCCGCGGAATTCGGAAGATGACGAGTCCACCACCATATCTCAGATGTTTCAATCTACCATGATTGACACCACCACCACAATGGAGGACCGCAATCGCTCAATCAAAACCCACCAGGCCGCATCACGAGTCAAAACCCTGTGAAAGCAAATCAGGCTCTTAAAGACAAGATTTAACCGGCAACTTGACCCATCGGGATGCCGAAACCCGTAACCATGATCAACAACATGACGATAAATGAGAAAAGGAAGCTTGAAGACTAACAAACCTCAGTGAAATCGACACCAAGACCAGTTGGATTATCTGGTTTATTCACTATATCCCTATGGGTACCAAGGGGAAACCCCCTTGGACCCGAAGAACATCAGTCGAAGAAAAAGTTTTTTGAAGTAATATTTTTTTGGGAGATGAGGCTAGGGTTTTGGAGAGGAGGCTAGGGTTTAATAAGATTACTTGCTTTTACATATTATAATCGTAACTCATTATATATTTTACCCATCTTTATTACTCTAGTTACACTCAATAACTAATTTTAATATAGTACTATTCAATCATACAAGTGGGAACTTGTATTGTAAATACAATGGGTAAGTTAGGTAACAGGTTTTACTCATCTTCACAAAGTTTATCATTGATTGATGTAATAATTTTTTTTTAGAGAGAGTTGTACATAATAATTAACGGATAATACTTGCAACTCACTTTTGTGGTACCTCTCCTTATACCATCCTTTTGATTTATCGAATTATTTTTGTACATATATCATAATCGGAATCGTTCATTATCTAAATCATTATTTCAACACTACAAGAAATTTGAGGTTGTGCAACAATATTTTGCCCGACGAAGCAGTTTTCGCCGTCTAAGTACATTTTTCCCAACGAAAACAAAGGCTCGTCGGGTAAGGTGTTGGCACGTAAAATAGGGAGGATTGACCCGACGATCTGTTTTATCCGTCGAGCAAGATTAGGCCTAATGATGAATATTGTTTGTCGGGCAAAACTTGGTGTTGACTAAAGTTTTCCCGACGAATTCGTCGGGTAAAAGCCCAAACACAATAAATAACCCAGATGCTAGATTCGCCGGGCAATATATACCAGATTCAATTTATATTTAATTATTAACCAACGTTTTTAAAATACTTGTGAAATGAAATGGAACGATCTAATTATCCACCTTTATTGCACGTACTCATAGATCGCCTACGCGAAAAATTACCCAATTTGGAAATCCCGGGATTAGGTAACGGTTCGTGACGTTTCAACGGTTACCGACCCCCAGCCCCTACAGGACAACGCAGGAGCAGACGAACCTGAGACTGTTGTCGAAGCACTCCCTAAGGGTAAGTTGATTATTTTATTTATTTAAACAACCGTTTTTATTTGTTACTCATATTTTGTACTAATGTGTATCGAATTTGCAGGGAAGTCGATGAACGTGCGCGAATCAACCGAGTTTGACATCCCATCGGATTTACAGGACAACGAATGCAAAGATCTCGGTGCTGTACGTGCCTCGCCTACGGACAACGGCCGTAAAAATCCACAGTCTGGTGGTGCATGACATGGGCGCGATTCTTCGCACCAATTCCCTGATGATGGGGGATACTTTTAGGAACCAACCCCCGGAGGAGATCACACGCTGTTGGGGAGAGTTATCGATACGTGTTTCTCCTTTTTTTTTTTACATTATTTTCATTTTTTTAATTATTTTACTAACTTTAATAATTTATTGCAAATCAATTTTGAGTTCAAACATGGAGGATACCGACGTCAGTAAATACCTAAGAAACCACTAGCAGTTACGGTACGCCGATTGGAAGTACGAGTTCCACAAGTACTACAAGAGCTGGCCTTCCTCGGAAGAAGCTCGGGCAAATCCTCTAGAGGTGTTGGACGGGCCAAAACTGGAAGGGTGGTTGTGGTTGTGCGACCATTTCGTGTCCCCCAGCTATGTGGTACTGTCCACCTAGTTAAATTATTATTATTTTTTTATGTTATTTTCCATTTGAAAATATAATTATTTTTTTTACTAATGAACATCGAAAATCGGTTGCCAACACATCAAACCGAGGAGCGAAGAAATTCAACCACCATAGGCGGGTCGCAATCCTTATCTGCCCGGTAGGAGGATCGGCGCATCGCTGGGTCGATGTTCCCGGAAGTGGATGCCTGGGGGCAAGTGTACGCTGGCTGGGGTAACCAGGAGGCTGAAAATATTCACGTAAGTTTATTTTTTGCAGGTTAAACATTAATTTTTGATTTGATAATTATATTTGTAATTAATATTTATTCGAATTTGTAGGCGGCGATGGAGCAAGACGTCCAGCAGACACAGGCTGAGCTAACGCAACAGCATCCTGACGTGTCGTTGGAGCAGCAGCTACTGGATCCCAAGAGGTCGATCGCTATCCTAGAGTGACGACTTGGTAGGCGTCTAGGGAAGATCGTCCGAGGGGCGGACGACGGGATAGTTCGAGATGTCTCCAGTCGCACTTCGAGTTCTTCCCGGGGAGCCAATCTCGAGGAGATGTCAGAGCTCAAGAGAAACTTCGAGACCTTCCAAGCTGAAAACGCGGAGATCAAGCCTAAAATGCGCAGATCCAAGCCCAAAATGCGCAGATCCAAGCCCAAATCGATCAAATCAAGGTCGCCCTCGCCAAGGTGCTTGACCGCTTGGGTGAGCGAGGGTTAGATGAGCTTCTGTCAAAGCCTCAGCCCCCGGCCCAACATCCCTCCTAGGACCCCGACCACCCCGACCCGTCACCGAGTAATTAGAACTTAATATGTAAAACATTACTTTAGTTTTAATTATGTAAAAACATAACATTAATTTTTATAAATAATTTTTTTATTTTCATTTGATTCGTTTTATTATTTTAATTGTATTTTTTTTAAATATTTTTATTTTAATTATATATATTTTTTTATTTAATTAAATAAATTATTAAAATTATTTTTTAAAATATTAAGATTTTTTCCGACGAACAAGCACTTTCGTCGGCCAAAGTAAGACAATTTGGTGCATACATGTCGAATTTCTGTATCTTTGCCCGACGAAAGGAGTTCGTCGGGCAAAAGTTGTTGACTTTTGGATTGCTCGACAAATCATAGGCGACAATTGGATCCGCAGGGCAAGCTTTCAATTGCTCGAAGAACTCACAGTTTTCGTCGACTAACATCAAGTCCGACGGCAATGGCCCGACGAACGTTGCCCGACAAAGTTTCGCCAGGTTTTATATGGCCCGACGAATTTCAAACTTTGCTCGACGAATCTGTTTCGCTGGGCAAGCCTGCTTTTCCTATAGTGCAAGATCATCTTCGTAAAAAATGAATAAGATTAGAGGTCGTTTAGTAATTCATATGTATTAAATAAATCAACGATTTTGATAACAATTAAGATCCTCATAGCGAACTGTTCATTTAGTTGGTACATATGAATGGCGAAATTATCTCCAATTTGGTTGATTTTTTGCGTAAATAATCTTGAAATGAATATTTAAAAATTGAACGGTTTCGATGATAATATATATATATATATATATATATATATATATATAAATATAGACAATTTGATAAATCGAAAGAATATTAGTACGAGTAGGTATCATCAATGTGGGATGCAAATATTGTAATTAATTAAGTATAATGGTACATCTCTATTTAAAGTTAAAAGCACTATTTGATAAAATAATCTTATGCCGCAGTTAAATTTTCCAAAGATTCAATAATAATGCCATTTTTCCTTTTGATAATAATATCTCATTACAACACATGCAAGGAAATCTTTATTAGTCGATTAGCAATAACTCGATACTTTAATTCATAGTCCATTATAGAGCATGAATATAATTGCATATAATCTCAACAAAGATTATCTTTAGCCTCAAGAGGAAGTTTTTAGGCTTTCCCTAATATAATAATTGCACCATTTTCTTTTGTATGAAGGTACAAAAATCATAAGAGTGAAGGGAAAACTTAAAAGAAAAAAGGAAAAAAAGAGAGATCGATCCCCAGTTTGTTCCTGCCAGATTTCGAGGTTGACTCAAATAAAAATATTGTTTGAGCATTGGGGTGATGAACTAATAACCAGACAAAAGAAGTTGAACGAAAATGTTGTAGAAAAAAAGTGGAGAAAAAAAACAAAAATGGCCGACAAATTTTGATGTGGGTACTATAGTCAAGGAGCATATGGACCAGGGGCACAGTCATAGGTACAAGATTACAAGGACCTTGTGGGTCCCTGTAGCCATTTTCTTTCATACTTGCTGTCGGTATGGTATCGATACAATATTAGACCCTAGTCTTAATTTTTGTTTCTTTGTTTCTTTTTTTCATTTACAATCTGATTAATGCGCCTTTGTACACTTGTAAGCCCACGCGAGTTTGTAGAGGGTGCAACACAAAAGTAGGGCATTGGGGCGGACGATGGTGCATGTAGTCACATTAATTGGATATAATTAACACTTGTTATACACAAAATTAAAGTAATAGAGCGGCTGATCCTGTAATTATATTATACACAAAATTAGGGTAATGGAACGGATGATCATGTTAACCAAACGGATGATCATGTACCCACATTAATTGGATATAATAAAATTTTATTCTCCACATTTTAAATTAATCTAAATTAGAATATCATTAGTGTGCAACCTACACACCGCATGTTATATGATGATTCTAATTAAGATCCTCTAGATATAGTTTCATATTTGCTCTTAGAAGATAGTGTTGAGTCATTTTAAGGTATAGGACTGATTTTTCTTTTTCACATACTCATATATTTTACATACTAGTATCTTGTATGAATTTTTACCCAACCAATACATATTGTACGTTTCTATATAAAAAAAAAAGTTTGGCATTGGGATTGTGAAAGAATGCTCGCATGTCTTTGGTTTTGGGACGGTGGAGAAAAGCGCGTACAATTATCATGTTGTCGATGAAATTTTTTTGGATCAAAAACTCATATTAAGCAAAACAAACTTTGTTATCTCTTTCTTGAGAGTGACGTGGCATTCTTTTGTTAGACAAATCTTCTCTATATTATTATATATGGTTACTTATTTTTTGCTATATATACTCCTCTCTGACCTCTCTTCCCCAACAACACCCATTAACTCACTTCAAGCTTCCAAATCAAAGCCAAAACCAGAGCCAAAAGCTAAAGCTAAAACCAAAAATCAAAACCTCGACTTGGTTTTCTTTTTTTCTTTCGTCATCTTCTCCCTTACAATTTTGTAAGCCACAATTATTTTCTTGGGAAATCGATCAAAATGTGCACGTTGTCGAGAAAAGCTACATGCAACTCTCATGGCCAAGACTCTTCGTACTTTCTAGGCTGGCAAGAGTATGAGAAGAATCCCTACCATGAGGTTGACAACACAAATGGGATTATTCAGATGGGTCTTGCTGAAAATCAGGTATTTAATCAGAACATGGAGACATGTTAACATAACTATTTTTTTTCGTTTGAGGATATATAGTTAGTACCATGCATAAATATTGGTTTAATTAATTGTACTCTTATGTTTATTCTCATCAGCTGTCCTTTGACCTTCTTCAATCATGGCTTGCGAAGAATCCGGACGCAGCTGGGTTTAAGAGAAATGGAGAATCCATATTTGCAGAGCTTGCTCTCTTCCAAGATTATAATGGCCTTCCCGCATTCAAAAAGGTAAACCAATAATAATAATTATAATTATAAACTCAATTATATATAATATAGTTTAATTAGCTTCTCACTTTTCATTAATGCAATTCCAAGGCATTACTCCACCAAGTAACTGCATGTCTGTCGTCGACTCATCAGATTTTGATTTTGATTTGTGTTTACAGGCATTGGTAGATTTCATGGCGGAAATCCGAGGAAACAAAGTCACCTTTGATCCCAACCACTTAGTCCTCACCGCCGGCGCAACTTCAGCCAATGAGACCCTTATTTTCTGCCTCGCTGATCCCGGCGAAGCCATTCTCATCCCTACCCCATACTATCCGGGGTACGTATGAGACTCGAACTCAAAATCTTCTACAAAATGGAAATAATTCAAGACGAGCAAATAATTACACAATAATTTCGTTTCGTACCCTAATAAAGATATTAATTAATTTGTTGCATGATCATGCAGATTTGATAGAGACCTCAAGTGGCGAACCGGGGTTGAGATTGTTCCCATACATTGCACAAGCTCCAATGGCTTCCAAGTCACTGAACCCGCTTTGCAAGAAGCATACCAAGCTGCCCAGAAACGCAACCTAAGAGTCAAAGGTGTCTTAATCACAAACCCATCAAACCCATTGGGAACAACCATGACAAGGAATGAGCTCAATCTCCTCCTCTCCTTTGTAGAAGAGAAAGGCATCCATCTTATTAGCGACGAAATCTACTCCGGCACTGTTTTCAGCGCGCCATCTTTTACCAGCGTAATGGAACTTCTCAAAGATAGAAAATGCGACGAGAGCTCCCAAGTGTGGAGCCGCGTTCACATTGTTTACAGCCTCTCTAAGGATCTCGGCCTTCCGGGGTTTCGAGTCGGCGCAATTTACTCTAACGACGACATGGTTGTTGCTGCCGCAACAAAGATGTCGAGCTTCGGACTTATGTCGTCTCAAACACAGTACCTTCTTTCCGCCATGTTGTCCGACAGGAAATTCACCAAGAACTACATGTTGGAGAACCCGAAACGACTCAAACAACGACAAAAGAAGCTCGTCTCCGGGCTTCAAAAAGCCGGCATTAGCTGCCTGAAGGGCAATGCCGGGTTGTTTTGTTGGGTGGACATGAGGCACTTGCTCAGGTCCAACACCTTCGAAGCCGAAATGGAGCTCTGGAAAAAAATTGTGCATGAAGTGCGACTCAACATCTCTCCTGGATCATCTTGTCACTGCACGGAACCAGGCTGGTTCCGTGTATGCTTTGCCAACTTGTCAGAGAAAACTCTCGAGTTGGCAATGCAGCGCTTGAAGGCTTTTGTGGCAGAATATTATAATGTTCCTGAGGTCAATGGCCGCAGCCAAACCAACCACTCGCGACGGCGGTCACTCACCAAGTGGGTTTTCCGGCTATCTTTCGACGACCGCAGTCCGGTACCAAGTCGTTGAAACATGGCCTGGCTTCCGCTCGAGTACAAGAAAACCGTTAAGGATGGACAAATTTTTTTAGCCAAAAGTTAATTATTGGTTGAGCTTTTTCATTTTCTTTTTAGTTAATTATTTTCTTTCTATTGTTATTATTATTTTTTTTCAAATGTAGAAAAGTGCACTCGGTCCATGTTTGTGGATGTGAAGTGGCTTTAGCTTCATTTGTAAAACTAGTATATGAGTCATTGCGTGGGCACCAAATTTTCTTAATGTCTTCGAAAGTATTATTAATCCATTGTGATTAAGATGTATAATTATTGTTAATTATTCAAGACAATGTGATTAGTGTAATTAATGTTGCACATATTTAATATTTCTGTAGTGTGTGTGAACTCAGAGTCATATAGGTATGTTGCTTGCCAATTGCCATGTAGCATACGTAATAGCGCCACCGTAGTTTGCGGCTTGAAACGGTGACTGACATATATATCCTATCATTTTTATGTGCTGCCGACGTTGGCCGGCAGGTCTCCGCTAATTCTTCTTAGCTAGTCCTTTCACATTTTTAAAGCCGTGTGTGTAGGAAAGTTAATTAAGCTAGCTTTAGTTAATTAATAATTACCAATGTACGTGATGTAATCAAACTTTTAGTTACGTTGGAGGCCAAATTAATGTGTGTTACCAAGTTACCATGTTAGGGTTTAAAATATATAACTACAGAGCTAGATATCCGATAAATTAAGAATGTATTTATTGTTTATGAGTGAGTACATCAACAATATATATCGAACTTACATATCGAATTTAAGAGTTAGAAGTGGATCGTTAGCAGCTATGTACGTATGTAAGGTGATGTTGAACAATATATATCGAGTTTAATTACATATCAAATTTAAGAGAGTTAGAAATGGATCGTCAGCAACTACGTAAAGTGATGTCGGAGGAGGAGGAGGGAAGAGTTGGTTGCAAGAAAGGTAAAAAGTCTAAAGGGCTTTATGAACTTTCTGGGATCAGTGATGAGTGCTTCAAAAGTATGTCCTTTTGAGGGAGGTTACGCGGTTTCGCCCAATGAGGCCTCTGCTCTCTAATGTACGTCGCTTTAGTGGAAGCAAAGCATATGCAAAAAGGGAATATTCGAGAAAAGCGAAATTAAAAGAAAAATATTGATATTTAACATTGTTGACAATATTAGAAAAACAAATAAATTCCCATTTTTTGGTTGGATTGTGACTTTTGAAGGTGCAAATATTGTCAAGTGATGTGATGATGCTAGGTCTCGATGGGAAAAAAAAAGTAGAATTAGAAAAATTATAAACAAAATCTAAAATTAATTTTATACTAAAACTCAGTTCCTAAAAATACTATTTATCGACAGTGTAAATGTTGGACAACCCGACTCAGAGAGGACCCGAGGAGGATGATGATCTCTTCACATAACGGAGCCGATTCGCCGAAGAAGATGATGATCTCTTCAAGGATCAGAGCCGATTCTCTTCGCAGCAAGAACCGTCGCATGCAAGGTATGAACCCTAAACTTCAATCTCTAGCTGAACCTTTGAATCGAGACTAGCTCGTAATGTATTCAATTTCCTGCTTAAGTTTTTTGAAATCGGATTGAAGATGATTTCTCGAAATTAGGTGTCGATCAATATGATGATCTGATGCACTCTAGATGTTTGTTAATTTGCTTGAGAGAGATTTCTGGATTTGAGGGAGGACAGTTATGACTGACTTTTTCCCGTGAGATTTATATATTCAAAACTTATGAGTTTGTTCAAATTACACAACATATATCCTCACTCACACACTCTACAATTCGGTTAGAGATGATAACACTATGATGTCATCACACACACACTTTTGCTCACTCCTTAATCTGCTCTCACACACTCTGCAATGCTAACTGTCTCACACACTCACAGCTCACATACATGTTTCCATTTTGTGCCTTTAGTTAATGACACATTCCTTCTTGAGTCAGCAGTTGGTATGCTGCCAAGTCAGCTACCAGTGATGCAGCTTAGTCACCAACATCCCCTCCTAAGCTAGTCACTGGAACCACTCCCAACAGACCCCTCAGATAGCTGAACCTTTCTCTACGTAGAGCTTTGGTGAAGATATCTGCAAGTTGTTCTTCAGACTTGCAATAGTGTAGGGTAATTTCTTCATTTTGAATTGCATCTCTGATGTAATGAAACCGTCTGTTTATATGCTTGGTCTTCTGATGAAAGACTGAATTTTTGGCCATGGTAATGGCTGACATGCTATCACACAGTAGAGGAGTAGCCTCTAACTGTTCCTCTCCCAAGTCTCCCAATACAAACCTCAACCAGACTGCTTGAGTAGTTGCCTCAGAGGCACTTACATACTCAGCTTCTGCTGTTGAAAGAGCAACACTGCTCTGTTTGACAGATGCCCAAGAAAATATCCCACTACCAAATGAAAAAGCATAACCATATGTGCTTTTCATGTCATCCTCAGACCCTCCCCAATCACTGTCACAGAAACCCACAAAAGTAGTTGCTTTCCCTTTCTTGTATTCAATTCCATAGGTCAATGTACCTTGGACATACCTTAGGACTCTCTTAGTTGTTCCTAAGTGCTTCTTGGTAGGGTTGTGCATGAATCAGTAGACTTGAGGCATATATTATGTCTGGTCTAGTAGCAATAAGGCAGAGTAGACTTCCCACAATTTGTCTATAGAGTTGCTCATCAGCAGCTTCACTACCATCATTTCTTTGCAGCTTGTCAGTAGTTGCTAGGAGAGTACTCACTGGCTTATAGTCTTTGAGCCCAAATTTCTCTAGCAATTTAGAAGCATACTTCCTTTGATGAATGAAGATACCATTGCTAGACTGTAGAACACCCATCCATAGGAAATGATGCAATAACCCCAGGTCTGTTATCTCATATTTGTTCATCATGTCTTGCTTGAACTCAGCCATCATAGCAGCATTGTCACCTGTGTAGATAATGTCATCTACATAAATTGACACAATTAGAGTTCCTTCATCTTGCTTACATTTTAAATACAGAGTTGCTTCACTTGAACTTCTCTCAAAATCACAACTTAGCAAGTAGAAAACAATCTCCCCATACCAGGCCCTTGGTGCTTGCTTAAGCCCATAGAGTGCCTTGTTTAGCTTGTAGACTTTGGCTTCATTTCCTTGTACTTCAAAACCTTCAGGTTGATCCACATACACCTCTTCTTCTATAACACCATTTAGGAATGCTGACTTCACATCAAGCTGAAACGGTTTCCATTCTTTATGTGTTGCTAGAGCAATTAGGGTTCTGATAGTGTCAAGCCTTGCAACTGGTGCAAAAGTATCATTGAAATCAATTCTTGGTTTCTGAGCATATCCCTTAGCTACCAATCTGACCTTGTGCTTCTGAACAGATCCATCTAGATTAAGTTTAGTTTTGTACACCCATTTGACACCAATCACTGGTTTGTCAGTAGGTCTCTTTATTAGTTCCCATGTATCATTCTTTTCAATCATCTGTATCTCATCTTCCATGGATTTCTTCCAAGCTGAATCCTTGATTGCTTCACTGAAACTTTCAGGTTCTATTATGCACATGTGGCATCTAGCCTACACATCACTTAGACTTCTTAGCCTCACAGGTGTATCACCTGAATTTGAGCCAGGTAAATCACAGGAACTAGAACTAGGATTTGTACTAGGACCAGAATCAGGGGTTGAGTTTGAACTTGAACTGGTGCTAGTAGTATGAGGACCATGTATTGCTGGTGTAACACAGTAACTTCCAGTGCCGAACCCTACTGATATGAACTCCTGAACTTCTGTATTTTTCTTCCAACCCCAGCTTCCTTCTTAATTAAATATTACAATTCTTGACACCACAATCTTTCTGGTTTCCAGACTATAGATTTTGTAGCCCTTTTCACAGCTACCATAGCCAACTAGAACACATTTCACACTTGAATCATCTAGTTTCTGTCTCTTCTGTGATGGAATATGCATGTAGTATATAGAGCCAAATACCCTTAGGTGTGACACTTTTGGTCTTCTACCAGAGAACTTCTCAAATGGAGTCTTACTCTGCACTGCCTTGGTAGGACATCTATTGAGGATATATACTGCAACATTAACTGCTTCAACCCAGAACTCAAAGGGTAGTTGTTAACATAGACTTAGCCATCTCTACTATAGTCTTGTTTTTCCTCTCAGCAACTCCATTCTGCTGAGGAGACTAAGCCACTGTCAGCTGTCTCTCAATTCCATGCTCTTCACAGAGTCTCTGGAATTCATTTGAGGTGTACCATCCACCTCTATCACTTCTCAACTTCTTCACCTTGCATCCACTTTGTAGTTCAACCATAGCTTTGAACTTTTTGAACACATTCAACACACCCGATTTGTGCCTCAGGAAATACAGCTAGCACATTCTTGAGTGATCATCAATGAAAGTAAGGAAATACAGATTATCTCCCATTGTTTCTGTTTGCATAGGACCACACACATCTGAGTGTATTAACTCAAGAGGTGTAGATGCCTTCCAAGTCTCTTCTGTGTCAAAAGGACTCACATGATGTTTCCCTGAGATACATCCTTCACAGAGTTCTTTGTCACCTTCTAGACTAGGTAGGCCAACCACCATGTCCTTCTGTCTTAGCAGTTTTAAGCTTGAATAGTTCAAATGCCCAAATCTCCTGTGCTATAGTTCTATGCTTTCCTTAGCTTCTGCCCTTCTGGCTACTAGACTCATATAGTCCAAGGAGAGCTTGAAACATCTGCTGCCTATCTTAGGAACCTTAGCAACCCTTTGCTTCATGGTCTTATCTTCATAAACCTCTGTTGTATTGTCCCCAAACACAAGGTTGTATCCATTTTCCATCATCTGACCTACACTTACTAGGTTCTCATCCAAACCAGGTACAAGCATCACTTCCTTGATGTACTTGTCACCTTGGTTAGTATGGACCGACAGGGAACCTTTCCCTGCAACTTGAACTAGCTCACCAGTACCCATCTTCACTTTTACATTCAGATTTCGAGCAATGTTAGTCAGTAAGGAATCATGACCAGTCATATGGTTACTGCAACCACTATCCAAGTACCACGCACCCACATCCTTCTCAATGGAGGCTAAATGACAAGTATAGAACATGTTAACTTCAATTTCATTCACTTTTTGAGCTAGATTAGCAATCTGGTTTTTAGAACAGTCTTTGGCAATATGGCCAAACTTAGAGCACTTGAAACATTTCACTTTTCCTTTGAACCAACATTCACCCCAGTGAAGTTTGTTGCAATTCTTGCAAGCATCCTTAGAACCACTGGTTTCTCTTTTCTGATTCCCAGAGAACTTGTTCCCATACTTAGCATTTCCTTTGAATTTGCTATTAGTCCAACCTTTGTTTCCACCTTTGAACTGCTGCTTCTTGAACTTTCCCTGACTTGATTGTGCCAGTGACTTGTTGTTCACACTCATGCTTGAGAATGCTTTCTTAACATCACCCTCAGTATGCATCTCCAAACGTTGATCAAATGCCCTGATTGATGCAGAGATACTTTCAACACTAATCTGTTCTAAGTCTCTAGTTTCTTCTAGTATGGACACAATTGAATCATAGGGTTTAGTCAAGCTTATCAGAATTTTCTGTGCTAATCTCTTTTCAGTTACTTCCTCACCATATGTTTTCATTTGATTAACAACACCAAACAATCTAGTCATATATGTGGAAAAGGATTCATCATTCTTCATACGTTTATACTCAAAATCTCTTCTAAGACTTTGTAATTTAACTGCTCTCACCTTAGGATCTCCTCTGTATTCCTTTTTCAAAATCTCCCATGCGCTTTTGGCTATCTCCTCATTCGAGATTCTTGGGAAGATTTCTTCAGAGACTGCATTCTGAATCAGGTTCAAGGCCTTAGCATTCTTGATCTATTCAACATGGCTTGTTGCCGTCTCAATCTCTTCTTCTTCACTGTCATACTCAGGATCAGGTAAACCTTGAGTAACTATCTTCCACATATCACATGCTTTTAGTGCGGTTTTCATTTTTGTATTCCAGAAGTCATAATTCACTCCTGTAAATACAGGAATCTTCGGTTCTCCCCCTCCAATACCAACCATGACTTGGCAGTGAAGGAAACTCCTGTTTTAACTCCTGATCGGCTTCACCACAGACAGACGCCCCAGAGATATGATCTCAGAGCTCTGATACCATGTTGGACAGCCTGACTCAGAGAGGACTGGAGGATGATGATGATCTCTTCACAGAACGGAGCCGATTCGCCGAAGAGGATGATGATCTCTTCAAGGATCAGAGCGGATTCTCTTCTCAGCAGGAACCGCCGCATGCAAGGTATGAACCCTAAACCTCAATCTCTAGCTGAACCTTTGAATCGAGACTAGCTCGTGATGTATTCAATTTCCTGCTTAAGTTTTGTGAAATTGGATTGAATATGATTTCTAGAAATTAGGTGTTGATCAATATGATGATCTGATGCACTCTAGATGTTTGTTAATTTGCTTGAGAGAGATTTTTAGATTTCAGGGAGGTCAGTTATGACTGACTTTTTCCCGTGAGTTTTCTATATTCAAAACTTATGAGTTTGTTCAAATTACACCGCATGTATCCTCACTCACACACTCTACAATTTGGTTAGAGATGATAAAACCATGATATCATCACACACACACTTTAGCTCACTCCTTAATCTGCTCTCACACACTCTGCAATGCTAACTGTCTCACACACTCACAACTCACATACATGCTTCCATTTCGTGCCTTTAGTTAATGACACATTCCTTCTTGAGTCAGCAGTTGGTATGTTGTCAAGTCAGCTGCCAGTGATGCAGCGTAGTCACAAACAGTAAAGACTTTTTTGCTCTTCAGTTTTAGTTTGAGGCTACAGTAAAATTTCTGCTCTATGCCCTTACTTGACAGCTATGCTCTTCCTTAACGGTTGCCGCTTTCTTCCTTGACAGTTGCAGTTTTCTCGCTTCCAAAAAGACTTCAACATTCTCTCCCACATTCACTCCGAATTCACTTCCACATTCGTTTGGACATTCTCTTCGACATTCACTTGGACATTCTCTTCGACATTCACTTGGACATTCTCTTCGACATTCACTCTTCTTCTTCTTTGAGATTCTCTTCTTCACTTTTTGCCAATCCTCTCTTCCGTATTGCATTTTGTTCATTGATTATCTTGCATGCACGTTTTTTTTGGAAAGAAAGACTGAAGCTTCAGTCTTCCCTAATCTCTACGTGACCACCCTTTGTTTCTTTATTTCTTAGTCGACCATCTCTCATTATCATCTTTCTCGACCTTCATCGACTTCACTGATCATTTCCCATCATCGACTCATCGTTCTCATCTCCAGCGAAGTTTTCTGCTTAGCTGGAGATTATCGTCGTCGCCATCGAACCCACCCTCTTTGCCGACTACCATTATCGTCTTCTTTGTCGATCAAGCTCCTTTATTTGCATGCCAGGTTTGGCCGGGTACAACTTTGTTTCAATTAATTGATGATTTATTTTTGTTATTGAGGGGAATTTTGTGGGCTGATTGTAAAATTTTTCATGTTGGTGCTTTGGAAGGATTCGTGAAGAAATTGCTGGGATTCCATCAGATTTTGATAATAGAATTAGATTATAGAATCTTGAAATTTAAAAAGGTTAAGTTTCAATTGAGGGAAATTTCAGCAGCAATCCCTTACAGTTTCCCAAATGCACGATGTAGATATTATAAACAAATATAAATATGCATTCGGAGAACATTGAGGGGATACAAACCGAATTTCCCACAATCGAAACCTAGTCTCGTAGACTGCAAACTACACAACACATAGTTGCGCAACCCCAAACTGTCCGAATAAGTGGACAATTTAAGAGTAAGTCAATTACGCAGTCAAGCATTGCATCCACGTGCTCATCTAACTGACTCTCAAATGGGTCTAATGACAGAACCCCACCCGAATTTCCTCTCGAAATCCGTGAGAAGTCTTGCTCCCGTCTGACAACACCTTAAACCTTAAAATAATTCTTAAATTACCCTCACACTACCAACCCAACCACTAAGAGAATTCTACGAAAAATTCGGTAGAATCTCCCCTGTAACAAGGTCAACCCGTCTTCTACCTGTCAGACGAAGGATGCAATACAAATAAAAACCAAACAGTCCAGCTAAATCCACCATCTACCACAAATCCGAACTCAAACTACCAAGCCCTCAAAATAATTTACAATGCCCAAAAGAGGATTAGAGCATACTAGGTTTACCTTAAATTTACAGAAACTAATGAAAGTCATACTTGATGGTAGCGCAGCAGAAGATGGTGCCTCCTCCTAGTTTTGTCGTCCCGTCCCGCTACGGCCTGGAGGGTACAAAACAAAACAAATATGAGTGAACATTAGAACCTTACCGAGACTTAAGCACGTGAATAAAGTAATGAAAATAATAATAGCAATCATGACGAACCCACCTTGTGGCAAACCAAATTTACAATAAGACCCTCCATTACAAATATATATATATATATATATATATATATGTATATTTACAACTTACCGGAGTACCATTCATTCATCTAGGGGAAACCCATGCTATACTTTTACTTGTGCCCATCATCTCCATAACCTGATCAAACCGTCATCCCGAGCTGTAGCTCGATATCCTGGCCGTAGCCATACCCTCAACGAACACAAGATGGAAAATGCCTCAACGTCATGCATCGGAGAAATTCCCCGCCTCACATGTCCGACAATACCTCAAAGACATATGGCGGTCATCCTGAGCCGTAGCTCAATATCCCAGTCGTAGCCTTCATCCTGAGCTATAGCCAAATACCTTAGCCGTAGCTGTAATCCTGAGTCGTAGCTCAGTACCGCGGCCGAAGTTGTAATCCCCGGTAGAAACCGTCATCCCGAAACAGTCATCTCGAGCATATGATAGAATTCTCCACATCATACTTCATACCCTATGATGGAATCCTCCATATCATACCAATATCCTATGATGGAATCCTCCATATCATAGCCAATACCCTATGATGGAATCCTCCACATCATATAAATACCCTATGATGGAATCCTCTACAACATAACCAATACCCTATGATGGAATCCTTCACATCATACCAATACCCTATGATGGAATCATCCACATCATAGCCAATACCGTATGATGGAATCCTCCGCAACATAGCCAATACCGTATGATGGAATCCTCCACATCATAGCCAATACCTAGCCTGAGCATATGATGGAATCTTCCACATCATAGCCCAATACCTTACCTAGCGTATGATGGAATCCTGCACATCATCGCCAATACCTCGCCGAGCATATGATGGAATCCTCCACAACATAGCCCAATACATCGCCGAGCAAATGATGGAATCCTTCACAACATAGTCCAATACATCACCGAGCATATGATGGAATCATCTACATCATAGTGGTTACCTCGCCGAGCATATGATGGAATCCTCCAAATCATAACCCGATACCTTACCAAGCTCTCACACCAAGGGTGAACCCCAAACACGTAACTCGGGCTAAAGCCCAACTCACAATCATGGGTCGGAGCCCCAAGTCCTATACCAGGGTCTAAACCAAAAACTATCATAACTGGGCCTAAACCCAAAATCACATAACTGGGCCGAAGCCCAAAACATATGAAATCATTCTTCTTAATTCTCGAAATCCATAAATGATAATAAAACATTTAAAACACATAATTATACATGCATTATAAGTTAGAAAATAAAGTCCACTCACTAGAAGCTCAAGCAAGCTCAACTCTGAGTTGTGCGGTCCTCTAAAGTTCTTGGAGCAGCAGTGCCTTTTGCAACAAGAACACAGGAAAACGGACAACAGAGGTGGCCGAAATTATAACCTGAAAATTGGCGTTTGCGGAGGTATTTTGGCTGGCCCCTTTCGAGCCAAAATTTGATCAAATGAGGCACTATTTAGACTGGATCTTTTTGGGGAAAGGTAGAGCTTGAAGAGATGAACGTTGTGGTCCAAGAATTGCGACTATTGGTGGCCGGACGACGAAGTTATGGCCCTCCAAAGTTGGGGTTTCCCTTTTGGCCAAAAATTTTGAGGAGGAAAAAGATGGTCGGAGATAGAGACAGTGTTTATTAGCCAACATAATAATAGAATTTTTCATAATTACGAAATTGCCCTTTTATTTTTGAACCGTAACTCTCTCATTCAAACTCTGATTTTTGCATGTCGCCTGTCTACGAATTCTTGAGAACGAGACCTATGCAATGGTATAAGAAAAACTTCCAAAAGTATTTTTAAACAAAAAGTGACCCCCGAACCCCTAATCCTCAAGGGAAAAATTGTCATTTGTAAATGATTTTTCAAATATACCTTAATTTTAGGTCATGGTCGTTACATCTAAGGTTTTTCATTGAATTTCATTATACGAAGTTAACCAACCCGATTAACTTAGCATAAAATGTTATGAAATATCAACATATTTCACTCCGTCAGAACTACCTAAAGCCACTACAGGAAAAGCAAGCTTGTCCGGTGAAACAAATTCGTCGAGCAATGTTAAAAATTCGTCGAGCAACATTAAACCCAACGAACCTTCGTCGGGCTTGATGTCAGTCAACAAAAATAGTGAATTCGTCTAGCAATTCCAAGCTTGCCCCGTGAATCCATTCGTCGCCTATGATTTGTCGAGCAATTTCAAAAGTCAACAACTTTTATCCGACGAACGCCTTTCGCCGGGAAAAGTTACAGAAATTCGACAGTTGTGCACCAAATTGTCTTACTTTGCCCGATGAAAGTGCTTGGTCGTCAGGCAAAATCTTAATATTCAAAAAAATAATTTTAATAATTTATTTAATTAAATAAATAAATATATAATTAAAATAAAAATATTTTAAAAAAAATAAAACGAATCTAATGAAAATAAAAAAAATTTATAAATATTAATGTTATGTTATTGCATAATTAAAACTAAAAAAAAGTTTTACATATTAAGTTCTAACTACGTACTAGGCGACGGGTCGGGGTCTTGGGCAGGCTATTGGGCCGAGGGCTGAGGTTGTGACAGAAGCTCATCCAGCGCATGCTCACCCAAGGGGTCAAGCACCTTGGCGAGGGCGGCCTTGATCTCCACGTTTTGGGCCTGGATCTGCATGTTTTGGGCCTCGATCTCTGCGTTTTCGACTTTGAGGGTCTCGATGATTCTCTTAAGCTCCGACATCTCCTCGGGATTGGCTCCCCGGGAATAACTCGAACATCGACTAGAGACATCGCGAACTTTTTCGTCGCCCGCCCCCCGGACGATCTTCCTTGGATGCCTACCAAGTCGTCGCTCTAGGATGGCGATCGACCTCCCGAGATCCGGTAGCTGCTGCTCCAACGGCACGTTAGAATGTTGTTGCGTCAGCTCAGCCCTTGTGTACTAGACGTCTTGCTCCATCGCCGCCTACAAAGTCGAATAAATATTAATTTGGAGCATAATTATCAAATTAAAAATTAATGTTTATATGTAAAAATTAAACTTAAGTGAATATTGTCAGCTTTCTGGTTGCCTCGTCCATCATACACTTGCCCCCAGGCATCCATCTCTGGGAATAGCAACCCGGCGTTGTGCCGATCCTCCTGTCGAGCCAATAAGGATCGCGAACCCCCGTGGTGGTTGAATTTCTTCGCTCCCCGGTTTGATGTGTTGTCAATCGATTTTTGCTGTTTATTAGTAAAAACAATCATTATATTTTCAAATGGAAAATAACATAAAAAATAAATAAATAATTTAACTAGATGGACAGTACCACATAGCTGGGTGACACGAAATGGTAGCACAACCACAACCACCCTTCCACCTGAGACCCCTCCAACTTCTTTGGAGGATTTACCTTTGCTTCCTCCGGGAAAGGCCAACTCTTGTAGTACCTGTGGAGCTCGTACATTCAGTCGGCATACCATAATTGCCAGTGGTTTCTCAGGTATTTACTGACGTCGGTGTCCTCTAAGTGGAACTCAAAATTCATCTGTAATAAATTATTAAAGTTAGTAAAATAATTAAAAATAATGAAAATAATATAAAAAATGGAGAAACACATATCGATAACTCTCCCCAACACCGCATGATCACCTCTGGGGGTTGGATCCTGAAAGTATATCTCTGGTGCGAAGAATCGCGCCCATGTCATGCACCACCAACTTATGGATTTTTTTGGCCGCTATTCGGAGGCGAGGCATGTACACCACCGGGATCTTTGCATTTGTTGTCTAGCAAATCCCCTGGCATGTCAAACTCCGGTTGATCCCACGCACGTTCACCGACTTCCCTGCAAATTCGATGAACAATAGTACAAAATATGAGTAACAAATAAAAACGGTGGTTTAAATAAATAAAATAATCAACTTACCCTTAAGGAGTGCTCCGGCAACAGTATCCGGTTCGTCTGCTCAGGCGTTGTCCTGTGGGGGCTGGGCGTCGGTATATGGTTCTCCCCATTTTTTGTTGTGCTGTCGACGAGCCGATCGCGCACCGAGTCGCTGATGATCCGAGATTGGTGCCTGAACGAACGCCGCCGTGAAGGCTACCGAGGCAGGGGCTGCCTCCTCCGCTGCATGATCATCAATGGGATCAAGGCGAGGACGGGTCCTAAATGTGATCAAGGTGAGATGCGACATCTACAATCAGAAATTTAAAATAATTAATATCAAATTAACCAACATATTTTTAATTTAATAATAAATAAAAAAAAACCAAACATTATTAATATTAAATATTAAATTCACAAAATAAAAACGAAGCCACCTATAAAATTAACAAACATTTTTTAATTCGAATAATAAATAAATTGAAAATAGGAAATTTTTTATTATTGAAAATTAGTAAATTGGCCAATAAAAAATAAAACCTCCAAATTCCAATTTTTTAAAATAAAACCAACACAAACCAAAAGTAAACCTAAAATACTAATAAATCCAAACAAACTTAAACCTAAAATACTAATTAATCCAAACAAACTTAAACGTAAATTAGTAAACTCAAAATTCACAACATTATCCCTAAATTTCTAAATCCAAATTTCGGGAATAAAACCAAACTTACAAATTAATCCAAACATACAAATTATATAATTTCAAAACCAATAATAATGTCCAAAATCATAAAATTCACATATCCAAAATTTATAAAACTCACATATCCAAAATTCACATATCCTAAATCATATCAAAAATCCACATAAAGTTTTTTAAATTCACATATTCAAAATTCATAAAATTCACATGTCCAAAATTCACATAAAATTCATATCCAAAATCATAACAAAAATCATATGCAAAATTCATAACATTATACCAAACATCACAATTTCAAAAAATCATCAACATTCAATTTCTAAATTTGAATTAATCAAAGAATTTGGTTTTGAAATAAAGGGACTTACAGTGAGGGTGTCTAAGAGATAGAGAGGTGGCTGCAAATCCGAGACGACGGAGGCTGAGGGAGATGACGGTTAAGGTAGACGGCGATTGAGTGAGGCTCACGGGCCGTTAGGGTTACTGAGAGAGATAGGGGGTGAGAGATGGAGAGTGCCCTCCTTTACAATATCCGAGACGGCGGCGGCTGAGAAGATGACGACTGAGGGAGACGACGGGTGAGTGCTGCTCACGGGCCGTGAGGGCTGCTGAGGGAGAGATGGATAGTGCTTGAGAGAGGGAGTCGATTGTTGCTAGGTTTAGGGTTTGGGTTTTAGACTTTTGTAGAGAAGGCGGAGGAATCGAAGAAAGGAAGAGGAAAAGAAGGGTCGGGTCTGTTCAAGTCTCAGTGTAGGCCTTTGCCCGACGAAGCATTCGTCGGGCCAACTTTAATGATTCGTCGGGCATAAAAAAGCTCCATTTTCAATTTTTCAAGAAAGTTTTAGTGGAATTTATGAATTTGTTGAGAGGAAAAATTCCCCGAGTATTTTAACTTTTCCCGACGAATGATTAAATTCGTCGGCAAGATATTTATGTTGTTGAAATTCTGACTGATCTAAAAACTAAGTCCAACGATAGAATTTTGAAAATCGAGACCATTCACTTTTTGGTTTTACGTGCCTAAAGCCCCACCGGGAGAAATCGTCATGTTTTACGGAGCATAAGTGCCTAGATCATTAAGTTTGTAAATTTCAGTGGGTTTTTCGTAGTTTCAGTTCAATTGATATTCAACCGATGGAATTTCAAAAAATTGACCGTTCAATTGTTACTTTTTAGTGTGTAGACCTCACCCATCGAAAATCTTGAGGTTTTGCAAATTTAACGTCGTCCGATCGTCAAAAAATATTTTGTTACCGTTGAATCGTCGCGCACCGTTACCTAATCCCAAAAATTAAAAATTGGCTAATTTTTCGCGTAGGCGATCTATGAGTACGTACAATAAATCTGGACAGTTAGATCGGTCCATTTTATTTTGTAAATTATTGAAAATCGTAAAATAAGCATATTCATCAAGGAGTTTAAACACTTCAGGGAAACTTCAATACATTTTTCAAAGTTTTGGTTCCATTGATATTCAAACGATTGAATTTGACTGATCCAACCGTTCATTTTGTGGTTTTACGCGCCTAGATCTCGCCCTTCGAAATCGTGAGGTTTTAAGGATTTAAAACCGTCAGATCGTAAAAAAATGTTGTGTAATCGTTGAAACGTCGCGCACCGTTACCTAATCCCAGGATTTCCAAATTGGCTAATTTTTCGCTTAGGCTATCTATGAGTAAGTGCAATAAATGTGGATGGATAGATCTGTCCATTTCATTTTTTAAATTATTGAAAATCGTAAAATAAGCATGTTCATCAAGGACTTTAAACACTTCAAGGAAACTTCAATACATTTTTCGATTTGGTGGTTCCATTGATATTCAAAGGATTGAATTTGACCGATCCAACCGTTCATTTTGTTGTTTTACTTGCCTAGATCTTGCCCGTCTAAAATTGTGAGGTTTTGAGGATTTAAAATCGTTGGATCATGAAAAAACGTTCTGTAACCGTTGAAACGTTGCGCACTGTTACCTTATCCCGGGATTTCCAAATTGGGTAATTTTTCACGTAGGCCATCTATGTGTACGTGCAATAAATGTGGGCATTTAGATCGGTCCATTTCATTTCGCAAGTATTTTAAAAACGTGGAAAATAATTAAATGTAAATTGAATATGGTATATATTACCCGAAAATGTACATGAATATTCGTCGGGCATGCCTTTCCATTTTTGACAACCGTCGATAGAAAACAGATTGACATTTTCGGCCAAGAACCACGTGATATTGGACGCCTTTGCCCGACGTAGGTACATGAAAAATTGTCGGGCAAATCCTCTGACCCATAATTTAGTAAATTGTTTAATAATTTAAAAACTTTGTTTAATAATTAGACATTGGACAACTTTGCCTGACGAATGGTACATGAATATTCGTCGGCCAAATTGTCTGACCCATTTTTTTGAAATGAATGAATTTGGTACATAGTGAAGATGGTGATAACTATTAAATTTTCTATGTAACCAAACACATTGACTGTGAAAATGAAGATTGGATGTCAGGGCAGGACCTAAGATGATTTACAGATGATTCTAGGGCCGGACCAAAGATGAACTTTTGGGAAGCCAAATCAGGGATGAGGACATCAAAGTTGGTACATAGTTTGTGGCTTTAGTACATATATAAATCAAAACATACATATAAATCAAAACATAAAAGATTAGTTGAAACTTTATGAATGAAATCATAAAACATACATATAAATCAAACTTATTGATTCGAAGAATGATATTACATATATAAATGAAATCATTTATTTTCAATTTTCATTCGGTGTCGGATTCGCTCTCCCCCACCCAATCACTTTCAATTTGTTCCAAGTCCCCGAGATCAATAAAAATGCTATCAATTGCAATTGGTGGGATGACGTCGTTGGTCTATACTCCATCCATGTTTAGGGTGGATGCCGAGGAATCCACCTGGTAAACGATTTGGTCATCGTCTGTTTCCCCATCTTCTTCATGGCATCGGTCATCTAAGTCCTAAATATTTCTACGATTCACCATCTCAGCTACTCTCCAACTAGCACCAGCTTTTGGATCATCCACATAGAATACTTGTTTCGCCATCCTAGCGAGGATGTAGGGATCACTCTCAAACCACCGGGTGTTTGTGTTGACAGAGATACATAAATGATCTTTAATTACCCTGCTTGGGATACTTCGGTTCGTATCAAACCAATGACACTTGAACAAGACGACTTCCTTGCGGTCGGCGTATAACACCTTAACCACACTTCACATATTGTCGTAGAACCCCGTATCAGCATTTTCCCCATCCCCCGACACGAAGACCCAGTTGTTTTGCGTAGACAATTTGTCGTCTCATTCTGTGGACACGAACTTAACTCTGTTAACGTGACAACCAGCGTATGTTTCTCCTCGAAATGGGCCAATGGCCAGCTGCATTACTTCTTTATTGAAATTTGGAGAGTTGTAATCTTTCAACTGTGACATCTGGTAAGATACACACAATACATAAAATTGGTAAACTTAAAAACTATTTAAGAAATTGAGACATTAAAATTTGTGACTCACATTCTCGGAAAACTAACGTGGAAACAGTTGTTTGTCCATTTCTTCCCAATTCGAAGAATATTGGGCCTTCATTAACGCCTCGTGCTGCTCAGGGAAATGCCAGCCTTCATCACAGTTATTCAGTATGAATCAATAAGCCACCTCCATGTCACTATTGGTGAATGGCTCTAACACTGGGCTAGTGTCGAATGGTCGTGCGAGTTGGGCAAATACAGACAGGGTCTCTAGATGTTGACCACCATCGTCGTTGCATGAGGCCCTATTGAAGGAAGTTTCAACATTCCGAAGGTACATTGCACAAAATGTCAGTGCCTCCTTTGCAATGTTAGCTTCCGCTATAGAGCCTTCAGGACGTGTCTTGTTACGGACGTACCGCATGTATGTACCTAAAATTTTGCAAGGAAATATACATTATGATTCACATATGTACATGATAGTAAGGAAATATTATCAAAAAGCAGGAATAAGTAATACCTCTCAATTGGGTACATCCAACGATAATGCACCGCGCTAGCTACCTTTGTCTCATCCTGCAGATGTATTAGTAGGTGCACCGTTACATCAAAGAATGTAGGTGGGTATATTTGCTCTAGTCGGCACATGATGTAGACAATATCCTCGTTAATTGCTTCGAGGTCAGCCTTTACCAACGATCTAGCACATAGTATCTGGAAGAATTGAGACAAATAAACTATCGTCTCAACAAAACCAGGCTCTAAGAAGGGCCGAACACCAATCGGAATGAGTCGTTGTAGCAAAATATGATAGTCATGGCTCTTCATACCAGACATGGTACCACCGTTGGTACTAACGTTTCAGGATATTTTGCATGCGTACCCATCGGGAAATTTCACACCCTGCAGCCACTTCAGGAATTTTTTCTTATTATCAGGCGTAAATGTATAACTTGGATGAGCCATGATGTATTTTCCAATGACGACTTTTAGCCACAAATTAGGCCGAATCCCCATTTCTTCCTTTGACATGCCTTCAATAGGTAAAGTCATTCCCACAACACTTTCGGCAACATTCTTCTTGATTTGCATAGGATCCATGATGTGTCTAATTTTCAAATTCGACCAATACACCAACAAGAAGAATATGCTCTTTTTCGTCCAATTTTTCTGTTCAGCTGATTTCGGTCCTCGTGTGATGAAGTCATGTATACTGTTCAGTTTGGACAATATCTCATCACCGGACCTCTCCCTTGGTCGAGCTCATAACTCTGATTTGCCATCAAATGAGTCAGATTGCATTAGCCAACGATGATCCCAGGGCAGAAACCTTCTCGCACCCAAGTAGCATACATTTGATGCGTGCCAAAAGGACATTGTGTCTGGTCCACATGTCGGGCAAACAAAATAGCCCTTGGTGCACCACCCCAACAACATACCATAAGCAAGAAAATCATTAATTTTATCAAATTCCTTCCAAGCCTCTCCATTGGCTGGATGCCTCAGTACATCATCATCAATGCGTTCATCCTTGTGCAACTCATATCACGGGTTGTGTGAGATGACATGTAGAATCTTTGTAACCTTGGCATCAGTGGAAAATAACGCAACACCTTGTTCGAAATCTTGTTCTTTTGAAACCTAGGCCCATTGCACACACGACATTTGTCAAGCTGCTTGAATTCGCCGTAAAACAATGCACAGTTGTTCTTGCGTGTATGGATATTGACATACCCTAAACTGAGGCCCTTCAACAGCTTATTCGAGTTATAATGATCTTTAAGCAGACGGTTGTCTTCAAAGAGCATTCGGATGATGATGTCCATCATGTGATCAAAATGCTTGTTCGTTTGATTATACTCAACTTTCATGTGCATCAACTCCACAACTGCCCCTATAACCGAAAAGGATTTACAATCGGGGTACAATTCACACCGAGGTTCTTTCAACAATCTCTCGTAATAGAGCTCAGAGTCTTCAGATTGAAACATGGGCGCCTCTTCGTCCATATCATCCGATGCGGGAGGAAAAGCATCGGTTAATATCTCAACGACTTAATCATTATCACATCGCTCATCCAAAGCACTTTCATTCCGATGGATCCCGAGAATCGAAGATGTCGATGCGGTAAATATTTCTTTACCATGATAGATTCAATTAGTGTTGTTGTGTACGATCACATTCCATTCCAGATGATTTTGGACCTCATTCAACAGCATCCAACTACAGTGGTTATATTTACGGCACGGACACCTTATACGTCTTTCATTACTGCAATGACTACGTGCAAAGGCAATGAAGTTGTCGATCCCATCAAAATACTGATCATAACATCTATCCAAAATTTGCATCTAGCCTCTGTCCATTGTGCCTGCTTTCACAAAATAGAGTCAACGCAAGTAATTGAGTTAATATTGTCCCGTAATTAGAACAAGTTAATATCAAAAGACGCTCATCTCTTTATGCCTCATGTGATTTGGCCCTATCCCATTTGAGAATGCACGTTCTGTACTGTGTAGTTTGCGACCTACGTGGCTAAGTTTCGATCGAGGGAAATTTCGACAGCATCTCCCTACAGTTCCCCAAATGCACCAAGTAGATATTATAAATAAATATCTAGTATGCATTCGGAGAACATTGAGGGGATACAAACCGAATTTTCCACAATCGAAACCTAACCTCGTAGACCGCAACCTACACAACACATAGTTGGGCACCCTCAAACTGTTCAATAAATGGACAATTCAAGAGTCAGTCAATCAACCAGATTCAATGACTCTCCAACAGGTATAAGGTTTTTCATTGAATTTCATTATATGAAGTTAATCAATCTGATGAACTTCGCGTAAATGGTTATGAAATATGAACATATTTCAATTCGTCGGAACTACAAAAAGCGTTTTACAGAAAATATCACAACAAATTCACAAATACAAACATATATTAATTATGTTTATCACAGAGTTTACAATTTTCTAATTTCCGTAAATATTTTCTATTTCAATATTTTCGTAACATATTTTTTATTTTCCTATTTTCCTAACATATTTTCTAATTTCCTAATTTCCTAACATATTTCTATTTCCCTAATTTCATAACATATTTTCTATTTTCATATTTTCCTAACAAATTTTCTAATTTCATACAAAATTTCTACACAAATTTCCACAAATTATAAACAATTTCTACCCATTTTCCACAATTAATACACAATTTCCTAACATAATTATATCCAAAATTCTTAACAAAATTAAATTGAGAGGCAAACACACATACAATTTTATAAATATTCATTCAAATCAACCACAAATTTCCTAAAACACAAAACATAATTAGTTTCCAATCAAAAATCAAAATTTCAAAACTAAAAAAAATTAAATGTCTCAAACCTTCAAAATTGGCGTCGGTGATTGAGAGAGAAAGTGATTTGATTGGTAGTGAAAATGGTGATGAGATGATGATTGTTGATGTTATATAGCTAGAGTGAGTGAGAGTCTGATGAGCAAAAGGCAGAGAGGAAGAAGAAGATAGGGGCATCTAGGTACTTAATGTGTTTAGACTTTTTCCCGACGAAGCAGTTTCGCAGGGCAAAGTTTAATGATACGTCGGGAAAATTATGGTCAACGCAAAGTTTTGTCCGACGAACAATTTTCGTCGTTAAAGCTGATTTTGCCCGACAACTAGTAAGATTCGCCGGGCAAAACCTTCCTATTTTACGCGCCAACAACTTCTTCTTCCCGCCTAAACCTTTCTCGACGAGCTTTTATTTTCGTCGGGCAAAATGACATGGGGCGGAAAAAATTCCTTCGTCGGGCAAAATCTGGTCGGGCAACCCCATATTTCTTATAGTGAGCTTTACATAATATATCACAAATACAAACATATATTAATTTGACATATCACAGAGTTACAATTTCCTAATTTCTTAACATATTTTCTATTTTCCTAATTTCCTAACATATTTTCTATTTTCCTAATTTCCTAACATTGTCAGGACCCGTCCTAGATTTCCCCTCGAAACCCGAGAAGGACCCTGATCCCGTCTGACAACCTAAGGAAAAATTCCCAAAATACCCTTCAATCCTTACGAATATAATATGAGATTTCTGCCTAAATCTCGGCATAATCTCCTTTTAGGAACTTAAATAACTGGTTTCCACCTGTCAGACAAGGGATTTAAAAGCACTCCAAATTCCAATCGACAATAACTATCTCAAAATATATCATATCAGAGCGTCTAGGTAGGATAAATAATACATAATTAGATATCCTACTCAAATTTTGGGTAAAAACTGCAGTTGTAAAGTCCTAATGCCTCCGCCTCGTAAGAAGTACCCGTGTCAACTCAACTCAACAGCCTGGAGGGGATTTAAAACGCAAAGTTGTGAGTGGGCCAAAATAATCATTTATAAATCATTTTTCGAGGAAAACTTACCTTTTTCCCCCTCCACGAATAAAATCATGCAATGGATCATATAAAACAGTTTATGATAGTAAACATCATTTAATTCGACCTGAACAAATATTACCTCAAAACCACTATCCCCGACAAATCCACTACACACCAGGGTATCCCTTGAGATGTGTAAAAAAAATATGTGTTACTTGGACTCGACCACAATCTCTACAAAATCACCTTTTATATTGGAAGTTTACCGGGTTCACCGTCTTAGCGGATCCTAGCCCCAGATTCTGGCCCCCCCCTCAAATCGGTATTGTTTATTTTGGAGGTTCACCGGGTTCACCGTATCAGCGGATCCTAGCCCCGGATCCTGGCCCCCCTCAAAACAGTATTGGATCCAAAATCAAGTATTTTATAATCACAAATACGGTTTCAACTTAAAATCACGGACTCAAATAATTACCACGTCAAAACAATATCAAAACCGAATCCAACAACCATGCCATTTCTCACAACACACTTTCATTAAAATATTGACAAAAAACAATTTATAAATTTCCATGAAACCATTGCACCCATACATAACAGTATTTAAATCAAAGATAACTTTATGCATGCATTATAGTTTATAAACCAAAAGTCCACTCACAAACCTGTCCAAGCAAGCTCAATCCCGAACTGTACGCTCCCCTGAAGTTCCTGGAGCAGTATCGCATGTGTAACCCGGAAAATCAATCGGAAGATCCGAAACTTCCTAAACTCGGTTCGGCTTCCCCCGTGGTCCTCTCCTTCGATGGTTGGTACGGTTGTGATCGTGGGAAGGAGTAGAATACGATTAGTTGAATAGAAATGGAAGTCTTGGCCTTGAATCAAACTTGGAATTTGTGGGTTTTGGGTGAGTTTTCGCACGGGTTCGGTGTTTGGGAGTGTGTTTCACAGAGAGCGAGAGGGAGATAATAATGAGAAGAAGATGTAATTGAAGATGTAAAATGATTGGAGTAAAAAAATATCATCTCCCAAACCAAAATTACCAAAATGCCCTTGCACATCTAGACCCATAACTTCCGTACACGAACTCCGTTTTCCGCGTGCCGCCTGTCTACGAACTCAGGAGTTCGAGACCTACGCAACAGTATCCAAAACACCACCAAAAGTGTCTCGAAACAAAATTTGACTTTCATGCCCCTTAACAAGCAAGGGTAAAATCCTCATTTTACATAAATAATTTACTTAAATCCAATACTTGAAATTCCGGGTTGTTAGAATCTACCCCCCTTAAGAAATTTCGTCCTCGAAATTCAACTCTACCCTTGGAACAAATGAGGATACTGCGCCTGCATTAGTTCCTCGGTTTCCCACGTGGCCTCATCCACGTTATGATTCCTCCACAACACTGGACAACTACGAATCACTAGATTCGCCACTAACATATTCCCAGTAGGAGTACTAATACCCATGTCCCAACCAATCGGAGACAATTCTCTATCAGTAAACAATGTAAAACCCCGAGAAATGAATGAATGAGTCGCCCCAGAATCTATTAAACCATAAGCATCACGGAAAAAGAGAGAAAAAAAAATTAAATAAACAAATAACGTACCCTTGACCCTCTCAGGGGCTGCTCGGGCCTCATGTCGTGACATAGCAAAAACTCGGGTTGGTGTACCCGAAGATCGATCACGACCCCACTGTCTGCCTCTGGTCCTATTGGACCCACTAGCCTTGCTGGCCCCACTGTATTGGGTCTGGTTCCCTATTGAAGTACCAGAAGTCTTCCCTGTCCTTTGTCTCTACTCAGTCGCACGACGACCCAAGAAACTATTATCTTGAAGATGGTGTGGACAGTATCTCCTGATATGACCAGTCTCTCCACAAGTGTAACATCTGGGGTCACCATATCCGCCACTCTGTTTACCAGTTGACTGTATTGAAGCCCCATTAAACTGAGTGGATGACTGCGGTGCTTGTCCAGCTCCGCCACTACCCGATCCGAATCTAGCACCCCCAGAAGATCCAGAACTGATATTGCCTCTCTTGGACGGTCCCTGACTAGAGGCTCCAACATCCCAGTGATCCCGGTGTCGCCTGGAACCCCTAAACTGCTGCTGGACTGGCAAACCCATGCTCAACTCTACACGAGCTACAGCGTCAGACACTTCTCTCAATGAAGTATGGGCTGCAGCCGTTACCGCTGACCGAAGTTCGCCCCTCAGCCCATTTTCAAATCTGCGTTGTTTGTCCCTCTCGGTTGCCACTAGAGCCGGTGCAAAACGAGCCAACTCTATGAATTTCTGCTCATACTGAGCCACTGTCATATCTCCCTGCTGTAAATGCAAGAACTCAACCTCCCTGGCATCTCGGTACGAGCAAGGATAAAATTGCTCAACGAACTTCTCCCGAAAAGTCGCTCAGGTAATTGTACTGACCTCCCATCCTGATAGCTCTAATGCATTCCACCAATGATAAGTAGAACCACTTAGAAGAAAAGTGGCTAACAGTACCCTATCCCCCTGAGGACATCTCATAACTGAGAATACTCGCTCTAAACGAGTAATCCACTATGCTGCATCATCTGGGCTAAAGTCGCCCATAAATATTGTAGCCCCTAATCTCTGGGCTTTCTTAATGTCTGAACCTTCAGTAGCAGCCCTACTCTGAAGTACAGAAGTCAAATTGTGACCCAATTGTTCCAGTGTTTGCCTCATATCAGGCTCCACTGCATGTTCATGTGTGTCCCCACTATTTCCAGACTGTTGATGGAACTCGCGTCTCGGAGGCATTATGCTGAAAAGAATTATAACTCAGCAATACCAAAATAATTGTACACTACGTGTACAGTCTACAGGAATTTAACCTAGTGCTCTGATACCAATTGTCAGGACCCATCCCAGATTTCCCCTCGAAACCCGAGAAGGACCTTGATCCCGTCTGACAACCTAAGGAAAAGTTCCCAAAATACCCTTCAATCCTTACGAATATAATATGAGATTTCTGCCTAAATCTCGGCAGAATCTCCTTTTAGGAACTTAAATAACTGGTTTCCACATGTCAGACAAGGGATTTAAAAGCACTCCAAATTCCAATCGACAATAACCATCTCAAAATATATCATATCAGAGCGTCTAGGTAGGATAAATAATACATAATTAGATATCCTACTCAAATTTTGGGTAAAAACTGCAGTTGTAAAGTCCTAATGCCTCCGCCTCGTAAGAAGTGCCCGTGTCAACTCAACTCAACAGCCTGGAGGGGATTTAAAACGCAAAGTTGCGAGTGGACCAAAATAATCATTTATAAATAATTTTTCGAGGAAAACTTACCTTTTTCCCCCTCCACGAATAAAATCATGCAATGGATCATATAAAACAGTTTATGATAGTAAACATCATTTAATTCGACCTGAACACATATTACCTCAAAACCATTATCCCGACAAATCCACTACACACCAGGGTATCCCTTGAGATGTGTAAAAACAATCTGTGTTACTTGGACTCAACCACAATCTCTACAAAATCACCTTTTATATTGGAGGTTCACCGGGTTCACCGTCTTAGCGGATCCTAGCCCCAGATTTTGGCCCCCCCCCCCCCCCCCCCCCCCCCCCCCCCTCAAATCGGTATTGTTTATTTTGGAGGTTCACCGGGTTCACTGTCTCAGCGGATCCTAGCCCCGGATCCTGGCCCCCCTCAAAACAGTATTGGATCCAAAATCAAGTATTTTATAATCACAAATACGGTTTCAACTTAAAATCATGGACTCAAATAATTACCACGTCAAAACAATATCAAAACCGAATCCAACAACCATGCCATTTCTCACAACACACTTTCATTAAAATATTGACAAAAAAACAATTTATAAATTTCCATGAAACCATTGCACCCATACATAACAGTATTTAAATCAAAGATACCTTTATGCATGCATTATAGTTTATAAACCAAAAGTCCACTCACAAACCTGTCCAAGCAAGCTCAATCCCGAACTATACGCTCCCCTGAAGTTCCTGGAGCAGTATCGCCTGTGTAAGCCGGAAAATCAATCGGAAGATTCTAAACTTCCTAAACTCGATTCAGCTTCCCCCGTGGTCTTCTCCTTCGATGGTTGGTACGGTTGATCGTGGGAAGGAGTAGAATACGATTAGTTGAATAGAAATGGAAGTCTTGGCCTTGAATCAAACTTGGAATTTGTGGGTTTTGGGTGAGTTTTCGCACAGGTTCGGTGTTTGGGAGTGTGTTTCACAGAGAGCGAGAAGAAGATGTAATTGAAGATGTAAAATGATTGGAGTAAAAAAATATCTTCTCCCAAACCAAAATTACCAAAATGCCCTTGCACATCTAGACCCATAACTTCCGTACACGAACTCCGTTTTCCGCGTGCCGCCTTTCTACGAACTCGTGAGTTCGAGACCTACGCAACGGTATCCAAAACACCACCAAAAGTGTCTCGAAACAAAATTTGACTTTCACGCCCCTTAACAAGCAAGGGTAAAATCCTCATTTTACATAAATAATTTACTTAAATCTAATACTTGAAATTCTGGGTTGTTACAAACGTAGTTTCTAACTTCCTAATTTCCTAACATATTTTCTAATTTCCTAATTTCCTACAAAATAACATAACACATTTTCCACAATTTATACACATACCTCTTTAATGAATTCCTAACATATTAAACACAATTTTCCACAAATTATACACAATTTCCACACATTTTCCACAATTTATACACAATTTCCTAACATATTTTATATCAGCAAATTTCTTACACAAATTAAATTTAGAGGCAAATACACATACCTCTTTAGTATTCCTCCAAATGAATCACAAATTTCCTAAAACACAAACAATAATTAGTTTCTAATCAAAAATAAATTTTCAAAACTAAAACAATTAAATTTTTCAAACCTTCAAAATTAGAATTTGATGGAGTTTGGTGTTTGAGAGAGAAAGTGGGAGAGATTGGTAGTGAAAATTGAGATGAGATGATGGATGTTGGTGTTGGAGAGAGAGAGAGAGGGATTTTTGCAAAAATGAAGAGAAATGAAGAAGAAGAAGAAGGCTGGTCGTTGCTCTTATATCATTTAAACTTTTGCCCGATGAATATGTTTGTCGTGCAACATCTAAATATCCCCTCGGGCAATTTGTTCAACAGATATGTTTAAGGGGTCAATACTCACACTTTGCCCTACAAAAAAAAACGGTGCCCAACGAAGTTTTATCGTCGGTTCGTAGGGCAAAGTCCTCAATTTTACGCACCAAATACGCTTTCTTTGTGCTAAAATCTTGCTCCACGAAACAATCTTGCGCTACAAAACTGCTCGTCGGGAAAAGTCATCAAAATTAAGCACCAAAATAATTTGTTTCCCTCTAAAATCTTGCCCAACGAATGGCGTTTGCCTTACGAAATCCTTGGTAGGGCAAGGTTTTATTAGGTTTTGACCTACGAAGTGTTTTTTTCGTTAGGCAAAGCTGCTTTGAGCGACGAAAATTGCTTCGTCGGGCAAAATGTTGTTGGGCAAGCTGTCATTTCTTGTAGTGGTTGGGTTTTCTGCTCAAAACTGCTTACTTCGACAAAGTTTAGTTTCACAAAGCTATCATAGAAAACTAAGATATTTGTAACTCATTTCAAATTGCTGCCTAATTCACACGAAGATATCTTTTAAATTAACATAGTTTAGTTTCAACTGTTTTTAGCTTCATTAGTTCTCTATACTTTTGACCTCTATTAAAAGTTGAAATTTGAAAATGTTGGTTTTTCCGCTAAAATTGCTTACATAGACATACTTTAGTTTCACAAAGCTATCATAGAAAGCTAAGATATTTGTAACAAATTTCAAATTGCTGGCTAATTCATATTGATATTTTTCAAATTAACATAGTTTAGTTTCAACTGCTTCTAGCTTAATTAGTTCTCTATACACTCAATTGACTAAAATTTCAATAATTTGTTAACCTCACATCCTAAATTGGAGAAATTATTAGGTGGTACTGAACCACCACGTCAGCTCATAGTACTTCCATTCAAAATTTGATACGTGTCTATTTTTTTACAAGAGAATTTAATATTCATTTTGCATTTTGAAATTAAATTAAAAAAATATTAAAAAACCCCCAAAAACCATTTACCCTTGTCGTTCTCTTCTCCCACTCCCTTAGCAATAGTTGTTGTTTTGGGTTTTGGTTTGCCTTTCTTCCCTCTCTTTGTTGGGCAAGTGGATTTAATACTTCTTCCCCGCAAGCATTGTTGATCAGAGCATCCAAGGACGGTGGTTGTTGGTGAAGCTGTTGATTTTGGCGCCCCGTCACTGACAAAGAGATTTTTGGGAAGTCTCTGGATTTGGATTTTGGGTTTCTGAAGGTTGAGATGGAAGAGAAAGAGGGATTGGGATTTGAGAGCTTGGGAATAAGGGCTTTGGGAGGATTTAATGTTGGAGTATACTGAGCCATTTGCTCATTCGAACTTGGAGCCTCACGGCGGCTGTTTGTGCCATCGGCTAAACTTGGCGTTTCCAACTTCTGTGCCTTCAGAGAAGAATACGAAAAAAGTGGTTTTTTGGGTTTTTTACTTTTTCAGTTATTTAATTGATTTTTTAATTTAATTTAAAAGTACAAAATAAAAATCAAATTCACATATAAAAAAAATAGACACGTGACAAATTTGAAATGAAAGTATTATGAACTGACGTGGTGGTCCGATACAATCTAATAATTTCTCCCTAAATTATTTCAATCTTATGGTTTATGAATACCTTCCAAAATTGTTTCGGTCATATTTGAAAATGAGCATTTGTAGTTTTAAGCTTTACAATAACAAAATTGTCTTCATTTAAAGACTATATCTACAAAATGCCTTACAAATTCCTTTTACATACACTTAAGGAACACTGCAAGTGCTGAAGAAAGCTTATAGGAAGGCAACACAGAAGAATGAAACTCAACAACAATCAAACTGTATATTTTGTGTACATATTTATTAATATTACTATTTATTTATTGTGACTGTTACTCTGTCATGTAATACTATTTATTTATTAACATTATAATACGTAAATTTATTTCAAACAATCCTAAGCTTAGATTATACCAACTTTCTCTGTAACTTGTATATGACATGTATTAATACAAACCATGTGGAGATGTGACAATATTACTAAAAAATATCTCTTAACTTAAAATTTTGAGTTTGAATTCCCCTCCATATATGACCTCGATGGTAACATAAAAGAATTCTATAATACTTGATCATGTGGTCCCCTGAAGTTCCTCACTACCCAGACAATAAATTGAGCCATTACTATAAGAGCATAATATACGATAATGACAACTAAGTTGACATTAACACAAAATCTAGTGAAAGTAAATTAAAGAGTAAATAACACTTTAGTATCCTTACGTTTACACTAAATTTTAGAGTTATACGTAACGTTTTAAATTTTAAATTTTAGTAACATGAACTCTTTAAAACGTTTCACCTTTGTCCCAACGACTCATTTTTCAGCTGAATTTATGTTGGTTGATAACGTGACGCGTGTGGGGGTCCCACAAAAACAAATTTCATGGTGACTTTCGGCAAAATTACATAATTAGTCATTGGTTATCTCATGCTTAATATTTCCCGCTGAAATACTGAGTGAGAGATAATCAAGAGCTAATTAAGTAATTATGCCTACAGTCACCGAAGAATTATTTTTTTTGGGGTCCCCATACGCGTCACGTCATCAACTAATAGAAATTCAGCCTAAAAATGTGTCGTTGGGACAAAGGTGAAACGTTTTAAAGAGTTCAGGGTACTAAAATGTAAAATTTAAAATGTTAGGTATAACTCTTAAATTTAGTGTAAACTTAAGGATACTAAAGTGTAATTTGCTCTAAATTAAATTAGCAAGCTAGGTTTTCCATAGCCTTGATCACTCTTTTGCCCATGCTCATACGCATACATCAATTCAAGCCGGACTCGAAAATATATTTTGATTAAGATTGATGTTAAAGCCGTTTTAAGTATCAAATTATGTGTTATCACTTCCAATCGTGAAGTCACGTATGTAAGGATCAGAAGGATTTCAGATTCATAATTACCTCATGATTTTCTGTGATATTTTCGTTGCAAATATTTGTATATTTTAGAGTTTGTATCTCTTTTTTTTTTATTACTTATTACTTAATTTCTATTTTCTATAAACATGATATCACTTATGACTTAATATATATATATATATATATATTAGTTAACTTAATTTTTTCTTTATTGGCTTATTGGTCTATTAGTTAACTTAATTTAAAAGTAATTAATTTGCGTACCATAGTCCTCTTTATTTAATTCAGCTTTCCGATTAATTCCTAATTTTGATCAGATTTGTCGACCGTCTTTAGTATGCGAAGTCCAAGCTACAACCACTGCGATCCCATGTGACATGAATAAAATGTTGCCACCCTTCGTTGACATCGATCTTCCAATAAAAAAGAGTATGAAAATCTAAACAAATAAATAAATATATATATAAGAAATTGCTTAAACATATTTCAATTTAATTAATTCACCTACCATCTAAACTATAGTTTCAAATAATTAAATTTGATTTATGATTCTGTCTGGTTGGTGCATGTTCGATTATTGCAACAGTTTTTTGATAAGCAACCTCTCAAACTGCCCCATCATCTTTGCATGTGAAAGGTATTCTATTGTTAGCTTACAATATATTTAATTACATTACATTATATTTCTGAAAGAAAAAAATTAATTTATAGTTATACCAAATAAATTATGGAAGTCGGAATTTTTGTCTATTTCTATGTTCTTCTTATTGACTGAATGCATGTGCCTTCAGAAAACCTGGTTTTTGATGCATAAATATTCTGTGTTTGCTAACACTGACCGAGAAGCATTGAAATTGAAGATCTCATGTAGGTCGGTCTAGAATCTGCCATTAGTTTAATTATTCTAACAAAAAAAAAAGATTAATTATTCTTTCACATAATTATGGGTATTTTTAATCGTATTCCCATTTCTTCTATTAATCTATTATTAGGAGTCAATCAAGACATCCAATGGGATTAATATTATTTCCATTAAAAGTTTCGAGAATCCTAAAAATTATGTATATTGTTTGATCAAATTATATATCATGACTTAGTAAAACTATAGTGAATCGTGTGCCTCGGTTTAATTTGGTGCACGTAATTACTTTATTTTATTTTCTCATCTCTTTCCATGCATATATATATATATGACTTTGAGAGAAGGCACCATGAACACGTAAACCAAATAGGATGTGATTAAAATGCTGTTGGAATTTTCCACAATCATATATTACGTACAAAAGAAGAGAAAGAAAGTAAAAATTAAAAGGGATCACTCCTAAAGGTCACCTTTCTAGGCGCTAGCTAGGGATGTTATTAGGTAGGTAGGACTACTCTGGATTTATAAATTAGTCGGTGGATTAATTCAATTTTAGTTTGGATTTTGGATTTGGATATCTAAATTCAAATTTATTTTTTTGGATAAATTCAAATCTATTTTAAAATTAGTCATTTGGCAAATTCACATCTTCTCTTTCTCATTTACTTTCAGAAAAAATGAAATATTTTTATTTTCATTTTGTTTTTCGTCTTATTTTTTTTCATCCTTTTTCCCATACTCCATTTTTTCATCTTTCTTTTTTTCTAGAATCTCTTGGCCAAAAAACATCTTATATTTTCATTTTTTTATCCTTTTTTTTTTTCCATCATTCTGTTTTTTCTCCTCGTCTTTTCATGATTTTGTTTTTTTCTTCATCATTTTTTTTCATATATATTTTTTTCATCATTTTTTTTTCAATCCTTCTATTTTTTTTTCATCTTTCTGTTTTTTTTTTATCCTATTTTATCATTTTTTTTTCATATAATTTTTTTCATCCTTCTTTGTTCCCCTATGTCAGCTCATATTTTTCTCTTCTCCACCTTTGTCGCCCATTTCTCTCTCTCCTCCTTCTCTACTACCCTTATTTTCTCCTCCTCATCTACCACCCATATTTCTCTTTCGTCCTCCTCTGCTCACCCCTTCTCTCTCTATCAATCATTATATAGGTTATAAATCTTCACATGATGTTCACAAATCACCACTTTCTTCAAAAATTTTGATCTTATTGTTCTAACGGACTAATAATTGAATTAACACAAGATTTTTGTGGCCTTTAATTGAATAATAATTGAATTAACAAAAAATTTTGGTTCCCCTTAATGACCCAAGAATCGTCTAAAATCTTGCTTATCAAGATTGGTAACTTGCAATGCCAATTTGTCAAGAGTCGCTAACAATTTCAGCACTAAGCCACTTGTACTAAAATTGATGTAACGCACCCTAGAAAACTCAAAATCATAGGCCATAAAATTCTCCAGAAACTAGACTTACATAGCTTTCCAAGCAAATATGGCTCATTGTCTGGTTCTTTCTGAGCATGTACACAGTTCAATCCGTAAAGTTGACACATTTGCATTAACAGTTTTATTGACAACACTGAGCTACTAGTACTAAAACTAATGAAACTTCTTCTAGAAACTCGAAATTATGAGCCATAAAAATCTAATAACCTTTAGGGGCAATTTCTCATAAAAATTGCTCTCAATACGTTAAAACGACTAATTCTACTTAAAAAAACTAGTGCAAAACATAGGAATAAGGTATGGAAAATAAACGTAAATATTATCAGGCTTCAGTTTCAATTTATATTATTATTTTTAGTTAACTTAATCTTTTAAAAAAAATTATTTATGCGGTTAACTATTTATTAATGGTTATGATTATTAATAATATTCATTTAGCTAAATAAATAATGAGTCATTTTGATATTATTATTTTCAATTTATGTAATAAAATTACTTATTTGAAATCCTCAATTCAAATCCTTACAAATAAAAGTTTGCCAAATAATTGATTTTAAATTAAGAAATTTCAAATCCACAAACAAATATTTATGTTGCTAAACAAGAGAATTTCAAATGAAGGGATTTGAAGAAACCAAATCCAAATCCAAATCCTTGTTCCCAAACAGACCTTAAGTCTTGATTTACCTTTTTTATGAGTTTAGATTAAAACGAGATGAATTTACACTAATTTTTTTGAGTTGTGATTGAAGTGAGATAATATATGTGTACGAGATTTAATTGTTTAAGTTCTTTTTATTTTGATGGATATATATATATCAGCTTCGAAATGTTTGAATGCGTGATAAAAGACGGATATGGCGTAATATCATCCTCAATGGAAAAACCAACAAACGATAAAAAAAGTGATTGAAAATTTCCCTATGTTTGACTAACTAAACTAGAAAGAACTAGGGGGACTTGGCAGTTGAGCAAGGCAATCTTTAAGTCAAGCAACACCTAAATAATTGGCTTTTCATAGAGACAGGAAAAAAATTTCGTAGACATGAAAACCTATGACAAGTAAAGCTGTTCCTTGACAAAGAAACAGACACCAACATTTCCCATTTTCCCATTACCATTCGACCTCAGTTACCCCTACAATGTCTACTTTACAAATATCATAATCAATTAGTAATTAAAAGAAGTTTTCATTTTCAAAATTAACCGATAATTAAAATAGTAAAAACAACTTTTTCTAAACTTTATGAAAACTTTCAAACTTTACGAAACAAATTAATTACTGCATGCATGTCCTCTAAAATATTGATTATATATATATATATACGTACATACATAAATTTTACAATTATTTTAATAGGAGTTGTACAAAGTACGTATTGAGGCTAGTTTTTTCGGCTGGCGGCAGGAGAGTGACATTTTTTATTACGTGGTATGGGTGACATGTGGGTTTCACATGAGCAAGCCTAGGCTAGCACATGTTAGGGGAATATACAACATTTGCATGCATTTCAAATCATCAATAGTATTAATTAATTTTAATTAGGGTTTCTCTATCTGGACCCTAATTGGAAGGAGCAACCTGGTATGCCCTCCCTTTGGCCTTCATCACTTGGAAGGAGACAATGAAGGGCCACATGAACATGCCTTCTTCCTTCACATCGCTCACACTTCCCATACGAAGACAATTTTTGTGTCCTATACATTTGTGGGGGGGGGGGGGGGGGGGGGGGGGGGGGGGGGGTGGGTGGGGGCGGGGGTGTGTGGTGGGGGGTGGTGTGGTCCTATAATAGATGGATTAGTTTCTCTGTTGGAATTTACAGGTGATCAAAGGATTCAAGTTCAACAATGAGATGCCGTTTGTCTTCATTTACAGGCTATGATGGAAATGTTTTGTTATTTCTCACCATCTTGATTACACTAACATGAGAAATAAAATATACGAGCTCCTTGCTCAAGAAACATGAGAAATAAAATATAATCTGATAACTACTAGAATTAATTTTATTTTTTTAGGATATCAAAATATATGATTGAAAGTCATATGCTATGCAGTGCAATGAAAGAATTCACTCCTTAATTTATATCGAATCAATCATTAAAAAATAAAAATAAAAAATCTATGTATTTTGTATCCTTATGGCGCAGTAAGAGTGTCTCTTTTTTCCGTCAGAGAATTGGTCTCTCCATGTATTATGAATAATGTTTTTTTTTCCTAATATAATGATATTGGAAAAAGAAAAATTTAAGACCCTTACGTATGTCTTGTCCTTTCTGGAAATTTTTTTGAATCAACCATAGCATAAACATGCAGTTTGGTTGTGGAAGAATAAACTACCTCGTTAAATTAAGAATAAACTACCATTTAAATACGATTAATTAATGTGCAACATTAGAGGTTTGAGAATCTTAATCCAGAAATGAAGGAATTCAAGCTAAGAATATTTAACACATGTATATATATAAAGTTAGACGATCGATCAGCTTTTTGTAGTGAATCTTTAAGGACCAACAGGCATGAACTAATTAAAGGATTCACATTTTATATACGTTTCTTTGCACATGCATGCACACTTTTTCTCCAAGAGCCTATTTTTCAAGCAAGGATCAATTTGCAGGATTTGATCTTGACCAATGACTATTGCACAGTTGATGAGAGTTCAGCACTGGTCATTATCAACATAACAACCAGTTTGGGCACGTTATATCAACACTTTTTTTGTTTCGTAGCGGAAAGAAAATATTTTCTTATCAAATAATTTGACATAGTAAATATGAATATATCTACATGCAAAATTAAAATAAAATATAGTTTCATAATATGTTCAAACTATATGCTTCGAGTTAGGGTTATATATTGGACCTATCTATTTGGATAAAACCCGCCCCACGGTAAATGGTGAATCAGGAACTTGTGAAAGTGTAGAGCATCGAACATCTGCTTTTTGAGAACCGAACTTAACTATCCAACCAACTCCGCTATGTTCCAGGAGCCGAAGATATATGGTTTGTTATATATTTCGACCGCATTGTCAAGGGATGTGTGTTCTTTTTTGCAACACATTGCCTCCGAAAGTGACTGAGATATCCCTGATATCCCGCTGTCTCCCAAGTCCTGGTCGTGGATTGTGATTTGGGCAGCTAAACTTTTGTTAGGCAGGTGGCTTCCATGAAAGTAACAACTAAGCCTAGCTAGCTCTCTAAAGTCCAATAAGCTGCCATGGCTTTCGGTAATGGAGACGATTTTGGGTTTTGATTCAGTGCTGCATGAGTGCATGATGTATATTTAATTAGAGGAAGTGGTGAGCAACACAGCTGAATTGTACGACGGTCTCCAACTATCCTTACACAAGGTATCAAACCTTCTAATTTGCCACTAAGATGGGACTCGCCCTCATGGGCTCCACTCTCTTTTTGTTTTCCTAGCTTTTTGTCAACATCATGTTGAAAATTTTTAGCAAAACATTGTGGTCTACTCTTTAAATTTCACATCAAATATATATGCTATAACTAGTTGCATTTTATGTTTGGTAATTGCTTACACTATAGGGAAATCAAGCTTGCCCGGCGAAATAAATTCGTCGAGCAAAATTCAGATTTAGTCGGGCAATAATAAATCCCGTGAACTTTCGTCGGGCAATGTTCATCGGGCCACCGCCATCGGGCTTAATGTCAGTCGACAAAAACAGTGAATTCATCGAGCAATTTCAAGCTTGCCCGGCGGATCCATTCGTCGCCTATGATTTGTCGAGTAATTCTAAAAGTCAACAACTTATGCCGGACGAACTCCTTTCGCCGGGCAAAGTTACAGAAATTCGACAAGTGTGCACTGAATTGTCTTACTTTGCCCGACTAAAGTGCTTGTTTGTCGAGCAAAATCTTAATATTTCAAAAAATAATTTTAATAATTTATTTAAATAAATATATATATATAATTAAAATAAAATTATTAAAAAAAATACAATTAAAATAATAAAACGAATCAAATGAAAATAAAAAAAATATTTATAAAAATTAATGTTATGTTTTACATAATTAAAACTAAAGTAATGTTTTACATATTAAGTTCTAACTACTCGACGACGGGTCGGGGGCCTAGGCGGGCTGTTGGGCCGGGGGCTGAGGCTGTGACAGAAGCTCATCCAACCCACGCTCACCCAAGCAGTCAAGCACCTTGGCGAGGGCGGCCTTGATTTGATTGTTTTGGTATTGGATCTGGGCGTTTTGGGCCTGGATCTGGGCGTTTTGGGCCATGATCTCCGCGTTTTCGACCTGGAGGGTCTCGAAGATTCTTTTGAGCTCCAACATCTCCTTGGGATTAGCTCCCCGAGATGAACTCGAAGAGCGACTGGAGACATCCCGAACTATCCCGTCGCTTGCCCCCCGGACAAACTTCCCTGGACGCCTACCAAGTCGTCGCTACAGGATGGTGATCGACCTCTCGGGATCTGGTAGCTGCTGCTCCAACGGCACGTCGAGATGCTATTGCGTTAGCTCAGCCTGTGTCTGCTGGACATCTTGCTCCATGGCCGCCAACAAATTCGAATAAATATCAATTAGAAATATAATTATAAAAAAAAAATTAATTTTTAATCTACAAAAAATAAACTTACGTGAATATTGTCAGCCTCCTGGTTGCCCTAGCCAGCGTACACTTGCCCCCAGGCATCCACCTCCGGGAACATCGACCCGTCGATGTGCCGATCCTCCTGCCAGGCCGATAAGGATCGCAACCCCACGTGATTATAACGACCCAGAAATTTAATTATTGAATTTTCGTAAATTATTTTGTAAAAAGATGATTTTACCCCTAGTGGATTTAGGGGGGTGAAAGTCAAGTTTTGTTTCGAGACACTTTAGGCTGTGTTTTGGGTATCGTTCCGTAGGCCTCGAACTCACGAGTTTGTAGACAAGCGGCATGCAACAAACAGAGTTCGTGTGTGAAAGATACGGGTCTAGAATGTCAGGGATATTTTGGTAAATTGGCATGGGTAGATATTTTTAACCCCAATGTGATCTGATCTTCATCAGATTCACACACACTCTCTCTGGACACCCCGAACCCGTGCGACCCTAAACTCAAAAACCCATTAATTTGAACTTTGATTCAAGGCCAAGTCTCCCATTCTAGTTCCAGTAATTGAAATCTCCTCCTTTCCACGATCACGAACGTACCAACCATCAGAGGAGGCAACCTTGTGAGACGCCGGAACGAGGAAAAGAAAAACTGGAAGTTTCGATCGATTTTTCGACCATCACAAGTATGGGTTTAGGGTTTTGAGGTCATTTTTGAGTTCCTGGGTTCGAGTAGATAGATTTCGACGTAAAATTCAAGAACAATGGTTGAGATTTGAAGAATTTATAAAAAACTCAAGGTCGACCGGAAATGGGGTTTTCCGGTGACGGCAGACAGCGGCGGACGGCGGCGCGGTCGTCTTCTCCGGCTAGACTCCAGCAAGACTTTGACGACGGCGCACAATGGCGCGGTCATCTTCTCCGGCGAGATGCCAGCGACTGAGTAGGACAGACGGGGCTGACGTGGCATACCATGTGGACGCCAACTCGCAGCCACATGGGTGCCACTTGGTCACACAGTCAGTAGTCAGTTGACTTAACGGTCAACTGACGCCGTCGGAGTTTGACGAAATATGCTAACGGCGTTGGCATATTCCGCCATAGTTAACGAAGTTTCACGGAACCCTAACGTCGTTAGTCTGGACAGAATATATCTATTCCGTTAGAAGATTCTATCAGGTTTGACGGAATATTTTGTTAGGGTTGACGGAATATTCTACCATAAATAGTACCGATGTGTGAGGGCGCGTGGCGGAGCGCGGCGGCGCGTCGTCCGACCTTCTGCCGACGCGTAGCGGCGGGTGGGGCAGATTCCAAGGTCACGGCGAAGCGTGGTTAGGGTTTTGGGACATTTCAGATCAAAATTTGGCAATTTTGAGGCCGTATGAGTTCGTTTAGAGCCCCATTTGGGTAATCCCAGCGGTAATGCTTGACCATGGAGCGGGTTATGGGCTCGGGAGATCAAGGGAGTTGGGTCATTAATATGTTAAGAATTCCTTGCGGCTAGGGTTTCCTTAATTTGGTATTTTAGTTGCACTATGAACTTACTAGGTTTCCAAGATTGCATGGGATGCGTACTTCTAGGTATTATGCTATTCCATGGGGTTCTTCGATGATTGGCATGGAGGATATCTTTCTCCGCTACATTGTTGAGGGTTCTCCGACTAGCGTTAAAGGGTACATCTCTGCCAGATCATTGAGGGGTTCTCCGATGTAGGCATTCGAGGGATCTTTCTCCGCCATATCATTGAGGTTTGAGGTATGCTCTGGAGGAGCAGGGATATCGAGTTACCACTCGGGGTGCTCTAGAGGAGCAGGGATATCGAGTTACCACTCGGGGTGCTCTGGAGGAGCACGGATATCGAGTTACCACTCGGTGTGCTCTGGAGGAGCAGGGATATCGAGTTACCACTCGGGGTGCTCTAGAGGAGCAGGGATATCGAGTTACCACTCGAGGTGCTCTGGAGGAGAAGGGATATCGAGTTACCACTCGGGGTGCTCTAGAGGAGCAGGGATATCGAGTTACCACTCGGGGTGCTCCGGAGGAGCAAGGATATCGAGTTACCACTCGGGGTGCTCTAGAGGAGCAGGGATATCGAGTTACCACTCGGGGTGCTCGAGAGGAGCAGGGATATCGGTTACCACTTGGGGTGCTCTGGAGGAGCAGGGATATCGAGTTACCACTCGAGGTGCTCTGGAGGAGCAGGGATATCGAGTTACCACTCGGTGTTCATTCGAGGAGCAGGGATATCGAGTTACCACTCAAGGTGCTCTAGAAGAGCAGGGATATCGAGTTACCACTCAGGGTGCTCTGGAGGAGCAGGAATATCGAGTTACCACTTGGGGTGCTCTAGAGGATCATGGTATCGAGTTACCACTCGGGGTGCTCTGGAGGAGCAGGGATATCGAGTTACCACTCAGGGTGCTCTAGAGGAGCAGGGATATCGAGTTACCACTTGGGGTGCTCTGGAGGAGCAGGGATATCGAGTACGACTCGGGGTAAGTCAGTGAGACTCAATTCGACCAAGTCGAGTACCTTCGTTATCCGGGTTAGTGGGTTGGTGTGGACGGTGACTCAGATTGACGAGTTATTGACGATTCACAAGAGGCTGATAAGTCAATTGTCTAGTGCTATTACAGTAGAGGTTTCAACAGTGTCTGACATGATGAAATTTGGTATCAGATCTTGTTAGGAGATGACTATAAACTTCGAATCACGATCAGGGGTTCTCACAATGTGATCTGTGGCGAAGCATTGGCTCTTACCCTGACATGACCAGGTCGGTTAGCCACTGGTGCGGTTGCTCAGTCGAGAGGCTGGGGGGTAAAACAAGTTCGTGAGGTTACCTTTTTGGGCCACCACTGTTCCGAAGTTTCGGCAGTGACCGGTAAGCTATCCTAGGTTTGACAGGTAGTGTAGTCAGTAAAGTACAAAGAAGGTTCGGTCGGAACCCCTGTAAGGTTTATTTAATATTTCTATGGATAAAGGGTATTCTTGGTATTAAATTTTGTTGAAAAAAAGGTTGTTAGACGGGAACAGGGCATTTCATGAATTTCGAGGTGGAATTGGGGAAGGGTCCTTACATTTTATATCAAAGCGCCAGGTTTAACTTCCTATAGACCGCACACTTGTGTGCAAATTATTTAAGGATTCTTGTCAACAAGATGCCTCCAAGACGTTTGTCTCTTCAGTGACCTTGAACTGAGGGAGGCGAAGGTCATGTAATGCACGGGCGAGGTAGGCATCACTGTTGCTGGTGAGTGGACGTTGGTTTGTAATTAATAATGCATGCATACAAGTATATTTGAATTAAATTCTATTATGTATTGCTTTTGACAATTTCCGGAATTTAGAAATTATTACTGAACACAAGTTTCAATATTTCAGCGAAAATATGTTTTGGGGAATTGGCCTGGTTTTTGGACTCGATTTTGGTGTCATTTTGACGTGGTAATTATTGAGTCCATGCTTTCGGGTTTAGAACCGTATTTATGATTTTACTAGATTTGGCCGTAAATGATTTTCAATGAATTTGGCTTAGGCCAAGAAAAAAAGATTTCAAAACACGGATTTTGGTTTTCACTGGATTTCTGTCCTCGATGGTCAAGGTTTCTACGACTGACGTTGAGGGGTTTTGCTCCGCTAGATTGTTGAGGGTTCTCCGACGCTGTTGTTGAGGGGTTTTTTTTCCACCAGGTCGTTGAGGCTATCTACGCATAGCACAGGTTTCTGCACCACTCGAGGTATATCGGGTGTGTAAGGTAAGAGTTTTTTTCGACTGGCGTTGAGGGATTTTGCTCCGCTAGATCGTTGAGGATTCTTCGAAGCTGGTGTTGAGGTGTTTTTCTCCGTCGGGAAGTTGAGGCTGTCTATGCATATTACAGGGTTCTGCACAACTCGAGGTATATCGGGTGTGTGGAGGGTAACGAGCTACGGCTCGGGATTTCATTCGGGGAACAGTGGGATATGTTTTGATATTTTGTGTCCAGGTTTGTTTACCTAATTTCTAAACTCCTTTGAGTAGGGTTTTCAAAGTAGGGTTGTGGACCACAAGATGTTTTCATTATTCAGGCTTTCGTGGGTCCCATCAGTGTTTTACAAAAAGCAATGGATTTTCCGATACGTTTTCGGCTTATCTTTATGGAATTGTTTGAAAAGAAATTTTATGTATGCATGCATTGTTTTACATATGATGAAGGGTATTTTCCATCATGTATTCACCAAGGTTTTCTCCGACTAGCGTTGGACGGAATTTTTCCTAGACTAGCATGGTAAGGTTTTTCCTCTGCCAGGTCAATGACATGCTCTGATTCTGGCGTGGCAGGAAGCTCTCCGCTAGATCGTTGAGGTTGACTGCACTTGGTACACATGACCCAATCCGACACCTGACTTCAAGGTATGTTCAGTCGTGTGACATTGTGACTTAAGGTAATTGTAGTCATGTTGGGAGTAGGACCCGCGGTGGATTTCTCAAGCTCAAAGCCTTGCTTTGTGGTAACTTCCGGGTTGAATGGATTCTGGTGCCTTCAGAATGTCTCCTGGATGTTGTTCTCGCCTATGGTTTCTTGTCGAGACTAGAATATGGAAATGTGTAGAGTGCACAGGTTCTATTGGGAATCGCATCTGAAGCTCAGTTCGTGTTGGTGGTGACGCGAGAGAACTTGAAACAAGAGGTTAGTTCTTTGACCTGAGTTGGGGGAATTTCGGGGACGAAATTTCTTTAAGGGGGTTAATTGTAACGACTAGAAAATTTATTTATTGAATTTTCGTAAATTATTTTGTAAAAAGATGATTTTACCCTTGGTTGATTTAGGGGCGTGAAAGTCAAGTTTTGTTTCGAGACACTTTAGGCTGTGTTACGGGTACCGTTCTGTAGGCCTCGAACTCCCGGGTTCGTAGACAGGCGGCACACAGAAAATGGAGTTTGTGTGCGAAAGATACGGGTCTAGAATGTCAGGGGCATTTTGGTAAATTGGCAGGGGTAGATATTTTGAACACTAATGTGATCTGATCTTTATGAGATTCACACACATTCTCTCTAGACACCCCGAACCCGTGCGACCCAAAACTCAAAAGCCCATTAATTTGAACTTCGATTCAAGGCCAAGTCTCCCATTCTAGTTCCACTAATCGAAATCTCCTCCTTCCCACGATCACAGACATACCAACCATCGAAGGAGGCAACTGCGGGAGACGCCGGACCGAGGAAAAGAAAAACTAGAAGTTTCGATCGATTTTTCGACCAGCACTGGTATGGGTTTAGTGTTTTGAGGTCATTTTTTGAGTTCCTTGATTCAAGTAGATAGATTTAGACGTAAAATTCGTGAAAATTTGTTGAGATTTGAAGAAGTTAGGAAAACTCAAGGTCAGTCAAAAATGGGGTTTTCTAGCGACGGCGCACGGTGGTGTGATCGTCTTCTCCGGCTATACTTCGGTAGGACTCCAGCGACAGCAGACGGTGGCGCACGGCGGCGCGGTCGTCTTCTTCGGCAAGACGCCGGTGACGGAGTCGGTCAAACGGGGTGACGTGACATGCCACCTGGCTGCCACATGGAACCCGTGGGCGCCACCTAGCAGCCACAAGGAGCCACGTGGAGCCACGTGGGTGCCATCTAGCAGCCACGTGGGTGCCACCTAGTAGCCACGTGGAGTCACGTGGGCGCCACCTGACAGCCACATGAAGCCACGTGGGCGCCACCTAGAGCCACGTGGCGCCACTTGGTAGCCACGTGTGTGCCACTTGGCCACACAATCAACAGTCAGTTGACTTAACGGGCAATTGACGACGTCAGGGTTTGACGGAATATAGTGACGGCGTTGGCATATTCCGTGAAAAGTTAACGAAGTTGGATGGAACCCTAACGTCGTTAGTCTGAACAGAATATTCTGATACCGTCAGAGGATTCTGTCAAGTTTGACGGAATATTCTGATTCCGTCAGAGGATTCTGTCAGGTTTGACGGAATATTTCGTCAAGGTTGACGGAATATTCTGCCATGAATAGTGCCGACACATGGGGGTGCATGGCAGCGCGTGAGGGTGCGTGACCGGCACGTGGCGCGTGGTCTGGCCTTCTGCCGGTGCGTGTGATCGATTCCTGGGTCACGACGACGCGTGGCTAGTGTTTCGGGACATTTCGGATCGGATTTTGGCAATTTTGAGGCCATATCAGTTCATTTAGAGCCCCGTTTAGGTAATCCCAACAATAATGCTTGACCACGAAGCGGGTTTTGGGCTCGGGAGGTCAAGGGAGTTGGGTCATTAATGTGTCAAGAATTCCTCGGGGCTAGGGCTTCCTTGATTTGGTATTTAGTTGCGCTGTGAACAGACTAGGTTTCCGGGATTGCATGGGATGTGTACTTCTAGGTATTAGGCTATTCCACGGGGTTCTCCGATGATTGGCTTGGAGGATGTCTTTCTCCGCTACATTTTTTAGGGTTCTCCGACTGGCGTTAGAGGGTATCTCTCCGCCAGATCGTTGAGGGGTTCTCCGATGTAGGCATTCGAGGGATCTTTCTCCGCCATATCGTTGAGGTCTAAGGTATGCTCTGGAGGAGTAGGGATATAGAGTTACCACTCGGGGTGCTCTAGAGGAGCAGTGATATCGAGTTACCACTCGGGGTGCTCTAGAGGAGCAGGGATATCGAGTTACCACTCGGGGTGCTCTGGAGGAGCGGAGATATCGAGTTACCACTCAAGGTGCTCTGGAGGAGTAGGGATAACGAGTTACCACTCGAGGTGTTCTAGAGGAGTAGGGATATCGAGTTACCACTCGGGGTGCTCTGGAGGAGCGGAGATATCGACTTACCACTCAAGGTGCTCTAGAGGAGCAGGGATATCGAGTTACCACTCGAGGTTCTCTGGAGGAGCAGGGATATCGAGATACCACTCGGGGTGCTCTGGAGGAGCGGAGATATCGAGTTACCACTCAAGGTGCTCTAGAGGAGCAGGGATATCAAGTTACCACTCGAGGTGCTCTGGAGGAGCTGGGATATCGAGTTACCACTCGGGGTGCTTTGGAGGAGCATGGATATCGAGTTACCACTTAAGGTGCTCTAGAGGAGAAGGGATATCGAGTTACCACTAGGGGTGCTCTGGAGGAGCAGGGATATCAAGTTACCACTCGGGGTGCTCTGGAGGAGCAGGGATATCGAGTTACCACTCGGGAAGCTCTAGAGGAGCAGGGACATCGAGTTACCACTCTGGGTGCTCTGGAGAAGCAGGGATATCGAGTTACCACTCGGGGTGCTCTGGAGCAGCAGGGATATCAATTACGACTCGGGGTAAGTCAATGAGACTCAATTCAACCATGTCGGGTACCTTCGTCATCCGAGTCCGTGTGTTAGTGTGGGTGGTGACCCAAATTGACGAGTTATTGACGGTTCACAAGAGGCTGACAAGTCAATTGTCTGGTGCTATTACAGTAGGGGTTTCAGCAGTGTCTGACCTACTGACATTTGGTATCAGAGCTTGTTAGCAGAGGACTATAAACTTTGAATCATGATCAGGGGTTCGCATATTGTGATCTGTGGCGAAGCATTGGCTCTTACCCTGACATGACCGGGCCGGTTAGCCACCGGTACGGTTGCTCAGTCGAGAGGCTAAGGTGTAAAATAAATTCGTGAGGTTACCTTTTCGTGCCACCGCTGTTTCGAGGTTTTTGCAGTGACTGGTAAGCTATCATGCGTCTGGCAGGTAGGTGTAGTCAGTAAAGTGCATAGAAGTTTCGATCGGAACCCCTGTAAGGTTTATTTAATATTTCTAAGGATAAAGGGTATTCCTGGTATTAAATTTTGTGGAAAAAAAGGCTGTCAGACGAGAACATGATTTTTCATGGATTTCGAGGCGGAATTCGGAAAGGGACCTTACAGTGATGGTTGAATTTCTTCGCTCACCGGTTTGATGTGTTGGCAACCGATTTTTCGCTGTTCATTAGTAAAAACAATAATTATATCTTCAAATGTAAAATAACATAAAAAAAAATAAATAATTTAACTAGGTGGATAGTACCACATAGCTGGGGGACACGAAATGGTCGTACAACCAGAGCCACCCTTCAAGTTTCGCCCCATCCAACTCCTTTGGGGTATTTGCCCTAGCTTCCTTCGGGGAAGGCCATCTTTTGTAGTACTTGTGGAGTTTGTACTTCCAGTCGGTGTACCGTAACTGCTAGTGGCTTCTCAGGTACATACTGACGTCGATGTCCTCCAGGTTGAACTCAAAATTGATCTGCAATAAATTATTAAAGTTAGTAAAATAATTAAAAATAATGAAAATAATATAAAAAAAAAAGGGAGAAATACGTACCGATAACTCTCCCCAACAGCGCGTGATCTCCTCCGGGGGTTGGTTCCTGAAAGTATCCCCCATTATCAGGGACTTGATGCGAAGAATCGCGCCCATGTCAAGCACCACCAGGTTGTGGATTTTTACGGTCGTTGTCCGGATGCGAGGCACGTACACCACCAGGATCTTTGCATTCGCTGTCTTGCAAATCCCTTGGGATTTCATACCCCGGTTGATCTCGCCCATGTTCACCGACTTCCTTGTAAATTCGATGCACATTAGTACAAAATATGAGTAACAAATAAAAGCAGGTGTTTTAATAAACAAAATAATCAACTTACCCTTAGGGAGTGCTCCGACAACAGTCTCTGGTTCGTCTGTTCTGGCGTCGTCCTGTGGGGGCTGGGGGTAGGTACGGGGTTCCCCCTATTTCTTACTGTGTTGTCGACGAGCCGATCGCACACCGGGTCACTGATGATCCGAGATCGGTGCCTGAACGGACGCCGTCGTGGAAGCTACCATGGTAGAGGCTGCCTCCTCCGCCGCATGATCATTAACAGGATCAGGGCTGGGGCAGGTCCTAGATGTGATCACGGTGCGATGCGAGATCTACAATAAGAAATTTAAAATAATTAATATAAAATTAACCAACATATTTTTAATTTAATAATAAAAAAACAAACATTTTTAATATTAAATATTAAATTCACAAAATAAAAACAAAACCACATATAAAATTAACCAACCTTTTTTAATTCGAATAATAAATAAATAAATATTTTTTTATTGAAAATTAGTAAATTGGCCAATAAAAATTAAAACCACCAAATTCTAATTTTTTAAAGGAAAACCAACACAAACCAAATTTAAACCTAAAATACTAATTAATCCAAAAAAACTTAAATCTAAATTACTAAACTCAAAATTCACAAATTATACCTAAATTTCTAAATCCAAATTTCGGGAATGAAACCAAACTTACAAATTAATCCAAACATACAATAATGATACCCAAAATCATAAAGTTCACATATCCAAAATTTATAATACTCACATATCCTACATCATATCAAAAATTCACATAAAATTTTTAAATTCACATACCAACATTCACAAAAAATTCATATCCAAAATCATATGCAAAATTCATAACATTATACCAATTTCAACATTATACCAAACATCACAATTTCAACAAATCATCAACATTAACCCTAAATTACTAAATCCAAACAAACTAAGTAAACCAAATATTTATATTCCAATCCAATCCAAATTCACAATATTCAAGTAAAAATCTTAAATTCACAATCTGCAATTTTGACAAAAATTCACAATCTGCCAAAATCCAATCCAAATTTCAATTCCAATTTCATAATATACAAACCAAATTTCAATTGAAATTTCAATCCAAACTAAAATTAAAATATAAACAATTAAAATTGACAATAACCAATCCACATTAACAATAGGGAGAGAGAGAGAGAGAGAGAGAGAGAGAGAGAGAGAGAGAGAGAGAGAGAGAGAGAGAGAGAGAGAGAACAAGTTCAACCTTGAGATGAGTGCTGGCAAGAGAAAGCTGTGGCGGCGAGAGAGATTCGGCGATAGAGAGGCGGCGAGAGAGAGAGCTGCAACGGCGAGCTTGAGAGAGGAGGAGTCCGAGTGACAGAGAGTGAGAGAGGGAGATAGTGGTTTTCTTTGCCGGCAACCTTGAGAGAGGAGGAGTCTGGTGTGTTTGCAGAGAGGTGAGGGTGCAGAGATAACGAGGCAAATGAAGAAGAAGAATAGTCAGTCGCGACTTATCAGTGTCTAAATAACCTTGCCCGACAATGGCTTCATCATGCAAATTTTAATGATTTCGTCGGGTAAAAAAAACGGTGGATATTCGTCGGGTAAGGAGTTTCAATTTCGTCAGGCAAATATACAGGGCAAGTTTGAGTTTTCGTGAAAATTTTGGCGGAATATCTGAAATTTTCACGAAAAAAAAAGTGCACGTGTTTTTAACGTTGCCCGATGAATTCTGAAAAATTCCCTAGCGAGTGATTAAATTTGTCGAGCAAGATGTTTATGCTGTTGAGTTTCTAACTGATCTAAAAACTAGGTCCGACGATAGAATTTTCAAGATCGGGATCGTTAATTTTTGATTTTATGTGCCTAAAATCCCATTGATCGTTATCGTCGTGTTTTACGGAGCTTATATGCATCGATCGTTAAGTTTGTGAATTTCAATGGGTTTTTCGTAGTTTCGGTTCAATTGATATTCAAACGATGGAATTTCAAAAAATTAACCGTTCAATGGTTACTTTTAAGTGTGTAGACCTCACCCGTCGAAAATCTTGATGTTTTGAGAATTTAATGTCGTCCGATCGTCAAAAAACGTTTTGTTACCGTTGAATCGTCGCGCACAATTACCTAATCCCGAAAATTCCAAATTGGCTAATTTTTCGCGTAGGCTATCTATGAGTACGTGCAATAAAGGTAGACGGTTAGATCGTTCCATTTCATTTTCAAAATTATTGAAAATCGTAAAATAAGCATATTCATCAAGGAGTTTAAACACTTCTAGGAAACTTCAATACATTTTTCGAAGTTTTGGTTCCATTGATATTCAAACGATTGAATTTGACAGATCCAACGGTTCATTTTGTGGTTTTACATGCTTACATCTCGCCCATCGAAAATTGTGAGGTTTTGAGGATTTAAAGCCTTCCGATCGTGGAGAAACGTTGTGTAACCGTTGAAACGTTGCGCACCGTTACCTAATCCTAGGATTTCCAAATTGGGTAATTTTTTGCGGAGGCGATCTGTGAGTACGTGCAATAAATTTGGACTGTTAGATCAGTCCATTTCATTTTCTAAATTATTGAAAATCATAAAATAAGCATATTCATCAAGGAGGGTTAAACACTTGAAAGAAAAGTCAATACACTTTTCAAAGTTTGTGTTCCATTGATATTCAAACGATTGAATTTAACCGATCCAACCGTTCATTTTTTGGTTTTACGAGCCTAGATCTCGTCCGTCGAAAATTGTGAGGTTGTGAGGATTTAAAGCCGTCCGATTGTGAAGGAACGTTTTGTAACCATTGAAACGTCGTGCACCGTTACCTAATCCTCGGATTTCGAAATTGGGTAATTTTTCACAGAAGCGATATATGAGTATGTGCAATAAATGTGGACGGTTAGATCGATCTATTTCACTTTGTAAATTATTGAAAATAATAAAATAAGCATATTCATCAAGGAGGTAAAACACTTGAAAGAAACTTTAATACATTTTTCAAAGTTTTTGTTCCATTGATATTCAAATGATTGAATTTGACCGATCCAACCATTCATTTTGTGGTTTTACGTGTCTAGATCTCGTCCATCAAAAATCGTGAGGTTTTGAGGATTTAAAGACATTCGATCGTGAAGAAACGTTGTGTAACCATTTAAACATCGTGCATCGTTACCTAATCCTGGGATTTCCAAATTGGGTAATTTTTTGCGTAGGCAATCTATGAGTACGTGCAATAAATGTGGACGGTTAGATCGGTCCATTTCATTTTGTAAATTATTGAAAATCATAAAATAAGCATATTCATCAAGAAGGTTAGACACTTGAAGGAAATTTCAATACATTTTTCGAAGTTTGTGTTCCATTGATATTCAAACGATTGAATTTGACCGATCCAACCGTTCATTTTGTGGTTTTACGTGCATAGATCTCGCCCGTTGAAAATTGTGAGGTTTTGAGTATTTAAAGTCGTCCGATCATGAAGAAACGCTTTGTAACCGTTGAAACGTCGCGCACCGTTACCTAATCCTGGGATTTCCAAATTGGTAATTTTTCGTGGAGGCGATCTATGAGTACGTGCAATAAATGTGGACGGTTAGATCGGCCCATTTCATTTTGTAAATTATTGAAAATCATAAAATAAGCATATTCATCAAGGAGGTTGAGCACTTGAAGGAAACTTCAATACATTTTTCGAAGTTTTTGTTCCATTGATATTCAAACAATTGAATTTGACCGATCCAACCGTTCATTTTATGGTTTTACATGCCTAGATCTCGTCCGTCGAAAATCGTGAGGTTTTGATGATTTAAAGCCGTTTGATCGTGAAGAAACGTTGTGTAACCATTTAAACGTCATACATCATTACCTAATCTTGGGATTTCCAAATAGGGTAATTTTTCTCGTAAGAGATCTATGAGTACGTGCAATAAATGTGGACGGTTAGATCTGTCCATTTCATTTTGTAAATTATTGAAAATCATAAAATAAGCATATTCATCAAGAAGGTTAAACACTTGAAGGAAACTTCAATACATTTTTTGAAGTTTGTATTCCATTAATATTCAAACGATTGAATTTGACCAATCCAACCGTTCATTTTGTGGTTTTACGTGCCTAGATCTCGCCCGTTAACTTCTTCTTCCCGCCTAAACTTTGCCTAGCAAGCCTTCATTTTCGCTGAGCAAAATGACACGGGGCGGCGAAAATTTCTTCGTTGTTTGGCAACCCCATATTTCTTGTAGTGCTAATTAACTTAATGAAAATTGGGCAATTGAGAGGGGAGGTATGAACCTTTTTTAATTAGGCCATGCTCAAGCTGATTTTGGGCAAATTCCACCGATTGTACACCTCTACTTAATTTTGAGTGTGCACAATACACTAGATTTATATATTTCAAATGAACATGTACTTACATATATATATATATATATATATATATATATATATTATATATCGATTTCGTTTTTGACAAGTGTCGAATCTGAAACTTAAGACCTCCCACTATAAAGATATTAACCACTATGAAGATATTCTTAATGATATGAGCATTACCCATATCTAAAATGGGTTTGTTGTGCTTATACCCGTACACAACCTATTCTCAATTTTAAAAGGTACACCCCTACTCTGCCATCTAGGTAATAGGTACCAAAAACTATCTTAATATATTTTTTTCTTCTTCTTTTCAATTTTAAAAGGTATACCCCTATGATATTAAAATATTATAATACTATAAATTCAAATGTTATAACCTTAAAACAAAATAATAATGATACTTGCGTGAGTAATTATCAATATCATCATCATCAACATAAACAAACTTAAAAGTGATGTCGTTGTTAAATGTGCCAAATTCAATATTAGGTGTATATTCATTTGAAGAGTGTTTAAAATCGTGGGTATATTCATACACTATCCTTAAATGATGAGTAATTTATACCCATTTAAATTTATGTTCATATAGATAAAACTCATGGGTACCTAAGTCGTGGTTATTTATAACCATCCCTACCTCCCACTACACAGTAGGCAGCTAGGCACTCCTCTTGGAAATCCGACCACTCTTGAAATGAGGGCTGCTAGCTACTCGTCTTGGCCATCCAGCGATATACTTCAAATGAGGGTGGCTTCCCTCTCTTCTTGAACAACATATTGGAAACCAGCTTTATGGCCATTTCCTTGCCAACATTATTGATGGTCTTGTAAACAAGTAGATTCCACGTACATATATAGACGAGTTTAACTTCAATTAAATAGATGGTTAGGAAATGATGTTTAAATAATATATAAATTCAATGTTTGAATTAGACCGACCCAAACAAAGAATCTTAACTTGGGCTCACCAAAGTGTAAAGGGACCAGCTATCCAGATAAAGAAGAAAGGCTTCTATCTTCAGCCTATTTGAGGGTGTGTCTTCTCACTTGGGCCTCTAAAGTCTCAACCCCTCACTCAACTAAACGTAAATAAAACATCGGTCTGGCGATTGTATAGATGAAGACCCAAATACTAGCTAAACTTGGATACATGTTGCAACCGGGTCTAATACTTTTCATTTGGGGCATGCTATAGCTCTTCCCTAACAATTAAAACATTTAGACAGAAAAATAAATTTTCAATAATTGGATTGTTTCAAGAAGCAGACGCGTAGTATTAGGGTCAAATTTAACTTAAAATGACTCAAAAGTTATTAATAGATATCTAATTTTTAATGCTACTAAAATCAATGTTCTCTATATCTCAAAAATTGAAGTTAAAATTTGTCTAAAAGCTCTCAATACATCTCCAACAGATTCTTCAAATTTGATTTTGAACAAATTTGAATTTAAAATTTGTCCTAAAACATCAAAACAGCCCTACAACAAACTCTCTATTTTTAATGTTAAATTTAACATAATGAACCATGCTAACTACATATAGCCAACTACTGTTCATTTAGACATATAAATTTGTAGTTAAATGTAGATAGTCTGATGCATAACTATTCTAATGTTTTTGTTTGGACAAATTTTAAGTCAAACTTGTCAAGAAGATGCATTTGAAGAGTCAAATATGAATGTTTTTAGAGCGAATATATTTCGTGCATGAATTCAATTTTGAATTACTCTTTTTGTATTAGTTTAAATTAAAATAAAATATCGATTACATATATATAATATTGGCGAAAAAAAAATGATTAGTTCTATGATAAATATGGAGTATTTTAATTTCAAAAGCTATCCCCATCCCATCACCACTCTTAATGCTTCCACAGCTAATTCAATACCAAAACTTTGCTAACCTCTTCTTCTTTGGAAACAGAATAATGGAGACATTGATCTTCACAAGGAATTATATTGATTGTTTATTAAGCGAATGAAAAACTGGTTTTTCTAACTTTAAAGATGCAAACAAATTAGATTAATAAAAAATTATATTCTCATGTTAGTGAGTGTCAATTTCACTAAATAATTAAGCAAAAGTTTTACAATTTATGTGATTTCAGTGAATATAATAATGAAAAGGTTTCATGAAGGTCGTCGGGGGGTTTTTGTCTTGTCATATGGGTCACCAGCACAAAGGCTTCAATCAAGGTTTATTTGGTTCTTAATTAAGTAGTTAGCTTTTTTAATTAATTATTGTTAATTAATTTTAGTATAATTATGGTTATGGCGTGAGAGAATGTGCATGCCTCTGATAGGTTCCTTTAAATTTGTAGTGCTTTTTTGCTGTATATATGCTGGGAGGATTTTTCTCGTTTTTACTTTTTCTCGTTCAGAATTATTTCTCTTTACCGTACAAAATATAATCATTTAATTGTAATCTAGCTTTGTCATTAATAACATACTTAAACAAGACTTCTTCTCGTTCAGAATTATTCATCTTTACCGTACAAAATATAATCACTTAATTGTAATCTAGCTTTGTCATTAATGACATACTTAAACAATTAGATCGGTAGTCTGTCGAAAGTATGTCACGGGATGTTTTATATAATAGAAGTGGCTTCAATATGACAATATTGTCCTTCAAGGTATAGTCATATTAACTCTGGTGAAAACTAACACAACAATCCATCACCAAATCTCCCACTTAAGTTTTGGTTCAAACTCAGAAGGAATCGAATTCATGACCAGTGAAATAACATAAAAATACAAGCACACCTCAAACACTAAATTACCTAACAACGAATATATAATTTAAGTAGCTTTTAAGGGAGAATAAATTGACAGTTATCTAATTTTCTTTTTGGAAAAAGTAAGAAGTTACATCTAGATTTGAGGGATTTGGGTTGGGGGGAACATAAACCTTTATCCCTTAAAGATAAAAACACGAAGATAAAAAATCTGAATTGAGGAATGGAAGGATCTAATATGTATTTATAAATAAAATTATATAGAATCCTGATCATCAACCTTTAATTTTAATTTTAATTTATTTTTCTTTGTTTTTGGGATGAGAGAAGGAGAGAAGAGAGACTGACCCCTTTTGACATTATGAATTAAGATGGTAGCTAGCTGTGCGTGCACGGTATGAAGCAGCAGGCCCCCATGGCTAATACTCAGTACTCAGTCAGTCATCCTTCCACACTGCTTTTTCTCTTGGATTGATGTCACTGCTTACATAAACTCCTTCTACAAACTAATACCATCCTTCTTCTATTTTCAAAACATCAAGGGAAAGTTCCTTGCCCTCTATCGATCTCTAGCTCACCAATGAAAATTCTGGATGATCATTAATAGAGTTCTTTGAAACTGCTCTATCATCAATATCATCAATAATTATTCATTACCATAGTTATTACTTGATTGATCGAGTTACTGGGTAATCTTTTATTGTCATCAATGACCGACCTTGATACATCCAATAGGAATAAGCATATTTCATGTAAATTAAGCAATCAAAATGGATAATATTTGCATTCTATTTTAAGGGAACCTCTTCGTTTCACTATTTTCATTTATTGAATTATTCTTATATATTTTTTTTCTTTAAATTAACATTTTAAGATCATCTCTACTCTATCAAACAAATCAACAGTACTGATAATTACTATTAGGATGCTCATAATGAACCATCAATTTAGTGGATACATATAAATGACTAAATGATCTTCAGTTTGAGTTTAGTTTTTGCTAGGAGTTTCAAATAATGATTTATGAGTTAAATATTTTCAATTATGATGTATATGTATAATGGACAATCGATAAATTGAAAGAATAAAACGAGAAGGACCCTAGTAATAAAATGCAAGTATTATCCATTAAAAATATGTGATATAATGTATGTAAACAAAGCGGAATTAGCTGTAATTATGTTACAATTAATAATTAAATTATTCTTCCAGTATTAATAATTAATTTTGGGGTTCTCAGAAGAAGGCTTGAAGCGCTTCCCGGGGGAAGGCTTGGATGCTTCGCGGGGTGAAGGCTTGGATGCTTCGCGGGGCGAAGGCTTGGATGCTTTGCTGGACGAAGGCTTCGATGCTTCGCAGGGCGAAGGCTTAGACGCTTCGCAGGGCGAAGGCTTAGATGCTTCGTAGGGCGAAGGCTTAGACTCTTCGCAGTGTGAAGGCTTAGATGCTTCGCAGGGCGAATGCTGAGATGCTTCGCAGGGCGAAGGCTTAGATGCTTTGCATGTCGAAGGCTTAGACGCTTCGCAGGGCGAAGGCTTAGATGCTTCGTAGGGCGAAGGCTTAGACTCTTCGCAGTGTGAAGGCTTAGATGCTTCGCAGGGCGAATGCTGAGATGCTTCGCAGGACGAAGGCTTAGATGCTTTGCATGTCGAAGGCTTAGATGTTTCGCAAGGCGAAGGCTTAGATGCTTCGTAAGGCGAAGGCTTAGAAGTTTCTCGAATGAATGCTTAGTTGCTTCCCGGAGGAAGACTTGGTTGCTTCTCGGAGGAAGGCTTGAATTGCTTTCAAGAGAAATGTTTGGAGTGCTTCCCGGAGGAAGGCTTGGTTACTTCCCGGAAGAAGGCCTTGGGGTTTCCATTGCTATGCAAAATTATCTACGTAAAATTTCAAGTTTCTTGATAATTTTATTGAAGAAAATAATACAGTGGATACATAAATTGGCACAGAGCCTTATTCATTTATTATGGAATTGATGCGGATCACTTTCGAATCAGGCTACTTGAGGTCTTCGTCACTGAGACGCTTTGCAGCTTAACCAGTGATGTATTTGGTGTAATGCCCTTCCTTGACGAGGTTCTGCAAATACCTATCGAAGGTGTTGCACGTGCTAATGGTGTGACCATAGCAGTTACGATAGCGGCACCACCTTAACTTGTCGGATTTTTCTTGATTGCCTTAGAAAGGTGATGGCTCCTTGAACCAAGGCTCGTCCTTGATTTCGTTGTAAATTCGATGGATGGGTACCGATAACTGCACGTTGTAAGTTGAGACCGCTTTGCATTTGTTGGACTTGCTTGGCGTAGTTTTGGAATTGGTGTCATCGATGTGTGACACCGACATCTTAGATGTTTCCTCGCTTGGTCCCGTGCGCGCCTTGTCTTTTATGGCATTTTTCTCATCCTTCCAGCATGCATGTCGCTCTGCCAGAGAAAGCATCTTGGTGAGACTACTAGCATTGCTCATGACAATATCGCCATAAAGCTGGTTGTCCTAGAGAAGTCCTTGTTTGAATGCCATCGTTGCAACGTGGTCACTATAACCAACAATGCGAGACTTTTCCTCGCAGTATCTCCGAATGTATTTTCGGATGCTTTCCTTTGATCTCTTTCTGATGGTAAAGAGATTATCATCCTTTACTTCAGTAGTGCGAAACGGGGAGTCTTCCTTCACGAAAGCAAAAGCCAGCTCTTCGAAAGAGGAAATGGATCTATGGGGGAGATGGTTGAACCACGTCATCGCCTGGCCTTGCAAAGATGCCTGGAATACCTTGCACATGAGTGCATCATTGTGCCTATGAGGTACCATGACTCCACGATAATAGTCTACATGCTTTATTGGGTTAGAGGTCCCCTTGAACTGGTTGAATTTTGGAGTTGCAAACCGTTGACGGAATGGTTCTTCCTCGATGTCCCTCACGAAAGGTGAAGTTGAGGATGATTGGATCTGACGATGTAGATCGTCTTCCAAGTCGCCATCACGTTGGATGCCTCGGAGGCGGCAATCCAACATTCTTTGGACATCTTCAGCCTGCAGCGCACCTTGGTGAGATGGGGAGTCATTACGAGCTAGGCGTCGTTGACCTCCTTTAATTCCAGTTTCCGAGCTATGAGAGCATGTCGGCAAGTATTTCTCGTCCTCCTCGCTGTGATAGCCAGCATGCCCTAAGCTGATGTGCGTGTCTCGGGAAGCTACATGTCTCCTCCGGTCTCTATGCATGTATTCAATAGGCGAAAATGCTCCAACGCGCCCTCCAAGCCTCCCATGTGCCGACGTCCTTGGGCGTTGTTGGCTCCTTGTTCTGCGAGTGCGACTTTCTTCACTATAATCACTTAGTGACGTATCACGAGACATTGTCCGACATCGGATGGTATCTTTACCATGGTGCCTTGGAATGTCTTCCTGCCCACCCCGAGATGTGGCACCCCTCTCAGTAGCCTGAGTTTCTTCTCTCTCTGCCAGAAGTTGTTGTAGAAGCTCCAACTAAACATGCACTTGGTTGCTTAGTCGTTTGACCTATTGTGACAAATTGTCTTGAGAGGATGTGGGCCGAGGTGTTTGCGTATGATGCGTTTCACGTCAGTTTCCATGCCTCAAGTTCCTTTGGCGTTGTTCCATGTTGTGCTCCTTTTGTGTTTGAATTTGACTTGGTGTGTCACGAAGAACATCCAAGAATCTTCGAAGATCTTCATTGGCAGGAGTTTGATTGTGAATTTGCCTGGATGTTTCTCCCATGAATCGCCCATCTATTTTGCGGAAGGTAGCTGTTACCACTCCCGATGCAGGTGGTGGGGGTGTAGGAGTTGATGGAACATGAAAGGTTCTGAAACCAATAGCTGGAATCGGTCCCTACATCCTTATGGGTGCCATTATCATCATGCGGGGGGAATGGATTAGGTGTTCATCCGGATTCACTGTGTGCGCTCCACTCCCAGTCTGTGTTGTAGAGGCAGAAGCATCAGCTTCAGATGAATTAACGAATCGTCATGTTCTTGCCATGATGATCAACAGTGATGATCGATGAACAAGATTTGATGAACAATGAACGAAGTTCAAGAACGACGAATGAAGTTCAAGAACGATGAACAAAGTTCAAGAACAACGAACGAATTTTGAAGCTTTTGAGAAAGAATTAGAGAGCACTCTTTGAGTATTTCTCAATTCGGCTCTCAATGAAAGCGCCAATTGTTGAAGCAGAAATCAAACACGCTAGAAAAGTCTCAACGATCCCTATAAATAGCAAACAAAAATCAATCAAAGTCAAGGTTAAAGCCCCGGGGGAGTTGTTCAACCAAGAATGCTCTGATACTTAAGTCAGCTTTGAGAGTGAAATCAAAAGAGCTTTAGAAGCGAGGAATGACTTACCTTGAAAGTGAGGTGAGGACCTCTATTTATAGTGAAGCCTTGAGAGTCACGGAGCGCTCTGATTGGTTGATAGCTTTTGTAATTAGTAAATAATTCTTTTAATATAAGATATTATTTATTAATTAAATTTTAATAATAATTAATTCTCAAGGAGAACATTATTATTATTGAGACCTTAACCCGATTATATAATAAATTTAGTTGGTAAATACATTATTTAATGTGTGGGTGTCTATGAACCATTAACGTCGTTACCAGGAATAATTTGGACATTATATGAATTATGGGTCACATGATAGTTCCACAATTTTCGGATGATTTTGGATTTCACGTCTCAAAAAATATATGAACCACTGGTAATTTCTCTTTGTATTGACAATCAACCAAAGATTTTTCAAACTATGTCAACACATGCAGGGTGTGAATGTGTAATTAGGAAATGAAAATGATTAATTAGCCTACCAAACAAGAACAGAAGTCAAGATGATTCATATTTAAAAGTTACATGTGATGATATTTAAGTATCTAATAAATTGGGTCGGCCCGGTTTGACCCTAAAAGAAATTAAAGTTGCAGCAACTTGTCCAGAAAAAAGATTGAACCACATTCAATTATTTTTAACTTTTTTCATTCAATTAATTAAGACAAGTCGTGTTTCTCTTGTTATGATCAACAACATTGCATTACAACCCATATATAGAAAATGACCCGGATAGATAATTAGATACTAGATCGAGGGTCCTCCTATGACTTGTTCATTTTCAATGGGTTATGCTTACGCATATAATTGCATATTAAACTCAATAAAAATATAAATATTTGCGTAATTAAATTGATAGACGGGTGACTATCGATGTTTGTAACAAGAACAGTATTTTGCATGACATCATGGCCTAGGCAGCAGTGATGAAACCCGAATCGGGAAGTTTCATGGATTGCGATCAACAAATCCCAAGTCGATCAAAGCCTGGTATTTTGTTTAAACGGTCAAACTCATCAATTTCGTAAAGCAACTCGGACCATCATTTTAAACCCGCAAATAATCAATCATAGTATATTACACTTTATTACTATTATGTGATTTATACATTGTAATATATTCATATATAACATTTCAAATGCTGCAATTATCCTCATAAGCTCTTCAAAACGTGACACCTTAGCCCGTCTGTTAAATTTTTTGTCTCAACTTTCATTAGATGCTAACGTGGTGTTTATGAGTCTCATTTCCCAACTGCTATCAATCTCATTAAAAAAGAGCGTATGTTTATTAATTTTCTTATTTTGATGCCCAATTTGGATATTTTTTTTCTTCAAATTTTGTTTCCCTTCTTTTAATTTTGAGAGCAAAAATGGGTAAATTGAAAGATATGTTTTTTTTAATGTGGTTGATAACAGTTGGAAAATGAGACTCACAAAAGTCACATCAATATCTAACGGAAATTGAGATGAAAAATTTTAACGGACGGGCCAAAATGTCATGTTTTGAAGATTTCATGAAGTTAATTTCAATATTTGAAATGTCATGTATAAATATATTATAAGGGATAAACCACATAACAGTAAAATGTAATTTTCCTTAAATGCACGTAATTTGCCTTAAATGTAAAAATTCATTGCATGTCTGTTATTAATTTTTGTGTTTTAATTAAAATCTTAAAATAGTATGACAGCGGTCGTTTATAATCTGAACATGAGCACCACGTTCTGTCTTTTTTTTTTGGATCAAAGTTAAATTTTTCATTAATAACGATCATGCATACAATATATGTGCATCGATATTCTAGTCCTGATGACGTTATTATAGTAACACATTCTATTCGAAAGAATCATCTGGAAATATTATTAATGAAATATTGAAACGGTAAAACTGCATGTCAAATATTATTATGAATATATTCATTCAGCTCCATACATTGAAACAAATTGAGAGATCGAGTGGTACGTAGCAGCTAGCTTTCCAGTAAACATTGAAAAGATTTAGTGATTGACTGAGTAAACACTTGGAGCTTGACTCAGCTCAGCTAGCTTGCTGTTGATGACTTGGTCAATCTTGTTACATTAACTTTGTGGTTAATTACTTTATTATTACTCTCCTTTTTAACTTCGTGGTTAAGAGAGATATATATATGCTTTAGTTTACTCTTTCCTTTCATGATTGCATATTTGCATCTAATGCCCTCAATCTCATTTTCTAATTATGTTGGATGCGTACATGCTAAACATTACACGTGTGAATTTGAACGTAATTATGCTAAACATTACACGTGTGAAGATGATGATTTAATGAAACTGTATCATGTACTTAGGGTGGATGAAATAAATTAACCTAAAGTTCAGATATCTTATAGGCATTTTGAAATGATAATGGCGTACGTTGAATAATTATATATATATATATATATCCTCTAATTATTTGAAGTGTTCACGAGGAAGTGTGAGAAGCGAGTTTGAAGCTTCTATATATAAAGACAACAATTCATGGAAATATTCTATAGAGATGGTTATATATAGGCCCTGTTCTATATAACATGCATGTTTATTCATTCATACACGTAAACCATTCTTAACTATACAATTGATTGAGAATATATAACCAAACTTTTTAGCGTTTTGTGGTCAATCAACATTGATGATCGATCTTAACGTACGTACTATACAATTGGAGATGAGTAAGTATTTATAGCTAATCTTATCTAAAAAAAATTATATACCAATGTCTCGCTTCCCATCTAGTTGGACATACTCGTTCCACTTTTTCCATCTATCATATTGTCCTTATACATATATCAAACTAAAATTGTATTCAACTCTTTAATAATAATTTTAAGATCATTTATATTAAAAATCAACTAGCGTAGTCATTCATATATATCTATATATATATATATAAACTAAATAGACGGTTTATCATGAAGATCTTAATTGTTATCAATACCGTTGATTTGTTTGACAAATATCAATGACTAAATGACCATGATTTTTGAATGGATATATCTTGAAATGAAGATCTAGAAATTAAAGGACGATCCCAATTTTGAAATATGTTCACAATTCAATAAATGAGAATTAAAATTGCTTTACACTACAAAATAAAAAGGACTAGAAAATATGTTTTTCACATCTCTTGTTGCCATTGAATTAAGACATGAAGAAAACAATAAAGGAATGCAGCCACATTGTGATTCCCTCCATGCTAGAGCCTACCCATTTCTGGCCAAAAACGTCAAAGCACTAACTTTATTATCATGGAGCAGCAGGGTACTACTTCGGAGGTACTTTCTGCCACACGAAATTCAACCCATGTGACCTCATATTGCAACCACTTTATTTACCTTGTAAATTAGTTGTAACTGAGAAAATTATACCATATTGACCAAAAAAAAACGAAGAAGAGAATTATACCATAAAAGTTGCTCAGACTTCTGAACCCATCCACAGATCGATCGAACTGGTCAATGTACAATAATATGGTATATCCAAACCTCAACATCACCACAAATTTGATTTAAACCACATTTGTCGAAAAATCTAATACATTTACTTGATGCACTACAGTAAATTTTAACAACCGAAACCTTAAACTTAGATATATTTGAAAAATTGAAGATGTTAATCATGAATCAAACAAATTAATGAGATATAAAGAGATGGTCAAATTGATGATGATGATCAAAGTCTGACTGCAAATCAAGCAAACAAATTAATCCTACTGAAAAATCAGACACCAAACTATTTTTCCAGCGATAATTAATGTACACATTGAGTGCTATTTGAGGCCAAAGTAGGTTGACTCTGCAAAAACAGAATGTTGTGGTTGGCAGGTAATATTGTCGTAGTCTGAGACCATTTGAGTACTATAAACCAGGGAGTTTATGTCTCCCCAACTCATTTGATCACTCTCTGCAGAAGTAATCGTACTCGTCCCCCGGCTACCGTTGTTCACCGTCTCGCCCGATTGATAATAAAATCCGTCGGCCAATTGCTGAATCTGCTGACCAAAATTGTTGCCATAAGCCACCACTTCACTTAGCTGAGGATCATCAAGCCCTTGAAGCATGGTTGGACTACTACTTGAATCACCGGTGGTGACGTTATTATTCGCATCATAATGTGGGGTTTGAAAATGATGATGAAAAAATTGATCTGACGATGAGCTTGAGGAAATGTCAATAGGGTACATAAAATTCGTGTCGATGGTGTCCTTGACGAGATTGTCATGTGTTTGATAGTTTGGGAGGGCATTCATTGGTAGACTTGTGTTCCAAATGTAAGGGTTTTGGTTAGCAAACCCAACTGGAAGGCTTGCAAAATTTTCACCTTCTGATCTTTTCATCATCTCTTGCTTTAAGGTGGTGGCGGCGCGGCGATTCTGGGCCTGTTGCAGCTTGCGCTGCTTGCCCAGCAGCTTCTTCTTCAGCCTTGTGTTCCAGTAGTTCTTTATGTCGTTGTCGGTTCGCCCCGGTAATTGGGCTGCAATGATAGACCATCTAAAAAAAGTACTACTTGAAATCAATTTCGTAGTTCGAGATAATGTTCCAATGATTTTAATTTAAGAACATAATTAAGGGTAGAAATTTATTTTTGTTATGCGTACCGGCTTCCAATACTTAGGTAGAGGGTGCAGATGATGTTATCTTCTTCCTCGGAAAATCCTCCATGCTTGATATTCGGTCGGAGATAATTCAGCCATCTAAGGCGGCAGCTCTTCCCGCATCTTTTAAGGCCTGAAAACAAGAGTTCAACGTTAGTCTTAAAAAGATCGGACAAAATGATTTTCGCACTTCCATTTTCTCCGCATTCACTCCTTTCTTTTATATAACAGTCAAATTGAGTAAATCAAAACAGAAATGAACTGATGGAGAAATGCATAAGGGGAAAAATGCAGTGTTTGCTAACCTATCTTCTGGGGCAAGGCAATCCAATTGCCGCCGGTGCCTTGTTTTTCGATGTAAGACTTGAGGGTGGCATCTTCTTCGGGTGACCAAGGTCCTTTCTTGACTTTGGCTTTGTCGCAGCAAGGAGCTCTCCCCATGGCTTCAATTGGATGCGCTTGTTAATCTTGTGCTGGGAATTCGTAGGAAGGTTATGTTGGGCTATGATTGATCAAGTACTAAGCAAGCTATATATATATGTATGAGGGCTTTATAATCACCACTTGATGATGATTTGTTGAAGATAATGATAATGTTCATATATAATAATAATAATAAGAGAGAGAGAGAGAGAGAGAGAGTAATAGCTGGAGAAAGGGTCACATAATTTCAAAAAGGTGAATAGGAAAAAAAAAGGATGAGCCTTTTATGTATAGAATATTAGACCAGGGTTTTATCTCATTGTCTTTCTTCTTCAGAATCTCTCTCTCGTTCTCTGTGTATGTGTGTGTGTGTGTGGAAGGAAAGATGGTGGATGATGATGATGGTGAAGAACTAAGTGACGCAAGTCTAGAAGGGTAAAGAGTTGAAGCAAACAAATCAAACATCACCTGGTTTGAACTCTTCCTCCAGTTATTATGAATATGAATGGTTCCTCAGTTACATGCCTTTAGTGATGAGAACAATTCATCCATCAACCATCATCATGACAGAGACTACCATCATCCCTTATCAAGGGCCTAGTCATGGACTAATATTTTAGCTTTCCCAACATTTCACTAGGTGTTACCAATTCACTTAGCCAAACATATCCGGAAGTTTAATTTATATAGTTCCATCTAGACTACTCAATAAATTTATTACAAGTTTAAGTAATATATAAAAGGTAAATCATAATTTACTACTATGTGGTTATCTTAAATAACAGAATTATACGTCCGCTTTCAAAACTTTCAATTTACTCCCTTAAGCTTTTGTTTTCGTTCAAACTTTTCCTCCGTCATATTTTCTATTAAATATTTCTTTCAATGTTGATTTGTTTGAGTAAGTGTTACAATTCAGCTTATATAGGCCATAAATTAACTTATGTGGGGCCATTTTTTTCTAATTTTTCTAAAACTTTTTTACTTTTGAACTTAAATTGATATTTATTTTTTACCATGAGGTGCTTATTGGCCATTCAAAGCTAAAAAGTGGCTAAATTTCAAATAAATCAGCATTTAACGGGAAATTTAACACAAATGTGATGTAGGGAAAATATTAAAAGAAAATAAAAAGTTTAAGGAGGTACTTTAAAAGCACATGTATAATAATTTATTTGCCGTAAATCATAAAGTAATAAATTGTAATTTTCCCTTAATAAAATACAACTACTTGTTTAAAAAAATAAAAAATAAATGTATTATAATATAGATAAAATTTCGACATCTAACGACAATATTTTATATATATACACTTAAAATTTACTAGTTATTGTGATCATATGTTAAATTATTAATTATGTTATATAAAAAATATATATTTTTCAAAATATATAAGAAAATATGGACAGTGAAATGCAAAGCAGCCTCTATGGTTTGCTAAATGGTTATATAATTATATATATATATATATATTATGTAAATATTATGATAAATTTAATAATTAACCTTCCTTGTTCTCGTTTTCAATTTTGGAGTCGTTGTGGTTGGTTTTCGATGAAATAACCAAAAGGGTTGGGTTTGAGGAATTTAGGGACAATATATATATATATATATATATATAATTTGTGAGAAGCACACCACAAAGTCAGAAGTGGATGAAGCAATAATAGACTGTTTATACTTTTTTCAAAGGAACAAAAAAAACAAGTAGATATTATTATCCTTTTTTTTTTAAAATATCAGAAGAAATAAAACCTTGACATCCTAATTTTAATATATTATATATCGATTTCATTTTTTACGAATGTCAAATTTAAGAAATAAAACCTTCCGTGAGTATGACTAAAACAATAATAGTAGTAGCACAAGCTAATTCTCAATATATAACAATAGTCAGTACTGTTCAAACAACAATCTTTCGAAATCATCACCAACTATATATTTTATATATATATAGTCTGCGAATATGAAAAAGAAAATATGATCTCTTACATTATTAATATGAAAATATTTAAATAAAGAATGCAAAATGTATTAGTCTACTAATCTTCCAATTTATAACATAGATTGAAAAGCCTAGATGTTTGGAGGCGCCATCGAGTATTACAATGGTGTACCCCATACGTGGAATATATTGGAAGGTTTTTCGTTATGTTAGGCCACCAAATAACCAAGAAAGTACCATTACCGTGAGATTAAAGGCAGAAACTGTATATATGATGTAATAGTCAGATGTTAATAATGAGGATCCATAATAAATCAAATTATTTTAAGTACACTTGTTGACTGCTTGACATATAAATGATTGTGAATCGTTAATATGTTATAATAATTACTTAAATGAACGGATCACTACTACGTATCTAATTAAAATACAGACAACTATTCTTAGCATCTAACAACCCTCAATCACCCAACGTCACAAATGTAATTAACAACCACCAATACTTCAAAATATAACAGATGCATTGGCCATCGGATCCATAAAAACTTGGGAGCAATAATGGATAGCTTTTTAGATAACAAAAGCTAGAAGAAATTGTGCCTTTAACATTGCTTGTAAAGTAACCAATTATGCTAATGACACATGACCCAAAGGAAAAATATACATAATCATAGACTCTAAAAAGATGCCACGAGACAAATGCTGATGAAACTATGTCAAATAAAAAAAAATTATATTATTGTTTACTGTTCTTCATATTTATTGAATAAAACAATTTAAACACAAGAAAATTAAAATTTCAAATTTCTTTTTTATAACTAGCAATTAGCAGCCAGTGATAACACAGAGGAATCCCACTGTCAGTTCCATTACATCACATTGGACCTTCATGCTTGTCTTTTATGGGTGTCATTAATTATAATTATTTGTATTGTTTTTTTTACTAATAAAATGGTCTTTAATCTCGTGCAAGAGAGGCCCAGCTTATCGAAGGGAGATTAAAGAACGCAGAAAAAGAAAAAATGGACATCAAAAGATACACAATGGCTGACTTGACTAAGTATGAATGGTTAAAAGGTCAAAGGTGGGCTTATACAAAATTGGTTGGTTGATTTTTACAATGCTTAGATTTGCCTTTTCATTTTTTAATTGTGCTTTGTTGTCGCATATTAAGTGGTCTCAAGACTCTCAACAACAAAAAAGAAAAGTATGTAACAATAATACGACACACAGACACAGTAACGAATTTTAAAAAAAAATTTCTAATTGGGATCAAAGTTATATTATTTATGCGTTATTTCCGTTAGATCATTTCGATGGATGTCAAGCCTAATCACTTGGGTTATTTACCTTATTTGTCGTCAAATTATTGCAGTCTAACTTGCCTTTACGTTGCATACAATTTTATTTTATCAATGAAATTTTATATCTCCTCAACAACAACAAAATTAACACATATTTTTTTAACATACAAATACAATGCATATAAAACTCATCAAATCATCAAAAAATATGCTCACTCATACAAAAATATAATGAGATAAATACGAAGCAAGCATAGATATAAATATATAAACTATTCAACCAATATATAAAAAGGTATTATATACACCCGATAATATCTCGAGCTGTGCAAATGTAACTGATCAGTCGTTATTTATGCATCATTTTGATGTCTTTATATGCATCTCTTACATGTATTTTGAATGATTTAGTGCCATCAATAGTAGAAAATGATCAATCTTGTGAGACTTGTGCAGAGTTAGAAAGATAGGTAAAATCTGGAAAGAACGCAAAAAGAATGACTCAAATCGGAGTCCAGATGAAGGAGATGTCCTCATTTCAATATCAGGCCCTCCGGGTCTCAAACCTGTGTTTCATGACATCAAGGTCAGGTCCTAGAAGTGTCAAGGTCGCGCCAAGGCAGGTCGAGGACCTGTCCCAAGAACTCCCATCCGAGCCCAGATGTGCGCCTAAGCCCGGCATCCTTGTTCCGCCAGCGGTAGATCAGAGGTACTCCTTTTGCACCAAGCCTGAACGAAGATGCGCTTCTACTATACTCATGATGTGCTTCAAAAGCGCAGTCCCAGATCTTGATTACGAAGAAAGTCCAAAAGCTTGCATTCCCACTGGCCAGCTTGCGTTCCCACTTGACAGCTTGCGTTCCCACTTGTCAGCTTGCATTCACACTCCCAGTCGTATTCTGATTGGTCTGAGAGATTTTAGGGATGCTGTAATTATCTAGAAGGATTAGGGCTGTCTTAGTACACGTTAGGATAGGGTTTTGACTTTATTCAAATTCTAGTTGAACAAGGATTCCCTTTTCTTGACAAAGAAGGAACCGTGTTCAGTAAAAAGAAAAAAAAGATATATACGTTTTGTTGGAGAGAGCTAGAGCCGTTTTTTGGTAGATACAGACACCTTAGCCGCAGATAGTAATTTGGTTTTTTAGAGTTTTACGTTAAAGCTTTGTTCTTCCCGAAGTCGAGTGTGTTGGACGTGGAGCTTGGAGAAGAAGGCTCTGTCGTGTCTTCTGCTGCACCTGCTCTTCACAATATCTTTTGTAGCCTTATTTTTACTGCAATTTAATTATGAATTCAATTATGCATGTGTTTATTTCAGTTATGTGTGAGTAGTCGTTAGGATTAGGGCTGCTTGAAGCCCTAGCCATGTTAGCTTGTTGATTGGATTTCTGGCTCTTGATTATGATTGTTATGCATGTTGAATAAGTTGGATTACTGTGCTTAATGACCTTAATTTATGCCTATAAGATTAACTACCTTGTTTGCATATAATTATTGATGTAATTGCTTGAGTGACCGTCATATCATCTTGTGATTTGGAGCATCGAAAGTATTCTTACTTGTAATCTTAACTCATAACGACCTAGGATTGCATGTCACTTTGCTAGGCTAATGTGGTGTCATTAAATTCTCTTTGAACTTCATGCATCATCTTAAAAGATAGGTGATAGACATTCTAGGCATATGTAACAACCTGGAATTTCAATTATTGGATTTAAGTAAATTATTTATGTAAAATGACGATTTTACCCTTAATTGTTAAGGGGCGTGAGAGTCAAATTTTGTTTCGAAATATTTTCGGTGGTGTTTTGGATACCGTTGCGTAGGTCTCGAACTCACGAGTTCGTAGACAGATGGCACACAGGAAACGGACTTCGTGGACGAAAGTTACGGGTCTAGATTGATAGGGGTATTTTGGTAATTTTTGACTTGGGGTAGATATTTTTTAACCCCCCAAATCAGATATTATCTGATCCACCTCATTTCATCTTCATCTTGTCATCATCTCACTCTCTCACTCTGTGACAAACACTCCCAAACACCGAACCCGTGCGAAAACTCACCCAAAACCCATAAATTCCAACTTTTGATTCAAGGCTCCAACTTCCAGTTTTGATCAACTAATCGTATTCTAATCCTTCCCACGATCACAACCGTACCAACCATCGAAGGAGAGGACCACGGGGGAAGCCGAACCGAGTGTAGGAAGTTTCGGATCTTCCGATCGATTTTTCGGCTAGCACATGTACGTGTTTGTGGTTTTGAGGTCATATCTGGATTCCTGGGTTCGAGTAGATAGATTTAGACATAAAATTTGTGAAAAATGGTTGAGTTTTGAGGAAGTTAGGAAAGCTTGAAGTTTCGGCCGGAAATGGAGGATTCCGGCGGAAACCAGACGGCGGCGCCGGCAACTGGTCGTCTTCTCCGGCGAGTCGCCGGTGACCAGTCGGGTCGAGTAAACCGGTTGGGTCGGGTGACCGATCGGGTCGAGTGAACTGGTCGGGTCGAGTGAACCGGTCGGGTCGAGTTGGACCGGGTCAGGCCTAGTTGGACCGGGTTGGACCGGTCCAGGCATGTGGGTACTGTAGCAGGCGCGTGAGGGCACGTGGCGGCGCGTGGGCGCGTGTTCCGACCTTCCGTCGGCGCGTGGCGGCGCGTGGGGCCGAGTCTGAGGTCACGGTGACTCGTGACAGCTAGTTTTTGACATTTCGGACCTGTTGGCGCAGGTTTTGAGTCGATCGGACGTCGTTTAGGGGTTGTTTTGGGAGTTTTAAAGTTGCTGCGTTTTCTAGGCCGGCATAGTTAGACTCCCGGGGTTTAGGGGTTTATATTTAAGGTTCTTATTATTAGCTGGTAATCCCGATTATTAATTTGGACAGGCGATACTGCTCCAGGAACTTCAGGGGAGCGTACAGTTCGGGATTGAGCTTGCTTCAACAGGTTTGTGAGTGGACTTTTGGTTTATAAACTATAATGCATGCATAAATGTATCTTTGATTTAAATACTATCATGTATGGGTGCAATGAATTTCTGGATTTTAGAAATGATGCTGGACACAAGTTTTCGAATATTTCAGTGAAAGTGTGTTTTGAGAAATGACCTGGTTTTTGTACTTGATTTTGATATCGTTTTGAAGTGGTAACTGTTTGAGCATGTGATTTGGGTTGAGACCCGTAATTATGATCTTACCGATTTTGGCCATAAAATGATATTGCAAAGAATTTGACTTAGGCCGAGAAACGAAGATTTCGAAATATGGATTTGGTTCACTGGTTCCTGTCCCGATGGTTACTGTTGCTCTTACCGGTGTTGAGGGGTCTTGCTCCGCTGGTTGTTGAGGGTTCGGACCTTGGTGTTGAGGGGCCTTGCTCCACCAGGTTGCAAAGCTGTCTATGCATAGTACAGATAGTACAAAGGATTGTTGTACAGATTTTAACACATCTCAAGGGATACCCTGGTGTGTTGTGGATATGTCGGGAACAGTGAATTTGAGATATTATGTGTCCAGATTGAATTGTGAATTTGAGATATTATGTGTCCAGATTGAATTGTGAATTTGACATATTATGTGTCCCGATTGATTTAAATGATTTTAAACTCTTTTGAAGAGAGTTTTCAAACCAAACTTTGGATCACGAGGTATTTTCATTATACAGATTTTATGTGAGTCCAATTAAGTGGTTTTAAAGAGAAATGGGAATTTTTGGTGATCTACATATAATGTTTTAGTATCATAAATTGTTTTATGTTATGCATGCATGATTTTATAAATGGAGGGGAAGAAAGGTATTTCTTGGAAAACAATTTATAAATGATTATTTTTGTCCACTCACAACTTTTGTGTTTAAACCCCTTTCAGGCAGTTGAGTAGAGTTGACGCGAACACTGATATTGAGGCAGAGGCATTAGTACTTCGACTGCGCTGTGTAATTATATTTGAGTAGGATATCTAAATTTTACTCTTGATCCTACTTAGACGCTCTGATATTATATTGTATTTGATTGGTCATTAATTACGGGAATTATTGAGTGCTTGAATCCCTTGTCTGACAAGTGGAAGTATTTATTATTATTATATTTTGTAAGGATTGAAGGGTATTTTGGGAACCTTTTCTTAGGTTGTTAGACTGGATCAGGGTTCTTCTCGGGTTTCGAGGGGAAATTCGGGACGGGCCCTGACAGCATATGCCCTGTTTAGAACATGCTAAGTAAGAGGGAATAAGATGTGTCTAGTGAACCAACGTCAGGTCCTAGGCATGGGCACTTAATTCAGAAAATGCATAGTAATTAGGTCAAGGAAATCTGATTAGTAACTATAATTGGTTAGAGTGGATAGTAAGCCTTTATTCGCCTTAGTTAATAATCAATAAACCGTTAATTCTTGCATTATTTTTTTCTGCATTTTATTTTACTTGTCTTTAAATTTCAGTTCTCACATCATAAACCACCCCCCCTCCGTGTGTGTGTGTTTTTACTAAGTTAATAAATCTGAACTAAAGTGGTCATAACGTTGATACAAGTCCTCGAGGGATCGACTCTTGCTGTGCTACTATACTATTCTTATCGATTTGTGCACTTGCAAGGATTTTATAACTGTTAGAATTGAATTGCATATTTCTTGCTCTTTAATTCCACCAACAAGTTTTTGGCGTCGTTGCCGGGGATCGAACCCGGGTCACCCGGGTGACAGGCGGGAATACTTACCACTATACTACAACGGTGCCCATTCAAGTTTAGATTCGTAACTTAGTTTTTCTTTTTGTTAGGTACCCGTGTATGTCATTCCAAGGTTCAGTGCACGGGTCATCAAGTGGACCATCATCACGAGCATCTTCAGTCCACGGCTCCCCGCCACCAAGCCCAAGGAGGATGGCGGACCACAGAGAAGAGCAGGGACGGGAACGTGGCCTAGTACCGCAACCCCCATGGCGCCTTAAGGATTTTTCCATGCCCCATGTCTCGAAGGATCAATTTCCAATTGTTTTTCCCGAGTCAACAGTGGCAAACTTCGAATTGAAGTTAGGGACAATTCACATGTTGCCCACATTCCACGGCCTTGCTGGCGAGAACCCGTACTTTCATATCAAGGAATTTGTTGAGGTTTGTTCAACACTGCGCATAAATGGTATGACTGAATCTGAAATCCGCCTACGGCTCTTTCATTTCAGTCTCAAGGATCGCGCCAAGACATGGTTTCATTCACTGGCGCGGGCTTCCATTCACTCTTGGAGGGACTTGAAGTCCAAATTCTTAACACAGTACTTTCCCGTGGAAAAGAAAAATGAGTTAAAGTCCAAGATTATGAACCCACGGTAAGACATGGAGGAGTCTTTCTACGAGTTTTGGGAGCGGTTCAATCAGATGCTATGGGCGTGCCCCCACCACCATATTGATGACCATCATCTTATGCTATACTTCTATGGAGGCTTGAAGACTAGCGATCAGACAATGGTGGACTCTCAATCCCAAGGGATTCTAGAAGCCACAGCCGAGGAAGCAAGGACCGCCTTTGAGAACATTGCTCAAAGGGAAAAACAGTTCAGCTACATGGGTCTCTCCTCTAGAGCCACGGGTGATGCATCCGCCAAATACGAAGATGACGCCATTGCTCAGCTCACGGCCATGGTGAAACAGTTGTGTAGCGAGAAAGCCAAAGGAGTTCACATCTGCGAGGTATGTTCAATTTAGGGCCACACATCCCAGGACTGCCTGGTTGTGGAAGATGCCAACTTTGCTGGAGGGTTCAATAGCAATTATTGACCCCAGAATGACCCATATTCCAACACTTACAATCCGGGGTGGAAAAATCATCCAAATTTCCGTTGGAGCAACAATTAAGCAGCCGCAAATCCCTTGCCACCCCCTGGATTTGAGCAACAAGCCGCAGGCCCTCAGGGGAACTATCACGGTCCTTCCTCAAATCAGAATGGCGGAAGCAAGTCTGTCGAGGACTCCCTCCATATCCTGACTCAACAGCATGCTCAATTCATAAAATTCATGCAAGATAGCCAGAGTCAGATGGGAGACATGAAAAATGCAATTGCAAACTTGGATCGTCAAATGGGACAAGTGGCGAACCAACTAAATCAGCGAGAGCAGGGCAAGCTACCGAGTCAAGTCCTGATAAATCCGAAAGGATTTCACAATCCTACGACTAATGCCATCACGCTGCAGAGGGAAACACCACTTCAAGACCCCACATATGCCACCCTCGGAGGACCTGAAACCGAGCCTCAACCTACTCTGCCAAGGATCGCCGACCAGGGCACGCCGTAAACCATGCCACAGCCAACACCTCTGGCGCAGAACCGGCCCAACGAGTCACCAAGTGCCCTACCGCAAGGAGGACCTGAAACTGCGCCTACTTCGGCCACGGCTGGCATGCAACCTGCTCCTAAGCCCAAGTTGCAGCACTCGAATACTTCTAACTCTAAACCTCAGAATTCCAATTCTAAAAAATGAACTTTTGAGTTAGCTAATAATGTTGATTATCCATTTCCTCGTAGGTTCCAAAATAGGAATAAGCGAAGGGAGGACTTGGAGGAAGAGATCATCAGCATGTTGCAGAAGTTTCAGATCCCTTTCCATAAAATTTTCAAGCACATGCCTATCTTTGCGAAGCTGATCAAGGACTTAGTTGCAGGAAAGCGTGGTTTCAGCTCCACGGACACCATTGACATCCCTAAGGCATGCTCGGCTGCCTTTTTGATCATGCCTCTTAAGGCCAACGATCCTGGGCCTCCATCCCTTCCATGTGTCATTCAGTCAACAAGATTCGAACATTGCCTTTGCGACACGGGAGCATCAGTGAACATCATGCCATTCCACATTTACAGGTCACTCAACCTAGGCGCACTCAAACCCACGTATCTATGTGTCAGATTGACTAAGGCTTCTGTAACCAACCTAATGGGGGTTCTTGAGGACGTACTGGTACAAATCGGAGACACATGCATCCCTGCAGACTTCTACGTACTAGGAATGGACGGAATTGACAAAAGTGAGGAACCTCCTCTCATCTTCGGAAGGCCTTTACTAGCCACAGCCTAGTGCCTCATCGACGTCAAAAAGTGCCAAGTCTCCATCAAGGTCCTAGACCAGCTTCAGACATTCTCCATCCATGACACAATCCAGTATCCTGCTGAGCCTATTGTAGATTTTCCGTTAAACACAATGGACTTACTGCTACGGGAGACAATTGCTCAGTCTTGCATGATGGATGACCTTGAGAAGGCCATTACTAGTAACCCATACACTGTGGATTCCCTTGCAGATAGCGTGATCGAAGAGGTACGAGCCCTTGACATCATGTCAGCGCTCCCATTCCGCAGGCCTCCCTTCGAAGCATTACCACTCACAAGTCAGAAAACCCTGCCGTCCATCATAAAGGCTCCTGAACTCGAGCTGAAGCCCTTGCCCGAGCACTTAAAGTATGCATATTTGGGTGACAATCAAACCCTTCCAGTCATCATTGCGTCTACCCTAAGTACGAAAGAGGAAGAGGCATCGGTTCACGTCCTTAAGGTCAATCAAATGGAAATTGGATGGACAATAGCTGACATCAAAGGCATAAGTCCCACAAAATGCATGCATCGGATACTGCTGGAGGAAGACTCCAAACCATCACGGGAGGCGCAGAGGTGATTGCATCCACCTATTAAGGAGGTCGTGAAGAAAGAAGTCCTAAAGCTTTTGGACGTTGGAATCATCTATCCAATTAGTGACTCCAAGTGGATGAGCCCAGTTCAGGTCGTGCCAAAGAAAAGTGGGATCACAGTGGTTAAAAACGAGCATGATGAACTTGTACCTCAACGGATACAAACAGGATGGAGAGTGTGCATTGACTATCAAAAGCTAAATACAACCACACGCAAGGACCACTTTCCTTTGCCCTTCATTAATCAAATGCTCGAGCGCCTGGCTGGACACTCCCACTATTGCTTCTTGGACGGCTACTCAGGATACAATCAGATTGCTATTGCACCCGAAGATCAAGAAAAAACAACATTCACATGCCCATATGGCACTTTTGCATACAGAAGAATGCCGTTTGGATTGTGCAATGCCCCAACTACCTTTCAGCGTTGCATGATGAGCATCTTCTCCGATATGGTGGAAGATATAATTGAAGTATTCATGGACGACTTCTCGATGTTTGGACATTCATTCGAGCTGTGCTTAGTTAACCTAACCCGAGTACTGGAACGGTGCAGAGAAAGCAACTTAGTGCTGAACTGGGAAAAGTGCCATTTCATGGTATAACAAGGAATTGTCTTGGGTCATGTGATCTCTAGCCGAGGCATAGAAGTGGACAAAGCAAAGTTAGACATAGTGGAGAGGCTACCGTAGCCCACTACAGTCAAAGAGGTTCGATCGTTCTTAGGGCATGCTGGCTTTTACCGCAGATTCATCAAAGATTTCTCGAAAATCACAAGACCTTTGTGTGATCTTCTAGCCAAGGACACTACAATTGAGTTCACTAAGGGATGCCGTGAGGCATTCAACACACTCAAGGCAAAGCTCACGGCATCACCCAACATCATGCCACCGAATTGGGACTTACCATTCGAACTAATGTGTGATGCCTCGGACTTCGCCATAGGAGCTATTTTGGGACAGCGTGTCGACAAGTTCCCTCATGTCATTTACTACGCAAGTCGAACCCTGAATGATGCCCAACTGAACTACTCCACCACCGAGAAGGAGCTCCTTGCTGTTATCTTTGCCCTTGAGAAGTTCCGCTCATATCTAATTCAAACCAAGGTCATAGTATACACGGATCATGCTGCCTTGAAGTATTTGCTCACTAAAAAGGACGCCAAGCCAAGGTTGCTACGTTGAATGCTACTGCTCCAGGAATTCGACCTTGAAATCAGAGACAAGAAGGGAAGCGAAAACGTGGTCACTGACCATATGAGCCAATTGCTTCACAATTCCAATTAAGAGGCCGATCAGTTGCCCCTCCTCGAGACCTTTCCTGACGAATAGCTCTTCGTACTCCAAGCTATTGATCCATGTTACGCCGATCTCATTAATTACCTTATCACTAAGCAAATTCCTTCATCTTTAAACAGGTATCAAAAGGACAAGATGGCTAAACAAGCTAAGTTCTTCATATGGGATGAGCCGTACCTATGGAAGCATTGTCCAGACCAAATCATTCGACGTTGCATCCCCGAAGACGAGATGGAATCCGTCTTGACATTTTACCAAAGCTTGGCATGTGGGGGCCATTTTGGGGCTAAGAAGACAGCCTTCAAGGTACTGCAAAGTGGACTCTACTGGCCCACACTTTTCAAGGATGCACACGAATTTGTACTCACCTGTGACCGCTGCCAACGCCTAGGTAACATCGGCCCTCGAAATTAAATGCCATTACACCCTATTTTTGTGGTCGAAATCTTCGACATATGGGGCATTGATTTTATGGGGCCTTTTCGGAATTCCTTTGGAAATCTTTATATTCTGCTTGCAGTTGATTATTTCTCCAAATGGGTTGAAGCAATTCCCACCAAAACTAACGACGCCAAAGTAGTGGTGCGTTTTTTGCAGAGTCACATCTTAGCCAGATTCGGCGCACCTAGGGCAATCATCAGTGATGGGGGGCACACTTCTGCAATCATTCATTTGCAGCCCTAATGAAGAAGTATGGCGTCACCCACAAGGTCTCAACACCGTATCTCCCTCAAATGAGTGGCCAAGCGGAAGTGTCCAATCGGGAAGTAAAGACCATATTGGAAAAACGGTAAATCCTAACCGCAAAGATTGGTCCAGCAAATTGAATGATGCGCTGTGGGCCTATCGGACCGCAAACAAGACGCCGATTGGCATGTCTCCCTTTCGGCTTGTTTTTGGAAAAGGCTGCCACCTACTAGTGGAATTGGAGCATAAAGCATTATGGGCTATTAAGCAGATGAACATGAACATCGATGATGCTGGAATACATAGGAAGCTTCAGCTAAGTGAATTAGAGGAGTTACGAAACAAGGCCTTCGAAAGTGCTCGTATCTACAAGGAAAATACCAAAGCTTTCCACGACAAGCGCATTCAGCCTAAGGACTTTCACATCGGATAGGAAGTCCTCCTCTTTGACTCCAGGCTCAGACTAATCCCAGGTAAGTTGCGTTCAAGATGGACTGGACCATTTATTATTACTTACGTTTTTCCTCATGGTGCAGTTGAAATCCAGCACTCAGAACGGCATGATCCGTTCAAGGTAAATGGCCATCACCTCAAACACTACTCAGGGACCTCTCTAATCCAAGCGCAGTCAACCCTGCAACTCCGCATGCGCCCAGCTCATAGCATGCCAACCCCGTCTTGCCCAGCCGTTAAATAAAGCGCTCCTAGGAGGCAACCTAGCACTGGTTTGTATTTCTCTCTTCCTTTACTGTTTCTACCCATTAAATCTCTCCCACCTATGTTCTATGGTCATATTACTGCATATCACATTGAGGACAATGTTTAGTTTAGGTTTGGGGGTGTGGATTTAAAATTTTGCATATAGAAACAAGTAGGTTTGGGGGTGATACACGGCCAGGACATTTAAATTTCTGCTTGTGATTAGTATGATAACTTGTTAATAGGAATGTATATGCTAAGTTAACTATCTTTGCTTTACTAAGAGTCATGCCATGGTCAAGTAGTTCATAATTTGCACTTCACAATGCCATGTTTTAAGTGATTAAGTGAATGAAATAACTGAATTTGAGTGAACCTTAGAAAATTAGTGGAGACTTCCCTATGAGATCTTTGAGCCTAATTGTCATTCTTTCTAAGGGATATACTTGTTTGTACTCTTAAACACTCATCGCTTTTGTTCTTAATTGTTGATCTCATTACATCATATTTGCATTGAATTTTAAAGAACTAACATCATTTAGATACTCTTGATCTAATGTGTGGTTTGCCATAAGAAGTGATGTAGGCTATGTATGCTTTAACCTCTAAAGGCTTTATCCTACCCTATTGCATGCTCCCTAAGCCAATTTTGAAGCCAAACACTCAGCTTTTTCTTTCATCACCCAAAGTATAACCTAACCGAAATACTTAGCCATTCATCGCAGCCATACCATATAACCTCAGTTTGTGCTAAGGTTGTTGTAAATGAGATTCATGGTGAGAATGAGAGGTGAAAGAAGATGCTGCCCAATTCAAATGACATTGGCGTCAATTCAAAGTTCAAAAGTAAAGAAAAGCTGTACAATTTGCAAGCTGCACGAAAATTTAAGGAAATCATTGCATGATCTTGGTTCAATTCAATTCAAAGAAGAAAAGAAAAAAAAAAGAAAAAAAAAGAAAGAACAGAAAAAAAAAATGTCCAAATCAAAAGAAAGAAAGAAACGTTGAGAAAAAGTGAAAAACAAAGTGAATTCAGCCAAGTGAGCCAAGAGCCTTAAAATAAGCCACAATAGCCTCAAAATAAGCCATCAAGAAAGCAAAATGTCGTGAGCCTTAAGAAGGGATTCAGTTCAGAAATTCCAAGTTCAAGTCATGACTTCTCATGCCTTAGCACATCTCAGGTTCTTTGAATCCCATCCTTCCTTGCTAAACCCCTAAGCTTAGCCCCGTTACAACCTAAAAAGGAAGACCTAACTGATCTTATAGACCATCATGCTGAGGATTAAGGTACGTATTTATGTTCTTAAAGTTCAATTCCTTTCATGAGTTCTTTGTTTCCATAAAATGTTATTCTTCATTGTTACTCATATGTGATTAAATTTGAATTTCATAACATAAACTCAACACATATGCTTGAAAAGAGTGAAAGCCTAGGATTCTTGTGCGAATTGAGAGTTGCCTAGTGAGGAATAGAGTCGAGGTGAAATCTTTCTAGGGCACTTAGATGAAGTTGTTCTCAAACATCATCACTCAAATTTTGGCATTTATTCACGTACACCTTCACATGACACTCACGGCTATGGCATTCCTTTTAGTTCTGCAAAGCATGTTTACTTACTTTGATTCTTATTAGCTTGTTAAAAGTACTAACAATAGCATCTTTTTTGTCTAAGTAAAATGCTTGTGGGTATTGTGCTGTTATAACCCTCAGGAGACAAAACTCCTCCTACTAGGTGAACCTTGGGGTTTAAATGTTCTATCTTAACTCAAATCGAGTCTTTTCATTTTATTAGCGTTTGTTTTGCTCAGGGACTAGCAAAAGATAGGTTTGGGGGTATTTGATCAGTCGTTATTTATTAATCATTTTGATGTCTTTATATGCCTCTCTTACATGTCTTTTGAATGATTTCGTGCCATCAATAGTATAAAATGATCAATCTTGTGAGACTTGTGAAGAGTTAGAAAGATAGGTAAAATCTGGAAAGAACGCAAAAAGAATGACTCAAATCGGAGTCCAAATGAAGGAGATGTCCTCATTTCAATATCAGGCCCTCCGGGTCTCAAACCTGTGTTTCATGACATCAAGGTTAGGTCCTAGAAGTGCCAAGGTCGCGCCAAGGCAGGTCAATGACATGTCCCAAGAACTCCCATCCGAGCCCAAATGTGCGCCTAAGCCCGGCATCCCTGTTCCGCCAGCGGTGGATCAGAGGTTCTCCTTTTGCGCCAAGCCTGAACGAAGATGCGCTTCTACTATACTCATGATGTGCTTCAAAAGCACAGTCCCAGATCCTGATTACGAAGACAGTCCAAAAGCTTGTGTTCCCACTGGCCAGCCTGTGTTCCTACTTGCCAGCTTGCGTTCCCACTTGTCAGTTTGCATTCACACTCCCAGCCGTATTCTGATTGGTCTGAGAGATTTTAGGGACACTGTAATTATCTAGAAGGATTAGGGCTGTCTTAGTACAAGTTAGGATAGGGTTTTGATTTTATTCAAATTCTAGTTGAACAAGGATTCCCTTTTCTTGACAAAGAAGGAACCGTGTTCAGTAAAAAGAAAAAAAAGATATATACGTTTTGTTGGAGAGAGCTAGAGCCATTTTTTGGGAGATACAGACACCTTAGCCGCATATAGTAATTTGGTTTTGTAGAGTTTTACGTTAAAGCTTTGTTCTTCCCGAAGTCGAGTGTGTTGGACGTGGAGCTTGGAGAAGAAGGCTCTGTCGTGTCTTCTGCTGCACCTGCTCTTCACAATATCTTTTGTAACCTTATTTTTACTTCAATTTAATTATGAATTCAATTACGCTTGTGTTTATTTCAGTTATGTGTGAGTAGTCGTTAGGATTAGGGCTGCTTGAAGCCCTAGCCATGTTAGCTTGTTGATTGGATTTCTGGCTCTTGATTATGATTGCTATGCATGCTGAATAAGTTGGATTACTATGCTTAATGACCTTAATTTATGCCTATAAGATTAGCTACCTTGTTTGCATATAATTATTGATGTAATTGCTTGAGTTCCCGTCATATCATCTTGTGATTTGGAGCATCGAAAGTATTTTTACTTGTAATCTTAACTCATAACGACCTAGGATTGCATGTCACTTTGCTAGGCTAATGTGGTGTCATTAAATTCTCTTTGAACTTCATGCATCATCTTAAAAGGTAGGTGATAGACGTTCTAGGCATATGCCCTGTTTAGAACATGCTAAGTAAGAGGGAATGAGATGTGTCTAGTGAACCAACTCCAAGTCCTAGGCACGGGCACCTAATTCAGAAAATGCATAGTTGGTCAAGGAAATCTGATTAGTAACTATAATTGGTTAGAGTGGATAGTAAGCCTTAATTCGCCTTAGTTAATAATCAATCAACCGTTAATTCTTGCATTGTTATTTTCTGCATTTTATTTTACTTGTCTTTAAATTTCAGTTCTCACATCATAAACCCCCGTTGCGTGTGTGTGTGTGTGTGTTTTCACTAAGTTAATAAATCTGAACTAAAGTGGTCATAACGCTGATACAAGTCCTCGAGGGATCGACTCTTGCTGTGCTATTATACTATTCTTATCGTTTTGTGCACTTGCAATAATTTTATAACTGTTAGAATTGAATTGCATATTTCTTGCTCTTTAATTCCACCAATAGTAACCATGTACTCCGCGTAGACAACCTCGACAATCTGGCTGAGAAATACCCTCGACGCCAGCATCGGAGAAACATCAACGATCTGGCGGAGAAATACCCTCGACGCCAGTATCAGAGAAACCTCAACGATCTGGCGGAGAAATACCCTCGATGTCAGCATCGGAGAAACCTCGATGAACATCATGTGTTGGAGAAAATCCTGACCTTTGGAGACGGTATACATAGTGGAAGCAAACCCTCGATGACGCACGACGTTGTTTCGAACAATTTCTTTACAAGATTTAATTTCAACGGTGTCCTATTTCTTTTCTCTTTCACGTGCAACTGTAAATTTCTAGAAATTTTGCCCCTTGCGTACTTTTTTGATGATTTATAATCAACCAAATTATACATATATTAATAATTGAAAACAAAAATTGAGTGGGTGCGTGTGCTCCATTTTCACCCCTCCCTCCACGACACGTTATTATTTGATAGACGACATATTAGATATATATAGCTTATTTTTTAACTATGCTATAATGAATAAAAACAATTTATTACGTATTATAATATGCGTAAACTAATAACATTATATAATAAGTCTTTGGATACTTTATAGATAGTTGGATAATGAAAGAAAAAAGTCGATAGTAATAAAGTATGGTTGAAGGAAGTACACTAGTTTCAAAGAAAAGAAGGAAATGGTCTTGGTGGTAGGCCAAGTAAACGGGGTCTTGGTGGTATGTGTGCGATCATCGTAGACTTACTTGGTGTGAAAGAGTTTTTTTTTGACAGGGTTCAAACCAAGACAGCTCAAGGCCACTTTCTTCTCCAGGCATTTTTCTAACCAAAACCCTTAATTAACATGCACAAGCATATTTAACAATTAAGTGGAGAAACAAAAATGTTCTTCATGTGAGCTAGCTAGGTATATAATATACTTTAATTTAATCTAAAATTAGAGAAAAAAGGATTCAAATTCAGATGCATATAAATTTTTGTATATGATAATACTCAATCAACACTTACAAATTGAGTATAATTAACCTTAAAAAAACTAATGCTACACATACACATACAAGTATCTTTTTTTTTTATTTGGTCATAACACATACAAGTATCTAAGTATATAATATAACAACTAGCTAGTTTTTCACTTAATTTTGAAAATTATTGATCACTTAATGCAAGTGATTGGAAGTTTCCCAGCATTGGAGATTACACTATGTAAGAGAATTTAATTTCTTTCTAATAATCATACCGTAGCCATAGATCGGTAAAACAAAGACGACATGTGTCTTGGAAAAGGAACAAATTTGATATTCAAGTCTTGCTGAAGTTCTCAACATCTAGAAGCCTAAAAATCCTTAATTTGATAGTAGGAGATCATGAACCATCTAGAACACAATCCAATACTCTCCATCAAGACCACTAGCTACGTACCTTATCCAAAAAGAAACACTCTAAGACTACATTGATTACATATTGACCTGCAAATTTGAACTTTCTATTCAAAGAGGTGGTTTCTTGACAAAGAGAACTGTCCAATAACAATTTGAACGCATGCCTTAAAATCGAATGTGTCTATAAACTATGTAATTTATCAAGCTGATATATATGATTTTGTGAATGTTATGTCAAAAAAGTTTGTGTTATGTGAAATCTTTAAGGAGTCAACAGGTACCCTAGTGGTTAGCGGTTAGCTCAAGTGACGAGTGATTTTGATCCCCTAAAATGTCTCCGTGCATCTTGTTCATTATGAGGGTTCATTTAGAGAGTTGTGTTTTGGATTGTATCTCATTAAATTCAAGTTATTTTGAAAGTAAAAGTGAATGTATTATCAATGGGGGAAAAAATATATACATTGGGTATCGATCTCTCTTTATGAAATTCAAACTCCTATTACCACAAGTGTAGATGAATAACACTAGACTTAAGTAATAGCGGCATTATGAGGGGATTAGATACAAAATAAAACTTATCAAAGTAGGATTATAAGAAGTAACCTTCCCTCTATATCTTATCACCTCACAACAAAATAAACATTGACTTTTACCTTCTAAATGCCTTGAATTTAATGAGTCATACAATCAAATCCAATTAAATACGACCCACCAAACGAACTCTATACGTATAACATATTGACATATACTATACCGATATACACCAATAACTTTCCGAAACGATGACAAAGGCCGATAGTGACGGATGTGGATCATATATATGCTGTGTGACAAAGGAGGGAAGCAGTCCCCTTAGTGAGTGGTACGAATATTTATAACAAGAAAGCAAATGAGGCTTTCATGAAAAAGCTAGCGAGGTCAGCAACGCGGTTTCTTCTTTGCTCGTTGTTCTTTGTCAAGTTAAAAGCTTTTAGAGGAGGAAAAGGAAGTGCAGAGGCATTGAAAACGAAGATAAGACAAAGATGCAGATAAACTTTATATATTTTAACATTTACTTTTGAAGATTACTGATAATGGCGCCGCTTTCATATTGATATATCATACCCCGGAGAACCAGATAGGTTTTGTTTAGGCCTCAGGGAGCTAAATTCCTCCATTTTGATTCCTGCAAATACGACAAATACCAGATTGATCAAGTGGAGAGAGCACTCAGATGTATAGGATGTGGTGGTTGATTCGAACTTGCGTGTAAAGGTGTTCGGAACCAATTTAACTACATTTAAGTCTGTATATCGACATGGAATCTTTATAGATTAAGGACGATGGGGTATTGCTGGAAATTATTGCCTGAATCCGATGAACCAAAAATTGAATATGTTGTATAATTTTAATGGATTTTAAACGCAACGTAGCATGTCATGTTGTGTGTCAAATATTAGCAGATGACACACGGTAATACTGATACTTGAATTGTGCATTGCATCATGGTATGATGATTATGGAAAAAGCTCATGAGTACATGAGAATTTGTTCAAATGATCCTCTGGTTCTTTTCTCAATCCAAAATCCGATTCTAAAATTGAAAAGAACTGGAATAAGGAAACCCTCTTTGTTCTTCCCCCTCTTGCTTGCCTCCATCCCCCTCCACCGGCCACCACCTCTCCTCCCCTTACAAGGGACCGCCAACACCTTCATGGGTTACAACCAATGTTTTAAATCACGTATTGTGTCGCAGACACTATCGCATCGCAGAAGCTATGGAGCGTTGTTCCAGAAGTTACTTAGGAATACAAATTATAATAATAGACAAACTAGAATATAAAATAGGCAATCAAAAGTGGAGGAAAAGTATGGTTTACTAAACTTGATGAACAATGGTAAAGTATTTTCCACGCAATTTTGAGGTCACTGATGATATCCATAACAAACTTTTTATTGTTTTAGTCTTACACATAAGATTTTCAACGAATTTGAAATTTGAAATTTTAACATAAGAAATTCCAACCAATAAGAAATTTTAACGAAAATGCCTAATACGACCAGTCCAAGATCTTAACTATCTACAAACTGAGGAAATATGGAAACAAACAAAGATTCAACTAGCAGTCTACCATGGATTCAAAGATGTTTGCAGCACCTGTGAGAGATCAAACTCTTAATTTTCACTTTAGTCTTAGCTCAACGGTCCAATCCATCTTGTCTTCTGTAAGACCCATCTGTAATCTGGTGAGCAGAGAGTAGACCTTCTGCGACACCACTCCAAAACCACCCTCTCCATAAGTCACCCTGCCACAAGCGACACATTAAAATTGTTCTCCTTTCAATCTTGTTTCCACTTAACCAATCCCAGAATGGAATCTCGATTTTTTCTTTTTTTCGGTTTTTTACTAAGCAAGAAAGATTCACAGTATCAAAGAGAAATAACAGCCAAGGCCAAAGAGGAAATCTCTGTTTTATCAAAATGGCTAAATGGTTTTCCCATTTTGTTAACGCACAAAGAAAAACGTGTTTTTCAGGGCGAAAAAACGAATGGAAGTGAAAAACCGGCTTTGACATGTTCACTAGACAAAGAAAATATACCTGTTGCCGAGATAAGTAATGCTGCCAACTGGTGATACAACCACAGCTGTACCCGTACAAAAAACTTCATCGGCATCAAGTAATTCATCCACTGTCACTTGGCGCTCCTCAACCTGCACATTATTGGACGGGGGTCGGGAAATGAAGTTAGTCCGGAATACATTTAAGCTATTGCGGAAAGAGTGGTACTACATGTTTGCATAAACACAACTCTATAACTGGCGTGAAATTCCTTGCACTATGTAGTAAACAAAAAACAAGGATAAGATCAATAACAGAAGAACAACTAAAGAAATAACTACCCAATCGTATACAATCATTTATCAATACCATATACGCACCTTGAATCCTTCGCTACGAGCAACATCAATTATACTCTTCCGGGTAATACCAGGTAAGATTGTCCCTTTTATTTCCGGAGTAGAGATAACATTATCCTAGAAGAATATAAAAATGGACATAAATTAGCTCTGATCACCTCCAAAGATAACAAAGTACATATATGCTTCTTCATAGAATAAGAAATAACAGATCCAGGGGAGTTATGTTGCACTAGATATGGAGTCAAAGAAGACGGGCCACCAAGAAGTTAAAACATAACTAGTTATATTAGAAGCAGAAGGCAAATCTTGCAAAGTACTAGACTGCACTTAAATTCAAGAAACACCACTGCTAATCAAATATAGGAGTAAAATACATTAGAATTTATTCCAGAACTCAAATGAGTGAAATTGTCTTTCTTGAAATATATCAGACGTGTAAATGATAGAATGATAGAATGATAGAGATCTGTTGTAGTGGTAACCACATTGATAAAAGCTTGCGATGCTAAACTTATCTAACATGCGAAGAGGTAAAAAGTTGGTAAACATTAGATGTTATTCACGACTAAAACAGAAGCAGTACTGCTTGCTGGTTGGTAGCCTAATATTGGGAAGTCCATAAGTGCCAATTTCAGTGATACATGTAGCAAAAAGGGTATTGTGGTAAAGATGATTTATGCCAAAAAAGGGGATTATTGGTAAGGTGCTTAAACCAGTATTAGTTTGGGGAAAGCTGCATTTTCCCAAGTGGTTCAACGATGATCCGATTCCGGATGATAGCAAGTGCAGGCGAATGATTGAAAGGATGCCATGAACTCAAAGCACATTGAAAAAGCATGGTTCTTCCAAAAAGATATGTGGATTCATATCCAGAAATAAATGAAAACAATGTCGAGAAAGACAGATAATAGGATCACATAAATCTGCTTCCATCTAAAAGTTCATGCCCCACTCACAACCAATTAGAAATGATGTATGGAATGTAAACAATAATAGCAACAAAAATAAAGGACGACACAGTAATTCCAGTCACATTACCTTCACAACAAAGATATTGCATGAGGAAACCTCCTCTAGATATTTTTTGTGAACACAGTCGAGGTACAGAACATCAGAATAGCCTTTCGCTTTTGCAGCAGACTGTGCTTTCAGAACCTACACATAAATGATTAAAAATTAGAAGATTAATACACCAACAACTATATACTTTAATCTAAATTTAACAAAGTAGAACAATAAAACACCAATTAGAACTAAGTTAACCGCAGTGAAATGGTTGGGACAAGGTTTTGTTCAGTCATAGACTTTCTACAACTTAAATTAGTTTAAAGAAATAAGTACATAATTTCACAAGGCCAATAATGGATACAGCCGATGCTTCACATATAAAGGCAAAGCACTATACTAACTAATATCTATAAAACTAAGTAAACCAACGTTCCTTGTAGTTCTTGATGTATAAAAAATTTAGAACCATATCTGGAGTAAAAAAAAAAATGAAAGTTTAAAATTGTACAACTTTAAACAAATAATTAGAGCCAAACCACGTCCAGGCATGGCAAAGAAAACAATTTAGAGTTTTTTGCGGGCAACCAAAAGCCGCCATATGGAAAATGATAGGATTACAAGTTTTTATATCAACTCTTGCATACCAAGTGATTTGTCAGTTTTTCATTTGTTTCAAAAAAATGGTTTTAGGGAGAAGACTTCTAAAGAAAATAGCACTAATAATTCGGCCAATAGTCAGGTAAATAAGAAGTAAACAACACTAACTTACCGCAGCATAATTCCCTATAGTCTTAACACCTCCAGTGCCACCAGGAGTTGCACGATGCAATTCATGCTCAACAATCAAATTTATTGGTGCAACACCTTCCTGCCACCAGATATACAAAGATAAAACACTGAATGATTGTCGGTAGAAATGCACCTAAACTAGCTAATATTTAGAAAACAAAAAGATCACATTAGTGTAAAAATTAAAAACCAAAAGCAACATATTGACATCTAAAAAGGGAATCATATAAGAACATTGAACTGAAACATAATTAGATAAATCCAAACCCAAATGAAAAAAAAAATGAAGTTTGGCTATAATCATTCAGGCACCAAAAAGTAAGATAACACTGTAACTGTAAATGTAAATTATAGTATTCATAATTATGAGTCCCTAAAAAATTTGAAACAACCATACTGAACCTTGCTTTGATGATATTGAACAATCAAAATGGGCAATATTGATCAAAGCAATAGATGCCAACAAAGCTCCAAATTGAAAAGAAGCATGAACCAGTGAGCTACTTAAAACTGTCTAAGTTTGAATATGGAGGAACCATAATAAACCTGGCATAACAAAAACAGATATAAGAAAGTCACTGGAAACCAAGGACAGTGGCATGGTATTTTAAAGAGGCAAACCACAATTTGTAGCAATATGAAATTACTGAAACAAACCTTAAAATAGTTTCCGACAGGTGAAACATAAATCAGAAATGTGTATTCAGGTGCTGGTGCAAGACCAAGAACAGCACCACTTCCCATTAGCAACGGCCTGATATATAGGGAACCTTTCCCAGTAGGGGGAATCTGAAACAAGAGATTGACAATTCGTTAGGAATTTACAGATACTAACATTCATAAAGAAAATATCATACACAATCATGGTTGTATATTACCCAACGTTTATTTGCTAAAACAGTTTCCTGTACAGCTTCCACAAACTGTTCGACAGTTGGTGATGGCATACACATCCTCTCTGCACCCATCCTCATTCGCAGTGCATTTTCCTCCGGACGAAACAATAGTATATTACCATCTTGTTTCCTGTAGGCTTTCAAACCTTCAAATAGTCCCTAAAGAGTCAAAAAAGAGAAAGAGTGAAGTGGGATTAGTATTTTCAATACCAAGTAATCAGATTACTTAATTTGCTTATGTCACTTCGCAAACGTTTCTTTCAGTTTAGTTTTATTTCTCAAGGTTTTGGGATTTACCACTATGCTAATACCTTAAGATTCAGATATTAACCACAAGGTGTTGTGCAGTTGGCAAACTGCCACCTCCATAGGTTAAATTTCCTAGTGCCTAATTGGTAGGAGTTTGAAACTTGCTGGGAGCACTTTGTGGCCAAGGGCAAGCCACACACCGAGTGGGGACAGGCCCACCCTTCGGGTGTGGGGACTTCGTGGTATTTACCAAAAAAAAGATTCAGATCCTCAAGTATCTCAGAATCCCAAATATACATTCAAATTTCATTGGACAAAACATGAAACTTTCTTGACAGAACTTATAGAACTCAGATGATAGTAGGCACATGCACGAACTTGAGGTGCAATTGGTATAAACTCAAATTCTCACATTAAAGTTTTGCACTTTTAACTTGTCCAAAAAGCAGAATCCAAAACAAAAGTAGATGCGATTATCATATTGAATGAAATATAAGTAGAGTATAAAGAGTTACATATCGAACCTGTCCATAATTCAAGATTCCAGCTGAAGGGCTCAATTCGATGTTCCCAAAACCCTGTAATTCACCTTTGGAAAAGTTTCCGCCTTGAGCACATTTCATGACGTACATATAATCAGTCGAAAGAAAGCCAAAGCCAAGATTGTCCCAGTCTATGTCGGCTAATTCACTTGTTTCAGTGCTGAACCCAACAAACGCATATGTCAATGCACAAAGCCAAATTACATAACAAAACTTCGAAAATGGAAATAGAAACAGCGATAATAGTGAACTAATAAAACAGTGATTTAAAGTAGGACAACTAATCTGAAGTTTGATGAAACAAAAACAAAATATACAAAACATCAAAGCAAACAATGTGTTTATATTACAGTCTATGAATTTCACATTTCCTCCTCAGCAAATAACTATAGCAATATTAAAAAAGAAACCCAGAAGGAAAGGACGAGGCTTTACACGAAGGTATCAGACAATGTGGCACGACGCCGATTGGGAGAGGCAGAGACTACTTGATAAAAAGCCAAAGGAAGTTGCTTTTGTACCTGCAACAAACAGTAGACACAGCCCCAATTTCAAATTTCAGATAAAAATCAAATATAAAAAACGAAAAACAAAAAAAAACCATTCATTTATCGGATTAATGCGTACCTTTACAGAGAGCGAAGGAGAGGAATGGGAGGTGAAGAAGGGGCAGTGGAGAAGAGTGGAAGAAGGGCTGCGGGAGGGGCAAAGTGGTAAATTTGGCTGAAGGCCTCCAAGAACGGCGCTGCACTCCATCTCAAACACTTGACCTCTCTCTGAAATCAACACGTTTTGTTTCAAACACTAAAACCCTCTCAAAGCTTCTCTCTGTCTCTCAGCCGCGGAGTGTATGAATGAATACTCAATACCACTATCGACTATCAAAGTGTCAAAGTGGGCAGAGAGAGAAGAGAGGCTGAGTCAGACTCGTTCAATTAGGTTGTGCTGTTGATTTTTTACTTTTTTTGTTTTTTTTTTTTAATAATCTTTGTGGACTAATTAAGATAGAAGCCAGTGCCACAACTACACACGTCACTTGTGCATGCCATTTTCTAAAGGCATGTTATTGCCTGTGAATAATGTGTTACATATGTTATCCAGACCAAAAACAATGTGTTATGTTTTTCTTTTTGATTTTATTACCCAGCAAAGAAAGGAACACAATATCAATAAGTGACATTTTCAAGAAAATTGAATACCATTTTGTTACCCCACTAATAATAGTAATGAAGAAAGTGACTGAACAGAAAATGATGCTCAATCAATCAAGGTTTAGTAGACAAGGTTGCTAACATAAAATAATTATATAAAAAATAAAATTCCAAGTCTTCATGGTAAATAGTAACTACTTGGAGAAGTTTACTATTGTGTTTGTTTGGTGGGATAAATGTTATCTATCAAACTCCTATGGTTTGTGATAGGCAAAAAAATCTATCTGAAGTATTCTAGCTGAACCAATCAATTGTGTTTGTTTATGCAAATTTATGTAAAAGTTAGATGTCTCAAGTTCAATACTTACACATAACAAGAGAGTTATATATTTGTGTGAAATTCGATACATATTGATTCATTATGAGATTTAGCTCAAATTCTCATTCCCTTAAAATTAAAATTAAAATATAATATTATTGTATAAACAAATACAATTCAACTTATTTGATTTGACTTTATCATTAAGCAGTGAAATGTATATTAGGTCAAATTAAATCATTATAATCAGTTTAGTAAGTCTCATTTTGTCCTATTCAAAATTGCCTAACTCATTGAAAAAAAAAACTGTCTTAACTCAAGCCAAATAATTTTTTCCCCTTTAATATAGAGTATCGATCACGCCTTTTACTAAAATAGAACTTGAGATCTCTCACTATTCACTAAAAACGAATAACATTCGACCATAATACTACTAACATCAAATGCAATACTTTTTTTTGAAAGAAGATACGATAATTCATTAGAATCTGAAAGAAAAATCGTACAAAATTTAGCGGTGCATAGAGCGTGACCTCATTAAAATCTTACTAGAGACTTCCACCCAATTAAAAAAAATTAGTGTAACACACTCGCAATTACAAAGATCTAGAGTCCTCAAATAAAATATTACAAATTATATCAGGAGGTTCCTCACACCATAGCAATTCTACCACATTGAGGAATCCCACTTTAGCTAAACGATCAGCAGCGGCATTAGCATCCCTTTTGACAAATTGAAATTGAACAGGTTCCAACGCACGCGCAAAGTGCTTGGTGTCGTTAATTATTGGCCCAACCACGGAGAGATTCTCGCCGTTTTGGGATAGGGCCGCAATCGCGAGCAGACTGTCCCCCTCCACCTCTGTACTCCCCTTCTTGCCGCCTCAGTTCTTGCGTGAAGCGCAGAGGAAACACTGCGCAAACCTCCCGCTGCAGCTGACACGATATTGCCCCTCCAGTCCCTTATCACCACCCCAAAGCCTCCTCTATTTTCAGCTTCCACGAAAGCGCCTTCAAAATTACATCAAATGCAATACTTAGTTTAATTGGCTCATTTTAAAAATTGTCTAACTCAAAATCGGTTGTCCTCACTACAATATTTTTGATACTTTGCATGTTCTTATTGGCTGTCAGTTTTTTTTTTCAACTTGTTGGTTGTCAGTTTCACTCTTAATTATTAGTTTCTACCATCCACCATTGATGTCAATCTCTAGCTTAACTGAATGTCAGTTTGTTACTTTTATAGTTTTATGAGATTTTTCATGTGTTAGGATATTTACAAATTTGAATGGTGGTCTTCTTAAAAAAAGAAAAAAAAAATGGCGGATGCAATGTTAACTTCACATGCATTCGCTTAAAGACGCAAGGATTTTAAGGTTGATGGTTCTCCTATCATAAAAAGATTGGCCACATCACAATTTTTAGTATTCCCATTTCACTTCGGTTTCCATTATTTTTGCCAATTTTTGTCCCCTCGTTTTGTTTATCTTGGAATATTTTGGAGAGATAAACATGTCCTTATTTCTTTTTTTGGTAGATACCACAAGTTATTCCCACACTTGAAAAGTGGGTTTAATCTCCACGCGAAATACACCTTGTCACTTACCACAAAATACTCCAAGCGAATTTCGAACTACTGCAATGTTTCAAACTCTAAATATGTCCTTAATCGTTACATACTTATACGTGATAGTTTCATATTGCTGTATCAAATTTCCTCTATTATATAATCTAACTCAGATAACAAAAGTTGCCAAAACTAAAATAACAAAATGAGTCGAGAACTACCAAGGACTAAACAATTTCCCTATTGCTATTATATATTTTGAAGGACTAATAGCATAGGAATAAATATAATTTTATTTGTAAATAATCATAGTAATTCCACCGCCCATTGCATGTTAGTAAACATGTTCATATTCGTGATTCTGATTTCAGCCATGATGTCACTTGATAGATATCATTTTTGCCAACCAGTCTGTCAAATATCTCATCTCATTACTTTTAAAATTTATAAAGCAGAAGCTCACAACTAATCGTTGGCAAGAACAACCAAGGCAAACAAACAACCCATTATCATAAACAAAGACAAGGTCCTATATAGTACAAAATGCCACACGATACACCCTTTTTTCCTGAATAAGACCTAAAATAGAAAGAAAAACCTCGAATAGAAGGCAGAAAAAAACCATGTCTAACGACCGAAAAATAACGATCATATCAAATGAACCAAAGCATTCACAAATTTCTCACAAGAACAACCTTAAGTCATGTCAACTACATATATCCACTCCAAGATTATAGCCATCACAAGTGAGCCTCTTTAATGTCGAGGACTTTAAGTGAGAGATGAACCTGAAGGAAAAGTGTCTCATCAGCAAGCTCGAGTTTCCATTACTAAGCGTACTCAATCGTGAGAATTACCAGCAAGGACTAAGAAAAAAAAACTCTGTTTGCATCTATTTTCGCCAACCAGGTAACAAACTAGAAGTACACACTATGAACAACGAGAGAGCTCTCTCCTTCGACTACATCAGTTTTCCAATTTGTCTTTTCATATCTAGCGTCTTCTGTACACTTTTTTTCAATTTCAACATCTCACTGAGACTGCAAATGCTTTTCTGATATATCTTCCTCTTGAAGCTGCATATAAATGTATTGATTAGTTTCCAGGGTAACAGAAAGAAAAAGAAGAACAAAAGGAGTAGTAAAATTTCAGTATTAGAGCAATAAAGCAACGTAACAGGTCACAGAACGAGCGCTGCAAAAGTCCAAAAGCTTTCACCCAAAACAATAAAAATTAATAGAAATTGAACTTTCCCTTTTAAAAATAAAAAAGAAAGGGATTTACCATCAGCAGCAAAAATTAACATCAGATTATGTGCCTCAACATGATGTGTAATCCCCTAACTCTACCTTGTCTTTGTGGCAGTGGGGTTTCGGTAAAGGCAATCATAAGAAAATACTGGGTAACTATCTTTTCTATCCAGTAAAATAATCTTCTAAGTGATATCCGTACACTCCCTCAGATTCCACAATAAAGCAATAATCTTGGGCATATTTTTCATAACATACTTACAAGAAGAACCATTTAAGACTCCAGAAATGGATCCGAAACGAAATAATAATAACTGCATAGAGAAATAGTATTTAAACCTCAGAATACAACTCAGAAGCTACTTGAGCAAAATACCTTTTAATAGACCGAAGAATACTCTGACATGAAATTCAATTGTCATTCAACAACTGACACCACCCTACCCCCAATACTAGCATGCACAAGGACAGAAACAACCAAGTGGTGTAATCCAATTTAAAAAACAATCAAATGCACAACTTGTTAAATGGTAAGACACAGACCATGATTAATGGAGGTCTTCAAGAAAATTTAAATCAATGGGGGAAACACTCCTACTTATTTTTAACTGATGCAATCAATTCCAAGTACTTCCTGGTGATGGTAGTAACATATACACTTCAGATTGGAATGTATAATTTTCAACAGTAAGCATCCCATGCAAGAAATTATATGATTAAGAAGCAGAATTTAATGCTTCTATCTGCAAGGAAAAACATAAGAGCATGCATCATTGAAGATTACCTCAAATTCGTCGGTAACTTGCCCAACATCCCCCAAGGGTAATTCTTGTATTTTTTCCTGAGCATTAGGGTCACAGGATAAGACACCATTCTGTAAATGCTGTGGTTCATCAACAACAGAATTCCCATGTGCCTCTAATTTGTCTTCATTGGCAAGACTGACAGTTTCAGTTTCCTCATAAGTCACTTGGGAAACTTTTATGATTTTGTCTACTATTAACACACTACCCTCATCACCACCTTCACAATTTTGATCAGATGGGATTGATGCATGCTGATCCTCTAGGACGTTTTCCTGGGTTGAAACAATGCTGAAAACAAAAAAAATATGACTCACTTTAAACTGGTCGAACAATTCAATTAAATGCAACGAGGAATTATCAAGTTACCAAAAACCAGAAATATTGGGAAAACAAAATAAGGGATTCAAGTTCAGATGACAAGAGTTTTTACCAGTGCGTATGGGCATGTTCTACTGAGTTCACAGTGGCATCTTGTTGTTGCCTCCTTTTTTTAGCATGCAGCCCCGACTCAAGCAGTGGATCAAAACTATCATTGGATGAAGATTTGCCGGCTCTTCTTTTCCTTCCTCCCTGAAAGACTTGTTCAGAGACTAACGGGGCACAACTTTCACCAGCAAATTCATTAACTTCAGACCCTGAATTGAGTGTACCTTTAGCAACAGGCACTTCAACTATCACCTTTGGTTCATCTAGGGCATTCCGTCTCTTATTGAAAAATCTTGGTGAATTACCATTTCCCATGTGCATAGCTCCATCATATTTACTTGATGAATCTGCCTTTTCAGTAACCATTAAGCTTGTTTTTTCCCGAGATATCAGAGGACTTTCTTCATATTCTATTTGGCACTTCTCAGGAGACGGTTTAAAAATCAGTTCTGTGCAGCGTTTTAACCATGAGAAACGAGCAGAACTAGAAGGAGACAACCCTGGGTCTAGCCTTGATGGGTTGCTATTGTTGGCAATATTTACTTCATTCTGTGAACTAAGCTCTGCTTCTTGTACAGAAGTTGGATGATTCAAGTACCGTGTAGAAGTTTTGAGGGTGCGAGGCACCAAATTAGATTGTTGTATCTCAGCCACAGTAGCACTATCTAAAGCAGCCTTCAAATTCTCCAATTCCTTCAGGTGTTGAATCTGAACAAGAATCTCAACTCTATCTGCATGCAATAATTCTCTCTGTTCTTTCAGTTTCTCCCTCTGAACCCTGAGTTCCTCAATTGAATTATTTAGCTCTGCCCATTCCCGATCCCTTCGCTCACGATCCAAATTTATCTCTATTCTCTCAGTCTCGAGCCTTTTCCTTTCTAAAGCAACTTCTTCTCTCTCTTTTTCAGTTTCTTCCTTAAGAGATCTAATATTCTGGAGCTCATTTTTCTTTTCTTGCTCAAAGGAAATCTCCTTTTCCTTCAATGAAGATTCTAGCTCTTCATGCTTTTTATCAATACAGTTCTCCAACTCTATCTTCCGCAACTCAATTTCCAGTAAGAAATCTGCACGTTCCTTCTGCATCTTTACGAACCACTCAGAACGCTCATTGATCATCTTACTCATGAAGTCCTCCCGCTCACTGACAAGTAATTCAACATCACGTTTGTGCTGCTCTCGCATTTCATCCTTTTCCTGCCTTAGGTTATCATACTCATCCTTGATAAACTTGGAAAATGCCAACCTCTCCTCTACTACACGCTCTGCTTCCTTCCGCAGCTCTTCTCTTTTTTCATCAATTAATTCCCACTCTAACTCGAACTTTGCCTTCTCTACAGCCAATTTATCGGTCTCAGCCATCAGCTCTAGCTTTTGAGAGCGGACTAAATCTATCTCTTCTTTAAGTTTCATCTCTAAATCTGAAAGTTCACTTGTCTCAGTCTTCAAAACCTCAAACTTCTCCCTGGCACAATCAAATTGTTTCCTTTTGTCTTCAAGCGAATCCAAGGATCTCTGAAGCTCTCCCTTCATTTTAATAATTTCTTCTTTTTCTCTTTGAAAACTATCATTATTCAGCTGCAACTCCTTCTCAGCATCTCTTACAGTCTTTTCCTTCTCATCAAGAAGATTTGACATCTCTGCCACATCTTTCTCCCTACCCACCAATGCCCTCACCTGAAGTTCCAAGTCATTCTCCCTTTCCTGCAGAAGGTCCTCTCGTTGATTAAGATCCACCTCCCTCAACTCCCAAGCCCGTCTCTTGGCTTCAATTTCATCTTCAAATAGTTTCCGCTTCAAATCCAGCTCTGAATCAAATTCAGACTTCTTTTTTCTCAAATCAACTTCATGACTTGCTACAGCTTTCTTAATCTCATCCTGGAAAATCCATCCATAAAAAATGGGAGGATAAGAAAGAGTTGACAGATACTAAGTCACTAGAAGAACAAATTTTCACTGAAGAAATTAAAACCCATCCAGCCAAATGGATCTCAACAAAAACAATCACAATGGACCTAAAACATGTGTAGTTTACATTTTAATTCAAAATTAGAAAGAAAAGATCCAATCACTCACAGATTCCTTGCTCACGAGTTTTCCCTGCAAAACAAGTAGTTCTTGCTCTTTTTTGGTCAATAATGCTTCTTTTCTAGTTAAAGCCTGCAAAGACTCAAAACAGATCCACATGAGTGAAGCTTTCAACAAACCAAACAAAAAAATAAAGATGGACAAAAAAAAATTGGAACACCACTAACCTCCTCTCTATAAATAAGGGAAGCCTCGGTCAGCTCCAGATTTAATTTCCCATCATCTAGGGTTCTTCGCTCCTTCTCAAAATTTTCTTTTACGTCTTCTAACTCTTTTTCGAGTTGATTCAGTTCCTGAGATCGACCAAATATAAAATCCTCCCTTTGGTTGAGCAGAGCTTGTGCATCAAGTAATCTATCCTGTTCTTGCTGCAGGGATTTCTGTCTTTCACATAAAGAATGTCTCTCAAGGCTTATCTCTTTCTCTTTTGAATCACAACTGCAATATCAACAGAACAAGAAAATCAAAATATCTCCAACCAGCCTTCAACTGCCTTTAAACATCATTGGGGAAGGTTTTAGCCAACTTGTGACTACGTGTATGGAAGAAATACATCGAAATACTCACCTAAGGGATTTAAGTTGAGGGATAAGTGGAGACAGTGCATTTAATGGTAGGCTGTTCAAATTAATAATTCTCACTTATCCCTCATTTAAGCCCCTCAAATGAGAACTTCTCTGGAAATACATTATTGGGGACTGTTGAGAAGACAGTCAAGGACAAGGAAATTTGGAAGAGACCATAAAACTGAGAAAAGGGTAATCAATATTTAAAAAATAACTGGACCACATACTCTGTCTTAAAAGATTGAATGTTCCTCCTTAGATCATCTTCACGGGCTTCAACTTCTTGCATATTTCTTTCAGCAACACGGTGAAAACGACAAGCTTCCGATTGAAAAGATTCTGCTGCATGCAACTTTGCCTCAGCCTCTGTGAATTTCTTCTGAGCTTCCTCCACCATATTCCGTGCTTCAGCCAATTTACTATCGGCTGCAACTTTAGTTTCAGCAGATTCTGCACGCATCTCATGCATCTCCTTCTCAATCTACATATCCAAACAAAATATGTTATGATGACATATGAAGAAAGGAGATGGTTACTCCAAAGTGTCTCAACTGAAAGCTTACACTGGCTATACACTCTTCCTTGACTCCTACTGCCTTCTTCAGGCACTCCTCCCGTTTCCTTGCATCAGCCAAAGCAGATGCATGTGCAGCTTGATCACGCTTATGTAGAAGGTCAGCTGTCTCGGCAGAGGCTTTAAGTTGTTCATACTTGGAAGCCAACTCCTTTCTTTCCAATATGAGAAGGCCCATGTGGTGTTGGTGGTCAAAAATCTAAATTAAGCTAAAATGGTCAGTGAAACAATAATAGAAGAAATATTCTACTAAACACGTCATGAGAAAAATATGAAGTACACGTACAATGAATCACTTTAAAATATCAGAAATAACCCAAACCCTCTAAAACTAACACCAGAGCAAAAAATAACCAAGCATACTCAATATAGACAGCACAGGTACTAGAGATCCCAAATAAATCATTAAGTAGCAAGGGACCTACAGAAGGAGGGGAAACTTCAAGTACATAGTAAAATATGGCAAAGGAACAAAAGATGAAACAAATTAGACAAATGGTGATAGTTATATCGTTTAACATTGTCTTCAAACAAATGTTGAATCCATATTTTCCAAGAAATAAAGATTTTCTTAATTCATTATAATGGTTGTTTGTAACACAGGTAGGAAAGGATGGAACTTAATAAAGATGGAAGCCATGCACTAATGCCATTTCTTATTTGGGATTAAACTGAGCTGATTTCTTATTCGGGGATCAATCAAAACCCATACATACCTACCCTTGCAAGTACATTCACTCGTACCATTTATTGTTCTCAAAACTCATTATAAAGGATTACAGTTTTGTTACTCTTTCATTTATCTAGCTCAAGCACAACACCACCGATTAAAACACTTTGCTTTGGCAGATAATCGAAGCAAACAGAAAGAGTAACAGCACATTCACCCATATTTTGTTTCCCATCTATAAAGTAGTACAAAATTCTTCTACACCTACTTGGGCATATTGAAAAATCCGAATTTTGAATTCAATTATTTTCCAAATGCTACATCCAACAAAAAAATGCCTCCCACAAATTATATCAGAATAGAAAACCCCAACAAAAGAATTCCATTAAAGAAAAACAGACTACTGGAAATACCCAATAGCAAAAGAAACAAGAAAAGGGCAAATTTGATTCAAAATTTCAAAACCCAAAATTCAAAATCACAAAGGGAGAAAAGAAACCACCTCAGCTTCCAGCTTAGCAATATAGGCAATGAGCGCAGCCTTGTCCCTCCGTTTAATCGATTCCTCGTCAAAGCCAGCCTCTTTAAGACGCTTCCAGATCGCTTCATCACTGACAGGGCTCTGCAAAATCCTAGAGCCCGGTGTTATGGACAGAGGTCTCCCAGAACCCGGAGTCCTCGCGTGCAGCTCCGACTGTGGACTCGCCATTACGACGTCGGATCAGCCCCACGACGAAACCCTAGATTCTCCGTCGCCTTTTTTTCTTTCGTTACTTTATCAATTTGCTTTTTCTTTAACTTTAATCCCTCTCGGTCACGCTTTTTTCAGGTTCTTGGTCTCTCTGAGATGAGAGACAGTGAGAGCCACCGAGGTTTGTACTGCGCGTTGAAAGCTCTTTACTATTTGGACTGAGTTGGGAGAGGTTTTGTATTCGTACGGAGAAGCGGCGTCGTTTTGTGGGTTTTGGTAAAGTGAAACTGGGTCTTTTAAGCAATAAAGCCGCCTTTTAATTTTGAGTTTAGCGGCACAAAATATTTAATTGAAAATTGATTTGCGATTGTGACAGGAAGAGCGGAGGATCCCACTCCCACGAACACTCTCGCACTCGTCTAAAGGAAGTTACTGGAGTCAACCATCCACGTCATCAACATAGTAAAACGTTTTTTTTAATCATTTTTAAATCATATTTTTTATCATTAGTCAATTTAGCTGCACTTTTTTGAAAAATTATTTCTAATGTACTTTTTTGAAAAATCGTTTTGTTATTTTTTCATAATAAATAGTTGCACATTAAAATAATTTTGATAAAAATAATTTTTAAAAGCAGCATGCATATTACTTTTAAAAATTGTTGTCAAAATTTCATTGTTTAAAAAAAAAAACAAAATTTTTCATTTTTACCAAATACTTTTGTACTGCTTCACTTTTAAATAAAACCTGTTTTTAAGAAAAAAAACAATATAAGACAGGGCCTTAGCCTATAAATTTGTACCCTCTTAGCATTTTTAATCGAATTTTTATTTCAGTCTATTTCTTCAATGAAATATTATTTGAAAATATCCCCATATAATTACATTTCGATTAACTTTTTGTTACATTTGTCTCATTTCAAAGAAAGAAACAAATAAATTAATATTAATATTAATATTAATAAAGAAATAATTACTCATAACGAATTATATTTAATAAACAATGTATGATATTTTAGAAAAATAATTGGATGAAATATGAGTGAATATGATGACATTGAGTAAATTAGCTATTAATAACAATTAGGGAAAAAAATAATTGAAAAAAGTTCATAGAGTAAATTGACAATTGATACAAATTCAAGAGGCGCCATTTGTACAAATACTTTCTTTTTCTATGCAACAATTTGTTTTTTTTTTTATATAAGAACAAATGATGTGCTTGTTCTAACCAACATGATATAGTGTTTATTGTAAATAAAATTAAGACTTATTTATCCAAATGGTCCTAATGTTTTTTTTTCTTATAGGAGTGAGATTGTATTTTAAATTGAGAGCATTCCCAATGACACTCAATAGTTTCAAGTTAAATTTTAACTAAAACATTATAAAGTTGTTTTACAGTATAGACGCTTATGACCTCCCCCTATATGCCCTGCGGTAATGATTCCTCTGGCATTACGACCTTTACCACAACGATGTTGTCCATATAACAAATTACTGGAGGAGTTTGCCATAATATATTTCATTGGTTTTGGTCACAGTAGTTAGATTAGGACTTTTGGTCCTTTATTCGCTTTTATGCGCAATTGGATAGCTGAATATCAAGTATTCCTCAGATCCACCATGTTGTACATGTTCTTCAATACCAGAGGTGATGGGTTCGACGACGGTGACTGTTTCTTTTAGTGTAGGTAGTTTGTTTAGGGTTATACGCGATGTTAGGGTTTTGGTTGTTTTGGGCTTTGTGGGCTTGATTTGTAATTTGTATAATTTTAGTGATGTGAGTTTATTAGCTGTTAGTGTTTCTTTCTCCGCGATAGTATTGCCGTATTCGCTTGTGGGTCTTGCTCTTGATTCATTCCCTATTTGATCATTTTGTTGATTAAACTGTATTTGCTCGGGAAGAATTAGCTATTGGGCCATAGGTCGTTGGAAAGATACGAAAGTCAGATTTCCGAGCAATTTTACAGATCGTGATTTGGAGTTTCCTAGAAGGAGTTATTAGTTGCTAGGAGGAGGTCATTGAGGTTGCCGTTTTTCGATAACAACCACTAATTAAATGAAATGTAATCTGTTTGTTCATTCATATAATTTATATTCAAATTTTTTGAACCCGCATGATATAAGAAAAATTGGATTTTACTTGTAAATAATGGGTCTTACAAGCAGTTATTTTGTGCTCTTTCATTATTTCCTATATCTCATGTATATACTTTCAGTAGTTGAATTCTTATTAACGTTTAAGAAGGAAAAAATTTATCTATATCTAATGGCTAGCTGTGCTTCACCATGTATAAGGTTAAGAGGATGCTAAAAAACATGGTCTTGTTCTGGACTTCCTCATGCCGAATGAAAATGCTAAGACTCCTTACCAGATTGACTGGATTAAGGTAATAGTGGTTGCCTTCATTTTTTGCGTTACATTGATGTGGCATTGTTCATTATCTGAGATTTTATAAATGATAGGCTAAGAGGATGCTAAAAAATCTAAGAATCACGACCTATTCCTCTAAGATGGAGTACAAAATCACTGGGTTGAGGTAATTTATGATTGTTTTACAATATCGATGCCATTGTGAATTAGGCTCAAAATATCATCTCACTTTCTGATATAATCTGTTTGTAATGCTTTGCAATAATCTTACCACTGTACAATTGTGACTTTATTTCCTCCTTGATGTTAGACTCCATTTGGTTGCCTCTTTCTTTGTTTCCAATCTTGCTCATGCTCCTACACAGCCGCTAGGCTGTGCCAATCCTTTCATGATCATTGTCTCCTCTCTGTGCACAAACATATAGAGATGGAGAAGATAGAGATAGAAATTAGAATAAGTGTGTCCCTCTCACTTAGAATTTTTGGTTTTGTGGCATGCCTTGGTTTAGATGTTTCACCCTAAATAGTTAAAAGCATTTACTCTTATACTTGATTTATTAATATGCTTCATTTTGTTGCCTTATCTTTTCTCGAACATTTGATTTGTGATTTGAGCTTTGTTGGACCTTATGTTTGATTGAACTTTTTTTAATATTACAGTGGGAGAAGAGAACAACTAGCACTTACACGCAAAAGGAGATTGATGAAGTGCGTGGTGAGTCGGTAGATTATTTAGGGAACTATGTAGTAGCGTAGGATGACTCGGTACAATTGAGTTGCATGACCTAAACATGTACTTTTATGTTAATTTTGCCTCTTTGTTTTGGTTATATCTTGAGGCATGCACTGACTTAGCTAGATAGCTAGACATTTATTTTTGGGGAGATGGCCAAAAATTAAATGCATTTTTGGTTGTCTTTTTGGCTTTTAGAGGATTTAATTTATAAGAATCACGTTCGATGGATTTGCTTGTAACAACTCGGAATTTCAATTATTGGATTTACGTAAATTATTTATGTAAAATGACGATTTTACCCTTGCTTGTTAAGGGGCGTGAAAGTCAAATTTTGTTTCGAGACATTTTTGGTGGAGTTTTGGATACCGTTGCGTAGGTCTCGAACTCACGAGTTCGTAGACAGGTGGCACGCGGGAAACGGAGTTCGTGTACGAAAGTTATGGGTCTAGATGTGTAGGGGCATTTTGGTAATTTTTGACTTGGGGTAGATATTTTTAACCCCAAATCATTGTTTCATCTTCATATCATCATCTCATTCTCATCTTTCTCTCTGAATCACACAGACCACCCCGAACCCGTGCGAAAAAACACCCAAAAACCCACAAATTCCAAGTTTGATTCAAGGCCAAGACTTCCATTTCTATTCCACTAATCGTATTCTACTCCTTCCCACGATCACAACCGTACCAACCATCGAAGGAGAGGACCACGGGGGAAGCCGAACCGAGTGTAGGAAGTTTCGGATCTTCCGATCGATTTTTCGGCTTACACATGTACATGTTTGATGTTTTAAGGTCATATTTGGATTCCTGGGTTCGAGTAGATAGATTTAGACGTAAAATTTGTGAAAAATGGTTGAGTTTTGAGGAAGTTACAAAAGTTGGAAGTTTCAGCCGCAAATGAGGGATTCCAGCGGAAACCAGACGTCGGCGCCGGCAGCCGGTCGTCTTCTCTGGCGAGTCACCGGTGACCGGTCGGGTCGAGTTGACAGGTCGGGTCGAGGTAACCGGTCGGGTCGAGTGAACCGGTAGGGTTGAGTGAACCGATCGGGCCGAGTTGGATCGGGTCAGGCCGAGTTGGGTCGGGTTGGACCGGTCCAGGCGAGTGTGTACTGTAGCAGGCGGGTGACCGGCGCGTGTTCCGACCTTCCGTCGGCACATGGGGCCGAGTCTGAGGTCACGGTGGCGCGTGCCAGCTAGTTTTTGACGTTCCGGACATGTTGGCGCAGGTTTTGGGTCGATCGGACGTTGTTTAGGGGTTTTTTTGGGCATTTGAAGTTGCTGAGTTTTCTAGGCCAGCATAGATAGACCTCCCGGGGTTTAGGGGGTTTATATTTAAGGTTCTTATTATTAGCTGATAATCCCGATTATTAATTTGGACATGCGATACTGCTCCAGGAACTTCAGGGGAGCGTACAATTCGGGATTGAGCTTGCTTGGACAGGTTTGTGAGTGGACTTTTGGTTTATAAACTATAATGCATGCATAAATGTATCTTTGATTTAAATACTGTTATGTATGGGTGCAATGAATTTCTGGAATTTAAAAATGATGTTGGACACATGTTTTCCAATATTTCAGTGAAAATGTGTTTTGAGAAATGGCCTGGTTTTTGTACTTGATTTTGATATTGTTTTGAAGTGGTAACTATTTGAGCATGTGATTTGGATTGAGACCCGTAATTATGATTTTACCGATTTTGGCCGTAAAATGATATTTCAAAGAATTTGGTTTAGGCCAAGAAACAAAGATTTCAAAACACGGATTTGGTTCACTGGTTTTTTGTCCCGATGGTTATAGTTGCTCTGACTGGTGTTGAGGGGTTTTGCTCCGCTGGCTGTTGAGGGTTCGGACTTTGGTGTTGAGGGGTCTTGCTCTTCCGGGTCGCGAAGCTGTCTACGCGTAGTACAGATTTTAACACATCTCAAGGGATACCCTGGTGTGTTGTGGATATGTCGGGAACAGTGAATTTGAGATATTATGTGCCCAGGCTGAATTAAATGAATTTTAAATCCTTCGAAGAGAGTTTTCAAACCAAACTGTGGATCACGAGGTATTTTCATTATACAGATTTTATGTGAGTCCAACTAAGTGGTTTTAAAGAGAAATGGAAATTTTGGTGATTTACATATAATATTTTTATATCATAAATTGTTTTATGTGATGCATGCATGATTTTATAAATGGAGGGGGAAAAAGGTAATATTTCCTTGGAAAACGATTTATAAATGATTATTTTTGTCCTGTAACGACCCGGAATTTCAATTTTTGGATTTAAGTAAATTATTTATGTAAAATGACGATTTTACCCTTGCTTGTTAAGGGGCGTGAAAGTCAAATTTTGTTTCGAGACATTTTTGGTGGTGTTTTGGATACCGTTGCGTAGGTCTCAAACTCACGAGTTCGTAGACAGACGGCACGCGGGAAACGGAGTTCGTATACGAAAATTATGGGTCTAGATGTGCAAGGGTAGTTTGGTAATTTGCCATAGAGGGGAGATATTTTAACCACGTAAATCAGATTAGTCTGATCCATATCATTTCATCATCACCTCCTCATCTCTCTAAACCACCCATTTTGTCCCAAAACCATCGAACCCGTGTGCGACTTTCACACCCAAAACCCACAAATTCCAAGTTTGATTCAAGGCCAAGACTTCCATTTCTATTCAACTAATCGTATTCTACTCCTTCCCACGATCACAACCGTACCAACCATCGAAAGAGAGGACCACGGGAGAAGCCGAACCGAGTGTAGGAAGTTTCGGAACTTCCAATCGATTTTTTGGCTTACACAAGTACGTGTTTGATGTTTTAAGGTCATATTTGGATTCCTGGGTTCGAGTAGATATATTTAGACGTAAAATTTGTGAAAAATTGTTGGGTTTTGAGGAAGTTACAAAAGCTTGAAGTTTCGGCCGGAAATGGAGGATTCCGGCGGAAACCAGACGGCGGCTCCGACAACCGGTCGTCTTCTCCGGCGAGTCACCGGTGACCGGTCGGGTCGAGGTAACCGGTCGGGTCGAGTGAACCGGTCGGGTTGAGTGAACCGGTCGGGCCAAGTTGGATCGAGTGAGGCCGAGTTGGGCCGGGTTGAACTGGTCCAGGCGCGTGGGTACTGTAGCAGGCGCGTGGGCGCGTGTTCCGACGATTTATAAATGATTATTTTTGTCCACTCACAACTTTTGTGTTTAAACCCCCTTCAGGCAGTTGAGTTGACGCAGACACTTATCTTGAGGCAGATGCATTAGTACTTTCGGCTGCGCTGTGTAGTTATACTTGAGTAGGATATCTAAATTATACTCTTGATCCTACTTAGACGCTATGATATTATATTGTATTTGGTTGGTCATTAATTACGGGAATTATTGAGTGCTTGAATTCCTTGTCTGACAAGTGAAAGTATTTATTATTATTATTATTTGTAAGGATTGAAGGGTATTTTGGGAACCTTTCCTTAGGTTGTCAGACGGGATCAGGGTTCTTTCCGGGTTTCGAGGAGAAATTCGGGACGGGTCCTGACATGTCTACTTACAACTTTTGTGTTTAAACCCCCTTCAGGCAGTTGAGTTGACGCGTACACTTATCTCGAGGCAGAGGCAGAGGCATTAGTACTTTCGGCTGCGCTGTGTAGTTATACTTGAGTAGGATATCTAAATTATACTCTTGATCCTACTTAGATGCTCTGATATTATATTGTATTTGGTTGGTCATTATTTACGGGAATTATTGAGTGCTTGAATCCCTTGTCTGACAAATGAAAGTATTTATTATTATTATTATTTGTAAGGATTGAAGGGTATTTTTGGAATCTTTCCTTAGGTTGTCAGACGGGATCAGGGTTCTTCCCGGGTTTCGAGGGGAAATTCGGGACGGGTCCTGACAATTGGTATATGAGCACTAGGTTTAAATTCCTGTAGACCGTACACTTAGTGTACAATTATTTTGGTATTGATGAGTTATAGTTCTTTTTAGCGTAATGCCTCCGAGACACGAGTCCTGTCAACAGTCTGCAAACAGTGGGGACACACATGAACCTGCAGTGGAGCCTGATATGAGGCAAACACTGGAACAATTGGGTCACACTTTGACTTCTGTACTTCAGAGTAGGGCTGCTACTGAAGGGTCGGACATTGAGAAAGCCCAGAGATTAGGGGCTACAATATTTATGGGAGACTCTAGTCCAGATGATGCAGCGGAGTGGATTACTCGTTTAGAGCGAGTGTTCTCAGTTATGAGATGTCCTCAGGGGGATAGGGTGCTGTTAGCCACTTTTCTACTAGGTGGTTCCGCTTATCATTGGTGGAACGCATTAGAACTATCAGGCTGGGATGTCAGTACAATTACCTAGGCGATTTTTCGGGAGAAGTTCCTTGAGAAATTTTACCCTTGCTCGTACCGAGATGCTAGGGAGGCTGAGTTCTTGCATTTACAGCAGGGAGATATGACCGTGGCTCAGTGTGAGCAGAAATTCATAGAGTTGGCTCGTTTTGCACCGGCTCTGGTGGCAACCGAGAGGGACAAGCGACGCAGATTTGAAAATGGACTGAGGGGCGAACTTCGGTCAGCGGTAACGGCTGCAGCTCATACTTCCTTGAGAGACGTGTCCGATGCTGCAGCTCGTGTAGAGTTGAGCCTGGGTTTGCCAGTCCAGCAGTAGTTTAGGGGTTCCGGCGACATCGGGATCGCTGGGATATTGGAGACTCTAGTCAGGGACCGTCCAAGATAGGCAGTTTCAGTTCTGGATCTACTGGGGGTGCGGGATCCGGATCAGGCAGTGGCGGAGCTAGATAGGCACCGTAGTCATCCGCTCGTTCTAGTGGTGCTTTAGTGCAGTCAACTGGAAGACTGAGTGGCAGCTCCGGTGTCACTGGATGTTACTTATGTGGGAAGATTGGTCACATAAGGAAATTTTGCCCACATCTTCATCCGGGTAGTAGTTCCTTGGGGCGGGGTGCTACTGAACAGAGGCAGAAGACAGTTCAGACGTCTGGTATTGCAGCCGGAAGCCAGAGTCAATCCAGTGGGGCCAACCGGGCCAATTGGACGAACAGGGCTAGTGGGTCCAACAGGGCCAGAGGCAGACAGTGGGGTCGTGGTCGATCTTTGGATACACAAGCCCGAGTTTTTGCTATGTCGCAACAGGAGGCCCGAGCAGCACCAGATGTGGTCATGGGTACGTTATCTATTTTTAACCGTGATGCTTATGTTTTGATAGATCATAGGGCGACTCATTCTTTCATTTCTCGGGGTTTTACATTGTTTGCTGATAGAGAATTGTCTTCGATTGGTTGGGACATGGGTATTAGTACTCCTACTGGGAATATGTTAGTGGCGAATCTCGTGATTCGTAGTTGTCCAGTGTTAGTGGAAGGTCATGCATTAGAGGCAGATTTAATCCCCTTAGATATTTTTGATTTTGATGTGATTCTGGGGATGGATTGGTTGACTATGCACCATGCCTCTATTGATTGTTATGACAAGAGAGTGGATTTCTGGAGTCCAGGTTTACCAGAACTTACGTTTAGGGGAGATCGTAGGGTATTACCCTGTGGAGTGATATCAGCTTTGACTGCTGAGAGATTGTTGAGGAAAGGTTATGAGGGTTACTTGGCTCATGTGTTTGATTCTCGGAATACTCCGATGAGAGTGGAGGATATTCCAGTGGTGAGTGAGTTCTCTGATGTGTTTCCAGATGATCTTCCGGGATTGCCACCTCACTGGGAGATTGAATTCACCATAGAGCTTTTACCAGGTACTCAACCTATCTCACAAGCACCGTACAGAATGGCACCGGCAAAATTGCGAGAGTTGAAGACTCAATTGCAGGACTTGGTGAATATGGGATTTATTCACCCAAGTGTTTCACCTTGGGGTGCACCAGTGTTATTTGTGAGGAAAAATGATGGTGGTCTGAGGTTATGTATCGACTACCGGCAGCTAAACAGGGCTACGGTGCGGAATAAGTATCCTCTGCCAAGGATAGATGATTTGTTTGATCAACTTAAGGGGGCAAGATATTTTTCCGAAAATTGACCTTCGATCCGGGTACCATCAGTTGAGGATCAGGGAAGGGGATGTTCAGAAAACAGCTTTCAGGACTCGGTATGGTCATTATGAGTTCCTGGTGATGCCTTTCGGGTTGACTAATTCCCCAGCAGCATTTATGGATTTGATGAACATGGTGTTCCAAAAGTATTTGGATCGGTTTGTGATTGTGTTCATCGATGACATCTTGGTGTATTCGAGGAGTGCCAAGGCACACGAGAAACACTTAAGGTTGGTGTTGAATATGCTTAGGAAAAAGCATTTGTTTGCCAAGTTCAGTAAATGCCAGTTTTGGTTGACAGAAGTGGGATTCTTAGGTCATGTGATTTCGGCTGAGGGTATCAGCGTAGATCCCCAAAAGGTTGAGGCAGTGGCAAACTGGGAGCAACCGAGGACAGTGACCGAGGTGAGGAGTTTTCTGGGTTTGGCAGGATATTATCGACGGTTCGTAGAAGGATTTTCTACGATAGCAGGCACGTTGACTCGGTTGACTAGGAAAGGAGTCAAGTTTGACTGGGATGCCGATTGTGAACAGGGATTTCAGGAGCTGAATAGGAGGTTGACTTCTGCTCCAATATTAACCCTTCCTGATGATACTGGGGGATTCGAGGTGTATATTAATGCATCATTGCGGGGTATAGACTGCGTGTTGATGCAACATGGGAAGGTGATAGTGTATGCTTCTAGACAACTTAAACCCCATGAGTTGAATTACCCCACACATGATTTGGAGTTAGCTGCAGTGGTGCATGTACTGAAAATTTGGCGACATTATTTATACGGGGAGACGTGTCGGATCTTCACCAACCATAAGAGTTTAAAGTACTTGTTCACCCAAAAGGACCTGAATCTGAGGCAGAGAAGATGGCTTGAACAAAGGATTATGATTGTACTATAGAGTGCTATCCAGGGAAAGCCAATGTTGTGGTAGATGCCTTGAGTAGGAAATCCATGGGTTCTTTGGCCCATTTGCACACAATCTACCTACCATTGTTGTTAGAGTTCCGTAGAGCGGGAATTGTATTTGACATGGATAACCAGGGGGCTTTATTGGCTAGTTTCCATGTGAGGCCTGTTCTGATTGATCGGATTATTGAGGCTCAACTCCAGGACCCTACATTGTGCATTATCAGGATGGAGTTGGAGGCTGGAAACAAGCATGACTATGCGCTTAGGGATGATGGAGCCTTGGTTAGGGATGGCCGATTGTGCGTACCGAATGAGCTGGAGCTAAAGAGGGAAATTCTTGATGAGGCTCATAGTTCGGCTTACGCTATGCACCCATGAGGTACCAAGATGTATCATACCCTAAGGAAATACTATTGGTGGACTGGGATGAAAAGGGAAATTGCTGAGTTTGTGAGTAGATGTCTGACATGTCAGCAAGTGAAAGCAGAGAGGCAGAAACCATATGGGGCACTTCAACCATTACCTATTCTGGAATGGAAGTGGGATCACATTACGATGGAATTTGCTTATAATAATAGTTATCAGTCGAGTATTGGGATGTCTCCTTTCGAGGCACTATATGGGAGGCAGTGCAGGACACCGTTATGCTAGAACGAAGTGGGTGAAAGGAAACTGTTAACACTAGAGGTTTTGGATATGACTGAGGAAAAGATAAGGATCATCAGAGAAAGGTTGAAGACAGCTCAGGATCGCCTGAAGAGCTATGCAGACCGTCGAACTAGAGATCTTGAATTTGAGATTGGAGACTGGGTGTTCTTGAAACTATCTCCCTGGAAGGGAGTGGTACGTTTTGGTAGACGAGGGAAATTGAGTCCTCGCTACATGGGTCTGTATGAGATTTTGGAGAGGATAGGACCAGTGGCATATCGTCTTGCTTTACCATCGGAATTATCCAGAGCTCATAATGTTTTCCATGTATCTTTGCTCCGGAAATATCTGTTTGATGAGTCTCACGTATTGGAAGAGCAGCCACTTGAGCTGAAGGATGATTTGACTTTTGAGGAGCAACCAGTGCAAATTTTGGATTGGAAGGAGAAGGTACTGTGCAGAAAGAGTATTCCTCTAGTTAAAGTGTTGTGGAGGAATCATAACGTGGAGGAAGCCACGTGGGAAACTGCGACTTTAATGCGGGCGCAGTATCCTCATTTGTTCCAAGGGTAGAGTTGAATTTCGAGGACGAAATTTCTTAAGGGGGTGGATTGTAACAACCCGGAATTTCAATTATTGGATTTACGTAAATTATTTATGTAAAATGATGATTTTACCCTTGCTTGTTAAGGGGCGTGAAAGTCAAATTTTGTTTCGAGACATTTTTGGTGGTGTTTTGGATACCATTGCGTAGGTCTCGAACTCACGAGTTCGTAGACAGGCGGCATGCGGGAAACAGAGTTCGTGTACGAAAGTTATGGGTCTAGACGTGTAGGGGAATTTTGGTAATTTTTGACTTGGGGTAGATATTTTTAACCCCAAATCATTGTTTCATCTTCATATCATCATCTCATTCTCATCTTTCTCTCTGAATCACACAGACCACCCCGAACCCGTGCGAAAAAACAACCAAAAACCCACAAATTCCAAGTTTGATTCAAGGCCAAGACTTCCATTTATATTCCACTAATCGTATTCTACTCCTTCCCACGATCACAACCGTACCAACCATCGAATGAGAGGACCACGGGGGAAGCCGAACCGAGTGTAGGAAGTTTCGGATCTTCCGATCGATTTTTCAGCTTACACAGGTACATGTTTGATGTTTTAATGTCATATTTGGATTCCTGGGTTCGAGTAGATAGATTTAGACGTAAAATTTGTGAAAAATGGTTGAGTTTTGAGGAAGTTACAAAAGTTGGAAGTTTCAGCCGGAAATGAGGGATTCCAGCGGAAACCAGACAGCGGCGCCGGCAGCCGGTCGTCTTCTCCGGCGAGTCACCGGTGACCGGTCGGGTCGAGGTAACCGGTCGGGTCGAGTGAACCGGTCGGGTTGAGTGAACCGATCGGGCCGAGTTGGATCGGGTCAGGCCGAGTTGGGTCGGGTTGGACCGGTCCAGGCGAGTGGGTACTGTAGCAGGCGCGTGACCGGCGCTTGAGGGCGCGTAGGTGCGTGTTCCGACCTTCCGTCGGCGCGTGGGGCCGAGTCTGAAGTCACGGTGGCGCGTGCCAGCTAGTTTTTGACGTTCCGGACCTGTTGGCGCAGGTTTTGGGTCGATCGGACGTCGTTTAGGGGTTGTTTTGGGCATTTGAAGTTGCTGAGTTTTCTAGGCCAGCATAGATAGACCTCCCGGGGTTTATGGGGTTTATACTTAAGGTTCTTATTATTAGTTGAGAATCCCGATTATTAATTTGGACAGGCGATACTGCTCCAGGAACTTCAGGGGAGCGTACAATTCGGGATTGAGCTTGCTTGGACAGGTTTGTGAGTGGACTTTTGGTTTATAAACTATAATGCATGCATAAATGTATCTTTGATTTAAATACTGTTATGTATGGATGAAATGAATTTCTGGAATTTAGAAATGATGCTGGACACATGTTTTCCAATATTTCAGTGTAAGTGTGTTTTGAGAAATGGCATGGTTTTTGTACTTGATTTTGATATTGTTTTGAAGTGGTAACTATTTGAGCATGTGATTTGGATTGAGACCCATAATTATGATTTTACCGATTTTGGCCGTAAAATGATATTTCAAAGAATTTGGCTTAGGCCAAGAAACAAAGATTTCAAAACACGGATTTGGTTCACTGGTTTTCTGTCCCGATGGTTACAGTTGCTCTGACAGGTGTTGAGGGGTTTTGTTCCGCTAGTTGTTGAGGGTTCGGACTTTGGTGTTGAGGGGTCTTGCTCCGCCGGGTTGCGAAGCTGTCTACGCGTAGTACATATTTTAACACATCTCAAAGGATACCCTAGTGTGTTGTGGATATGTCGGGAACAGTGAATTTGAGATATTATGTGTCCAGGCTGAATTAAATGAATTTTAACTCCTTTGAAGAGAGTTTTCAAACCAAACTGTGGATCACGAGGTATTTTCATTATACAGATTTTATGTGAGTCCAACTAAGTGGTTTAAAGAGAAATGGAAATTTTGGTAATTTACATATAATATTTTTATATCATAAACTGTTTTATGTGATGCATGCATGATTTTATAAATGGAGGGGGAAAAAGGTAATATTTCCGTGGAAAACGATTTATAAATGATTATTTTTGTCCACTCACAACTTTTGTGTTTAAACCCCCTTCAGGAAGTTGAGTTGACGCGGACACTTATCTCGAGGCAGAGGCATTAGTACTTTCGGCTGCGCTGTGTAGTTATACTTGAGTAGGATATCTAAATTATACTCTTGATCCTACTTAGACGCTCTAATATTATATTGTATTTGGTTGGTCATTATTTACGGGAATTATTGAGTGCTTGAATCCCTTGTCTGACAAATGAAAGTATTTATTATTTTTATTATTTGTAAGGATTGAAGGGTATTTTGTGAACCTTTCCTTAGGTTGTCAGACGGGATCAGGGTTCTTCCCGGGTTTCGAGGGGAAATTCGGGACGGGTCGTGACATTGCTTCAAAGAATTATATATGTGACTCCTTTTATTTAATTAAAAGAATTTATATATGTGAACAGACGACAGTTTATAACCATTGTGCGAAATGAATTATCACAACACACAAATAAAGTCGTCTAATAAGATAAAAACTGTTGTATTTTGAAGCTTCATATAACGGTGGATCACCATTGTCTTATAATTCAAAAATTGTCGTATTCCAGTGCATCAGACAACAGTTCAAGAAGAAATCGTCGTCTGATGGGCACATAGACAACGGTTTTGCGGGTAACACTGATTTGTCACTTACAACAAACGACGGTTTTTTGAAAACCATCGTCTGATTATGTTTTAGACTACAATTAATAAACGTCGTCTGATATTGCTCAAATAGATGACACTCACATAGATGAAGCTTTTTTTTACAATCAGACGACAATTTTTTACCATCATCTAGGGGCAAAAATGGCATAGTGATATGATTCGTTGTGTGGTGGATGAATGACCATTGTTTTGTACTACATTTAGCTTCAAGAGATTAAGAATTGCAATTGACACTTACTTGACCATATATTGTGTGATTGTATGATTTCTTGCTTTCATAAAGATTAAGGCATTCTTAGATTTAACTCTATACTAGACCAATGATTGGTTACATCTAGGAATGGTTGATTCTTTACCGGACCAAGGATTGAACTCATACACGAGGAAGGCTAGGCCTAAAACTAGACCAAGGTTTTAGGAATAGAATCTTCATAAGTTGAATTGGTTAAATTTATCACTTGCATTCAAGAATTTGAATAAGACAATTAGTGGCTAATCCGATGTTGTAGTGTTAACTACAACCCAAGAAACTTTAATTTGTTTTTATCTATCAAATTGAATTATTGATATTATTTTTATTGTTTAAAATATGTTTTGGTGCTTTATCAATAATTCCTTCACTTGCTTCAACCTTTTATCCTAAACTAGTGTTGGTTAACTTAAAGAGTCATAGGTTGAGTTAATAAATTGAATAACATCACTCCTTGTGGAACGAAACCTGTTTTTGCGAACTATACTACATATGAAATGTGCACTTTGGGGGATACACGAAAGATAGAATAGTCTAGATTTAGGCTAATCAAAATCTTACATAAACCGTCATAGCTTGATTTTGATGGTATGGTTGTACCTATTCTTTATGATAGACAATGATATCATTCTTGATTAAAAAAAAAATTGTTTTACGAGCTCCCTAATGCTATTTTAGGAAAATTATAAATGCTAATAATATTAAAATAATAATAAAATATAATAGAGTTCAAAATAACAATAAAATAAGGTTATTAATGGAAAAAAAAGGTTTGAGTATTAAATGTTAAGGCTGTGTTTAGCTGATGAAAAATAACAAAGGATTCGATAAAAAATTGGAATTTTGAAATGTCTATGTATCAATTTTCTTGTTTTGATTCATAAAAATTAAAATTTCAAAAAAAAAAAAAACAGAAGAATTTGGACGTCCCAAATTCCACTTTAAATTCCATATAAAAAGTTGTCATTTTCCAAATTACATATTGATAACTATAATTTATGTATAAACAATAAATTCTATATTTAAATTTCATTCAATTTTTATATTATCCAAACAAGAAACTTCACAAATTTTGAAAAATTAATTTTTCGTCAATTTAAATTTCGTCATTTTATAAATTCTTAATAATCATAAATGATGTAGAACATATGGCAGAATGGATCAAATATCAGATGGACTGAAAAATACAAAAAGGACGCAGCGGTAATTTGTAGATTTGGCGTCCGAGCTCAGAAAGGGAAATATGATACATTTTCGGATAGGGAACTACGAGACTAATCAAAGTGATAGTTTACTCTATGACATATGGGCTATTTTAGCCAAATAACGTCATTTAGTGCCTCAAAATCAGCCTTTAAGATTTCCCGGTATTTTCTAGATTTTTATTAATTAGAGTGTTTGCTTTCCTGCTTAACCTATGGTTTTCTAGGTAAATAAACAACCTTTAAACATTGTATTGAGATTATCTTATATTTTATTCAATCAAATTTGAGAGTTTCTCAACTATTTCTTGGTGGATTCCAATTTATGTTCCTTTAGGGTTGACGCTTGTAAACTTTGTTATTGTTGATTTTTATCCATGGGTGATCGTGGTGATGCCCCTGTCACTCGCGCGGATCTGGATTCCCAGAACCGTCGTATTGATGAATTTGTCGCTCAAATTAGGGAGATTCGTGAGTTGTTGTTGGAAAATAATCGAAGAGGCAACAACCAGGGAGGTAACGATAGGGGAAACTCTAGGAGGCTTCGTGAGCAAGAAAGTGAGTTTGATTCTGAAGAGGAAATCGAAGAGCCACGTCAAAATAACTACAACAACCGAAACAATTTTGATGACTATCGGATTAAAGCCGATATTCCTAACTTTTCGGGAAATTTGAAGATTGAAAATTTCTTAGATTGGTTGGTGGAAATAGAGAGAGTTTTCGAGATCATGGAGATTCCTGAGGCCAAGATGGTAAAGATGATTGCTTTTCGTCTGAAAAACACGGCGGCTGTTTGGTGGGATCAACTCCAGAACACCAGTCAAAGGCAAGGAAAGAACCGGGTTCGGACGTGACGAAAGATGAAACAACTTTTGATGGAGAGGTTCTTACTTGTTGACTATGAACAAATTTTGTATCGGATGTTCATGAACTGTGTACAAGGCAATAGAATAGTGGCTTAATATACTGATGAGTTCATGCAACTGTCAGAACGTAATAACCTAAGGGAGATCGAGAATCAGAAGGTGTGGCAAGGTATGTGAATGGGCTGAAACCTTCCATCCAAGATAAAATTGGTTTGCAGAATTTATGGTCCTTGCAGGAGGCAATTAACATGACGTTGAGGGTTGAGTTGATGGAAAAAGAGAAACGTCAAATGCCTTACCGGAGGAATATACCAGAATCATATGAAAATAATGTTGTTTTCCCTGCTGATAAGGGAAAATCCGTGTAGGCACATCAAAGCCTTCGAACTTCTAGCCTAGAGGAGCAGGAATTTCGATAGAGGGCAGACTCGAAATCAGACCTAGAAGCAGAATCCGTATGCCAAACCCACAGGGGATACCTGTTATCGTTGTGGCAAACTAGGGCATCGTTCTAATGTTTGCCCTGACCGGAGATAGGCCAATTTAGTAGATGTGGATGATGGTCAGGAAGAAGAAGAAGGAGAAGGGTTTGAAGATGACTATGAAGGAGCTGAGTTTGCAATTGAAGAGGGATTAGAAATAGTTACTTTAGTGATGCAGCGAGTTCTTTTAGCTCCAAAAGAGGAAGAGCAACGTAATAGTATCTTCTGTTCTCATTGTTCAATTAAAAATAAGGTATGTGATGTGATTGTAGACAATGGAAACTGCGAGAATTTTGTGTCGAAGAAATTGGTGGAGCATTTGCAGCTACCAACAGAGCCACATAGCCCTCTCCACATAGCACTCTCCATTTTTCGTATACCACTCTCCATTGGTAAGCATTATAGTGATGAAATATTGTGTGATGTAATTGATATGGATGCTTTTCATATTTTGTTGGGACGACCTTGGCAGTTTGATGTGGATACTACCTTTAAGGGTCGAGATAATGTTATATTGTTTATTTGGAATAATCACAAAATTTCTATGGCTCCTACTACACATTCGGGAAAGATGAGTGTCCCAAGAAATGAGAGTTCTAGTTTTCTGACCTTGACTAGCAATGAGCGGGAGATTAATGAGGCAATCAAAGAAACTGATTATTTTTATCCAGTGGTGTTGAAGGGATTATTGACAGCAAGAAAAGAAAATGTCGAAATTCCCCATGAAGTGCAACAGATGTTGAAGGAGTTTAAGGAGCTTTTATCTGATGAATTGTCTAATGAACTACCATCTATGAGGGATATCCAACATCAAATTGATTTGGTACCCGGAGCTAGCCTACCAAATCTGCCTCATTACCGTATAAGCCCTAAGGAGAATGAGATTTTGAGAGAGCAGATTGAGGATTTGTTGAGGAAGGGTTTTATCAGGGAGAGCTTGAGTCCATGTGCGGTTCATGTCCTTCTAGTTCCTAAGAAGGAGAATGCTTGGCGTATGTGTGTTGACAGCCGAGCCATCAACAAGATAACAATAAAGTACAGGTTTCCCATACTGCGCTTGGAAGACATGTTGGACGAACTGGAGGGCTCTAAAGTGTTCACAAAGTTAGACTTGCGAAGTGGCTACCACCAAATTTGGATTAGATCGAGTGATGAGTGGAAAACAACATTTAAAATCAAATATGGGTTATATAAGTGGTTGGTCATGCCTTTCGGGTTGTCAAACGCACCTAGCACTTTCATGAGACTTATGAATCAGGTTCTTCGTCCCTTTCTTGGCTCTTTTGTTATGGTTTATTTTGATGACATTTTAATTTATAGTCTGACCAAAGAAGAACACATGGTGCATTTGAGGCAAGTTTTAGGGGTTTTACAAGAAAATAAGTTGCATGTGAACCTGAAAAAATGTACTTTCTATACAAATAAGCTGCAATTTTTGGGTTTTGTGGTTGGTGAGGATGGTATTAAGGTGGATGATGAGAAAATTAGGGCAATCCGTGATTGGCCAGCTCCAAAGTCGGTGAGTGAGGTGAGGAGTTTCCATGGTTTGGCCACTTTTTATAGGAGGTTTGTGTGGAATTTTAGCACCATTACTGCACCCATCACAAAATGTTTGAAGAAAGGAAAATTTCAGTGGGGAGAAGAGTAGGAAAAGAGTTTTGCCCTAATTAAAAAAAACTTTGCACCGCACCAATTCTAGCTCTTCCGAACTTTGAGAGAGTATTCGAGGTCAAATGTGATGCTAGCGGAGTAGGAGTTGGTGTTGTACTATCACAAGAGAAGAAACCGGTAGCTTTCTTTTCTGAAAAACTAAGTGAAGCCCGTCAGAAATGGAGTAACTATGATAAGGAATTTTGTGCAGTCGTTAGGGCATTCAAACAATGGGAGCACTGCCTTATTTAGAAGGAATTTGTACTGTCTACATATCAACAGGCTTTGAAGTTCATTAATAGCCAGAAGTATGTTGATAAGATGCATGCCAGGTGGGTGACGCTTTTGGAACCCTAAACCGTGTTGCTGATGCTCTAAGTAGAAGAGCTACCTTGCTGGTTACTCTTTCTCAAGAAATTGTGGGGTTTGAATGTTTGAAGGAGTTGTACAAAAGTGATGATGACTTCAAAGAAATATGGGAAAAATGTGTTAATCTTGAGGCAGTGGCATATTACTTAATTAATGAAGGGTATCTATTCAAGGGTAATCAATTGTGTATCCCCATCTCATCTTTACGAGAAAAGCTGATTCGGGATTTACATGGAGGAGGATTGAGTGGCCATTTGGGTCGAGACAAAACCATTGTAAGTTTGGAGGAGAGGTATTATTGGTCACAGCTGAAGCGGGATGTTGGAGCTATTGTGAAGAAGTGTTATACTTGTCAGGTTTCGAAGGGTCAGGTTCAAAATACTGGTTTATATATGCCTTTACTTGTTCCTAAAGATATTTGGCAGGATGTAGCTATGAATTTCGTGCTTGGGCTACCCCGTACACAAAGGGGTGTGGATTCTGTTTTTGTGGTGGTTGACAGGTTTTCTAAGATGGCGCACTTTATAGCTTGTAAGAAGACAACGGATGCATCCAACATAGCCAAACTGTATTTCAGGAAGGTTGTTCGACTGCATAGGGTGCCCAAATCTATAATTTCTCACTACAAGAAATTTTCTCATTCATAGCATTTGAACATAGCACTTTTGCTCAATTGCTATGAAATGTGAAATTTAATATAAAAAAAAAGAAGCCTAAACGCTATGAAAAGGGCACAAAACACATGGCGATGATTATAAAAGGAAATCAGCGCGCGGCGGAAACCAAAAATTCATGGCCCGTGTTCTATTCTGGAAAATCAATTCGCGTCTGCTCTATCTCAGCCGCGCTATGAGGGAAAGATAAATCAGACTTACTCTCAGCCTCTCTCACGTTCGTCGCTCAGCCGCCTCTCTCACGTTGGGCCTCTCGGCTTCTGTCAGTTCTTGCTCAGCCTCAGGCGTCTCTCACTCTCATCTCTCACTCTCGTGGCCATTTTTTCTGTGGTCTATCCAACAGTCTAGTGGCCATTTTTTTTGTTTTCTTCCTTTTTTTCAGAAACTGAAATATTTAGAATCTTTGATGGGAAGGACAGGGTTTGTCTCTGATGAGTTCCAATACGGCGCTGTCTAGCTCAGGAGGCGCCGGATCTGCCGATTCAACATCAACCAGGAGGCATTCCAAGTGACGCAAATGTAATTTCCTCCTAAAGCCCTGGTCTTTTGTTTTCTCTTTGGGTATTGAGTTCTCGCAAATACCCAGATGATAGTTTCTGGATATCTGCGTTTTAGGTTTTTTATTACTTGATTTACATGTTTTTTTTGGGGTTCCTAAATAGGTCTTTAGTTCTTCAGATTACATGCTGTATCGCATAGATGTTCATGAATGAATGATGTATATTTTCTGAGTTAGTTTTATAGGGTTTCAGGAGTTGATTACAAATTTCTTAGAAATTCATTAAATTTGTGAGAGAAAATCTTCAAAGTAGGCAGTGTTCATTAATTCGAAACAGAAAATTAAGAAGACCCAGTTTATAAAGACCAGAACAAACAATCTTGTGGTTTCAGAATTGAAAATTATAAAATTTAGGAGCATTAAGAAGCTTGTATGCATATAACATATGGCCGCTTAACATAGAAAATGAATAATTAGGCTTCCATACTGTTCCAATTACTTTTACTATAATCAATTTGTACAAGGCATGACAACTAGTGTTGGAAATATTTCCGTAATTCAGTTGTTGGATGCCTATCTAAGTTGTAGACTATTGGAAATTTAGGTTGAGGGATGGAGTTTTTGTATTTGGCAAAATAGATGGATGTGCCACACAGAGATCGGAGTCCATGTAAGTTAACATTGATATGTCAGCAAGCTTTAACATTGTTTTCCTGTTGAACACTTGATAAGATGTAGGTGGGCATGGAAAAAGTCAACTTTATATCTTCAAGATGCATTTCGTATTTTCCTTTTTAGCCTTTCTATCAATTTGTGAGTGATCCCTTTATTCTTGCATCTCAGGCCAATCAAGTTTTCTACTCAAGAGAATATGATTCATCTGATTGGTATTTAGTATTGAAGGCTGGACCAAGAGGTTTTCATGAGTTAGAAGAATATGATGAGATAGCACATTCCAGTTCCACAACACAAGGAAACGAGATGGATATTGATGATTATGATGATGATGAATGTAGATATGTTAGGGATGACTGTGAGGGCATATATGAGTGATGAAGGTCACTAGCTAGTCACGGTTAAGCTAAGACAAATTAGTTAGGAAGATGGTGTAACTAAATCAGATTAGTTAGCTGTTACTTTGAGCTGTTAGTATAGTTATACAGCTGATTCTGCTTTGTTTACAGCTGTTAGTGAGCTGTGATTTTGTGCTGTGTTAGATTCTAATCTAATTATATATTTAGTCTTAAGCTTTAACTGTTGTAAGCAAGTGTTTAAGTGTTAATTGAATGAGATTGAAGGGGGTCAACCATATGGAGGTGGCTCAGTAGCTTTGACGTCTTACTTAGGACCTCTTGTGCGAGAGGTAGTCCCTGTAACACTTGAAGACTGGAGGAAGCTTTCTTCTGAGCATAAAACAATTCTTTGGGAGTCTATTAAGGTACATGTGACAACATAAAATATTTATTTAGGGTTACTGGTCAAATTAACATATTACCAATTGATTAAAACTTGCAGGCAAGATACAAGGTAGGGGAGATGTGGCAGAAGGATAATATATTTCAGGAGATGGGTTGTATCTTTAGATCCTCAAAATCAGTATTGGTCAGCAAAATACTAAAGGCACGGAATGAAGAAGAAAGGCTTCAACTTCGTCCCGATAACATACAGTCGGTTGAAGCTTGGAGGACCTTTGTCAGATAAAAAACAAGTGCAAAATTCAAGGTGATCTGTCATTTGCTTTAGTGAATTTGTGATCTGTCAATTGGAAATTTTTGTTTATTACATTTGTGATCTGTCATTTGCTTTAGTGAATCTAGATGCTAGCTGTGTTTTTGAGTGTGACTTGACTTCATTGTATTTTGATGTGCTTATGGTTGATTTTTCACCTTCATTTGGTCTATTTCAAATTGAGGTTTTGGCAGCTGGGTTTTGTAGAAAGTCACAGTTGGTTTTTAAAAAATTTGAAATTAGTTGCTGATTTCCTTTTCCCTAACTATGGTAAACCGATTACTGGTTTTGTTTGAAGCTTTATGTCTTCTTAAGTTGTTATTCTAGATACCAAAGAACTCCCTTGTGTTTGAAGCATTATGTCTTCTTACTGGTGTGATTCAGATTTTCTTGTGAGAAACAAGTTAGTAGCGTCTGATTTGATGTCTCTATTCTGCATATGTCATAGTAAGAGATTAATAATTTACCTTTAATTTCCTAATATGTGGATGGCATCATCTCAGAGACTACTTGTTCTAACTAATTACCTTTAATGAGGATTGAAAAGATGGGGAATCTCCAACTCAAAAGCTTTGTTGAAAGAAAAGATGGCATCTACATCTACTTGCTTTAATATCTGTTTTTAAAAGTTAAGACAAATCCATCTCTCTTTAACGGACCTACATTACTTAAATTAGCTATTATTAGTAGTGCTTAACAGGATACCTTTCAGATTACATGTTGCAATTATTAGGCCACTGGTAGTCTGCGAGGTGGTGCGAGAGACGATGGTGGTATAGGTGGTAGTCAATTAGTCATGTTGATGGTCAGGTAAGGATGATAGGAGTAAGGCCTCGTTTGATACGTTGAGATTGAGAATGAGATTGAGATTGGTTATTGAGATTGAGTTTGCATTTTCAGTCTAATAGAAACTGCATTTGCACTTGCTTATTGTTATCAATTGCTTATTGAGATTGAGATTGAGATTGGTTATTGAGATTGAGATTGCATTTTCAGTCTAATAGAAACTGCATTTTCACTTGCTTCTTGTTATCAATTGCTTATTGAGATTGAGATTGAGATTGAGATTGAGATTGGTTATTGAGATTGAGTTTGCATTTTCAGTCTAATAGAAACTGCATTTTCAGTCTAATAGAAACTGCATTTTCACTTGCTTATTGTTATCAATTGCTTATTGAGATTGAGATTGCTTATCCAGTGTACAAGTTTAGCATGTAATGATGACCTTGGCTTCACTGCTCAGTATAATAGAAACTGCATTTTCACTTATATGGCTGCATTTTCGCTTATTTAGCTGATAGACCATATAATGAATTATAGTTATAGCCCTCCTTGGTTACTTGCGATAGACCTTCCTCATTATCCACTCTGTTTGCCTTACTTTTTCAAGCCATTAATCCCTGAAACTGCATAACTACAAACACTGGGGATATTTCTTTCTTCAGAACCAATCTTACATGCTTGAATTCTGCATTTTCTGCATATGCATTTTCTGCATAACTACAAACACTGGGGATATTGCTTCCTATAATGGATTATAGTTAAAGCTTGATGTGGATGTTGTTGAATTGTTTTGCAGCTTGAATACATATGTATTCGGGATTTTGGATGATGAAATTGGAGGACGCTAGTAGCTAATTAAGTTATTGTATAACATTTTATGTACGTAAGGACAAACATGACATGTATTATTGAGATTGAAGCTTTATGTTAGAAGTTCATGTACAATGGATATGAAGCTTTTTGTGTTTAATTTATGGATTGGATATGAAGTTTCATTAATATTATGAAATGAATTTATGAATCTATTTTGTGTTTGATGATAGAATACTATGTTAGGAAGCTCTAGAAAATGTGGAAAATCTTTGATAGCATTATGGAACAGAAATGTGAAATGCTATGGAATAGGAATTAGAAATCTGGAAAATGTTTCATAGCATTCTAAAAATGCTATGGAAAATGTTTTATAGCGTTTAAAAAACGCTATGGAAAAGTTTTCACAATGTTTCGAAAACGTTATGGAAAGACACTTTCTATAGCAGTTCAGAAACGCTATGGTAGAGGTACTACCTACCATAGTGTCGGTTATTACAGCGTTTTTTATAAAGCTATGGTAGTTTATTATAGCGTTTTTGAAGTGCTGTTGATGTTGATTTGTGGCGTAGTGTCTGATCGTGAAACCAAGTTCCTGAGCCATTTATGGATTACTTTGTGGAGGATGTTTGGGACTGCCTTGAATCGTTGTAGCACTACCCATCCTCAAACTGATGGACAGACTGAGGTGACAAACAGAATTGTGGGGAACATGGTGCGTAGTATTTGTGGTAATAAGCCGAAGTAGTGGGACTATGCTCTTCCACAGGTGGAATTTGCATACAACAGTGCAGTTCATAGTGCCACATGGAAGTCTCCATTTTCCATTGTTTATAATGCTGTGCCTAGCCATGTGATGGACCTAGTGAAGTTGCTTAAAGGTCATGGAGTAAGTGTTGCTGCAGAAAATATGGCTGAAGGTGTAGTAGCTATTAGAGATGGAAGTTAGACAGAAGCTGGAGCTGACCAATATGCCAAGTACAAAGCAGTAGCAGACAAGCATAGGTGAGTTAAGGTGTTTTAGGAGGGTGATTATGTTATGGTGTTTCTGAGGAAGGAGAGAGTTCATGCTGGTACATACAGCAAGTTGAAACATAAGAAGTATGGACCATTTAAAATGCCTAATCGGAGTCCATGGGAATTTCCAATACTTTCAATGTTGCTGACATGTATGAGTTCCGTGAAGATGTAGCTCTTTATCCTAATGATAATTCGGGGTCAAGTTCTTCTGAAGTGGAGGGGACTGATGTAGAACAGATGGTAGAATGGATCGAAGATCAGATGGACCGAAAAATGTAAAAAAGACGCAGCGGTAATTTGCAAATTTGACGTTTGAGTTCAGAATTGGGCATATGATACATTTCCGGAAAGGGAACGACGAGACTAATTAAACTCACATCTTCAGTTGTGATATAGGGGCTATTTTAGCCAAACAACGTCATTTAGGGCCTCAAAATCAATTTTTAAGATTTCCTCATATTTTCGGGATTTTTATTAATTAGGGTTTTTGCTTTCCTTTTTAACCTAGGATTTGCTAGGTATATAAATAACATTTAAACGTTGTATTGGGATTATCTTATATTTTATTCAATTAAATTTGAGAGTTTCTCAACTATTTTCTGGTGGATTCCAGTTTATGTTCCTTTAGAGTTTACGTTTGTAAACTTTGTTAGCTTGTGATGCGTCATTAAATTTCTTCATCCAAACTCACCCTAAAGGAATTCCTACGAGCTCTTTCTTTCTCCATAGATTTAGGAGCTCCTAGTGGTTTCTCTATTCTAGGAATGGGATAACTAGTTTGATTTTTGGACATCATTTCTTAAACTTGACTTAAGAGCTCCTTTAGTTTAGTCAATTAAGACTCCCTAAGACTTATTTATCAATCGCGCTTAAAACTACCTCCCCCGCCTTAAACTTTTACCTTATAATACCCCAACACCGCATATGTTGTTTTGGGGATGTCGAAATTCCTTGAATTTATACAAGATGATGGTCAAAGCATGATTAAAAGCTCCCACGCATGTTTAATGGATTCCAATTTAATCAATTTCCATCTTAGATTTCTATAAAAAAAAAATTCGATATATGCTGGATATAAGTTAATTACGAAGCAGGGATATTTCGCGAAATAGGTGAAAAAGGAAGAAGAAAAAGAGTTCAATCCAATTTTTACGTCGACTCGCTAAAATAGCAATATTTTGCTGAAATTGACGAAGCCATCGATATTGTTTCAGTTCATATATATATGTATTAAGTATAAATCACGTTCTTTATAAGTTTCGTACCAAAGATCTAAAACCTCCCACTCTAGCGTAAGTAAAAGGATCATACCACTAAAATAATAGCACAACTGACAATAAATTTAATGAATTAATAACCAAGCTCAGTCAATTCTTCTTAGGAAAACACATCTGCCAGAGGAAGAATTAGGACGTGGGGGAGTGGAGAAAAATACCAGATCAATAGCCAGCCACGACTTATTTTTTATTCTACTAGGATTTTGGCTATGATTTAGGGTTGGAAAGGTAGTTATCATTAATTTTCTAGGCCAATCTTTATTAATAATTTTAAATATCCTTACTGATTTTGACACTGCACAAATTACTTGTTGCACTCAACTTCTTTATTTTAATGTTTTTGTATTTTTTTTATGAATCAAACTTCGAAATTTACCCTTTAATTTTTAATGGACTGCGAGCCTCTACTTACCATCTACGCATTTATACGCATTTGAAATAATTTATACCCACCATTAATTTAATCTAATGGAGTTAGTTATTCCATATTGTATTAGCTAATAATAGAGGATTTTCACATTTATCACTTTGAATCAAAGCAGTACATAGCAATCCAACAACCAAGATTCCACCGCATTAGGTGTTTCCATTTATTATTATACAAAATTTTAAAGTACGGTAAGAAGCAAATATCTAAAAAAAAATAAAAATAAAAACAAAACGCAAATCGTCTTCTTCTTCCAACCTAATATGCTATTACTTCCTCGACATTAATTCTAAAAGATATAGTCTGTTCAACCTTGATGGATTTTATGCGGATGAAAATTTGATATTTTCGATTCATTATTAATCAAAGCATTTCACGCTTTTATCATATGAAATTAAAATTTATCTTTAATTAATGGATATTAATGTTCCTAAAAAATTTGGGTTGGGAAGGATTTTGAGTTTATACCTTAAAAATTGCTCCAAATGGATCTGCACATAAACGAAAAATGGTAAATGTACTCAAAAAAGAGAACTTAGAAAATGAAGCAAGAAAGGTGAAGATGGAGCAATAAAAACCACACTCAAATTGGATGAATCAAGATGTAATTACATGAGAGAAGAGGGAAAGGAAAGTGCTAGAGATGGGAATGAGAGATCAATGGGTAGTGATCGATAAGGTACTTTGTGTGAAGTTTTTATCTAATACCATAAGACTTATGTGCAGTGGCGTAGCCAGAATCCAACATTAAGGGGGGGGGGGGGGGGGGGGGGGGGGGGGGGGGGGGGGTTGTGGCCTAACCATTTTTTTCTTTTTACAAAATAATTTTTAATTGATGATATTTTTATTTATTGGTTATCACAAATTTACAAGCATGGTTATAAAAAATTTCACTTTTTAATAAATTTCAAGGGCATTTTTTGGTGGTTTCTCAAAAAAAAAAAAAACTGTTTCATGACTTTATTGTTTTTGCTCTATTTATTTGTATAAATCATATACACTATGAATCATAAATTCATACTCTTAAATCTAAGGAAACAATAACTTAAGAAAATTCATAAGATGTACTATCATTGTAAACATTCAGAAATGAAAAAAATAAGTAGGAAAATATAAATTAAATACATAACCCTTTGGAAATATAGAGTAAATACATTTTACAAATATTTGTAGTTTGAAAATAAAAGAAAGAAATTAACAAAAGAGGAAAATAAGGCAAAAAATAGTTACAAATTTAGAAATTTTAAATGTATGTATGGTAAATTAATTAGTGTAGTATCATATATAAAATATATATTTTTTAAATACATCAAAAATTTAATACAAAGTTATAAGAGAAAGTAAAAAAATATGCATTATAGATAAAAAGATCAAAATATATTTATTATTCTATGATAAATAATACCTAATTATTATATATTATATATATAAATAAAATAAATTAAAAAATTGGAGTGGGGGGCCAGGCTCCCCTTGGCACCCCTGGCTCCGCCGCTACTGATGTGGTGTAATTTAAATCTATTAGATTAAATTAATGGTGGATATTATTTTAAATGCGTATAAATGCGTAGAAGGTAAATGTAGAGACTCGCAGTCCTTTCTTAATTTACTTTATTTACATAAATTTAAAATTTCACAATAATTTAATAGTCTAACAATAAACCATCCCCCGACATTACTATTTACTGTCGCCTATTTGTCTTTATATCATATTGCAACAAATTTTTTTGATCATTTACATATGCAATAAAGTGTCCAAATAATTAAAGCAACCTAGAACTGTCATTCTACTTTAATGGCAGAAGCATAATACTCATAATTGTAAAAATAGAAAGCAGGAGAGATATGAAGGGGAATAGTAGAGCTTTTCGAGGAAAAAAGAAGAAGTCCCAAATGTTTTATATAAATAAAAGAAATAAAAATAAAATATATCAAAGTCAAAAGGAAGAGGGGCCGGGGTAAATTTGGAAGTTTGATTTATGAAAAAATAAAAAAACATTAAAGCAAAAAAGTAGAGTGCAGTAAGTATTTTCACTACAAGAAAATCGTGGTTGTCCGACTAGTTTTTGCCCGACGAATACTATCTCGTGGGGAAAGCTCATCTTGCCCGACATATATGCATACTCGCAGGGTAACCGGTTGGCGGGAAGAACAAGCTGTTGGCGCGAAAAATTGAAAGTTGTTACCCGATGATTTGCATCCCCCGTCGGGTAACATTATCAACAACGACGACCAATCGCCGTCGGGTAACACTAGACGTTGACTTTATGTTGGCCGATGAATTATTTAAGATTGCCCTGCGAATTTTGTTCGTCGGGCAAAAGACTAAACACACTAAATACCCGAGACTCTCTTTTCTTCTTCTTCTTCTTCTTCCTCATCTCTGCTTCTCATCGGTTCTCTCTGCTCTCTCTCTCTCCCTCTCACTCACTCACTCTCTTTCTCTACCTATTATTATCATCTCATCACCATTTTCACTACCAATCAAATCCTTTTCCTCTATCAATCATCAAATATCAATTATTAATGTATGAAAATTTTATTTTTTTGTAATTTTGAAATTTTGATTTTTGATTAGGAATTAATTATGTTTTGTGTTGTTGGAATTTTGTAGTTGATTTGAAGGAATACTTATAAAAAGGTATGTGTGTTTACCTCTCAATTTAATTTTGTTAAGAATGTTGGATATAATTATGGTAGGAAATTTTGTATTTATTGTGGAAAATGTGTAGAAATTGTTTAGAATTTGTGGAAATTAGAAATTAGAAAATTTGTTAGGAAAATATGAAAATAGAAAATATGTTATGAAATTAGGAAAATAGAAAATATGTTATGGAATTAGGAAATAGAAAATATGTTAGGAAATTAGGAAAATAGAAAATATGTTAGGAAATTAGGAAATTTTGTTGTAAAATAGGAAAATTAAAAATATGTAATGAAATGATTGAAATTAGAAAATATGTTTGGAAATTAAGAAAAATGTTAGGAAATTAGGGAAATATAAAATATGTTAGGAAATTAAAAAAATTTGTTAGAAAATAGGAAAATATAAAAATATGTAATGAAATTATTGAAATTAGAAAATATGTTAGGAAAATAAGGAAATAGAAAATATGTTAGGAAATTAGAAAACATTTTAGGAAAATAGGAAAATAAAAAATATGTAATGAAATTATTAAAATTCGAAATTATGTTTGGAAATTAGAAAATATGTTAGAAAAATAAGGAAATAGAAAATATGTACGGACATTATAAAATTTAAAACTTTGTTTTATGCCTAATTTATATATGTTTGTATTTGTGAATTTGTTGTGATATTTTTTTTAAAACGCTTTATTTAGTTCTGACGGAGTGAAATACGTTCATATTTCATAACCGTTTATGCAAAGTTAATCGAGTTGATTAACTTCGTATAATGAAATTCAATGAAAAACCTTAGACACGTTTGAGAGTCAGTGAATCGGATTGATTGACTGACTCTTGAATTGTCCGTATATTCGGACAGTTTGGGAGTGCGCAACTATGTGTTGTGTAGTTGGTGGTCTACGAGGTTAGGTTTCGATTGTGGGAAATTCGGTTTGCATCCCCTCAATGTTCTCCGAATGCATACTAGATATTTGTTTATAATATCTACGTCGTGCATTTGGGGAACTGTAGGGAGAAGCTGCCGAAATTTCCCTCGATCGGAACTTAGCCTCGTAGGTCGCAAACTACACAGCACAGAACGTGCACTCTCGAATGGGATAAGGCCAAATCACCGGAGGCATAAGGAGAAGAGTTGCTTTTGATTTTAACTTGTTATATTTACGGGACAATGTTAACTCAATTACTTACGTTGACCCTATGTTGTGAAAGCATGCATAATGGACAGAGGGTGGATGCAAATGTTTGATAGATCTTCTGATCAGTATTTGGATGGGATCGACAACTTCATTGTCTTTGCACGTAGTCATTGCAGTGATACAAGACGTATCAGGTGTCCGTGCCGTAAATGTAATAATTGCATTTGGATGTCGTTGAATGAGGTCCAAACTCATCTGGAATGGAATGAGATCGTACACAACTACACTAATTGGATCTATCACGGTGAAGAAATATTTTCCGTATCGACATCTTCCGTTCCCGGGACCCGTCGGGACGAAAGTGGTTTGGATGGGCGATGTGATAATGATCAAATCGTTAAGTTATTAACTGATGCTTTTCCTACGGCATCAGATGATATGGAAGATGATGCGCCAAGGTTGTAACCCGAAGACTCTGAGCTCCATTATGAGAGATTGTTGAAAGAAGCTCAGCGCGAATTGTACCCCGGTTGTAAATCATTTTCGGTTCTAGGGGTAGTTGTGGAGTTGACGAACATGAAAGTTGAGTATAATCAAACGAACAAGCATTTTGATCATATGTTGGACATTATCATCCGAATGCTCCCTGAAGACAACTGTCTGCCAAAAGATCATTATAGCTCGTTGTTGAAGGGGCTTGGTTTAGGGTATATCAAGATCCATGCATGCAAGAACAACTGTGCTTTGTTTTACGGTGAATTCGAGCAGCTTGAAAAATGTCCCATGTGCAATGAGCCTAGGTTTCAAAAGAACAAGATTCCTAACAAGGTGTTGCGTTATTTTCCACTGAAGCCAAGGTTACAAAGATTCCACATGTCGTCCCACACATCCCGTGATATGAGGTGGCATAAGGATGAACGCATTGATAATGATGTACTGAGGCATCCGGTGGATGGAGAGGCTTGGAAGGAATTTGATAAAATGTATCCCAAGTTTGTTGCGGAGCCAAGAAATGTCAAATTAGGGCTCGCTACTGACGGGTTTAATCCGTTTGGGAGTTTTGCAAAGCCCTACAACATTTGGCCGGTTGTTATGGTTCCGTATAATTTGCCTCGTTGGGGATGCATGAAGAAAGAATTCACAATCCTCAGTGCTTTGATACCGGGGCCCAAATCGCCGAGTAATTCCATCGATGTGTATTTACGACCGTTAATTGATGAGCTCGTGGATTTGTGGTAAAATGGTGTCTGAACATACGACAAATGCAGTGGAGAAATGTTCACCCTACGAGCGGCCGTAATGTGGGCAATTAATGATTTTCCGTCTTATGGTATGTTATCGGGATGGAGCACCAAGGGCTATCTTGCTTGCCCGACATGTGGACTAGACACAACGTCCTTTTGGCACGCATCTAAGGTATGCTACTTGGGTGCGAGAAGGTTTCTGCCCTGGGATCACCGATGACGAATGCAATCTGACTCATTTGATGGTAAATCAGAGTTAAGAGGTCGACCAAGGGAGAGGTGCGGTGATGAGATATTATCCAAACTCAACAGTACACATGAGTTCGTGACAAGAGGATCGAAACTAGCCGAACATGAAAATTGGACGAAAAAACATATTCTTCCGGTTGCCATATTGGTCGAAATTGAAAATCAGACACATCGCCGATCCTATGCACATCGAGAAGAATGTTGCTGAGAGTGTTGTGGGAACGACTTTACCCATTGAAGGCAAGTCAAAGGACACAAAAAAGACTCTTATGGGCATGAAAGAAATAGGGATTCGGCCGAATTTGTGGCCAAAAGTCGTCAATGGAAAATACATCATGGCTCATCCAAGTTATACATTTACGTCGGACAATAAGAAAAAATTCTTGAAGTGGTTGTAGGGTGTGAAATTTCCCGACGGGTACGCCGACAACATATCCCGGAGTGTTAGCACGGACGGTGGGACCATTTCTTGTATGAAGAGCCATGACTATCATGTTTTGCTACAACGACTTATTCTGATTGGTATTCGACCCTTCTTGGAGGTTGAATTTGTTGAGACGATAGTTTATTTGTCTCAATTCTTCCAAATACTATGTGCCAGGTCGTTGGTTAAGGCGGACCTTCAAGCAATTAATGAGGATATTGTGTACATCATGTGCCGGCTTGAGCAAATTTATCCACCTGCATTATATGATGTAATGGTGCACCTACTAATACATCTGCCGGATGAGGCAAACTAGCTGGCCCAGTGCATTATCGTTGGATGTACCCAATCGAGAGGTATAACTTATCCCTGCTATTTGATAATATTTCCTTACTATCATGTACATATATATATATATATATATATATATATATATGTGAATCTTAATGTAAATTTCCTTGCAGAATGTTAAGTACGTTTAAGCGATACGTTTGGAACAAGACACGTCCCGAAGGCTCTATAGCCGAGGCGTACATTGCAAATGAGGCACTCACATTTTGTGCAATATACCTTTGAAATGTTGAAACTGCCTTCAATAGGGCGTCTCGCAACGACGATGGTGGCCAATATCCTGAGACCCTATCTGTATTTGTCCAACCCGCACGACCATTCGGCACTGGTCCAATCTTGGAGCCGTTCATCAATACCGACATGGAGGTGGCTCATTGGTTCATTCTTAACAACTGTGATGAAGTCCGGCCCTTCCACGAGCATCACGAGGCGTTGATGAAGGCCCAATTTCCTTCTAATTGGGAAGAAATGGACAAACAAATGTTTCCTCGTTGGTTTTCCCAGCATGTAAGTCAAATATTTTATTTCTAAATTTCTTAAATTGGTTTTAAGCTTACCTATTTCGTTTCTTGTGTGTATTTTACCAGATGGCACAGCTGAAAGATGTCAACTCGCCAAATTTCAATACATAATTAATGTAGCTGGCCATTGGCCCATTCCGAGGAGAAACGTACACTGGTTGTCATGTTAACGGAGTTAAGTTCGTATGCACAGAACGAGACGACAAGTTGTCTACGCAAAACAGCGGGGTCTTCGTGCCGGGGGATGGGGAAAATGCTGATATGGGTTTCTACAGCAAATTGTTAACTGTGGTTAAGGTGTTATACGCCGATCGCAAGGAAGTCGTCTTGTTCAAGTGTCATTGGTTTGATACGAACCCAAGTATCCCAGGCAGTGTCATCAAAGATCAGTTATATACTTCGATAAACACAAACACCCGGTGGTTTGAGAGTGATCCCTACATCCTCGCTAGTACGGTGAAACAAGTATTCTATGTGGATGATCCAAAAGCAGGTGGTGGATGGAGAGTAGCTGAGATGGTGAATCATAGAAACATTTGGGACTTGGATGACCGATACCATGAAGAAGATGGGGAAATAAACGATGAGCAAATCATTTACCAGGTGGATTCATCGGCATCCACCCAAAACGTGGATGGAGTTCGGACCAATGACATCATCCCACCAATTGCGATTGATGACCTTTTTATTGATCTGATGGAATTAGAACAAATTGAAAGTGATTTGGAGGAATCAATTACTGTACATATGTAGGATGACAAGCGTGATTGGGAGGGGGAAAGCGAATCCGAATGAAAGTTGTAATTTCGAAATTTCATTCATATATGAAATATGCATCTTCAAATCAATAAATTTTATTTATATGTATGTTGTATGATTTCATTCAAAAAAATAGTTTTTTTACTTTCTTAAAGTGAGGAAACCATACATGCCCTCCACAAAATACGCAACTTCAAAATAAATGAAGGTAAAAGATTTAGTCAAATATTTTGATGATAAGTCATGAAGGTCAATTTGATAAATCATGAAGGTCAATTTGATAAATCATGAAGGTCAATTTTTACTTTTTAATGTAATGTGAAAAAAATTGAACCCAACATTCATATTGACCAAATAAGATACAACAAGTTTTTATAAAACATTTGTATTTAAAATGTGTTTTGGTAATATTTTTATAAACAATTAGTTACTAGATTAAATTTACATTTATTTAATAAACAATTTGTTTAAATTGATTTTCCCGACGGTTATTACACCTGTTACTCGACGGATCGCAACAATTTTTGTTACCCGACGGATACGTACATATTACCCGACGACTATATGTAACACTTTACCCGACGAATATGGTACGAGTTACCCGACGGATATAAAAAATTAGTGTTACCCGATGGGCACTTAACAGTTTACCCGAAGACCGCCTCCGCCTGTAATTACTCGACCGATATATATATGAATATTCGTCGGGTATGATTTATTTAGTAGATTAAAAACTTTACACTTTTTTTACACAACTTTTTTAAAAACTTAAAAATTGAAACTGACCGATCTAACCGTCTACATTTATGGTAAGTACCCATAGATCGCCTACGCGAAAAATTTCCCAAATTGGAAGTCCCGGGATTAGGTAACGGTGCGCGACGATTCAACGGTTACACAACGTTTCTTCATGATCGGACAGCTTGAAATCCTCAAAACATCAAGATTTATGACGAGCGAGATCTAGGCACGTAAAACCACAAGGTGAACAGTTAGATTGCTCAAATTCAATCGTTTGAATATCAATAGAACCCAAAATTCGGAAAATGTATTGAAGTTTTCCTCAAGAGTTTAAACTCCTTGGCCAATATGCTTGCTTTCCGATTTTCAAAAACTTCAAAATTGAAACTGACCGATCTAACCGTCCACATTTATGGTAGGTACCCATAGATCTCCTATGAGAAAAATTACCCAAATTGGAAATCCCGGGATTAGGTAACGGTGCGCGACGATTCAACGGTTACACAACGTTTCTTCACGATCTGAGGACTTGAAATCCTCAAAACATCAAGATTTTCGACGGGCGAGATCTAGGCACGTAAAACCACAAAGTGAACGGTTAGATCGCTCAAATTCAATCGTTTGAATATCAATAGAACCCAAAATTCGAAAAATGTTTTGAAGTTTCCTTCAAGAGTTTAAACTCCTTGGGCAATATGCTTGTTTTCCGATTTTCAAAAACTTAAAAATTGAAACTGACCGATCTAACCGTCCACATTTATTGTAGGTACCCATAGATCACCTACGCGAAAAATTTCCGAAATTGGAAATCCCGGGATTAGGTAACAGTGCGCGATGATTCAACAGTTACACAACGTTTCTTCACGATCGGACGGTTTGAAATCCTCAAAACATCAAGGTTTTCGACGGGCGAGATCTAGGCACGTAAAACCACAAAGTGAACGGTTAGATCACTCAAAAGTCAATCGTTTGAATATCAATAGAACTCAAAATTCGAAAAATGTATTGAAGTTTCTTTCAAGAGTTTAAACTCCTTGGGCAATATGCTTGTTTTCCGATTTTCAAAAACTTCAAAAATTGAAACTGACCGATCTAACCGTCCACATTTATGGTAGGTACCCATAGATCGCCTACGCGAAAAATTTCCCAAATTGGAAATCCCGAGATTAGGTAACGATGCGCGACGATTCAACGGTTACACAACGTTTCTTCACGATCGGACAACTTGAAATCCTCAAAACAACAAGATTTTCGACGGGCGAGATCTAGGCATGTGAAACCACAAAGTGAACGGTTAGATCGCTCAAATTCAATCGTTTTAATATCAATAGAACCCAAAATTCGAAAAATGTATTGAAGTTTCCTTCAAGAGTTTAAACTCCTTGGGCAATATGCTTGTTTTCCGAGTTTCAAAAACTTAAAAATTCAAACTGACCGATCTAACTGTCCACATTTATGATAGGTACCCATAGATTGCCTACGCGAAAAATTTCCCAAATTGGAAATCCCGGGATTAGGTAACGGTGCACGACGATTCAACAGTTACACAACATTTCTTCACGATCGGATATTTTGAAATCCTCAAAACATCACGATAACGATAGATGGGGCTTTAGGCATGTATAACCAAATTTTGAACGGTCCTGATGTTACTTATACTGTCACCAGACTTGGCTTTCAGATTAATGCCAAAAACGGCATTAGAAAGGTCATGCCCGACGGATATTTTAAAATTTCCGTCGGGTAACTATAATAAAACGACCAGTTTTGAAAATTTTCAAATTTCCGCCTCATTTTTCCCGAAATCTCAAATTTCCCGCTTGGTGTTACCCAACGGATTACTGACCGGTTATATTACCTGACGGATATTTTAAATGTTACCCGACGAACCCTGCGCCTAAATTTTCTCGGATTCTCAAAAGTACCGCATTTTGTTGCCCGACGGAGTATACAGGTATTACCCGACGGATATCCGACCATTATCCTTACCCGACGGACTTCCCACCTAAATATTCGCGGATTCTCAAATTTACCGCCGAATATTGCCCGACAGATATGTTTAACATAACCCGACGGATTTTCAAAGATGTTACCTGACGGGCACTTAACAGTTACCCGACGATTGTATTTAATAGTTACCCGACAGATATATGACACGATACCCGACGAATAACCACCGATTTTTAATGCCTGACATATCATTAAAGTGTTACCCAACGCACGCATCCGTCGGGCAATACCAATTAGATACATAAATCAGACCAACTCTTCTTCTTCTTCCTTCTTCTTCATTTTCTGAACTTTCCTCTGACCCGAACTTCGTTATTTCTCTTCCCGTTTTTGCTCAACCTTTCCAAGCTGCCAACTTGTCTTGCTCTCCCTCAAGCCGCAACCCAAGCAGTCAAGGACATCGTCTCCCCTTATCGAGGTTTGCCGTCGCCGCCGCTCCCCTTGTTAATGTTAATGTTAATTTTGATATATTGTTTATTGTTAATTTGGATTTATTGGTTTATATTGGTTTATTGTTTATTGGTTTATATTGGATATATTGGTTTATTTTTAATTTTAATTTGAAAAAAGAATTTATGAAATTGGATATTGTTATTGTTAATGTTTATGTATATATATTTGGATATATATTTGTTATTGGTTTATTGTTATTGTTAATGTATATATAATAGTTGAAGATTTGTTGAAATTTTGATGTTTGGTATGCTTTTGGATATGAAATTTATGTGAAATTTATGAATTTTGGGTATTTGAATTTTAAAAACAAATTTGGGAAATTTTTATATGGTGTAGTATAAGTGAATTTTGGCAATGTGAGTTTTATAAATTTTTAATTTGTGAATTTTAGGATTTGGATATTATTATTATATGTTTGGATTAATATGTAAGCTTGATTTTGGTCCCGAAATTTGGATTTAGAAATTTAGGTATAATGTTGTGAATTTTTAGTTTAGTACGTTTGGATTAATTAGTTTTTTAAGTTTAATTTTCGTTTGTGTTGGATTTATTTAAAAAAATTAGAATTTGGTGGTTTTAGTTTTTAGATACCAATTTACTAATTATTACTAAAACAAATTATTGCTTTATTTATTTATGTTTATTGGAATTATAAAATGTTGGTTAATTTTAAATGTGATTTTGTTTTTATTTTTTGAATTTAATATTTAATATTAAAAATGTTTGGTTTTTTTTATTTAATTAAAAGTATGTTGGTAAATTTTATATTAATTAATTTATATTTGTTATTGTAGATGTCGCATCGCACCTTAATCATGTCTAGGACTCGCCCTTGCCCTGATCCCGTTGATGATCATGAGCCGGAGGAGGCAGCCCCTGACTCGGTTGCCTCAACAGCGGCGTCGGTTTAGGCACCGCTGTCGATCTATTAGCGACCTGGTGCCCGATCGGCTCGTCGACAACATAACAAGAAACGGGGGGAACCCCGTACCGACCCCCATCCCTCATAGGACGACGTCGGAGCAGACGAAATGGGGCCTAATGTCGGAGCACTCCCTATGGGTAAGTTCATTATTTTATTTATTTAACCAACCGTTTTTATTTGCTACTCATTTTATTTCCTAATGTTCATCGAATTTGCAGGTAGGTCGGTGAATGTGCGCGGGATAAACCGAGGTTTGGCATCACATCAGATGCAGGACAACAAATGCAAAGATACTGGTGGCGCACGTGCCGCGCCTCCGGTCCGCGCCGGTCAAAATTCACAGCCTCCTGGTTTATGACATTGGTGCGATTCTTCGCACCAAGTCATTGATGATGGGGGAGACTTTCAGAACCCAAACCCCAGAGGAGATCACGCGTTGTTGGGGAGAGTTATCGGTATGTTTTTTTTCCCATTTTTAACATTAATTTCATATTTTTTAATTATTTTACTAACTTTAATAATTGATTGCAGATAAGTTTTGAGTTCGATTTGGAGAACGTCGAGCTCAGTAAATACCTGTATCACCACTGGCAGTTACGGTACGCCGACTGGAGGTACGAGCTGCACAAGTACTTCTTGACTTGGCCTTCTCCGGAGGAAGCTCGGGCAAATCCTCCGGAGGAGTTGGACGGGGCGAAACTGCCAGGGTGGTTGTGGTTGTGCGACCATTTAGTGTTCCCCACTTATCTGGTACATATTATCTATCTAATTAATTAAATTATTTAATTTTTCCATTTTAAAATCTAATTTTTGGTTTTACGAATGAACAGCGGAAATCGATTGCCAACACATCGAACCGGGGAGCGAAGAATTTCAACCATCACGGGGGGTCGCGATCCTTATCGGCCCGGCAGGAGGATCCGCGCCTCGCCGAGTTGATGTTCCCAGAGGTGGATGCCTGGGGTGTAACAACTCGGAATTTTAATTATTGGGTTTACGCAATTATTTTTGTAAAATGACAATTTTACCCTTGGTCGGTAAAGGGCTTGGAAATCAAGTTTTGTTTCGAAACACTTTTGGTGGTGTTTTGGATACCGTTGCGTAGGTCTCGAACTCACGAGTTCATAGACAGGCGGTACGCAGGAAACGGAGTTCGTGGACGAAAGTTATGGGTCTAGATGTGCAAGGGCATTTTGGTAATTTTGATTTGGAAGAAGATATTTTAACCCAATCATTTTTCATCTCCATTTCATTTCCATCTTCATCTCCTTTAACAGTCATCTCTCTCTCTGAAACATACACAAACACACGAACCCGTGCGAAAACCCATCGGAAAAACCCATAAAGTCAACTTTGAATTCAAGGCTTTAGCTTCCAGTTTTGATCAACTAATCGTATTCTACTCCTTCCCACGATCACAACCGTACCAACCATCGAAGGAGAGGACCACGGAGGAAGCCGAACCGAGTATAGGAAGTTTTGGATCTTCCGATCGATTTTCCGACTTACACAGGTACGTGTTTGATGTTTTAAGGTCATATTTGGATTCCTGGGTTCGAGTTGATAGAGTTAGACGTAAAATTTGTGTAAAATGGTTGATTTTTGAGGAAGTTGTAAAGCTTGGAGTTTCGACCGGAAATGGGGGATTCCGGCGAACCAGACGGCGGCGGAGGTGGTGGTCCAGTCATCTTCTCCAGCCAAACTCCGGCGACGGCGATGGCAGTCCGGTCGTCTTCTCCGACAAGTCACCGGTGACCGGTCGGGTTGAGTTGAACCGGTCGGGTTGAGTGAACCGGTCGGGTCGAGTTGGATCGGGTCAGGTTGAGCCGAACTGGGTTGGACCGGTCCAGGCACGTGAACACTGTAGTAGGCGCGTGACCGGCGCGTGAGGGCGCGTGTGCTGACCTTTCGGCGGCGCGTGGGGCCGAGTCTGAGGTCATGGCGGCGCGTGGTAACTAGTTTTCGACGTTCCAAATCTGTTGGTACAGGTTTCAGGTTGATCGGACGACGTTTAGAGGTCGCTTTGGGTGTCCAAAGTTGCTGTGTTTTCTAGAAACAGCATGGGTAGACTTCCCGAGGTTTAGGAAGTTGTTATATAAGAGTCTTATTACTAGCTGGTAATCCCGATTGTTATTTTTGATAGGCGATATTGTTCCGGGAACCTCAGAGGAACGAACAAGACGGGATTGAGCTGACTTGAACAGGTTGGTGAGTGGACTTTTATTTTATGAACTGAAATGCATGCATCAAAATATCTTTGTGTAAATACTGTTATGTATTGTGGCATTGAATTTCTGAATTTTAGAAATGATTACTAGACACATGTTTTCCACTATTTCGGTTAAAGTGTGATTTGAGAAATATCATGGTTTTTGGACTCAGTTTTGATATCGTTTTGACGTGGAAATTATTGAGTCAATGATTTGGTTTTGACCCAGTTGTATGAGTTTATCGGATTTGGTCATTTTGAGGGAGGCTAGGACCCGGGACGAGGATCCGTTAATAGCGGTGAACCCGGTGAACCTCCAAGATAAACATTGATTTGAGGGAGGCTAGGACCCGGGACGAGGATCCGTTATTAGCGGTGAACCCGGTGAACCTCCAAGATAAACATTGATTTGAGGGAGGCCAGGACCCGGGACGAGGATCCGTTATTAGCGGTGAACCCAGTGAACCTCCAAGATAAACACATTTGAGGAGGACCAAGATATGGGATTAGGATCCGCTGTTGGCGGTGAACCCAGTAAACCTCCAATATAATTGGTGATTGATTCTCCGACTAGCGTCAAGAGTTTTGCTCCGTTGGTTTGTTGAGTGCTCCGACTCTGGCATCGTGGAGTTTTGACTCCGTCGGGTCGCGAGGATGTTTATGCATAGTACAGAGAGTTGTGATACAGGACTAGCACACCCCAAGGGATACCCTGGTGGCTAGTGGATGTGTCGGGAACAGTGGATTTGAGATATTATGTGTATAGGTTGAATTAAATGATTTTGAACTCCTTTGAGGATGATTATCAAACCAGACTGTGGATCACAATGTGTTTTCCTTATATGGATTTTGTGTGAGTCTTACTAAGTGGTTTTAAAGAGAAATGCAAATTCCGGTGATTTAAAGATGATTTTTTTATAGCATGAACTGTTTATGTGATGCATGCATGGTTTTATAAATTTAGGGGGGAAAAGGTAATATTCCTTTGAAAACGATTTATAAACGATTATTTTTGTCCACTCACAACTTTTGTGTTTAAACCCCCTTTAGGCAGTAGAGTTGACGAGGACATTTATCTCAAGGCAGAGGCTTTAGCACTTTCAGTTACGCTGTGTAGTTGTACTTGAGTAGGATATCTAATTTGTACCTTGATCCTACTTAGACGCTCTGATATTATATTGTATTTGGTTGGTAATTACTTACGGGAATTTTAAGTGCTTAAATCCCTTGTCTGACAAGAGAAAGTATTTCTTATTATTATAATTTGTAAGGATTGAAGGGTATTTGGGAACTTTTCCTTAGGTTGTCAGACGGGATCAGGATTCTTCCCGGGTTTCGAGGGGAAATTCGGGACGGGTCCTGACAATTGGTATCAGAGCACTAGAGGAGAGAGTTCTGTTGGCCACATTTTTGCTAGGTGGTTCTGCTTACCACTGGTGGCACTCATTGGAGGTGTCAGGCTGGAATGTCCATACACTTACTTGGCAGACTTTCCGGGAACGCTTCCTGGAGCAATTTTATCCTCGCTCACACCGGAATGTTAAGGAGGCCGAGTTCTTGCATTTACAGCAAGGAGACATGACTGTGGCCCAGTATGAACAGAGATTCATAGCGCTGAGTCGCTTTGCAACGATTTTGGTGGCGACCGAGATAGACAAGTGCCACAGATTTGAAAGTGGACTGAGGAGTGAGATTCGGTCAGCAGTTACGTCTATGGATCACACTTCCTTGAGGACTTTGGTTGATGCTGCAGCCCAAGTAGAGTTGAGTTTGGGTTTCCCAATTCCACAGCAGTACAGTGGTTACAGGAGACGTCGAGATCACTGGACTGCCGGAACCTCTAGTCAGGGACCATCCAAAAGAGGCAGTCATAGTTCTGGATCTTCTGGGAATGCGAGATCTAGTACAGGCAGTGGCGGAGCTGGTCAGGCACGACAATCTTATGCACAGTCTAGCGGTGCCTCAGTGCAGTTCAACAGAAGACAGGGTGGCAGATCTAGTGGCTTCAGTGATTCCAGTTGTTATTTCTGTGGGGAGACTGGTCACATCAAGAGATTCTGTCCACAACGTCGTCCGGGCAGTAGTTCCTTGGGTCGTGGTACGACTGATCCTAGCCCGAGGACAGGACAGATGTTTGACACTGCAGCTGGGAGTTAGTCCATTTCAGTGGGGCCGGTAGAGCTAGTGGGACTAGCAGGGCTAGAGGCAGGTATGGGGATCGTGGTCGATCTTCGGGTACACCAGCTCGAGTTTTTGCCATGACGCAACAGGAGGCTCGAGTAGCACCGGAGGTGGTCACGGGTACATTATCTATTTTCAACCGCATTGCTTGTGTTTTATTAGATCCCCGGGCAACTCATTCTTTTATTTCTCGGGGTTTTACATTGTTTACGGATAGAGAATTGTCCCCGATTGGTTGGGACATGGGTATTAGTACTCCTACCGGGGATATGTTAGTGGCGAACCTCGTGATTCGCAGTTGTCCGGTGATGGTTGAAGGCCATGGTTTGGAGGTAGATTTAATCCCCGTAGATATTTTTGAGTTTGATGTGATTCTGGGGATGGATTGGTTGTCCAAGCACCATGCCTCCATAGACTATTACGACAAGACAGTGGTTTTCCGGAGTCCAGGATTACCAGAACTTACATTTCGGGGAGATCGTAGGGTACTACCCTTTGGAGTGATATCAGCGTTGATCGCTGAGAGATTGTTGAGAAAAGGTTGTGAGGGTTACTTGGCTCATGTGTTTGATTCTCGGGATACTCCGATGAGAGTGGAGGATATTCCAGTGGTGAGTGAGTTCTCTGATGTGTTTCCAGATGATCTTCTAGGATTACCACCTCACCGGGAGATTGAGTTCACCATCGAGCTTTTGCCAGGTACTCAACCTATCTCACAGGTACCGTACATAATGGCACCGGCAGAATTGCGAGAGTTAAAGACTCAGTTGCAGGACTTGGTGAATATGGGATTTATTCGCCCAAGTGTTTCACCATGGGGTGCGCCGGTATTATTTGTGAGGAAAAAGGACGGTGGTATGAGATTGTGAATCGACTACCGGCAGTTAAATAAAGTGACGGTACAAAATAAGTATCCTCTGCCAAGGATTGACGATTTATTTGATCAACTGCAGGGGGCAAAGTATTTTTCAAAAATTGACCTTCGATCCAGGTACCATCAGTTGAGAATCCGGGAAGAGGATGTTCAGAAAACAGCTTTCAGGACTCGATATGGTCATTATGAGTTCCTGGTGATGCCCTTCGAGTTGACTAATGCCCCGGCAGCGTTTATGGATTTGATGAACAGAGTATTCCAAAAGTATTTGGATCGGTTTGTGATTGTGTTCATCGATGACATCTTGGTGTATTCGAGGAGTGCCAAGGCACATGAGAAGCACTTGAGGTTAGTGCTGAATATGCTTAGGAAAAAACATTTGTTTGCCAAGTTTAGTAAATGCCAGTTTTGGTTGACCGAAGTCGGATTCTTGGGTCATGTGATTTCGGCTGAGGGTATCAGCGCAGATCTCCAAAAAGTGGAGGCAGTGGCAAACTGGGAGCAACCGAGGACAGTGACAGAGGTGAGGAGTTTTCTGGGTTTGGCAGGATATTATCGGCGGTTCATAGAAGGATTTTCTATGATAGCAGGCCCATTGACTCGGTTGACTAAGAAAGGAGTCAAGTTTGACTGGGATGCTGTTTGTGAGCAAAGCTTTCAGGAGCTAAAGAGAAGGTTGATTTCTGCTCCAGTATTAACCCTTCCGGATGGTAACGGGGGATTTGAGGTATATAGTGATGCATCATTGCGGGGTATAGGCTGTGTGCTGATGCAGCATGGGAAAGTGATAGCGTATGCTTCTAGACAACTTAAACCCCATGAGATGAATTACCCCACACATGATTTGGAGTTGGCTGCAATGGTGCATGCACTGAAAATATGGAGACATTATTTATACGGGGATACGTGTCGGATCTTCACCGACCATCAGAGTTTAAAGTACTTGTTCACCCAGAAGGATCTGAATTTGAGGCAAAGAAGGTGGCTTGAGCTGATAAAGGATTATGATTGTACTATTGAGTACCACCCAGGAAAAGCCAATGTTGTGGCAGATGCCTTGAGCAGGAAGTCTATGGGTTCTTTGGCCCATTTGCATACAGTCTACCTACCGTTGCTGGTAGAGTTCCGTAGAGCAGGGATTGTACTGGACATGGATAGCCAGGGGGCTTTGTTGGCTAGTTTCCATGTGAGGCCTGTTATGATTGATCGGATTATTGAGGCTCAACTCCAGGATCCTATAATGTGCATTATCAGGATAGAGTTGGAGGCTGGAAACAGGCAGGATTATGCGGTTAGGGATGATGGAGCATTGGTTAAGGATGGACGGTTGTGCGTACCGAATGAGCTGGAGCTAAAGAGGGAAATTCTTGATGAGGCTCATAGTTCGGCTTACGCTATGCATCCAGGAGATACCAAGATGTATCATACCCTAAGGAAACACTATTGGTGGATTGGGATGAAAAGAGAAATTGCTGAGTTTGTGAGTAGATGTCTGACATGTCAGCAAGTGAAAGCGGAGAGGCAGAAACCCTATGGGACACTGCAACCATTACCTATCCCAGAACGGAAGGGACATGATGGGATATAGGTAATTGTTGATAGACTTACGAAGTCTGCACATTTCTTGCCAGTGCGAGAAGATTTTCGGATGAGTCGGTATGCCAAATTATTCGTGGATGAGATCATACGGCTGCATGAGACTCCAGAGTCTATTGTTTCGGACAGGGATACTAGGTTTACCTCCAGGTTTTGGCGGAGTTTGCAGAAGGTTTTTGGCACTACATTGCATTTCAGTACAGCCTTTCATCCTCAGACGGATGGTCAGTCTGAGAGAACAATCCAGGTTTTGGAGGATATGATGAGGGCTTGTGTACTACAGTTTAAAGGGAATTGGGATTCACACTTGTCTCTAATGGAATTTGCATATAATAACAGTTACCAGTCGAGTATTGGGATGTCTCCTTTCGAGGCACTGTATGGGAGGTAGTGCAGAACACCTTTGTGTTGGAGTGAAATAGGTGAAAGAAGAGACCTTGAGTTTGAGGTAGGTGACTGGGTGTTCTTGAAACTATCTCCATGGAAAGGAGTGGTACGTTTTGGTAGACGAGGAAAACTGAGTCCTCGTTACATTGGTCCGTATGAGATTTTGGAGAGGATAGGACCAGTGGCATATCGTATTTCTTTACCCTCAGAATTATCCAGAGTTCATGATGTCTTTCATGTATCTTTGCTCCGGAAATATCTGTTTGATGAGTCTCATGTGTTGGAAGAGCAACCACTTGAGCTGAAAGACGATTTGACGTTTGAGGAGCAACCGGTGCAAATTCTTGATTGGAAGGAAAAGGTACTTCGCAGAAAGACTATTCCTCTAGTTAAAGTGTTGTGGAGGAATCATAACGTGGAGGAAGCCACGTGGGAAACCGAGGAACTAATGCGGGCACAATATCCTCATTTGTTCCATGGTTAAGAATGAATTTCGAGGACGAAATTTCTTAAGGAGGGTAGATTGTAACAACCCGGAATTTTAATTATTGGATTTCCTCAATTATTTTTGTAAAATGACGATTTTACCCTTGGTCGGTAAAGGGCTTGGAAATCAAGTTTTGTTTCGAGACACTTTTGGTGGTGTTTTGGATACCGTTGCGTTGGTCTCGAACTCACGAGTTGGTAAACAGGCGGCATGCAGGAAACGGAGTTCATGGACGAAAGTTATGGGTCTAGATGTGCAAGGGCATTTTGGTAATTTTGATTTGGGAGAAGATATTTTAACCCAATCATTTTTCATCTTCATTTAATTTTCATCTTCATCTCCTTTAACAGTCATCTCTCTCTCTGAAACATACACAAACACACGAACCCGTGCGAAAACTCACCCGAAAAACCCATAAAGTCAACTTTGAATTCAAGGCTTTAGCTTCCAGTTTTGATCAACTAATCATATTCTACTCCTTCCCACGATCACAACCGTACCAACCATCGAAGGAGAGGACCACGGAGGAAGCCGAACCGAGTATAGGAAGTTTTGGATCTTCCAATCGATTTTCCGGCTTACATAGGTACGTGTTTGATGTTTTAAGGTCATATTTGGATTCCTGAGTTCGAGTAGATAGAGTTACACGTAAAATTGTGTAAAATGGTTGAGTTTTGATGAAGTTGTAAAGCTTGGAGTTTCGGCCGGAAATGGGGGATTCCGGTGAACCAGACGGCGGCGGAGGTGGTGGTCCGGTCATCTTCTCCGGCCAGCCTCCGGCGACGGCGACGCAGTCCGGTCGTCTTCTCCGGCGAGTCACCGGTGACCGGTCAGGTGGAGTTGGACCGGTCGGGTAGAGTTGAACCGGTCGGGTTGAGTGAACCAGTCGGGTCGAGTTAGATCGGGTTAGGTTGAGCTAGACTGGGTTGGACTGGTCCAGGCACGTGAACACTATAGCAGGCACGTGACCGGCGCGTGAGGGCGCGTGTGCTGATCTTCCGGCGGCGCGTGACGGCGCGTGGGGCCGAGTCTGAGGTCACGGCAACGCGTGGTAACCAGTTTTTGACGTTCCGAATTTGTTGGTACAGGTTTCAGGTTGATCGGACAATGTTTAGAGGTCGCTTTGGGTGTCCGAAGTTGCTGTGTTTTCTAGAAACAGCATGGGTAGACTTCCCGAGGTTTAGGAAGTTGTTATATAAGAGTCTTATTACTAGCTGGTAATCCCGATTGTTGTTTTTGACATGCGATATTATTCCGGGAACCTCAGAGGAACGAACAAGACGGGATTGAGCTTACTTGAACAGGTTTGTGAGTGGACTTTTGTTTTATGAACTGAAATGCATGCATCAAAATATCTTTGTGTAAATACTGTTATGTATTGTGGCATTGAATTTTTGAATTTTAGAAATGATTACTAGACACATGTTTTCCACTATTTCGGTTAAAGTGTGATTTGAGAAATATCATGATTTTGGACTCAGTTTTGATATCGTTTTGACGTGGAAATTATTGAGTCAATGATTTGAATTTTGACCCAGTTATATGAGTTTATCGGATTTTGTCATTTTGAGGGAGGCTAGGACCCGGGACGAGGATCCGTTATTAGCGGTGAACCCGGTGAACCTCCAAGATAAACATTGATTTGAGGGAGGCTAGGACCCGGGACGAGGATCCGTTATTAGCGTTGAACCCGGTGAACCTCCAAGATAAACATTGATTTGAGGGAGGCCAGGACCCGGGACGAGGATCCGTTATTAGCGGTGAACCCAGTGAACCTCCAAGATAAACACATTTGAGGAGGACCAGGATATGGGATTAGGATCCGCTGTTGGCGGTGAACCCAGTAAACCTCCAATATAATTGGTGATTGATTCTCCGACTAGCGTCAAGAGTTTTGCTCCGTTGGTTTGTTGAGTGCTCCGAATCTGGCATCATGGAGTTTTGGCTCTTTCTGGTCAAGAGGATGTCTATGCATAGTACAGAGAGTTGTGATACAGGACTAGCACACCCCAAGGGATACCCTGGTGGCTAGTGGATGTGTCGGGAACAGTGGATTTGAGATATTATGTGTCTAAGTTGAATTAAATGATTTTGAACTCCTTTGAGGATGATTTTCAAACCAGACTGTGGATCACAATGTGTTTTCCTTATATGGATTTTGTGTGAGTCCTACTAAGTGGTTTTAAAGAGAAATGCAAATGCCGGTGATTTAAAGATGATGTTTTTATAGCATGAACTGTTTATGTGATGCATGCATGGTTTTATAAATGGAGGGGGGAAAAGGTAATATTCCTTGGAAAACGATTTATAAATGATTATTTTTGTCCACTCACAACTTTTGTGTTTAAACCCCCTTCAGGCAGTAGAGTTGACGCGGACATTTATCACGAGGCAGAGGCTTTAGCACTTTCGGCTACGCTGTGTAGTTGTACTTGAGTAGGATCACTCATTTGTACCTTGATCCTACTTAGACGCTCTGATATTATATTGTATTTGGTTGGTAATTACTTACGGGAATTTTAAGTGCTTAAATCCCTTGTCTGACAAGAGAAAGTATTTCTTATTATTATAATTTGTAAGGATTGAAGGGTATTTGGGAACTTTTCCTTAGGTTGTCAGACGGGATCAGGATTCTTCCCGGGTTTCGAGGGGGGACGGGTCCTGACATGGGGCCAGGTGTACGCTGGACGGGGGGATCAAGAGGCTAATCGAATTCACGTAAGTATATTTTTTGAAGATTAAACATTTTTTTTGAATTTAATAATTATATTTCTAATTAATATTTATTCGAATTTGTAGGATGCGATGCAGTAAGACGTCCAGCAGACAAAAGTTGAGCTCACCCAACATCATCCGGATGTGCCGTTGGAGCAGCAGCTCCCTAATGTCGATATGACGATCGCTATTCTGGAGCGGCAACTTGGAAGGCGCCTAGGGAGGGTCGTTCGGGGGGCGGGCGACGGGATTGTGCGGGATGTCTCGACTCAGTCGTCATCTTCATCTCGGATAGGCAATACCCAGGAGACGTCGGACCGTATGAGAAACCTCGAGGCCGAAAATGCTATGATCAAAGCCCAATACGCGGAGATTCAAGTCCAAAACCAACAAATCAAGAGCGCCCTTAACAACCTCCTTCAATGTTTGGGTGACCGTGGATTGGATGGCATTTTCGCACCGCCCAGCCAACAGCCCCCTTAGGATCCCAGCTACTTTGACCCTTCGACTAATTGTTAGAGTGTACTATATATAAAATATTTTTGTAGTTTTAATGATGTCAAAAAATTACATTAATTTTTTTTAATATTAATTTAATTTAATTTTGATTCTTTTTATTAAAATTTTTAATTAAAATTTTTATTTTTTATTATTTAATTAAATATTTTATTAAAAATATATTTTAAATATGGAGAGGTTGCCCGACGAACAGTCATTCCATCGGGCATACAAACGGGATTTTTTAAAACTGTACCCGACGAAGAGGGACATGTTACCCGACAGATGTGTAACATGTTACCCGACGGGTGTGTAACACGTTACCCGACGGGTGTGTATAACGTTACCCGACGGGTGTATATAACGTTACCCGACGGGTGTATATAACATTACCCGACGGGTGTGTATAACGTTATCCGACGGGGTGGATATAACATTACCCGACGGGTGTATATAACGTTACCCGACGGGTGTGTATAACGTTACCCAACGGGCTTGTAAACCTCCCCCGACGTATATTTAAAACCTTACTCGACGAATTTTTGAAACCTTACCCGACGGTAATATAATGTTGACTTTATGTTGCTCGACGAATCCGTTAGCGACGAACTATACCGCCGGGCATTATGAAATTACTCGACGAGGATACTGTGCTTGTCGAGTAATCTCAAAGCCCGAATGCGATAGCCCGACGGCGAGTCGCCGTTGTCAGTGTTACTCGACGGAGGTCTTACGTTGCTCGACGACATCATTTCACCGGGCAACTTGAATTTTGTTGTAGTGTTTGTGAAGTGCCAAAATCAGCTCGCTTAATATTTTGGTTTAGTCTGAAATATACACAGCAAAGACTTGTAACAACATACAACAACAATGTCCCAATTTGACTAGGGAATATAGTGCAAGCACGTATTATATGTATAAGTATATAACCATACTATTAGTGTGCTCTCCTCTGTAGGTATTTCTTTTCCTTATTTTTTATTTTTTGAGAAAAATGAAAGAAATATCAAAAGTAGAAGACAAGATTACAACGTGGATCCACTAGGAATCTCTAAAATTACTACAATCATACATTCGTACGTTTTAGAGGCCCCCAAAGTTTGGGAAATTACAAAATCTAATACACAAATTCAGTTGCTGCTGGTATAGCAATCTTCATCAACTAGATCAAACATTCATATATATATATGATCAACCATATAGTACATATATAGCACCATCTAAATATCAATAGGGTTTCTCTCCAATATAGTTCCCTGCTGGATAATAGCTACATATGAAGAGCTCCCCTGATCCATTCTTGCAAACCCCACGCGCACACCCGACGCGCCGTGTGTCCTTCCACACAATCTGTGTATAATGCCCACACATCTCCCCAGCCTTGCAACTATTCGTCCTATAATCGTAGAACTTCTTCTCTTTCGACCACGACTTCACCGCAAACTTCGCTCCCCACGGCTCACTCCCGCCGCCCCAGAAGATGTTCTCCCCGTACGGCCCCTGCGAGTGAACCATCTCGCATTCTGAACTGCTCGCTAGCTCGTTCGCGTAATTCCAAGCATACATTGCTAGCTTGTCGTCCCACTGCAAGGGTGGCAGCCCAATTTTTTTGCGCACATTGTTGTGAACCTTCAAGTAGTCGCGAGGGGTTGCGGTCGGGGTGCGATAACTAAAAGCTTCTGCCACCTCCAGCAGCCATAGATTGATGCAGACAAAAGTTAATGTTGATACTCTTACTATGGTTGCCATTGTTGATGATGTTGTTGTGTTCTTGGAATGATGATCGATGCTCTTTGCATGGATTTGCATGGTTTATAAATAAGCTGGTCAAAAGCCTCACAAGGTGATTGAATCTGGGCCGTCGATCTTTCACAATAAGATAACTGAATAATTACTGTTAATTAGTTTGTCGTGGACGTCCTAATAAGGAGCTTGTTTATATTATCTTAGAAAATGTATAGTTAATTTGTTGAGCAGTTTAATTTAGTGCGTTATAGTAGTAAGTTATTATAACAAATTTACGCCTTCCCAAAGTAGAGGTTTAGGGTTTATGCGGTGGCCGGGGGTTGAAACTGTAACTGTTATATATGTTTTTTTCTTTTGTATGTCAGTTACTGATTAGTTTGAATCTCATTTTATAATGTTTTTCTTTTTGGATATCTGGAGTGTTGAATTCAAATATCATTTTCATAAAGAAAAAAGTACAATACTTCATATCCCATCTAAGTGGTAACTCCTAATACCATTATTTCGATTTATCGAATTTTTTGTGTACATATATCATAATCGGAACCGTTCATTCTCTAAATCATCATTTCAAGATTGTGTTCGTAAAAAATCAACAAGATTGGAGGTCGTTTAGTTATTCATATGTATCAAATAAATCAACGATTTTGGTTACAATTAAAATTCTCATGGCGAACCGTCTATTTAGTTGATAGATATGAATAGCTAAATGACTTGTAATTTGGTTGATTTTTTACCAAGATGATCTCTTGATCATGACTTATGTGTTATTAAGTACTTAATTTTTCAACAATAATTTACTTTTACATGCAGATTTTTATGATAATTCTGGAAGGACTAATGTGGCTAGAGTCAGCACTCACCAGGGGAAAATTTAAGCATTGTAATGTCACTAAACCATATCGTACATGGTATGGACGATATAAGTTCCATTTTAAACATCCAGGCACTTATTACTTCACCAGTATAAAAGCAGAACAATATAATGAAGGACAAAAATTAGCTGTTTGTGTTCAATGGCGGGATTAGAATCTAATTTGTAAAGGGAAGGGTAATTATCACTACAAGAAAACGATCTTGCCTTACGACTTTATTTCGTCGGGCAAGGGAGCACATTTGTCGGGCAAAACAAAAACCGACGAAACTTCGTTGGGCTTTGCCGTCGGGCCAGATGTTGCCTAACGAAAAAAATAAGTTCGTCGGGCAAACCCTCAACTAGCCCGACAAACGCAAATTGGTCGCGAAGAAGTCGTCGGGCAAAAGCAGTTAGTCAACGCGGGTTTGCCCGACGGAAATTAAGGGTCGATCGGGAAAACCTGTTCCATATACGGCAAAGTGCAGATTTGCCCGACGAAATAGCACGGTTCGTCGGGCAAGCCTTGAATTTTAGAATTTTTTTTAATAATATATATATATATATATATATATATGTAATTAAAATAAATATATTTTTAAACAAATATAATTAATAAATAAAACGAATAAAATATAATTAAAAAAAATATTTCTACAAATTAATGTTTTACATAACTAAAAATTACAACGTCCTATATATCTAAGTGTTCGGCGGTTGGTCGAGGGGCTGGGCCGGGTGTTGAGCCTGCATTTGAGCCTGCTGTTGAGCTTGCTCCAGGACGTGCAATCATCACATCAATCATCATCTGGAGGGTGGTCCTGCTGCTGAGCTTGCTCCAGGACGTGCAATCATCACATCAATCATCATCTGGAGGGTGGTCTGGACGTTAGCGTAGTTGGCCTTGACGTTCGCGTAGTTGGCCTTGACGTTCGCGCAGTCGGCCTGGACATTCGACAACTCGGTCTGGAGGTTCTCGAAATTGCTCTGGAGCTCCGCAAACCTCTGGCTCTGCTCGTTGGCTCCCCAAGAAGAATTCGAAGAGCCACTCGTGACATCCCGAACTATTGCATCTCCCACCCCCCGAAACATCTTCCTTAGACACCTCCCCAGGTGTCTCTCCAGGATCTCCATCGACCTAGTGGGATCCAGTAACTACTGCGCCAACGGGACGTCAGGTTGTTGCTACGATAGGTCAGCCTGTACAACATCCATGTCTTGATGCATCCCTGCCTGCAAATTCGAATAAATATTAATTAGAAATTTAATTACGGAAATTGAATCGAACATTTAATATGCAAAAAAAAACTTAGGTAAATTGCGTCAGCCGCCTCGTTGCTGTGGCCAGTGTTGACTTGCCCCCAGACCTCCACCTCCAGCCACATTGAACCTTGTTTTCTTCGGTCTTCGTGTCGGTGCGCAAAGGCTCGGGAGCCTCCATGGTGGTTGTATTTCTTCTCCCCCCGTTTTTTTTTGTTGGCGGTCGATTTTCGCTGTTCATTAGTAAAAACAATCATTATATTCAAATTGGACATTAAATCGAAAATAATGAAAAAATTCTTAACTCCGGCATGTACCATATACTTGGGGGTCTCGAAATAGGTGCACAACCACTCCCATTCGGGCAACTGACCCGCCTCCGCCAACTCGGATGGAGGATTCGCAAGGACTTCCGCTAGGGACCTCCAGCTTAAGTAGTACTTATGGAGCTCGTACTTCCAGTCCTTGTACTAGTTCTGCCAGATGCTGGCGAGGTACACATTAACGTTGGCGTCTTCCTGGTCGTACTCAAAATTGACCTTCAATAAAATATTAAGTTAGTAAAATATTTAAAATAATGAAAATAATGTTAAAAAATGGAGAAATACTTACCGATAACTCAAACCAACAATCCCTCTAGTGGTTGTCCTCGAGCTTCTTGAACGTCGACCCCAACATCCGGCACTTTGTACGGACAATAGCACCAACGTCGTGTGCCACTAGGCTGTGGATTTTTTGGGATGCTTTTTGTAGATGAGGCATGTAATCCACCGGATCTTTGCCTTCGTTGTCCGGAAAATTCGCTGCGATGCCAAGCCCCTGTTGATCCCGCGCCTGTTCACCGAAGGCACTGCAAATAAGAGAAAAATGAGTATAAATATGAGACAAAAACAAAAATGCTTTTTTAAATAAACAAAATAGTCAACTTACCATTGGGGATTACTTTGTCCCCATCTTCCGGTTCGGCTGATTCGGCGACCTGTGCGGGCTGGGCGTCGGGACGTGGTTCCCTCCTTTTCTTGCTATGGTGTTGACGGGGCAATCGCGCATCGGGGCGTACAGAATGCGAGGTGTCGACGAGGCCTTGAGTGGACTCAGTCGTGGAGGCTACCGTGGCAGGGGGTGTCTCCTCCTCCGCACGGTCATTAGCGGGGACAGCGCAGCGGGTCCTGGAAGTGATAAAGGGGGCGCGGCGACATTTACAATATGAAATTCAATATTAATTCAGATAACACCAACATATTTTAAATTTTAATAGTAAATTAAAAAAAAACCAAAATTTTTTAATTTTAAATAGTAAATTCACAAAAAATAAAATAAAACCATCTAATTTTAATTTTTAATAATAAATTCACAAAAATGAAATAAAACCACCTAATTTTAATTTTTAATAATAAATTCACAAAAATTAAATAAAACAACATAATTTTAATTTTTAATAATAAATTCACAAAAATGAAATAAAACCACATAATTTTAATTTTTAAATATAAATTCACAAAAATGAAAGGGAATTTAGCATGGATATCCCTTTCTCACAAAAAACATCCTCTAATATCCCTTTCCTAACATCTTAACAATCTAAAGGTAATTGGGTTTTGGCACAAGTTGTTCGATTTTGAAGGAGAAAAGAGGAGGAGAAGAGAGAGAGAGGGGGAAGAAGGGATATTTTAGAGACTTTGCTTGGTGATAAATGGATATCAATGCTAAATTCCCAAAATGAAATGAAATTTCCTAATTTTAATTTTTAATATTAAATTCACAAAAATCAAATAAAACCACCTAATTTTAATTTTTGGAAAAAATTCACGAAATTCAAATGAAATAAATACAAACCAAAATTGAACCTAAGATAAACGAAAATTAATCTAAAATACTAAATCCAAACAAACTTAAACCTAAATTACTAACTTCCAAATTCACAAAATTAAACCTAAATTACTAAATCCTAACAAACATAAATCCAATTCCAATATTACTAAATCAATTCCAAACCCAATTTGAATTCCAATTGCATGATTAAACTAAAATTACAAATTTCAAATTTCTCTCCTAAATTCACAAACAAATTAACAAAACCAATCCAATTAACCTAGACAGCAACAAACCCATTCCAAACATACAAATTCAACCAACCAATTCAACCAAAATTACTAAATCCAAACATACAAATCCAAGAAATTCAACCAAACATATATACAAACCCAACAAATTAAACCCAAATGAAATGAAAAAGAAAAGCCAGGGAGAGATGGAGGGAGGGAGAGAGGGAGGGAGTGTGACAGAGAGAGAGAGGGACTCCGAGAGATTTAGCTGCACCGGTTGTGCGAGAGAAAGGGAGAGCGAGTGAGAGGGAGAGGTTGTGCAAGCGAGAGAGTGGCTGAGCGAGCGAGAGAGTGGCTGTGCGAGAGAGGATTTAGGTTTGGTTGTTTTAGACAGAGAACAGGGACGGAGCAAATGAGGAAGAAGGAAGAAGAAGAAACGACTTTGCGCTGTTTTAAGTTACTGGAAGACTTTGCCCGATGAACACGTCGTCGGGCCGCGAGAGTCGTTGGCAAGGGTTTACAACTTCGTGGGGCAAAAAGAGGCTGCAATTTTGATTCGAAAATTTTGGTGGGCATTTTGATTTTTCGCGAACAAAAATTGCGCGAGTTCTTTTAACTTTGCTCGACGAAAAGTGTACATAGCCCGACGACATTTTTTAGTTTTTCCCTACGAAATTAAAAGATTCGTCGGGAAAACTTGGTTTTATTTATCAAAATATGGGTAATGTAAAAACTAGGCCCGACGATTGAATTTCAAGATCGTGACCGTTCACTTTGTGGTTTTATTGGCCTAGAGCCCCACCGTAAAAAATCGTCATGTTTTAAGGAGTTTACCTGCCTAGACCGTTCCCTTTTTGAATTTCAATACGTTTTTCGAAGTTTTGATTCAATTGATATTCAAACGATTGAATTTGAAGAAATTGATTGTTTAGTTTGTGGTTTTACGTGCCTAGACCGCGCCCATCAAAAATCGTGAGGATTTGAGAAGTTAAAGTTGTCCAATTGACAAAAAATATTTTGTAACCGTCGATTTGTACTGGACCGTTACCTACTCCCGGGAAATCGAAATTTGTTAATTTTTGGGTTAGGCGATCTATGAGTACATACAATAAATGTGAACGGTTAGATCGACTAGCGAACGTCCACCGAATAGAGGACAACTTTGCCCGACTACTGTACAAGTATTCTTCCGGCAAAGCTTCTGACCCACAGAACATTTCTCAAAGTTCTATACACTATTTTTTCAACCAAATTAATTTTGCAACCATTTCCAACCCTTGTAATTGCATTATTGCTGGGGAATGACCTTTTCCTAAAGAACATGCACTGCTTTGCGGATATTAGATACTGCATTGCCAAGTCATTATGACTGTTGTCACTTCAGGTATGAATACGAAGAGTTATAATTGATATATAGGAACATGATTAATGTCTCTTGAAGACACTTCCTCTGTTTTTTTTCTAGCTGAGGCTGAGAGCATACACACTTGAAATTTTGAAACGCACCCACCTTGAAGCTTTCGAATTTAAAAAATGGCATCTCCTCACCATAAATTACATAACCGGTGAACGTTTTCCACCACTCCTCCCCATTTCTTGATGTTCATTCCAAAGGGTTCCTGTAAACAGAGCAAACTTGTAAGTACCTCTCTTTCTCTCTCTGTCTCTCTCTAAATGTAGCTGCTTAATTTGATCTATATATAGAGCTACAGTCATGCATTCATAATTTGGAAGTTGTTTCTACAGTTAGATGTCCATAATTTTTTTCATGGTTCGTGTTTTCTTAGCTTCTATTTCCTAAATTGTAAATTTTATTTATTCTTTTGTCATGGAACCCATGGAACCTGGTAGAATTTAGACTTGAGTATGAAGCCAACTTCCCATTTCCACGCATGTATCCCTTTTAAATGGCAGAGTTTAATTTTGGATATTTAGTGTTGTGGGTCATACAGTTGCCTGTCGAAGTGTATAATACGTCAGGCAACTTTCTGACCCACTAGACATTTGGTAATTTTCTGAAAAATCTTAAGTGTTGTATAACATGCGTTTGATTACAGGCCATTCTTTGCGATGTTGTTATTTGCTATAGGACAACTTACGAACTTCAACTGTTTTCAAATCTTGGTTATATATCCTCGTTAATAGCTCAAAGATTTAGTTTGATTCCAAATTCCCATGTAAGCATAATAAATCTAAGTCCATTTCTTGACATATAAATCTTAAAAAACATATATACATTAATTTAGAACTTAATTGAAACATTTACAACATTAAATCTAAGTCTATTTGAATACATTACTCATACATACAAAGAAAATATGGTCGCATTGTAATACTATATTATAAAGAAGATAGTGATTCTGCCATTAACAAAATTGTTCAACTTTCTTTACAACTTTCATTCAGTGTCGAATTCGCTATCCCCCTCCCAATCACGCTCAACATCCCAGATGTGCACACTACTTGTTTCCTTAGAATCACTTTCAATTGGTGGAAAGGGCCCGAGATCAATAAAAATCCCATCAATCACAATTGGTGGGATGACATCATTGGTTCGTACTCCATCCACGTTTAGTAGGGTGGATGCCGAGGAATCCTCCTCGTAAACAATTTGGTCATCGTCTGTTTCCCCATCAGCTTCATGGTCTCGGTCATCCAAATCCGATATATTCCTTTGATTTACCATCTCAATTACTCTCCAACTAGAACCGGCTTTTGGGTCATCCTCATAGAATACTTGTTTCGCCGTACTAGCGAGGATGTAAGGATCACTCTCATACCACCGGGTGTTTGTGTTGACAAGCACAAAAATTATCTCGGATGACCCTGCTTGGGATATTTGGGTTTGTGTCAAACCAATGACACTTGAACAAAACGACTTCCTTTCAGTCTGCGTATAACACCGAAACCATACTTAACAATTTTTCGAAGAATCCCGTCACAACATTTCCCCCCTCCCCCAGAACGAAGACCCAGCTATTTTAAGTAGACAATTTGTCGTCTCGGTCTGTGCACATGAACTTAACTCAATTAACGTGACAACCGGCATACGTTTCTCCTCGAAATGGGCCAATCGCCAGCTGCATTAATTCTTGATTGAAGTCCGGTGAGTTGCCATCTCTCTACTTTGCCATATGGTAAGATACACACCATAAATGAAATTGGTCAACTTAAAACAAAAATATGAAATTTTTGAAAATAAAATATTTGGCTTACATGTTAGGAGGACCAACTTGGAAACAGTTGTTGGTCAATTTCTTCCCAATTCGAAGGCTATCGGGCCTTCATCAACGCCTCGTGCTGCTCGTGGAAGGACCATACTTCGTCACAGTTGTTTAATATAAACCAATGAGCCACCTTCATGTCGCTATTGGTGAACGGCTGTGGCACCGGACCAATGCCGAATGGTCGTGCTGGTTGGGCAAATACAGATAGGTTGTTGGGGGCGTTCATCACCGTTGTTGTTCCGCTGGGCCCTATTGAAGGAAGTTTCAACATTCCGAAGGTACATTGCACAAAACTTGAGTGACTCATTTGTAATGTACGCCTCCATTATAGTGCCTTCAGGATGTGTCTTGTTGTGGACGTATCACTTGTACCTACCTAACATTCTGCAGGAAAATAGACATTATGATTCACATATATTAAAAGGATAGCAAAGAATAGTACCAAAAGTAGGATACCTCTCGATTGGGTACATGCAACGATAATGCACCGAGCCAACTAGTTTTGCCTCATCCCGCAAATGTATTAGTAGGTGCACCATCACATGTAACGACCCGTATTTTTGAATTAGTGAATTTTCGTAATTTATTTTAGAAAAGGACAATTTTAACCTCGGGGTTCCAAGGTTACTTTTAGTTTGGGGAAACTTTTGGAAGTTGTTCTTGAACCGTTGCGTAGGTCTCGAACTCACAAGTTCGTAGATAGGCGGCATGGGGAAATCGGAGCCCGTTTGAGTGATATATGGGTCTAGAACGTGTAACGGCATTTTGGTAATTTGAGAGTTAGATATTTTAAAAGTAATCCTCTCTCTCTATTCTTTTCCAGAATTTTCAGACCTCTTTCTCCTCTCGATTTTCTTCCCCTTCCTATGACCACACAACCACACACACACAAAACCATTATCAATTTTGTGACCTTTTCCAGTAAAACTAACATCACTACGACCTTCCTCTCAGTCTCATGAACTCATACATACCTTCTTTGAGCCGTGAGGACCTTGGTGGACTAAGGATTGAAGCTCGGAAGCAAGGCCAAGCCTTCTAGCTCAATTTCCGGCCAACTAATGAGAGGGTTCTTAGTTTTGACTTCATATTTGGATTCCTTGGCTCGAGTAGTTGGATTTACATTATTAGAACATTGAATTTGGTTGAGAATTGAGCAAGGCACTATAACGCCGGCAGCAAAGAACAAGGGCGAGTGTATTGTGCAGTCGCACATTGGGGGGGGGGGGGGGGGTTGGGATTAAGTTTTTAAGACTCGGAAATATCGGATAATAACGTTTCTTTCAATTTCCCCGAATTATGAATTTCAATAACGGTTTTAATTGACTTGGGCATAAGCCGGTTATGAATTTTTGGTTTAGGCCCGATTTACTAGATTTTGAAATGATTTTGGGCCTCAAACTTGGTTTCATGGATTTGATTTCTATTAGACTTGAACTTATTGTATTTTGGCCTCGGCCATGCATATGGTTTTGGGCTTAGGACCGGGATTTCGATTTATGGATTTTGGGCTTTGGCCCAGGTTTTCTATGATTTTGGCTTAGGCCAGGTAAAAAGGATTTTGATTTTGATTTCAAGTTCACCCTATGGTTTTTCTCCGTGTTTACCATCCCCGGTATCATGGTATTTTTCCGACACATGACGTCGAGGTATTTTCCGACACATGACGTCGAGGTATTTTCCGTCATATGCCCGTCGAGGGTTATTTTTTTCCGACACATGACGTCGAGGTATTTTCCGTCATGTGCTCGTTGAGGGTAATTTTCTACGACACATAACATCGAGGTATTTTCCGTCATGTGCTCGTCGAGGGTTATTTTCTCTGACACATGACGTCGAGGTATTTTCCGTCATGTGCTCGTTGAGGGTTATTTCTACGACGTATGACGTCAAGGTATTTTCTGTGATACGCTCGTTGAGGCTGTCTATGCATAGTACAGGTTTACGTCCGCATATCTTTGAGGTATTTTCGGATAAGTGGAGAGTAGGTCCCCCGGTTGGACCTCTCAGTTTCTAGCCATTTCTTTGAGGTATTTTTCGCAGTGGTCATGCGGGCTTGTACCCGGATTGGACGGCCCCGGATATCGAGCCACGGATTGAGACTACACTAGGGGGATGGTGGAATATTTTTTTAGTATTTATGTCCAGGTTTTCTTACGATTTTAAGCTTCTTCGAGGAGGGTTTTCAAAACATGGTCGTGGATCACGAGGTGTTTTACATTGTACGATTTTTACGGGTCCCGCCAGGTTTTAAATTAATAAATAGATTTCTGGTAAGTACTTTTGTGATTATTTTATTTAGCTAGCTAGTTAAAAAGGATTTTAAATTATGCATGAATGGTTTTACTTGGAGGGGAAGTTATGTTTTTCTCGGAAATTTGTGCTTTAATTATTATCATTTTTATCCACCCACACTTTTCATTGTTTTACATCCCCTCCAGGCCGTCGAGTATGAAGAAGGCACATCTCGAGGTGGAGGCATCAACTTCCAGCTGCGCTACTACCTACGATCTCCGAGTAGGTTTTGTTAGGCTTTTGCTTTTATGTTTCCAACCTAGTTGCTATGATAAAACATTTGGGATTGTTTGTAAATTATTACGTAGATGGGTTATCTTGGACCTAGAGTTGGTTGGATATAATTTGATCTTGACTCTTTGGTTGCTAGTTTAGTATTTGAATCCTTCATCTGACAGGTGGAAAACAGTTTGATCGACCATATTATAGGGGAGATTTTGCCTGATTTTTGGAAAAATTTCTCTCAGAGTAATTATGGAGTAGTAAGGGTATTTCAGGAATTAAATTGAGGTATCAGGGATTGTCAGACAGGAGCAGGGCTTTTAACGAATTCCGAAGGGAAATTTGGAATGGGTCCTGTCAACTTGGTATCAGAGCTCTAGGTTTAAATTTCTGCAGACCGCACACTTAGTGTGAATATTATTGGTGGTACTGACGAATTATGTTTCTTTTCAACGAGATTCCTTCAAGACGTGTACCTTGTCAATGGTCTGGAAATGAGGAAGAGGAGGAACACGTTAGGGGTGGATTGGACCTCGTGATAGAGCTTGACCTTAGACATACACTGGATTAGTTAGGTTGGGTGATGCCTACTATTTTACAGAGTAGGGGCACTTATGAGGTTTCAGATAGAGCGAGCCTAGATGCTGGGGGCTACTGTGTTTACGGGCGAGTTGGGCCCAGCAGACGCAGATGAGTGGATTACTCGTCTGGTGCGAGTTTTTGTGGTCATGAAGTGCCCTCCGGGCGACTGGTGCGGTTGGCCACATTTCTGCTGAATGGCCATGAGTACTGATGGTGGCACGCTCTAGTGATGACGGGCTGTGATGTCCATACTACTACCTGGGAAGCCTTTCAGGAGTGTTTTTTCGATTAGTTTTACCCCCGATCTTACCTGGACGCCATGCATGTGGAGTTTTTACAGTTGAGACAGGGAGATTTGACAATTCCGCAATATGAGAAGATGTTCATAGTCTTGTCTCAGTTTGCTCAAGCCCTGGAGGCCAATGAGGCGGACAAGTGCCATCGGTTTAAGTAAGGGTTGAGGGATGAGATCAGGGTGTTGTTACTGCTGTGGAGTATGCTTCTCTGAGAGCTTTGTTGGACGATGCTGTTAGGGTGGTGATGAGTTTTCTAGCTAGGAATCAGCTCAATGGGTTCAGGCGACATTGGGATCGCCTGAGTGTCGGAGCCTCGAGTTAGGGACCATCAAAGAGAGACAACTTTAGTTCTGGATCATCCGGGAGTGCCAGATCTGATTCAGGCAGTGGTGGAGCCAGACAAGGAAGTTCCGGAGGTTTTATGATGGGACTGCAATTATCAGCTCAGTCGAGTGGGGCCTCGGTGCAGTCGAACGAGAGATAGAGGGGCCAGGGGTGATCTTTTGGTACTAAGGCCCGTGTATTTGCCATGATGCAGGAGGAGGTCCGAGCTGCATCGGAGGTGTTCACTGGTACGTTATCTATCTTTGATCATGATGCTTAAGTTTTAATAGATTCCGGAGCTACACATTCTTTTATTTCTCGGGATTTTATACTTGTAGCCAATAAAGAGTTATCATCGATTGGTTGGGATTTGGGTTTTAGCACCCCCACTGGAGATATGCTAGTGGCAAACCTGGTAATACTCGATTGTCCAGTGGTAGTGGGAGGTTATGTGCTGGAGGCGGACTTGATTCCCTTGGATGTTTATGATTTTGATGTGATTTTAGGGATGGATTGGTTAACTACGCATCATGCCTCTATAGATTGCTTTGATGAGAAGGTGATATTCCGGAGTCCGGGTTTTCCAGAGTTGACCTTTCAGGGAAACCGGAGAGTGCTTCCCTCATGTGTGATTTCAGCATTAACGGTCGAGAAGTTATTAAAGAAAGGTTGAGGGGGGTATTTTAGGTCACGTGATTGATTCTCGGGATACTTTGCTTAGATTGGAGGATAATTTTCTGGTAAATAAATTTCCAGATGTTTTTTCGGAGGATCTTTCGGGGTTGTCTCCTCACCAGGAGATCGAGTTTACCATAGAGCTTCTTCCAGGTATCCAAGCTCTATCACAAGCACCATATAGGATGGCACCGACAAAATTGAGAGAGTTAAAGACTCAGCTACAGGATTTGGTTGATATGGGGTTTATTCGACCAAGTGTATCACATTGGGGTGCACTGATGTTATTTGTGAGGAAAAATGATGGTAGTTTGAGATTGTGTATCGATTACCGGCAATTAAACAAGGTTACAGTGCGGATAAGTATCTTTTGCCAAGAATTGATGACTTGTTTGGCCAGTTAAAAAGGGGCGAGGCATTTTTCGAAGATTGACCTTAGGTTTGGGTACCACCAGTTGAGAATCAGGGAAGAAGACATACCGAAGACTGCTTTCAGGACACGTTATGGGCATTTAGAGTTTCTGGTGATGCCCTACAGATTGACCAATGCACCAGCGGCGTTTATGGACTTGATGAACAAGGTGTTCCGACGGTATTTGGATCGGTTTGTGATTGTGTTTATTGATGATATTCTATTATATTCGAAGAGTACTAAGGCACATGAGAAGCACTTAAGGTTGTTGCTGAATACTCTTGGGAAAAAACAATTGTATGCCAAGTTCAGTAAATGTCTGTTCTGGTTGACCAATGTGGGATTTTTGGGTCACGTGATCTCGGTGGAGGGTATCAGTGTGGATCCTCATAAGGTAGAGGTAGTAGCTATTTGGGAACAACCGAAGACAGTTTCAGAGGTGAGGAGCGTTCTGGGCTTGGCAGGGTATTATAGACGGTTCGTAGAAGGATTCTCTACTATAACTGGTCCATTGACTCGGTTGACTAGGAAAGGAGTGAAATTTGAATGGGATGATGAATGTGAACAGAGCTTCCAAGAGCTTATGAGGAGGTTGACTTTTACTCCAATTTTAACGCTTCTAGATGACAGTGGTTTCGAGGTATACAGCGACGCTTCGTTACGGGGTATAGGCTGTGTGTTGATGCAGCATGGAATGGTGATTGCCTATGCCTCTAGACAACTTAAAACCCATAAGATGAACTACCCTAGACATGATTTAGAGTTAGCTATAGTGGAGCATGCACTGAAGATTTGGAGACACTATTTGTATGGGGAGACATGTCGAATCTTTACAGACCATCAGAGCCTGAAGTATTACTTCAACCAGAAATATTTAAACTTGAGACTGAGGAGGTGGTTGGAGTTGATCAAGGATTATGACTGTACCATTGAGTATCACCTAGGAAAGGCTAATGTGGTGGCAGATGCACTGAGTAGGAAGTCCGTGGGTTCCTTGGCACATCTACGCACTGTTTACCTATCGCTATTAGTGGAACTCCGTAGATCGGGGGTTGTATTTGGTGTGGATAACCAGGGACCTTCACTGGCTAATTTTCATGTGAGACCAGTTTTGATTGACCGAATTATTGAGGCTCGACTCCAGGGGTTCGACTTTTTGTGTCATTAGGATGGAGTGGGAAGCTAGGAATAGGCAGGACTATGCCATTAGAGATAATTTGAGCTTTGAGGAACAACCAATGAAGATTCTGGATTGGAAGGGAAAAGTATTGAGCAGAAAGGCTATCCCCCTGGTTAAAGTTCCGTGGAGGAATCATAACGTGGGGGAAGCCACTTGGGAGCCCAAGGCATTGATGCAGGCCTAACATCCACATTTGTTCCAGTGACAAGTACGAATTTCCAGGACGAAAATTTCTTTAAGGGGGGTGAGTTATAACTACCCGTATTTTTTAATTAGTGAATTTTCGTAAATTATTTTAGAAACGTACAATTTTATCCTTGGGGTTCCAAGGTCACTTTTAGTTTGGGAAAACATTTGGAAGTTGTTCTTGAACTGTTGCACGCGGAAATCGGAGCCCGTTTGAGTGAGATATGGGTCTAGAAAGTGTAAGGGAATTTTGGTAATTTGAGAGTTAGATATTTCAAAACTCATCCTTTCTATATTTTTTCCAGAATTTTCGGACCACTCACTCTCTCCTCTCGATTTTCTTCTCCTTCCCGTGACCACACAACCATACACACAAAACCATAATCAAATTTGTGACCTTTTCCAGCAAAACTAACATCACTATGACCTTCCTCTCAGTCTCACGAACTCATACATACCTTCTTTGAGCTGTGAGGACCTTGGTGGACTAAGGATTGAAGCTTGGAAGCTAGGCTGAACCTTCTAGCTCAATTTCCGACCAACCAAGGTGAGCTTTCTCTATTTTGACTTCAAATTTGGATTCCTTAGCTCAAGTAGATGGATTTCCATTATTAGAATATTGATTTTGGTTGAGAATTGAGAGAGATATCGAGGTTTGAAAAACCAGCCGAAAATGGCGAATTCCAGCCGGTGACACTGTAGCACTGGCAACGTAGGACAAGGGCGACTGTATTGTGCAGTCACGCAGGGGGGGAGAGGGGGACTCCCGGGCTGCCACCAGCTCATGGCGGCTCGTGGGGCCTTTCCCCGAGCTCCGGTGACTTGAGTGCCCCATGCTTTCGACATTCGGACCTTTTGGCTCAGGTTTCGGGTCAATCGGAATTCGTGTAGGGCATGTTTTGGACGTCCAAAGTCACATTAAATGCGTTAGAACGCGCTTGTTGACATACCCCGACCCGGGAATACCTCGAGGACACCGAAATCGAGGTATGATGGCCGACAACTGAACGGTGACTTCTAGATGACGAAAGGAAAAAGTAAAAACTGTGCGTTTTAGGAGGTCGAGTGAAAGGTAATTGGTAAGAAACAACAAGAGATTCACCACGACAGCGGAAGCACAGAGCATAGTATACTATTTGATGATCATAAAGTTAAGCAACTACCTGAGTTACCCCGATTTCCTTACACACTCGAACAGCTAGTGTGAATGTCAGAGCGGCAACCGAAAACTCCTCGATAAGCGTGAAGCGCCACAAATACCTGAGGGGTACAAAAACAAAAGGTTGAGTAGACCTAACTATTTATTTCAGTGTAAATCATGAGTTGAAAAAAATTTTAACACCTCAGTTTTAAAAAGAAACTTAATATACCAACAATGCACAAACGATAAACATGCACGTTCTATGAGGAGTAATTACAAAATAATATGGAGTCTCAAAAAATCCCAAAGCAATAAGTATAGTACGTATAACCCACTACATGTTATGCTCTTAAGTCGTTCGAGTCATGCGCACATGACAGGCTGGGTATCTATGATTCGCTCGTGTACCTCGACCACGTGAAAGCTGGGTGCTAAGCACCGTCACCTCCTGTCCCCTAGAGCTCGGGGACAAGCAGGTGCTATTTAATTAGTATTCAAGCGAGTGCGGGTGATCAATCACGTGGAGGCTGGTCTGTGGCCAACAGACGGGTACAAAGATACCAACAACATTTATGTGGGTACTACACGTCTCATGTGTAACACGCGTAAATCACAACTCTTATAGTGGTAATCCACTAAAAAAAAAAACAGCGTTTGATAAAAATAGAATTGGATTGAGGTTAAAACAATGAGAAAACCAGTTAGGGATTCGATGTTCACCGCTAATCTTCTTCCTTAAGCAAACGACATGCACAATGCTATAAAACAGATTTTAGATGCTCATGTTTGTCAACCTAAAGAAATGATATCTACTCTTTAAATTATTGATTCGCCTAAGCAACAAGTTAGGCATGGGTATCTATGCTAACTCTTTTCATTCTTAAAGTATTTAGCATGGTATCTACTAAGTTGCACTTTAAGAACGCATAATACAATGGAAATCGACAAACACACAACTCCTAGAACATGGTATCTATTCTAGTTATTCATGATGATTAATTTCAAGAACTTATAACTAGTTCTTTTGTTACTCTCATAGGCACAAGATTCGGTCATCATAATTTAGCTATGTAACAAACTCAATACACAGCATGCATATGGTGATCAAATATAACATAACGTATGTAAAGAGTAAAATATAATCTGAAATTAATCAATTAAGCATCACAAAATTAGTTTGCAGCAAAGGCATATCGAAATCCTTGAAGAAACATGATTAGGGCTTCAATCGAGCCCTAACTAAAGTACTTAGTTACCCATAATTAAAATAGAGAGCAAGAACATAAAAAAACAGAAAATAAAAAGAGGAAGAAGATAGCTCTTTGATGATGTGTTGGTCAGCCATAATGATTGGATGACGCCTTGACGTTTCTCCTTGCTTCCTAAGCCTTTTAGACCTTGGAACCTTGAAGGATGGAGCAGAATGCGATGGTGTGGCTGAGTCCTTTTGTGAGAGCTTCCAACGTTTTTGCAGTTTTCTTTTTCGGAGAAAAAGAGACGTTCCAAAGTATCAGCTAGAGAGAGACGTTTTTTCACTTTTTGTATGGGAGAATGACTCTTTGCTGGCTACCTCTTTGTCTTCCGTCACATTTTCCCCTTGTGCCATGTATGTGTCTGCCCCTTTGCTACCCAGAATTGATGTGAGTGTTAATTTCCTTAATGAGAGAGAGAGACGTTACCGTTTGCATTCGCTGCTCAATCAATCCTCACGTTGTGGCTGCTCCTCTCCCTTTATTATTTGTTTATCTTCCTTTTTCTGATTAAAACGTTTCTTCCCGTAACCTTAATAAACTAGGCCTCTAGTCGTCTAAGCCCGATAAGGATTAGAAAACTTGAAATAGAAGGAATGCTGAATTCCAGCTCAGCCTGACCTTGCTGTACTAAAACGGCCATAACTCATTCTAGACAACTCCAATTCACAAACCGTAAAATTCTCTAGAAAATAGACTTCCGTATCTTTCCAAAGATATATGGCCCATCAGCTAGTTCTTCCCGAGCAGGTGCAGTTAAATTTGAGAAGTTGACACATCTGCTGAAGTCTGTTTCAAAGTTTCCTCCTTAGATTTCCAAAACAGCACACATTAACTCCTTTTGTAACTTTGCTTCCAAAAATCCTACAAAACACGAAAACAAGCTAAGTATTAAGAAAACATAGGAAACATCTAAGAAAAGCATAAGAAAACAAGATAAAACATCGCATAAATATGCTCCTATCAAATTCCCCCACACTTAAGCTTTTGCTAGTCCTCGAGCAAAACAGAAACAAAGAATGAAAGAAAAACCAAAGACTCAATAATTCAACCTAAACCTTCCAACATTTGTCTCAGAGATTTTCAATGAATCATGACATATTAAGATTCATCATAAGCATAAGAATTGGTCCACATGATCCGAGAGTTAATACACCTTCATAGAAATCATACACATACTCACAATTAAATCAATCAAAGCACAAGTACAAAGAGAGATACATGCTGCAAAGAATTAGCTCAAAATTCTCACCGAATAAGCTCTGATTTTACCTCATATTTTCAGGTTAAGTCACTCTTCCTATACTAGTTATATGTGAGAGGATTGATGTAAAATGGATACAAATTGCTCACATATGATATAACAAGAAAGAAAGGCACTTTCAGAATTGTTCTTATGAATATGACTCATGAAAGGAATGCTACTACTTGAATGCAAGAACAAGTGACACCATATGCTCATACTTCATTCAAATCTCCACATATCGATATAAACACAACAAACAAGATCAGAAGGTCTTTATGGGGATTGTAATGAGGCCAAAGGGTAAGGGGTTAAAGAAAGAACGGATATGAATAACACAAGGTTCTTAAAGAAATAGTAGAAGCATGCAATGATGTTAGAGACATAAGAACTCGTATCACTATCAAGGCTTAAAAATCATATAAGCACCGAGCAAGTACATACACTCAATGGCCGATTTGAACATTATTGACCATACTTCAACAATCAAAACATGAACGGTCAGGGCATTAACAATTCAAACACAATGTCGATTTTTTTTTTCTCTTTTTTTTTTCTTTTCATTTTTTTTTCTGGTGCACACTCTGAACAGTGTACAATTCTTATCTCTTTTTTTGTTTTTTTTTTTTGAACATTCCCCCAAACTTGCTCTTTTAACCCTTGATTCACAATTAAGTCTCTACAAATTATGCTTCACTAATCTTTAAGAAAAAGGGTAAGGATGAAAGTGTTTAGGCTAGGTGAGGAAAATGAGGGTTATGAAACAAAAAGGCTTAAACAAAGGCTCAACAAGGGTTTACCTAGAGGAAAGTATATCATGGGTCAAAGGCCATTTTGGCAATGGTGGTAATCTAGGTGCCTTCATCATCTCAAGTATGTCATGCAAATCAATTCAATGCCTCGAAAAGAAATTAGCACTAGTTCTAACATTTAGTTCCAATGATGATAAGCAATTCAAGTAGCAACCAAGCAAAGAAAGATAAGATCATACAACAAATTAATTGACAAGAAAGTGATAGATTAAACAAATGCAACTCTCTCAAACAAAGGATAAAGGCTCAAAAGCTTACAAAAGGGTTGTATTGAGCTTCATTCAATTAAGCATATTATGGATACCACTTACTTGGGTGATTACATGTGATTTTGCATATGATAACCATGAATACTTGAGTATTAACCAAAGAATAATTTCAGACCTTGAATCATGCTTATAAGTCATCTTAAAGTCATGCAATTAAAAACCAAATCTCATCATTGTGTTGGAAAGAAACCTACGAAAAAAAAAAAAACACAAAAACTACCCAATTTAACACTAGTAAAACCGACACAAACTAGGCAAAAAATAAAGCTGTCAAAATTTTTTTTTTAAAACCAATGCAAAATCAACGGAAAACATAAGTGTTTCCCCCTCACACCTAAATCTAACATTGTCCTCAATGATTGAAAGTTAAAGTAAAACAATGAAGCATTTAAGGAAGGAGAAACAAGCGACGACACACACAAAGAAAATAAAACAAAACAAAACAAACGAAGGCAAAGTTAAAGATAAAGAAGGAAAGGGTGAGAGAAAGCAAATATGATTGTCAGTGGTTGTAAAGTGCCAAAACTATCATAATCCTCTTCACATTAGTTGCCTCCCAACTTCTCTTTGGGTTACGCCCCAAGTAGTGTTAAGTTTAAAGTCTTCAGCCAGACTATTGGACTCTCATGCAATATACTGAACAGGTTGGAGAGTCACATCCTCCTCTCTTGGCTCAAAGCTCATCTCAATATAGGGCTTTACTTTGTGCCCATTCACCATGAATGTCTGATTCTTCTCTTTGCTATGAACCAGTAAAGCTCCATGAGGGAAAACTTTTGTAACAACATAAGGACCGTACCACCTAGACTTGAGCATACCAGGGAAAAGTCTCAATTTTGAATTGTAGATCAACACCTTCTGTCCCACATGAAACTCCTTCCTAACTAGCTGCTTATCATGATACGCCTTGGTCCGTTCCTTATACAACTTAGCATTCTCATATGCATCATACCTCAACTCTTCAAGCTCATTCAGCTGTAACTTCCTCTTGTCACCTGCTTGTTGCATATCATAGTTGAATTTCTTAATAGCCCAATATGATCTATGCTCCAACTCCACTGGTAGGTGACATGCCTTCCCAAAGACTAGACGATATGGGGACATGCCAATGGGGCTTTTGTACGCAGTCCGATATGCCCACAATGCATCATTCAAGCGTAGAGACCAATCCTTCCTTCTAGTATTCACTGTCTTCTCTAGGATGCTTTTGATCTCTCTATTGCTTATCTCCACTTGACCACTGGTTTGAGGATGATATGGAGTGCCAACCTTAAGTGTGATCCCATATTTCTTCATTAAGGAAGCAAAAGCCTGGTTGTTGAAGTGGCTACCTCCATCACTAATTATTGCCCTTGGTGTCCCAAACCTAGTAAAGATGTTATCCTGCAAGAACTTCACAACAACTTTGTGATCATTAGTTTTTGAGGGGACAACCTCGACCCATTTAGATACATAAACCACACCCACAAGAATATATAAATAACCAAATGAGTTAGGAAATGGACCCATGAAGTCGATACCCCACACATCAAAGAGCTCCACCATTTGAATGTTTTGCAATGGCATCTGATTTCTAGAAGAGATGTTCCCTGTTCATTGGCATCTGTCACAAGAGCTGCAAAACCAAAAAGCATCTTTAAACACATTAGGCCAATAGAACCCAGATTGTAATACCTTAAGTGCTGTTCTCTTTGCTCCAAAGTGTCCTCCACATGCAAACTGATGACAATGTTGGAGAATGCTCATATGCTCCTCCTCAAGAACACACATTCCGATAATTTGATCTGGACAAAATTTGAACAAGTAGGGTTCGTCCCAATAGTAGTGCCTAGACATAGACACTAATCGCTTCCTTTCTTGGCTCGAAATACCTGGAGGAAAAACCTTAGTAGTTATATAATTAACAATATCTGCATACCATGGAAGTTGTAAATCAATTGGAAATAACTGCTCATCTGGAAAGTTTTCACTCAAGGGAAGCTAGTTCCCTTCTTCATCATGAAGTAACCTGGACAAATGATCTGCAACCACATTCTCACCACCCTTCTTGTCCTTAATCTTAAGATCAAATTCTTGCAGTAAGAGCACCCATCAAATCAACCTAGGCTTAGCATCTTTCTTATCAAACAAAAATCTCAAAGCCGCATGATCAGTAAAGCAATAACTTTAGAACCAATCAAGTAAGACCTAAACTTCTCCAAAGCAAATATAACAGCTAACAATTATTTTTCAGTAGTAGAATAATTAAGCTGAGCATCATTCAAAGTTCTAAAGGCATAATAAATAGCATGAGGTACCTTGTTAACTCTCTGACCTAGAACAGCTCCCAAAGCATAATCACTGGCGTCACACATGAGCTCGAATGGGAGGTTCCAATCAGGTGCCATCATAATGGGTGCATATGTGAGTAGCTCTTTCAATGTGTTAAATGCATTCATGCAACCTTCTGTCCACACAAACTCAACATCTTTAGACAATAACGCACAAAGAGGTCTAGACATTTTAGAGAAATCTTTTATGAATATTCTGTAAAACCCTGCATGCCCTAGAAAACTTCTCACACCCTTCACAGATGTAGGAGGAGGTAATTTTGATATGATGTCAATCTTTGCCTTGTCCACCTCAATACCCCTGCTAGATATTACATGACCTAAAACAAGACCTTGTTGTACCATGAAATGGCACTTCTCCCAATTCAGCACTAGGTTGCATTCCTCACATCTCTTTAGAACAAGTTGCAAATGGTTAAGACAATCATCAAAGTTAGAACCAAAAACACTGAAATCATCCATAAATACCTCTATAAATCTCTCCACCATGTCTGAAAAGATGCTCATCGTGCACCTCTGGAATGTGGCGGGTGCATTACACAAACCGAAAGGCATCCTTCTGTATGCAAATGTGCCAAAGGGGCATGTGAATGTGGTCTTCTCCTGGTCATATGTTGCTATAGCAATCTGATTATAACCACTATAACCATCTAGAAAACAGTAATGACTATGACCTGCTAACCTCTCTAACATCTGATCAATAAAGGGAAAAGGAAAATGATCTTTCCTGTTTTCATTGTTGAGCTTTCTGTAATCAATGCACACTCTCTAACCTGTGGTGAGCCTGGTAGGAACAATCTCATTCTCTTCATTCTTCATCACTGTGATTCCACTCTTCTTAGGCACAACATGAAATGGACTTACCCATTTGCTATCTGAGATGGGTAGATGATGCCAACATCCAAGAGCTTAAGAACCTCTGCTCTCACTACTTCCTTCATGTGTGGGTTAAGCCGTCTCTGAGCATCCTTGTTAGACTTTGCTTTATCTTCAAGGAGGATTCTGTGCATGCACTTGAATGGACTGATGCCTTTGATATAGGCAATGGTCCACCCTAATGCAGTCTTATGCTCCCTAAGAACACTCAACAACTTCTCTTGCTCCACCATACTCAAGTTTGCAGCAACTATCACTGGTAATGTCTGGTTCTCTCCCAAGTAAGCATACTTCAATTTTTCAGGTAGTTGCTTCAATTCTAGTTCTGGTGCCTTACTTGCATAAGGCTTAGAAGCCTCAAGAGAATGCACAGCTTCATGGAGGTCTATCTCTGTAACATCACATCCACGTTCATAATTTATCCTTGTGAGGTTGTGGGCTATGCATGCCTCCAAAGGGTCAATGCTATGTACCTGAAACACTTGCTCAACAACACTTCCTACCACATCAATCTTGAAACAATCATGGTTATCATGTGGCAATTTGATAGTGTCAGACAACATGAATTCTATCTTCTTACCATTAACTTTCATGCGTATAGTACCCTTTTTCACACTTATCTTCGTATCAACAGTTATCATAAAGGGTCTACCAAGAATAATAGGTAATGAAGATGGCATAGGGGAATCTTCCATATCCAGAAAAACAAAATCAGAAGGCAAAATAAATTCATTTACCTGAATCAAAACACGGTCTAATATACCTCTAGGTCTTATGATGCTTCTATCTGCCAATTGCAATATAATTGAGGTTGGCTTGAGCTCCCCCAACCTCAACTCCTCATAAACGGTATAAGGCATCAAGTTAATGCTTGCTCCTAAATCAAGCAAAGCACGTTCAAAAAGGCGGTCACGAACCCTGCAAGGAATAGTAAAACTACCTGGATCTTTTAGTTTAGGTGGTATCTTTCTCAATAAAACCACACTTATCTCCTCAGTCAATGCAACTTTCTCATGTTCCTGAAACTGTCTTTTGTGTGTACAACAATCCTTTAAAAACTTAGCATAAGATGGAATCTGTTTAATTGCATCAAGTAAAGGAATATTGATTTCTACTTTTCTGAAAGTTTCAAAAATATCAAGAAGATGTTTTTCTTTCTTTTGCTTAACTAACCTTTGAGGGAAGGGTGGCAATATCACCTTCTCCTTCTCACATACCTTTGCGGCTAGAGGTGGTTCAACATTTTCTGGTTCATTCTCATATGTCCCCACCTTGTTGTCAACTACCTTGCCACTTCTAAGGATTGTCACAGCCTTGAGCTACTCCTGGCCCCCCGGATTAGGTATGGTTTGTAATGGAAACTCTCATTTCTTCCTCTCACTTAACTCCTTTGCAATTTTCCCTACTTGTGCCTCCAATCTCTGAATACCTTGGCTAGTTGTTGCTTCTAGTTTCTGAATGTTCTGACTAGTTAGAGCATTTGTCTGTTGCTGTGCAGTCAAGAAATGGAGTACGGCACCTTCAAGATTATTCTTCTTCTGGTCAGTATTTGGTGTTGCCACCTGTGATGAAGCATGATAATTACTTCCCTGCTGGAAGTTCTTCTGCTGCCCTTGTGGATTAAACACATTCTGACTGTTGCTCCAAGAGAAATTTGGGTGGTCTTTCCATCATGGATTATAAGTGTTTGGATATGGATTGTTCTTGGGATGATAGTTGTTTTGCCCCACATGATTAGCTTGCTCATGATCTATAAAACAAGACATAGGAAAAGTCTCAGTAGTATGATTAAAATGAGAACGTATAGCACATACCTCGACTTTGGCAACTTGGTTGAACTTGAGAGATGTTCTGAGCTGACATTGCTTTCACCAACATATCTAACTTTTTCTCTATTGCTGTCATTTGACTCTGGACTCCACCATTTGTGCTAACTTCATAAACACCTTTACTTTTTACTCCTTGTCTCCCTCTTGATGAGAATTACTGAGAATTTTCAGTTAGGGTCTCAAATAGCTCAATGGCTTCATCACTGCTCTTTTCCATAAGCACAACTCCACAAGCTAAATCAACAAGACTTTTGTTAATATCATTTAAACCTTCATAAAAAGCTTGTACCTGATCGTCTTGAGATAAATTGTGGGGTGGACACTTGAGAAGCAACTCCTTGAAATGCTCCCATGCCTCAAAGAAAAGATCTCCATCCTTCTGTTGAAAGGCTTGAATCTCCCTTTTTAGTTGTCTTGTCTTTTGGGCTGGAAAAAACTTCTTCAAGAATTTAGTAGCCAATTGTTCCCAAGTAGTAATGGAACCTGCAACTAGAGAATTCAACCACAACTTAGCATTATCTTTTAAGGAGAAAGGAAAAAGAATTAATCTGATTCCTTCTGGAGTTAAGCTTTGGATGTTCTGAGTCTTACAGAGATCGAAGAAATCCCTAATGTGCAAGTATGGATCCTCAGAAGGTGTGCCTTTGTAGTGCGGCACCATGTTAAGCAATTGAGGTGATAAATTGAAGCTGCCTTGCGCAGTTGCTTGGTAGGCAATGCATGATGGTTGATTAAGGTTTTGAGGGACAAAGGAGTCCTTCATTGGCCTTCGAACCTGTTCATCCCTCATTTCGTTCAAAGATTCTGATCTTTCTCCTTCTTCAAAATCTTCTCTTTGTGTGTTAAGTTTTGCCCTTTCAGCCTGCTTTCGAAGACGTCTAAGAGTTCGTTCAATCTCAGGATTGTAAACACCGACCCCTAACTTTTGGGATCGACGACCTTGCAAAAACAAAATTCAACCTGTAAAAGAAAACAAAAAATCCATTTCAGCACAAACTAATACACAATCCCCGGCAACGGTGCCAAAAACTTGTTGTACAAATAGCAACATAAAAATTACGCAACTATATGCCCGTTTTAACTTGCAAGGGCACAAGATAAGACAAATAGTATAGAAAGCAAATACGAGATCATTCCCACGAGGACTGGATTAATATGTGTTTAAAATTGATTTTAAGATGATTTTGAAAAGTGAAAATTTAGAAACAAAATTTAAAAAAAAAAAAAAAAACAGCGTTTGAAAAACAGCGTTGGTCAGCTAAAATGATTGGATGACGCCTTCACGTTCCTCCTTGCTTCCTAAGCCTTTTAGACCTTGGAACCTTGAAGGATGGAGCAGAATGAGATGGTGTGGCTGAGTCCTTGTGTGAGAGCTTCCAACGTGTCTGCAGTTTTCTTTTTGGGAGAAAAAGAGACGTTCCAAATTATCAGCTAGAGAGAGACGTTTTTTCACTTTTTGTGTGGGAGAATGACTCTTTGCTGGTGCCTCTTTGTCTTCCCTCACGTGTTCCCCTTGTGCCATGTATGTGTCTGCCCCTTTGCTGCCCAGAATTGATGTGGGTGTTAATTTCCTTAATGAGGGAGAGAGACGTTACCGTTTGCATCCGCTGCTCAATCAATCCTCACGTTGTGGCTGCTCCTCTCCCTTTATTATTTGTTTATCTTCCTTTTTCTGATTAAAATGTTTCCTCCCGTAACCTTAATAAACTAGGCCTCTTGTCGTCCAAGCCCGATAAGGATTAGAAAACTTGAAATAGAAGGAATGCTGAATTCCAACTCAGCCTGACCTTGCTGTACTAAAACGGCCATAACTCATTCTAGACAACTCCAATTCACAAACCGTAAAATTCTCTAGAAAATAGACTTCCGTATCTTTCCAACGATATATGGGCCATCAGCTAGTTCTTCCCGAGAAGGTGCAGTTAATTTTGAGAAGTTGACACATCTGCTAAAGTCTGTTTCAAAGAAAGCATAAGAAAACAAAATAAAACGTCTCATAAATATGCTCCTATCAACGGGTACAAAGATACCAACAACTCTTATGTGGGTACTACACGTCTCATGTGTAACGCACGTAAATCACAACTCTTATAGTGGTAATCCACCATCAATCTCAATCGAACGATATTCGAAAAAAGAACCAACATAGTCGAACAAACATCCTCAGGAATTCGAACATATTAGGCAATGAGGAAAACCTTTAAAACACATCCATGTGCATAGAAAGACATCTCGGGAAGCTAATGTAAGCACGAGCAATTCCATAATAGTAAACACCTATTAACAGCTAAGCAACCATGTCCGAGGGTATAATTACCACTGCTAAAAGTCTTAACTAATAATTGCAGTTACACCAAAAATCCAATAGAAATCATTTACTCTTGATAGAAGACCGAATGGTATAAGAATCAAGTTCAGAACGTACCTAGAAACCTCGAAAGATTTGCCGAAAGGCTCGGCCCCGCCTCCTCATTCTCTCTGATTCTCGCATCACGTCGCACGTCATGGTGGAGATTAACTGGGTTGGGTTCGTCTCATCGATGTGTGTCGATGGTTGGTGACTTTGAAGACTGGGCCATTGGGATTCCCTGGGAAAGCTTCGTGACCGTCCCTCGATTTTGCCTCCAATTATTTTGACCCACGGTGGCCTTCGACATTAATGGGTGACTAGTTTGGTCTGGATTTGCCGAGATGAGTAGGATGATAGTGACGGCGAAGGTTGGTTTCGCCGAATTTCAAAGACGGCGATGGAGGTAATCAGAGGTGTTTGTGTGTGTGTGTTGGTCTCTGTGGAGAAGAGAAATATCGAGATGGAGAGAGTGAGGTAGGAGAGAGGTCAATCAGAGACCAATAAAAGATGGGTATGGGCTTGGGCCATTTATTGGGTTTTGGGCTTACCATTTGGGCCAGGGATCAACTTTGGCTCAAGTTACACAAAACACAACCCAAAGTGCTAAGTAAATAAGGCCCAACAAGAACTCATTGGGGTACTCTGGTCTTTTCAAATGTTTAATTACGCGTTTACGAAATGGGATGTAACACGTGTACTCCCGGGGTTTGGGGGGGGGGGGGGGGGGGGGGGGGGGGGTGGTGGGGTGGGGTTTGTTGTTTAACGTTTAGGTGTTTTTAATTATAGTTTAGTAATCCCGAATGGAACTTTTGACCTGCGATACCGCTCCGCGGATGACAGAGGAGCATAGAGCTTAAGGTTGAGCTTAATCGGACCTTCGTTGAGTGGACTTTGTTTTCTAAACTATAATGCATGCATATTTCTATGTTTGAAAGGTTTTCTTATCGATTACGAATTTCGGGAATTAAATAGAATAAATATAAAATGCTTTTTTATTTATTTTATGGTCTCGAGAATTTAGAATAATTGTTTATTAATTTTCTAAGACTCATAAATCTCAGATAATGATTTTTCTTTGAATTTCCATGGATTATGAATTTCAATAACGCTTTTATTTGACTTGGGCTTAGGCCGGTTATGACTTTTTGGTTTAGGCCCGGTTTACGATATTTTGAAATGACTTTGGCCATTAAACCTGGTTTCATGGATTTGATTTCTATGAGTCTTGAACTTATTGGATTTTGGCCTCAGCCATGCATATGGTTTTGGGCTTAGGTCCAGGATTTCAGTTTTATGGATTTTGGACTTTGGCCCAGGTATTCGACGGTTTTGGCTTAGGACAGGTAAAATGGATTTCGATTTGGATTTCAAGTTCACCATATAGTTTTTCTCTATGCTTACCATCCCTGGTTATTATGGTATTTTTCCGACACATGACGTCGAGGTATTTTTTGTCATGTGCTTGTCGAGGGTTATTTTCTCCAACACATGACATCGAGGTTTTTTCCGTCATGTGCTTGTCGAGGGTTATTTTCTCCGACACATGACGTCGAGGTATTTTCCGTCATGTGCTCGTTGTGGGTTATTTCCCCGATGTATGGCTTCGAGGTATTTTCCGCCATACCCTTGTTGAGGCTGTCTACGCGTAGTATAGGGTTACGTTCGCATATCTTTGAGGTATTTTCTGATATGTGGAGAGTAGGTCCCTGGGTTGGACCTCTCGATTTCTAGCCATTTCTTTGAGGTATTTTCGGCAGTGGTTAGGAAGGCTTGTCCCAGCGTTGGACAACCCCGGATATCGAGCTACGGCTCGGGACTACACTAGGGGGATGGTGGGATATTTTTATAGTATTTATGTCTAGGTTTTCTTACGATTTTAAGCTCCTTCGAGGAGGGTTTTCAAAACATGGTCGTGGACCACGAGGTGTTTTACATTGTATGATTTCCGTGGGTCCCTCTGGGTTTTAAATTAATAAATAGATTTTCGGTAAGTTCTTTTGTGATTATTTTATTTAGTTAGCTACTTAAAAAGGATTTTACATTATGCATGCATGGTTTCACTCGGAGGGGAAGTTATGTTTTCAACGGAAATTTGTGCTTTAATTATTATTATTTTTATCCACTCATACTTTTCCTTGTTTTACGTCCCCTCCAGGCCGTTGTGTACGACTAGGGAACATCTCAAGGTGGATGCATCAACTTCCAACTGCGTTACTACCTACGATCTCCGAGTAGGTTTTGTTAGGCTTGTGTGTTTATCTTTCCAACCTGGTTGCTCTGATAAACCATTTGGGATTGTTTGAAAATTATTACGTAAATGGGTTGTCTTGGACCTAGAGTTAGTTGAATATAATTTGATCTGGACTATTTGGTTGATAGTTTAGTATTTGAATCCTTCGTCTGACAGGTGGAAGATGGGTTGACCATATTACAGGGGAGATTCTTGCAAATTATTGGTAGAATTTCTCGTAGAGTAATTATGGAGTGGTAAGGGTATTTCAGGAATTAAATTGAGATGTTAGGGATTGTCAGACGGGGCCAAGGCTTTTCACAGATTCTGAGGAAAAATTCAGGAAGGGCCCTGTCATTACATAAAAAAATACAGGGGAAATATTTGTTCAAGGCGGCATATGAGGTAGACAATATCCTCGTTAATTGCATCGCCATCCGCCTTTTACAACGTTTTGGCACATAGTTGCTGGAAGAACCGAGACAAATAAACGATCGTCTTAACAACAACATGCTGTAACTATGGCCGAATACCAATCGGAAAAAGCCGTTGTAGCAAAACATGATAGTCATGGCTCTTCAAACTAGACAGGGTGCCACCGTCGGTGCTAACGTTTCAGGAGATGTTTCTGGCGAACCCATCGGGAAATTTCACACTCTGCAACCACTTCAAGAATCTCCACTTATTTTCCGGCATAAATGTATAACTTGGATGACCCAGTATGTATTTCCCATTGACGAGTTTTGGCCACAAATTACGCCGAATCCCCATTTGTTGCATATCCAGACGGGTCTTTTTTGTGTCCTTTGACTTGCCTTCGATGGGTAAAGTCGTTCCTACAACACTCGCGGCAACATCCTTCCCGATGTGCATCTGATCCGCGATGTGTCTAATTTTCAATTTTGAGCAGTATGTAAACGGAACAATATGCTCTTATTCGTCTAGTTTTCCTGTTCCGCTGGTTTCGGTCATCGTGTGACAAACTCATAGATACTGTTCAATTTGGACAATATCTCATTTCCTTGGTCATGGTCGATTCTTTGTTTTACCATCAAATTCGTCACCTTGCATACGCCATTGATAATCCTTGGTGCTCCACCCCGACAACATACCATAAGCAGGAACATAAGCAATAGTCCATATTACGGCCGCTCGTAAAGTGAACATTTCTCCACTGTACATATTGTATTTTCGGACACCATTTTCCCAAAAATCCACCAGCGCATCAATCAACAGCTGCAAATAAACATCATTGGAATTACTAGGCGATTTGAGCCACACTAGCAAAGTACTGACGATTGCGAATTCTTTCTTCATGCATCTCCAAGGGGGCAAGTGATACGGAACCATGACCACCGACCAAATGCTATTGGGCTTTTCTAAACCCCCAAACAGATTAAAGTCGTCAGCAGAAAGTCCTAATCTGACATTTCTTGGCTCCGCAGCAAACTCGAGATACATCTTATCAAATTCCTTCCAAGCCTCTCCTTCGGCCAGATGCGTCAGTCCATCATCATCAATGCGTTCATCCTTGTGCCTAAGGGTGGAAATTTTTGACACGACTCGAAACCCGCAAGAAATTTATCCAGGTCAACCCGCACAATTAAAATTTTGGGTCATTTTCAAGTCAACCCATTATAACACGTTTAATAAACAGGTGGATTTCGAGTCAACCTATTAACCTGTATAATGACCTATTATTCCGTTGAATAAACAAGTAGATTTCAGGTCAACCTATTTACCTATATAATGACCTATATATTAACCCGTTTAATAAATGTGTCAATCACTAACCCATATGTCTACCCATTTACCTACCTATATACCTATTAAATCTAATAGTTTAAATAGAATAAACATGTTAAACATGTAAAATGGGTTAGACAGGTCATATGTTAATTGGGTTTCAAACACGACCTGTTTATTAAATGTGTTACACGGGTTACCTAGTTCATTAACAGATCGGGTTCGGGTTGAACATTCTTGACACGATTATTAAACGGGTCGGGTTCGGGTTAGGCATATTTGGGGAAAACAGAGTTCATGACATGACACGACCCATTGACAGCCCTAGTTGTGCCACCTCATATCACGGGATGGGTGGGTTGAAATGTAGAATCTTTGTAATATTGGCTTCAGTGGAAAATAATGCAACACCTTGTTCGGAATCCTGTTCTTTCGGCTCATTGTACACTGGATATTTGTGAAGCTGCTCGAATTCACCGTAAAACAATGCACAATTGTTCTTGCATGCATGGATCTTGACATAGCCTAAACCGAGATCCTTTAACAACTTCTTTGAGTTATAATGATATTTAGGCAGACGGTTATCTTCAGGGAGCATTCGGATGATAATGTCCATCATGTGATCAAAATGCTTGTTCATTTGATTATACTCAGCTTTCATGTGCATCAACTCCACAATTGCTCCTAGAACTAAGAACGATTGACAACCGGGGTACAATTTGCGCTGAGCTTCTGTCAACAATCTCTCATAATGTTTCTAAGAGTCTTCGGGTTGAAACCAGGGTGCCTCATCATCCATATCAACCGATGCGGGAGGAGAAGCATCGGTTAATATGTCAAAAACTTGGTCATCATCACAGCGCCCATCCGAAGCACTTTGATCCCCACGAGTCCCGGGATCCGGATGCTGTACATATTTGTTCACTGTGGTGGATCTAATTAGATTAGTTTTGTACGATCCCATTCCATGCCAAATGATTTCGAACCTCATTCAACGTCCCCCAATTGTAGTTGTTATATTTCCGGCATGGACACCTAATACGTCCATTATCACTACAATGACTATGTGCAAAGGCAATAAAGTTGTCGATCACATCCAAATACTCATAAGAACATTTATCTTCCATTTGCATCCACCCTCTGTCCATTGTGCATGCTTTCACAAAATACAGTCAACGTAAGTAATTGAGTTAAAATTGTCCCGTAATTAGAACAAGTTAATATCAAAAGCCGCTAGTCTCCTTATGCCTCCGGTGATTTGGCCCTATCCCATTCGAGAGTGCACGTTCTGTGCTGTGTAGTTTGTGGCCAACGAGTCTAAGTTTCGATCGTGAAAAATTTCGGCGGCATCCCACTACAGTTCCGGAAATGTACGACGTAGATATTACAAATAAATATCTAGTATGCATTCGGAGAACATTGAGGGGATACAAACTGAATTTCCCACGATCGAAACCTAGCCTCGTAGATCGCAAACTACACAACACATAGTTACGCACCTCCAAACTGTCCGAATAAATCGACAATTCAAGAGTCAGTCAATTGCGCGGTCATGCATTGCGTCCATGTGCGCATCCAACAAACTTTCAAACGGGTATAAGGATTTTCATTGAATTTCATTATACGAAGTTAATCAACCCGTTTAACTTCGCGTAAACGGTTATGAAATATCAACATATTTCACTATGTCGGAACTACCTAAAGCTTTATAGAAAATATCACAACAAATTCACAAATACAAACATATATTAATCACGCATATCACAGAGTTTACAATTTTCTAATTTCCTAACATATTTTCTATTTCCTAACAGATTTTCTAATTTTGTAATTTCCTAACATATTTTCTAATTTCCTACAAAATCACATAACACATTTTCTCCAAATTATACACAATTTCTACACATTTTCCACAATTTATACATAATTTCGTAACATAATTATATATTAGAGGCAAACTCACATACCTCTTTATAAGTATTCCTCCAAATCATTCACAAATTTCCTAAAACACAAAAAATAATTAGTTTCCAATCAACAATCTAAAATTCAAAAATTCAAAAATTCAAAACTAAAAAAAATAAAATTTCTCAAATCTTTAAAATTGGAATTTGATGGAGTTTGGTGTTTGAGAGAGAAAGTGGGAGACATTGGTAGTGAAAATGGTGATGAGATAATGGGGGATGGTGTTAGAGAGAGAGAGAGAGAGCAGAAAATGCAGAGAAAGAAGGAAAAAGAAGGTTGTGTTCTCTGTTATAGTTTTTAAACCTTTGCCCGACGAACTTGTTTGTCGGGAAAAACTTAATGATTTCGGTGGCCAATTGCTGATCAATCCAGATATTTGTTAACTGTCAATGCTTAGCCTTTTCCCTACGAGCAAAACGTTGCCTGACGAATAATTGTCGTTGCCTACCAAACTTTCCGTCTGGCATAGTTAAAAAATTTGCACGCCAAAAATTATATGTTCACTCCAAAACCTTGCCCCTCGAATGAAGCTTTCCGTACAAATTTGTTGGTAGGGAAAGGTTTGACAGGTTTTTACCCTACGAACTGTTGTTTTCGTCGGGAAAAATCTTGTCGGGTAAGACCTGATTTCTTGTAGTGTATATACTTTTTCAAAATCTTCTATTCTTATACTTTATGCATAGTAGTTCGAAAGACATTGAAGCTCAAGTTAGGGATGGCAATAAAAAACGTGGACCCGCAGATATCCTACCTGATTGGGAAGGGTATAGAGTTGAGGAAATGGGTATGGGTCAAGTGTGGATATTTTTTAAAATGTCTGTAGTGGGTAAACATTGAATATAGTATTAGTGTCCCCCAGTCCGAACCCAACCCCAATAATATTATTTAATATATATATATATATATATATATATAAATGAATATAATATAGTTGCCCAATTTTTTTTTTCTATATCCTGCGGTTGTAATCCTTATCTTATAATATCGTCCGACTTTCAAACGCAAATAACTGTACTCATCCTCCATCTTCCTAAATCCACCACTCAAATCATCAGTAAGTGAAGTAATTAAGGTATGTGAGGCACTGAATGTAACGACCCATATTTAAATTTAAAGTAAATTTGTAAAATTAATTAGAAATGACGACTTTACCCTCAGGTTTAGGTGGGGTTCGAAATTTACTTTGTGTTCAGAGGGACTTTTGGAAATTTTTCTCATACCATTACGTACCTCTCGAACTCGTTAGTGCATAGACAGGTGGTACTCGAGAATCAGACTTCGTACGAGGAAGTTACGGGACTACAAAGGGAACGGTGCATTGGTAATTTCTCAGAAAAGTCCAAAAATATAATTTGGATTTTTCTCTCTCTTCCCTCACTCTCGCTCAAACTCTTTCTCTCTCTTTCCCCCGCACTCTCTCTCTTCTCCCATACGATCACCGCACCTCACCACCACCATTGAACCATCTCCAAGTCGTTTCGACCCAAACCAAGGCCATCGATGCCTTCCCCTCGCCGTCGCAAGTCGTTTGGTGCCAAGATAGAAGTGTGGGAACCGCCTTAGGCAGTGAATCTAGAGGGAGAAGTTGACCGAAACTTCTCGATAGTTTTTTGACTAAACCAGGTATGATCTCGAGCTTTTAACTCCAGTTTTGGAATTTTGGGGAAGAGTAGATGAATTTCCATGCTTAGATCTTGAAAAATGGTTAGGGAATGGAGAAGTTAGGAGCTCGTCGGAGATGGCGGTTTCTGGTCGTCTTCTTCGGTGAGTCCTGATGGACTGGTTCGACTGGGTGCTGAAAAGGCATGCCACCTGGCTGCAACGTGGTGCCACCTAGCAACCACGTGGAGCCACCTGGCAACCACGTTGAGCCACCTGGCAGTCTAGTCTGCAGCACTGTCTGCAATCATTCAACTGTTAAGTCAACTGACGTCGTCGATGTTTGACGGAATATGCTGACGGCGTTAGCTTGTTCCGTTAAAGGTTAACAGCGACATAACGGAGCCTTGATGCCATTAGCTGGACGAAATATTTTGATTCCGTTAGAATATTCTGTCAAAGTTGGCGGAATATTCTGTCAGAACGATGGAATATTCTACCGTTAATGTGCCAGTGCGTGAGAAGTGCGTGGGGGTGTGCGGCCGAGTGGTGGGGTGGCTACGGGTTATCCGTTGGCACGTGGCGGCGCGTGGGACCAATCCTTTGCCCACGATGGCGCGTGTTGACTTGTTTTTGATGTTTTAGATTTGTTGGCATAGGTTTCGGGTAAATAGGAGTTCGTTTAGGGGTTGTTTTGTGTGTTTAAAGTACTTGGTATGCGTTTAGGACGTGTGTGAACTCCCGGGGTTTAGGGGGTCGGATTTTAGCTGAATAATTATCGTTTAATAATGCCAAGTAATGTTTTGACAGGCATAGCGGCTCCGAGTGTCACGGTGGAACGAATAGCTAGGAGTTGGATTCGAACGGACATTAAGGTGAGTGGACTTGGTTTCCTAGATTGCAAGGTATGCATAATTCTATGTTTAAATGTACCATTATCTCTTATGTTTAAATGTACCACGTGGTGCCAGCTGACAGGCACGTGGAGCCCAGTGGTAGTCAAGTCAGCATCACAGTAAGTAACTAGTCAACCGTTAAGTCAACTGACGCCGTCGATGTTTGACAGAATATGCTGACGACGTTAGCATATTCCGTTAAAGGTTAACGGCGTCATAACGGAGCCTTGACGCCATTAACGGGACGAAATATTCTGATTCCGTTAGAATATTCTGTAAGAATGACTGACAGAATATTTTGTCAAAGTTGACGAAATATTCTGTCAGAGCGACAGAATATTACGCCGTTGTTGGATAAAATAGAGAACATAAATATATATGAAATCTATTCTATTCAGTTTAACCTTGTAAGTGCACAAATCAAATAGATAGTATAGGCAATAAGCAAGGATCGAATCCCACAAGGACTTGCCTTCACGTTTAAATCCACTTTATTACTTATATTGATTAAGTAACTCGTAAACTTAATAAAAATAGAAAATAAAATAGAAACACAAAACACACACACTCGTGGGGGGTTTAACAGAATTAAAAATAAACAAATAAAAGAATTAATATAAAGCAAATAATAAAAATAATAGGTTAAGACACTCAATCACCACTAACCACAATTACTTCCTAACATGATTTTCTTGATTCAATTACTATGCAACTTTTGAATTAGGTGCCCATACCCAGGACCTAGGGTTGGTACACTAAACATATTTTATTCTCTCTTACTTAGCATGTCCTAAACAAGGCATATGCCTAGAACGTCTATCACCTACCAGTTAAGATGATGCATGAAGTATTAAGAGAATTTAATGACACCACACTAGCCTAGAAAAGTGGCATGCAATCCTAGATTGTCATGAATTCCGATGACAAAATTTTTTCTTAACTTCAACCTCTTGATGCTAGTAAATTACAAGATGATATGACGGTCACTCAAGCAATTCCATCAATAATTTAAACAAACGAGGTAGCTAATCTCATAAACATAAAAGAATAGTAGTTTAAGCAATAATCAGAATTATTCAGTATGCATACAAATATAAATCAAGAGCTAAAATCATATTAAAGAAAAACCATGGTTAGGGCTTCAAGAAGTCCTAACCTAAATAAAGAAGTTCAAAGTCCTATGATTTCTATTTATAGAGAATTATTAATGCTCATATAAATAAAAGTTTACATTTAATTCTATAAGAAAAAGGTTTCCTAAACATTTAAGAAATCTAATTAAAAACCTTTCTTAAACATAAAAGGAGTAAAAATAATATTCTAGAATGAAATATGATTGAAATCCCTTTACAATATGTTGAATAGGTGTGAACACATCGAAAATCCCTCAAAATATGGCTTGAGATCCGCATAACAGCGGTCATTTGCATCAGGAAACGATTCGGTGGACAACCACCGAATTGGAGGTCAAATGGCGTGGTCTAAGCGTTGGTCAACGCGCTGGAACAAGCTGGGATACTCACTTCGCTAGGCGCTGGCCAAACAGTTCTTCAAGGAGCCGGCACCTACGCATCGACTAGAGATCTGGGATTCGGCAGGTGTCCTCTGACTGGGACTCGCTCCTCTGCTGGGCTGCTTTTGGGCTCGGTATGGTCCCACCGAATGCTGAAAATGGCTTGTTTGGGTGGCCCAATTAGTTTCCTTCATAAATTTTTGGTTATAACTCCGATTGAGTTGTTATTTTCGCTCAAATTCTCATAATTTCAAGTTCTATCTAATTCTGCACATTTCTCACAAATAAATTATTTTCTCCAACTTCATATAACAAAATATTAACAAAATACAAGTAAAATGGTATTAAATTATGGATAAAACATGTATTAATTATGACCTAACAGCCGTTATTGTGCAGGCGCGTGAGACGCGCGTGGGGGCGCGTGACCGGCGTATGGGGTGGCCACGGGTCTTCCGCAGGCATGTGGCAGCGCGTGGGGCCGATCCATGGCCCACGTCGGTGCTTGTCAACTTGTTTTCGACATTTCAGACCTGTTGGCGCAAGTTTCGGGTCAATCAGAGTTCGTTTAAGGGCTATTTTGGGTGTTTAAAGTACTTGGTACACGTTTAGGGCACGTGTGAACTTCCGAGATTTAGGGGGTCAGATTTTAGGTTAATAATTATCGTTTAATAATGCCTAGTAATGTTTTGACAGGCGTAGCGGCTCCGAGTGTCACGACCGAATAACTCGGAGTTGGATTCGAACGGACATTAAGGTGAGTGGACTTGGTTTCCTAGATTGCAAGGTATGCATAATTCTATGTTGAAATGTACCATTATCTCTTATGACATTCAAGAACTAAGGATGATCGTTTCAATGGATTTATTATGGATTATGGATTTCAATAACAACTTTGAAATGATTTTGGTTATTAGGCCCGGTTATGTGATTTGGGTTTAGACCGGTTATGTGAGTTGGGTTTAGACCCGTTATGAGGTTTTGGGCTACGTCCTGGTTTTATGGATTTTGAACTTATGGATTTTGAACTTGTTGGATTTTGGCTTTGGCCGAGCATATGGTTTTGGGCTTAGGCCTGGGATTTTGGTTTTATTGGATTTAGGGCTTTGGTTCAAATTTTCTGTGATTTTGGCTTAGGCCAAGTAAAAAGGATTTCAGTAGGGATTTTGAATTCACGTTATGGTTTTCACTTGTAGACCATCCCCGGGTATCATGGTTTTTCTCCGACACATGACTTCAAGGTATTATCGGTCGTGTGCTCATTAAGGATTATTTCTCTGACGTGTGGCGTGAGGTATTTTCCGTCATACGATCGTTGACGCTGCATGCGCGTAGTACAGGGTTATGCCCGCATATCTTGAGGTATTATCGGATGTGTAGATAGTAGGTCCTCGGGTTGGACCTCTCGATTTCTAACCATTGCTTGAGGTATTATCGGCGATGGTTAGGAGGGCTTGTTCCCGTACTGGACGACCACGGATATCGAACTACGGCTCGGGATTTCATTTAGGGGATGGTGGGGTATTTTACAGCATTTTGTATCTAGTCGTTCTTATGATTTTGAGCTCCTTTGAGGAGGGTTTTCAAAGCAAGGTTGTGGTCCATGAGATGTTTCCATTTCTTGTGTTTTCGTGGGTCTCCTCGGGTTTTTATTTTATTAATTTCCGGTGAGTTCTTTGTAACTATCTCTATTTAGTTAGCTATTTAAAAAGGATTTTACGTAATGCAAGCATGGTTTTACTTATGGAGGGGAAAATGTATGTTTTCCTCGAAATTTGTGGTTAAAATTATTATGAAGTTTGGCCGGGTTATTAAGATGCAAGGTACAGTTGGATTTGGCGAGGGTTCCGCCTATGTAATTGAATGGTACTCCGGTAAGTTGTAGAAATATATATATATATATATATATATATATATATATATATGTATGGAGAGTCTTAATATAATTTGATTCACCATGAGGTGGGTTGTCCGGATTACCCTTATTTTATTTATAATAGTGTTATCGTTACTTTATTAGCGTGAGTACGCTTCGATATGGTTTATTGTCCACTCACAGTTGTTTCGGTTTTGGTGCTCTCCAGGCCGTAGCGGAACGAGGCGACAAGACTAGGAGGAGGCATAATCTTTCATTGCACTATGTCCACGTAGGACTTTCATTAGTTTCTGTAATTAAAGGTTACTTAGTTGCTATGATCCTCTTTTGGGTATTGTAAATTATTCGAGGGTTTGGTAGTTTGGGGTTTTAGCTGGTCTTTTCAGTTTTGTATTTTTTTTTTGGTTTCCTTCGTATGACAGGTAAAAGATGGGTTGACCGATTGCAGGGGAGATTCTGCCGAATTTTCGGTAGAATTCTCGTAAAGTCTTTCCTGGAATGGTGAGGGTATTTAAGGGATTATTGTATTAGTTCAGGTTTTGTCAGACGGGAGTAGGGCTTCTCACGGATTTCAAGGGGAAATTCGGGAGGAGTCCTGTCACTTAAGTTTTTTTGTCAAGTTTATTCTTAAATGATGGGGCGTGTTTGTAGGGAGGGCATGGGGGTGCTACTACTCTATGGATGATGTCGATATTGGTAATAACCGTTTGAAATAACCGGGTATAGATGCAGATATGAGGGTTAAAAGTTGCAGTGGGTATGAGTATGGAGGTACTAGTATCCGACCTCGTCCATCTTCATTGTCATCCCTAGTTTAGTTGGTTAAAGTTTGAGGACCATGCTGCTTACATAGGTTATGCCTTTGTTTGTTTTCACTTAATTTGAATATATATATTACAATTTAAAATGCCGAATCCAGCTAGAATGTTTTACATATTGTGTGGACCAATAACTACATGGAAGACTTGGAAGACTTGTTCACTAAGGCATTGAGTTCGTTGTAATTTGAGTAAATACTGTATATTAGCCTAGATTTACTTACTATGTTTGTAAACATTAGAGCTTGTTCATACGCTTTAATATAGGATCGAAATTGTATGACTTGTATAGCTGTAGCCTTGTTACTGAATGATATATCAAAGAAGGAAATTGTAGATGCTAATACAGGCGGATCCTATTAATTGTATTGGTAGTCCTACTTGTATAAGTATGTGGTTTGCAAATGTGCATTGTCAAATGTTTTCCTATTAATTATAATTGAGTGGCATTATTTTCATATGTACGGGTGGAAGCCTGGTTCCCTGGATAGATTTTTGTGAATCATGTGACCCATGAAAGATTAAAAAAATAGATATATAATAATATACGGCTGACTAAAAAAAAAATTTCTCGATAAATGACCTTATGTTAATATTTGGAGGACTGACCACTTAATTAGTGCTATGGTCGAACTAGTGATATTCCTCTCCACAATTATGTGGGAGGTCTTGGATTCGATTCTCGTAAAGAACGCGATCGATACCTAATATGTATATTGTAATCTTCCTCCACCAATATCAATATATAAAAAATAATAATAAAAAACAAAACATATGGAGAACTGAGGAAACAGGAGAAATTGAAATCATATTGTTTATAAGAAAACTCAGGGACACTACTTGTTGCTCGAGCGATACAGAGAATATTAATCATATAGACTATATACAGGGCCATTCCTTAGGGTAGCCGGGTAAGGCGGCTGCCTTGGGCCCCCACTTCGGGGGGCCACGAATTTTTTTTTTTTTTATATAGTTGTTATGGTAATTTGTTATATACTTATCTTACTTCAATAATAATCAAAATATTCTACTTGGGCGAATTGGATGGGGTGTTTGATGACTTCAATGAGGCCCTATGTTTGAATCCCAATGGGGGGTCTCTGTTGATAGTTCTTTCCCTTTTTTTCGTTATTCTTTTGTCACAAGAAAGATTGAATGGTTTGGCTACTTTATCAATTGAAAAAAAATTGGTAGCAAAACTAGATTATGAAAACTTAATTAATACTTTTTCCTCTCAAAACACAAGACGTGTGATATTTAAGTGAAGTTTCGTTATATTTATTAAGTACATGTATTTTTTTTTTTGAGAAAATATTAATTAAGGAACTTAAATACTTATTTGATTACATTGTTTGGTAATTGTTTCTTGACCTAGTTTTAATTTTTGTGAGTTTTGATATAAAAATAATTTTTAAAAGTGTTAGAAATATACATATCAATATACGGACACTTTGAGGGTTGAAGAATGTGAGGGGCCCCAATTTGAAGGTTCGTCTTGGACCCCCAATATCTTAGTGCTGGCCTGACTATATATTAAGTATAACGCGTAATACATGTAAAAGCAAATTTTCAAATTATAATAATCAAATAGCCTTTAAAAAACATGTAAAAGAAAAATGTCAAATTATAATAATCGAACTAATGAAATAAAAAAAAACACGATAATTATGCAACTATTATATTTATATATGTAAAAAAAAAACTATTATATTATCAACAAAAATATTGCACATCTTAATCTCAATATCTCAGTGTTGGCCTGGCTATATATTAAGTATAACGCGTAATACATGTAAAAGCAAATTTTCAAATTATAATAATCAAATAGCCTTTAAAAAACATGTAAAAGAAAAATGTCAAATTATAATAATCGAACTAATGAAATAAAAAAAACAAGATAATAATGCAACTATTATATTTATATATGTAAAAAAAAAAACTATTATATTATCAACAAAAATATTGCACATCTTATTCTTATCATGAAGTGTAAACTGCAATGTTCCTCAAAAAAAAAAGAAGTCTAAACTGCAATGGTTCTCTCCCAATAAATTAATTGCATAAATAAAATCAGAAATTTCATTTAAATATCAAATTCCAAATCCAAGGTAGGAATTAACAAATAATGAGAATGCCATATTTGATTATTGTTGTGCCATATTTAATAACAATGGTTGAAGCTAGGGTTTATGTTGTAGGGGAACAATATGGCTGGACTGTTCCTCCCATCTGGAACTTTTATGACGGTTGGGCTTCACAATATAAGTTTGTTGTTGGAGATGTGCTAGGTATACAAACAAAGCTTCTCTACTTAAAACTAAAATCACCACTAAATTAACAAGGAAAAAAAAAAATAACCCAAACAAATAATCATACATGGCGTGGACGATACAAGTTTGAATTCAGACGCTCTGCCCTATTTTACTTCAGTAGCATGAAACCAGAGAATTGCTTTAAAGGACAAAAATTAGCCGTTTGTGTCGGTGCTTCTATAAAATCCATTTAATGGCATGCACGTCGATAATACCCAATTTCCAAACTCCTTGAGGTATCCATTCCGATAACTTTCATTCTCTCTATAAATATTTTGCTCTGCCTTCTCTCTAAAAAACCAAGAACCCTAGCCGCCGATTCCCTTTGGGGTCGGCGGCAGCCCATATTCCCTATCCTTTTTCTGTTACAACTCGTTCCGAAATATTAAATGGAATTTAAAAATGTAAATTTGGATTCCGGTAAGTGTTGGGTTGAAATAAAAGAAATGTTGGACTGTTCGCGAAGGCCCAACGCGTTGTGGGCGTTAATTGAACATTTAGGGTGTAAAATGACAATTCTACCCTAGATTTATCGATGGGTCCGACAATCACTTTTCGACCGGGAACACTTTTGACTACTTTTCTTGTACCATTATGCATGCCTCGAACTCCTGAGTGCGTAGACAGGCGGCACTAGAGAATCGGAGTTCGTACGAGGAAGTTACGGCTCTGAAACGATAAGGACGTAACTGTAATTTTTGAAAAGTCCAAAAAAATAAACTGGGACTTTCTCTCTCTTCCCTCATTCTGGTTCAATCTCTATCTCTCTCTCTCTTTCTCTCCTCCCTCAAGCTCTCTCTCTCCCCCGTGCGAACACTGCACACCTACACCATCATTGACCCATTTTGGGCCGTTTCGAACCGATCGATGGCCACCAAACATTTCATTGACAGAATATTCTGTCTGAACGACGAAATAATCCGTCGAGACTGTAGATGCACGTGGGGGTGCGTGGCCGACGCGTGGCGCGTGTCCCGGCCCTCTGTTGGGGAGTGACGATGCCTAGGGTGGCTACCGGCCTTCCGCCAGCGGGTGGCGGCACGTGGAGCCGTTCCCCGACCCACGGTGGCACATGTCTAAGGTTTTGAGGAATTCCGGATCTGTTTTTGGCAGTTCTGAGGCCATTTGAATCCTTTTAGAGCCCCTTTTGAGTAAATTCAGTTTGCACCGAGTTATTTAAGGGGCGGGTTTGAGTCCGAGGGTCCAGAGACCCGTCTAATAATGTAACTATGGGTTTATTGATACTAATGCCCCTTTTGATTGATGATGTGTGCGAAGTGATGACGGAGAATTCCACCACTTCATAGCAGGAGCATGGAAATGTTCGGAAGCAAACGAACTGGCGAAGGAAGTGTTGTGAGACTCTTGTTTGATGAATGTGAGGCTTAGGGAAGTTAAATAGAATTGTATGTGCTTGAATGATGTCGTACATCTTGGACTATCCTATGGGTTACCCTTAGGGCTCGACATTGTAGAACATAACCTTTAGGGTTGAAAACCCTAGGAAAGGTAAATACTCCACAATGAGTATAAACTAATATAATAGTAGCAAATCTCGAGGATAGATTATGAGATCTAGCGATGAAATCGATGAAATGTACTCCAGAATGAGTATAAACTACAACAATAATAGTATATCTCGAGGGTTAATTCTGAGATACTACTTACGATATTTCCGTGAGACGAAGGATGTGAGGATTAAGATAAACGTGACAGAGTGACCCGTAATTAAGGTGTTATCACCGAGGAGTCATGCCGTCTTTGCACACGAGTCAGCATGGGTAGGCTATCGTCAGGGAATCATGCCGTAGTAGCATACGAGTCAGTATGATGGTACTATGGTCAGCCTTTGTTGACCTAGTACATGAGTTATGTGTCGGTGTCCTGTGTTAGTAGTCGGTGTTGAGTTGTAAGTTTATGTCGAGTCATGGTATTACGCATATGGAGGTCGCTGGTGTCGTACCTGTCTGTAGGCCACAGACCAGTCCTCCATGTGATCGTTCGCCTGCGCTCGCTCTATAATAGTTAAACTGCACAAGTCATGTCCCCAAGCTCTTATGCTTATTTATGGTCTCGGAACTCCTAGAGGGACTCGTGGTGATGATGCTTTCACCCAATCTTTCATGTGGTTGTGGTACGAATGAAGACACCGAGTCTTATCATATGCACATGAATCATGTGATTAAAGTGCCATTAGGATACCTATTACAATGATTGAGTCATGATGCCAGCCGAGGATGATACCGGCAGATGATGAGATATGATAGCCGAGGGTTATGTCGGCTGATGATATGATATGCCAGTCGAGAATACATTCCAACGAATGAGATTTGATAGCCGAGGATACATGCCGGCATATGTGTGTACCAGCTGAGGGTTATGCCTGCTGATGATATGATATGCCAGTCGAGGATACATGCCGAGTGATGAGTTATGATAGTCGAGGATACATGCCAGCTTATGTGTGTACCAGCCGAGGTTTATGCCTGCTTATGGTAGGATATGCCAGTCAAGAATATATGCCGACTGATGAGATATGATTATCGAGGATACAAGCCGGCTTATGTGTGTACCAGCCGAGGGTTATGCCGGCTGATGTTATGATATGCCAGTCGTGGATATATGCCGACTGATGAGATATGATGGCAGACGATACATACTGGCTTATGTGATGTGATAGCCGAGGATATTTCCGACTCTGAATATTATCTGACGATGATTGTCACGGGCTAAGTCAGCTTATGGAAATACTCGTTATCGTGGTCAGTGGGTTTGATGTGTGTGGTGACCCGAGTAGACGAGTTATATGTTGGTTGGGCAAGATTGCCACCCCTGGAAGTGATTCCATGATATTCGTGTGCTAGTCCCTGAGGTATTACTTTTGAGATAGAAAGGTCCAAAGTGACCTTAGCCTGTTGGGCTTCATTTATGATCATCATCATAAATCCTGAGCTTCGCTGTGACGGAGTTGTATATGGGCTTTCGTCACCGGAACTTAGCGCCAGGTGTCAGCCAGCACCCGAGGTTGGCGATATCGAGATGGATATTTGGGGCGGAGTGTAACATTTTCCATCTCTTCTTGTTTTCTTCTTATTTTCCTTTCTCTCTTCCCCCCTCGTTTTGACCCACCTCACCATCTCTGCTTTATGTACCAGCTTCTTTTGTGCTCCCATGGTGAATGGGTAATGGTGTCGCGGTTGGCTTGCCACTGAGGTGGCTCATCCAGGCTTCCTGATGTTGGACTCGTGGCATGAGTCCCGGTGTTGGGTCGAACGTGATGGAAGTCCAGATTTGCATGTGGTCTTTGTGGATATCGAGATCTAGCTGTGACATCGGTGGTTGCGCACAGGGATTGCTGCTTTGATGCGTTGTTTACGGCGATGTTGCGTTTGCGGTGGTGCGTTGTCTGTGATAGCAGCGATGCGAGGAGTTTCTGCGGTTGCGGTGATGCTTGGGAGGCGGCGTTACTGCGACTGCGGTGAGGCTTGGGCATAGCGCTGCAGCGGCTGCGACGACGATTGGGGCGGATTGTTGCTGCTACGGCGAGACTTCTTTGCTTTGCAACAACTGTTGCAAATACTCCGCCGGCGGTTCTTCTCAGATCTGTCTACTCCGTTTGCTACGACGGCGGCTGCTTTGATGATTTCGACTGCAGTGGCGACGACTGTTACGGCGGTCGCCACAACGGTGGCTTCGGCGGCGGCTGCGACAGTGGAAAGGGTGTGGCTGAGGTTTGGTTTAACTAAGTGTTGGTAGAGGTGGTGATCTTGGCTTCATGCTCTGCTCCTTGGGCTATCTAGTATTTGGGCCGTGTGTTGGTCCAACCCATTTTCGGCTAGGCCTTGGTTTTTTTCTTTCTTATAGGAGCATATTTATGAGACGTTTTATCTTGTTTTCTTATGCTTTTCTTAGCATGTTTCATATGTTTTCTTAATACTTCGCTTGTTTTCGTGTTTTGTAGGATTTTTGGCAGCAAAGTTACAAAAGGAGTTAATGAGTGCTGTTTGGGAAATCTAAAAAAGAAACTTTGAAACAGACTTCAGCAGATGTGTCAACTTCTCGAAATTAACTGCACCTGCTCAGGAAAAACTAGCAGATGGGCCATATATTGTTGGAAAGATACGGAATTCTAGTTTCTAAAGGAATTACGGTTCGTGAATTGGAAGTTTCTAGAAGAGGTTATGGCCGTTTTGGTACAGCAAGTTCAGGCTGCGTGGGAATTCAGTATTCCTTCTATTTCAAGTTTTCTAATCTGTATCAGGCTTGGACGACTGAAGCCCAGTTTGTTAGGGTTATGGGAGGAGTTGGTTTAATCAGAGAAAAGAAGAAAATTAAAAACAATAAAAAAAGAAACTCTTGCTCTCCCTCATTCAGTGAATTAACATGCACATAAATTCTTGGCAAGCCGGAGGGGCAAAGACACGCATACAAGAGAGAAGCAAAGAGTCTCCCCCTCATGGATACTTTGAAACAACTCTTTTTCTCCCTAAAAACTGCAGAAAAAGTCTGGGCTCTCACACAAGGACTCAGCCACACCATCCCATTTTGTTCCATCCTTCAAGGTTCCAAGGTCTAAAAGGCTTAGGAAGCAAGGAGAAACGTCAAGGCGTCATCCAATCACTCTGGCTGACCAACGCATCATCAAAGAGCTATCTTCTTCCTCATTTTATTTTCTGTTTTTTTATGTTCTTGCTCTCTATTTAAATTATGGGTAACTAAGTACTTTAGTTAGGGCTCGATTGAAGCCCTAATCATGTTTCTTTAAGGATTTCGATATGCCTTTGCTGCAAACTACTTTTTTGATACTTAATTGATTAATTTCAGATTATATTTTTCTCTTTACATACGTTATGTTATGCTTGATCACCATATGCATGATGTGTATTGAGTTTGTTACATAGGTTAATTTAGATGACCGAATCTTGTGCCTATGAGAGTAACAAAAGAACTAGTTATAAGTTCTTGAAATTAATCATCATTAATAACTAGAATAGATACCATGTTCTAGGAGTTGTGTGTTTGTCGATTTCCATTGTGTTATGCGTTCTTAAAGTGCAACTTAGTAGATACCATGCTAAATACTTTAATAATGAAAAGAGTGAACGTAGATACCCATGCCTAACTTGTTGCTTAGGGAAATCAATAATTTAAAGAGTAGATATCATGCCTTTAGGTTGACAAACATGAGCATCTAAAATCTGTTTTGTAGCATTGTGCATGTCGTTTGCTTAAGGAAGAAGATTAGCGGTGAACATCGAATCCCTAACTGGTTTTCTCATTGTTTTAACCTCGATCCAATTCTGTTTTTAATCAAACGCTGTTTTTAATATTTTGTTTCGAAATTTTCAGTTTTCAAAATCATCTTAAAATCAATTTTAAACACATATTAATCCAATCCTCGTGGGAATGATCTCGTATTTGGTTTCTATACTATTTGTCTGATCTTGTGCACTTGCGAGTTAAAACGTGCATATAGTTGGGTAATTTTTACGTTACTATTTGTACAACAGGTTTTTGGCGCCGTTGCCGAGGATTGTATAATTAGTTTGTGCTGAAATTGATTTTTGGTTTTCTTTTACAGGTTGAATTTTGTTTATGCAAGGTCGTTGATCCCAAAGTCCAGCGGTCGGTGTCGATAATCCTAAGGTTGAACAAACTCTTAGACGTCTTCGAAAGAAAACTGGGAGGGCAAAACTTAACACACAAAGAGAATATTTTGATGAAGGAGAAAGATCAGAATCTGTGAACAAAATGGGGGATGAACAGGTTCGAAGGCCAATGATGGACTCCTTTGTCCCTCAAAACCTTAATCAACCATCATGCATTGCCTACAAACCAACTGCGCAAGGCAGCTTCAATTTATCACGTCAATTGCTTAACATGGTGCTGCACTACAGAGGTACACCTTCTGAGGATCCATACTTGCACATTAGGGATTTCATCGATCTCTGCAAGAGTCAGAACATCCAGGGCTTAACTCCAGAAGGAAACAGGTTAATTCTCTTTCCTTTATCCTTAAAAGATAATGCTAATTTGTGGTTGAATTCTCTGGTTGCAGGTTCCATTACTACTTGAGAACAATTGGCTACTAAATTTTTGAAGAAGTTTTTCCTTGCCCAAAAGACAAGACAACTTAAAAGGGAGATTCAATCCTTTCAACAACAGGATGGAGATCTTTTCTTTGAGGTATGGGAGCATTTCAATGAGTTGCTTCTCAAGTGTCCACACCACAATCTATCTCAAGACGATCAGGTACAAACTTTTTATGAAGGTTTAAATGATATTAACAAAAGTCTTGTTGATTCAGCTTGTGGAGGTGTGCTTATGGAAAAGAGCAGTGATGAAGCCATTGAGCTATTTGAGACCCTAAGTGAAAATTCTCAGTAATTCTCATCAAGAGGGAGACAAGGAGTAAAAAGTAAAAGTGTTTATGAAGTTAGCACAAATGGTGGAGTCCAGAGTCAAATGGCAGCAATGGAGAAAAAGTTAGATATGCTGGTGAAAGCAATGTCAGCTCAGAACATCTCTCAAGTTCAACCAAGTTGCCAAAGTCGAGGTATGTGCTATATGTTCTCATTTTAATCATACTACTGAGACTTTTCCTATGTCTTGTTTTACAGATCATGAGCAAGCTAATCATGTGGGGTAAAACAACTATCATCCCAAGAACAATCCATATCCAAACACTAATAATCCAGGATGGAAAGACCACCCAAATTTCTCTTGGAGCTACAGTCAGAATGTGTTTAATCCACAAGGGCAGCAGAAGAACTTCCAGCAGGGAAGTAATTATCATGCTTCATCACAGGTGGCACAACCAACTACTGACCAGAAGAAGAATAATCTTGAAGGTGCCGTACTCCATTTCTTGACTGCACAGCAACAGACAAATGCTCTAACTAGTCAGAACATTCAGAAACTAGAACCAAAAACTAGCCAGGCTATTCAGAGATTGGAGGCACAAGTAGGGCAAATGGCAAAGGAGTTAAGTGAGAGAAAGAAATGAGAGTTTCCATCACAAACCATACTTAATCCGGGAGGCCAGGAGCAGCTCAAGGCTGTGACAATCCTTAGAAGTGGCAAAGTAGTTGACAACAAGGTGGGGACAGATGAGAATGAACCAGAAAATGTTGAACCAACTCTAGGCACAAAGGTAGGTGAGAAGGAGAAGGTGCGTTTTGCCACCCTTTCCTCAAAGGTTAGTTAAGCAAAAGAAAGAAAAACATCTTCTTGATATTTTTGAAACTTTGGGAAAAGTAGAAATCAACATTCCTTTACTTGATGCAATTAAACAGATTCCATCTTATGCTAAGTTTTTAAAGGATTGTTGTACACACAAAAGACAGTTTCAAGAACATGGGAAAGTTGCATTGACTGAGGATGTAAGTGCAGTTTTATTGAGATAGCTACCACCAAAACTAAAAGATCCAGGTAGTTTTACTATTCCTCACAGGGTTGGTGACCGTCTGTTTGAACGTGCTTTGCTTGATTTAGGAGCAAGCATTAACTTGATGCCTTATACCGTTTATGAGGAGTTGTGGTTGGGGAAGCTCAAACCAACCTCAATTATATTACAATTGGCAGATAGAAGCATCAGAAGACCTAGAGGTATATTAGAGGACGTTTTGGTTCAGGTAAATGAATTTATTTTGCCTGCTGATTTTGGTTGTTCTGGATATGGAAGATTCCCCTATGCCATCTTCATTGCCTATTATTCTTGGTAGACCCTTTATGGTAACTTCCGATACAAAGATAAGTGTGAAAAAGGGTACTATACGCATGAAAGTTAATGGTAAGAAGATAGAATTCATGTTGTCTGATACTATCAAATTGCCACATGATAACCATGATTATTTCAAGATTGATGTGGTAGGAAGTGTTGTTGAGCAAGTGTTTCAGGTACATAGCATTGACCCTTTGGAGGCATGCATAGCCCACAACCTCACAAGCCTGAATTATGAACATGGATGTGATGTTACAGAGATAGACCTCCATGAAGTTGTGCATTCTCTTGAGGCTTCTAAGCCTTATCCACGTAAGTATGTACCTCCCTTTGAAACTCTTGTGTCTACTAATACTATTCTTGTCCCTTCCATTGTTAGGGAACCAGATTTAGAATTGAAGCAACTACCTGAACAATTGAAGTATGCTTACTTGGAAGAGAACCAGACATTACCAGTGATAGTTACTGCAAACTTGAGTTTGGTGGAGCAAGATAAGTTGTTGAGAGATCTTAGGGAGCACAAGACTGCATTAGGGTGGACCATTGCTGACATCAAAGGCATAAGTCCATCCAAGTGCATGCACATAATCCTCCTTGAAGATATGCAACAAGTAGGTGACAAGAGGAAGTTACAGCTGAATGAGCTTTAAGAGTTGAGGTATGATGCATATGAGAATGCTAAGTTGTATAAGGAACAGACCAAGGCGTATCATGATAAGCAGATAGTTAGGAAGGAGTTTAATGTGGGACAAAAGGTGTTGATCTACAATTCAAAATTGAGACTTTTTCCTGGTAAGCTCAAGTCTAGGTGGTACGGTCCTTATGTTGTTACAAAAGTGTTCCCTGATGGAGCTTTGGAGGTTCATAGCAAAGAGAAGAATCATACATTCATGGTGAATGGGCACAGAGTAAAGCCCTATATTAAGCTGAGCTTTGAGCCTAGAGAGGAGGATGTGACTCTCCAACCTGTTCAGTATATTGCATGAGAGTCCAACAGTCTGGCTAAAGACTATAAACTTAGCACTACTTGGGAGGTAACCCAAAGGGAAGTTGGGAGGCAACCCATGTGAAGAGGATGATGACAGTTTTTGCACTCTACAACCACTGACAATCAGATTTTCTTTCTCTCACCCTTTCCTTCTTTATCGTTAACTTTGCCTTTGTTTGTTTTGTTTTTATTTTTATTTTCTTTGTAGGTGTCGTCGTTTGTTTCTCCTTCCTTAAATGCTTCATTGTTTTTACTTTAACTTTCAAACTTTGAGGACAATGTTAGATTTAGGTGTGAGGGGGAAACACTTGTGTTTTCAGTTGATTTTGCATTGGTTAAAAAAAAAAATTATTGAAAAAAAATAAAAAAATTTGACAGCTTTGTGTTTAGCCTTAGTTTGTGTCGGTTTTAGTAGTGTTCTTTGGGTAGTTTTTGTGTTTGTTTGTGTCTTAGGTTTCTTTCCAACACAATGATGAAATTTGGTTTTTAATTGTATGACTTTAAGATGATTTCTTAGCATGATTCAAGCGCTGAAATTATTCTTTGGTTAATACTCAATTATTCATGGTTATCATATGCAAAATCACATGTAATCACCCGAGTAAGTGGTACCCATAACATGCATAATTCAATGAAGCTCAATACAACCCTTTTGTGAGCTTTTGAGCCTTTATCCTTTGTTTGAGAGAGTTGTATTTGTTTACTCTATCACTTTCTTGTCAATTAAGTTGTTGCATGAGTTCATCTTTCGGGTTGCTACTTGAATTGCTTATCATCATTGGAGCTAAATGCTAGAACTGGTACTAATTTCTTTTTGAGGCATTGAATTGATTTGCATGACATACTTGAGATGATGAAGGCACCTAGATTACCACCATTGCCAAAATGACCTTTGATCCATGACCTTTGATCCATGATCCATGATACCTTTCATCCTTACCCTTTTTCTTAAAGATTAGTGAAGCATAATTTGTAGAGACTTAATTGTGAATCAAGGGGTGTTTAAAGAGCAAGTTTGGGGAAATGTTCAAACGAAAATAAATAAATAAATAAATAATTGGCATTGTGTTTGAATTGTTATGCCTTGACTGTTCATGTATTGATTGTTGAAGTATGGTCCATAATGTTCAAATCGGTCATTGAGTGTATGTACTTGCTTGGTACTTATATGATTTTTAAGCTTTGATGGTGATAAAAGTTCATATGTGTCTAACATCATAGCATACTTCTATTGTTCTTTAAGAACCTTGTGTTATTCATATCCGTTCTTTCTTTAACCCCTTACCCTTTGGCCTCATTACAATCCCCATAAAGACCTTCTGATCTTGTTTGTTGTGTTTATATCGATATGTGGAGATTTGAATGAAGTACGAGCATATGGTGTCACTTGTTCTTGCATTCAAGTACTAGCATTCCTTTCATGAGATCATATTCAAAAGAACATTTCTGAAAGTGCCTTTCTTTCTTGTTATATCATATGTGAGCAATTTGTTTCCATTTGACATCAATCCTCTCACATATAACTAGTATAGGAAGAGTGATTTAACCAGAAAAATATGAGGTAAAATCAGAGCGTATTCAGTGATATTTTTGAGCTAATTCTTTCAACATGTATCTCTCTTTGTACTGTTGCTTTGATTGATTTAATTGTGTGCTTGTGTATGATTTCTTTAAATGTGTATTAACTCTCGAATTACGTGGACCAATTCTTAAGCTTATGATGAATCTTAATATGTCATGATCCATTGAAAATATCTGAGACAAATGTTGGAAGGTTTACGTTGAATCATTGAGTCTTTGTTTTTCTTTCATTCTTTGTTTCTGTTTTGCTCGAGGACTAGCAAAAGCTTAAGTGTGGGGGGAATTTGATAGGAGCATATTTATGCGACGTTTTATCTTGTTTTCTTATGCTTTTCTTAGCATGTTTCCTATGTTTTCTTTATACTTAGTTTGTTTTCGTGTTTTGTAGGATTTTTGGAAGCAAAGTTACAAAAGGAGTTAATGAGTGCTGTTTGGGAAATCTAAAAAGGAAACTTTGAAACAGACTTCGGCAGATGTGTCAACTTCTCAAAATTAACTGCACCTGCTAAGGAAGAACTAGCTGATGGGCCATATATCGTTGGAAAGATACGGAAGTCTAGTTTCTAAAGGAATTTACGGTTCATGAATTGGAACTTTCTAGAAGAAGTTATGGCCGTTTTAGTACAGCAAGTTTAGGCTGCGCGGGAATTCGGCATTCCTTCTATTTCAAGTTTTCTAATCCGTATCAGGCTTGGACGACTGAAGCCTAGTTTGTTAGGGTTATGGGAGGAGCTGTTTTAATCAGAGAAAAGAAGAAAATTAAAAAGAATAAAAAAAGAAACTCTTGCTCTCCCTCATTCAGTGAATTAACATGTACATAAATTCTTGGCAAGCCGGAGGGGCAAAGACACGCATACAAGAGAGAAGCAAACAGTCTCCCCCTCATCGATACTTTGAAACAACTCTTTTTCTCCCTAAAAACTGCAGAAAACGTCTGGGCTCTCACACATGGACTCAGCCACACCATCCCATTTTGTTCCATCCTTCAAGGTTCCAAGGTCTAAAAGGCTTAGGAAGCAAGGAGAAACGTCAAGGCGTCATCCAATCACTCTGGCTGACCAACGCATCATCAAAGAGCTATCTTCTTCCTCATTTTATTTTCTGTTTTTTTATGTTCTTGCTCTCTATTTAAATTATGGGTAACTAAGTACTTTAGTTAGGGCTCGATTGAAGCCCTAATCATGTTTCTTTAAGGATTTCGATATGCCTTTGCTGCAAACTACTTTTTTGATACTTAATTGATTAATTTCAGATTATATTTTTCTCTTTACATACGTTATGTTATGCTTGATCACCTTATGCATGCTGTGTATTGAGTTTGTTACATAGGTTAATTTAGATGACCGAATCTTGTGCCTATGAGAGTAACAAAAGAACTAGTTATAAGTTCTTGAAATTAATCATCATGAATAACTAGAATAGATACCATGTTCTAGGAGTTGTGTGTTTGTCAATTTCCATTGTGTTATGCGTTCTTAAAGTGCAACTTAGTAGATACCATGCTAAATACTTTAAGAATGAAAAGAGTTAGCGTAAATACCCATGCCTAACTTGTTGCTTAGGGAAATCAATAATTTAAAGAGTAGATATCATGCCTTTAGGTTGACAAACATGAGCATCTAAAATCTGTTTTGTAGCATTGTGCATGTCGTTTGCTTAAGGAAGAAGATTAGCGGTGAACATCGAATCCCTAACTGGTTTTCTCATTGTTTTAACCTCGATCCAATTCTATTTTTAATCAAATACTGTTGTTAATATTTTGTTTCGAAATTTTCAGTTTTCAAAATCATCTTAAAATCAATTTTAAACACATATTAATCCATTCCTCGTGGGAATGATCTCGTATTTGCTTTCTATACTATTTGTCTGATCTTGTGCACTTGCGAGTTAAAACGTGCATATAGTTGCGTAATTTTTATGTTACTATTTGTACAACACTTTCTCTGGCCTTGTTTTGGGCTTCGGGTTTGAATTAGTTTGGTTTAGCAATTGAGCTGGGCCTTAATGTAGTTTAGGCTCTTTCTAGGCTTTAAATTAGTGTTTTGGATCAATGATTTGCTTTGATTCAGATTAAGTCATGTGCTTGTGTTTTATGAGTTTATTTGTGGGTCTAAACTAGGTTTCTTGCTTTTCCTAAGGAATGCCCCTTGTAAACTTGTAGTGTTAATTTTTTTGAATGATACTTTTTAACCTATAAAAAAAAGAAACAATTTCCAAACTCCTTCACTTGGTGACATTTGTAAGTCCACTAATTCTTAACTAATAAATATAAAAATATTTGCACTTACCCTAAAATGGATTTGCTCATTACCTATGTACTTGACTTATCGACTTTTTCCGTATAAATTCAATGAAGAGAACCGTTAACTTCTTAAAATATTATTTTAATATCATTCATTCAAAAGAAAAAAAAAATCAATTAATTAGATATCATTTAGTAATTCATATGCATCAAACAAATTAACGATTTAGTAAAAATTAAGATTTTATGGTGGATTGTAAATTTAATTACATATTGATGACTAAAAAATGTTCAATTTGTTTGCACAATTGCAGATTGTTTCCCTCGATTTGACGGATCAAGCCGATAGAAGGGATTTTGGTCCTTCCTTGAATGGATGTGTAGGCGTGCAACCACCAGGCCACCAAATGGCCTGAATGGAATGATAGGTGTTGGATGCATTTTTTAGGCTGACTTCTAACCACACGATTGTATGACCAAACAAGGAACCTCCTCTTGGTCTGGATTCTTTCACTCCCTTAAGTTCAATGGTGTTTAGGCTTTGAAATTGTATTTTTATGTATTTTCGATTTTCTAGAATGAATTGAATGTAAGTGCAATAATTAAATTGAACAAGAAAACTAATTATGATTAAGGAAATTAAACTTGGACGTAAGCGCAAGAAGTTAAAATTTGAAATAAACGCAATAATTAAACTTGAAGACAAGATAAAAAATCTAAATTAATGAAGCGATTAAATAAATCAATTAAATAACTGGAATCGAAATAAACTTGAATTGAAATTACGATTAGGTAAAAATAAACTTGAATTTAAAACAAATAAATTTAAAGTGCTTTGGATAATAAACTTACACTAAAAATTGAAGAACTTGGTTATGCTAATGTGCTTTGAAAGATAAATTTAGTCTAGGAATTGAAGGACTTGGCTACACTAAAGCTGGAATGAAATACCTAGCCTCGGAATTGAAATGTGCAAGATAAAGAGTAGTTTTGTGTGTTGATGTGGATGTCTTTTTCTCTTCTTCAGCTTGACTATTTATAGGCTTCAGCCAACCCTCGAATTGGACATGCTTGGCCTCCACTCTTCTGACTTCAAACCTTCCTTGTTGAGCCACGCAAACCTTCCTTGTTGAGCCACCCGAATTTCTCAAGCTTGATTGATTGTCTGATTGGAATTTTCACTAAAATCTTGCCTTGTTGAGCCAGCTTGATTCAAAGTCGGATTGATGCAAAATGATTTGATTGAGATTCAATCAAAAATCTTCTTTCTTGGGAAGATTCTAAGTTGACATCATCTTTACTTGATTTATTTCCCATTCCGTATTTTTGACAACTTAGTCGGATTTGGGTTGATGAATCCTCGGCCGGAACTTCAATCTTTTGGCCTGAATAGGGTCGAAAACTTATAAATTTGGTTGAGCCGAAAGTTAGAAAGCTAAACCTAATAAAGTGGAAATCCAAAATCAAGTTAATTGGGTGCCATTGGGCCATAGGTTGGCCGCTATTTTTATTTCTCCTAACTTTCGGCTTCCTTAAGGCCAACATTTGCCTTGTCTCATTCCTCCCAAGCTGACCACGCATCAACTTTCTCAATATTAAGTGGTATATATGTATATACTCACTTCACTTGGCGTGCCACACCTCCCTCAGTGTCAGTCAGTATGGCTTCAATCTTAACCACAATTTGTAATTTTCTATTTTCAATTGAGGTGGTGATATCTGTAATAGGCTCGCCCTTAGTAGAGTTATTTCGCGAAGTGCTAGTGTGGGACAATCCACCTTTAATGACTATATCAATTTTATTCCATATACATGTATATATGAAAGGGCAACCAGCCAACCCATGCGGCTGAGCCCTACTTTCCCAGCCGAAACAAAAACCTGTAGCCCTTCTTTTGGTAAAAGAGTCGGTCAGCCAAACTCTTGCAATTCACGGCCTTCAAGGGCTTTTTCTCCTTTCATATATATATATATATATATATATACACGTACTTTTTGGCTATCACCATCATAGGGAAAGCAACCTTTCCAACTTGTCTCTTCCTCATTGCACTCCCAACCGACCACCAAAGAGAGAAATCTATTTTTCTCCATCTCAAAGCTAGCTCTATATATTGAAAACTCTAAATCCAATTGGAAAATACTCCATTTTGTGCACACCACCTAACACTTCATCTCTTCAGCCGACCCAGCAAGGAAATCATTTCCTCACTTTACCATGCAGCCGACCCAACAAGGAGAACAAACCCGTTCTTTTCGCCAAGTCCCTTCGGCCGCCCAAAGAGAGACGCCACTTTTCAAAGCCGACCCTCCTCGGCTGAGTTCAAAGAGAAGCTTCATTTTGCAGCCAACTCTTTGCCACCAATTGGCCGCAATTTTCAGCCGACTTTGGCTTTAATTTCAGCCGAAAATTAACCCAACTTGGCCTCAATTTTCAACCGAAACTCACCCATCCTTGGTCTCAAATTTCCGCCGAAAATTACTTCAACTTGGCTTCAATTTTCAGCAAACCTTGGCTTTAATTTTCAGCCAACCTCTACCTCACCTCGGCCTCAATTTTCAGCCGATCTCTACCTCACCTCGGCCTCAATTTTCGGCCGATCTCTACCTCACCTCGGCCTCAATTTTCAGCCGAGATTCCACCTTACTTCGGTCTCAATTTTCATCCGACCTAGAGAAAAAGAACACTTCATTCTACACTCAACCCATCCACCCATATTGTTACAAATTGTGGATGTTGAGCCCACCACCATGGGAACTCCTTTAACCATTTAAGTGACCTTGAGGTTGCTTTTCAATCCCTACCAAACACAAGGCCACCCTCTTGAGCCATTTAAATGAGCTTGGTAATTGATTCTCAAACATGACCAAGCACTCGAGATTTACGACTAGGCTCAAACACATATATGATTTTTACATATTGTTTTAAGGATAATACATGCATCCCACCCTGGTCGTATCTCCTTGTACCACCCTTTCAATTTATCGAATTTTCATTATACATATATCATAATCGAAACCATTCATTATTTAAATCATTAATTCCAATTCATTTCCATAAAAATTCAACACGACTGGAGGTCGTTTATCCATTCGTATGACTGGAGATCGTTTATCCATTCGTATGTGTAAATTAAATGGGCGGTTCGTCATGAGGATCTTAATTGTTACCAAAATCGTAGATTTATTTGATATATTTAAATGGTAAAACGACCTCCAATTTTGTTGACTTTTGATGGAGATGATATTGAAATGATGATTTAAAGAATAAACGGTTCTGATGATGATATATGTATAATAAAAATTAGATAAATCGAAAAGGAGGTACCACCTAGGTGAGATGCAAGTATTATTCTTGTTTTAATATATCAACAATTCTAATTATCAAACTTATATAGGAAAAATTCGGTCATCAAACATAGAAAAACGAACGCACGATTGGATGGATGCAAGTACTCTAGAAAAATGTTTGTATATGTCTATTATTAATTTGTATTATAAGATGAAAGTACATTCTTTTTGTTTTCTTGTCTGTATATTCCCACTTTTTTTTTGGTTGATCAAACAAATTACAAAGTAAAGAAAACCAAAAACTTAACAAACTGCTTTAGGCCAGCTAACACCAGCGCAATCATTTTCAAGCAGCGCCATAATACTATCAGGGAGGGCTTCGACAACAGCAAGCCCCAGATCAGCCATAACACCTATCCCAGCCAACCCATCTGCAACCCGGTTGCATTCACGATAGACGTGGCTCACAGAACACACCCACAAGCGGTTCAGGAAACATATACACCCACCAATAAGCGTTGCAAAGGGTGGGAGTCTACCATCAACGAGTTAATGAGCTGCACCGCCACAACAGAGTTTGACTCCAAAACAACCTGTCTATGACCTCCCTCCCACGCCATTTGTAACCCAAAATAAATCCCCCATAACTCTGCCTCTAGAACCTCCCCCATACACAGTTTAGCCACGAAACCCGAAATCCAACCACCATTAGCGTCTCGCAAGACACTACCAGCAGCAATGGACCCTCCATCCGCCCTGCAACCATCAGAATTAATTTTAATAAACCCAAAACCAGGCCTAGACCAAGCGAGCATCTGAACCTGACGAGTCCTCCACCACTCTGCCGTAGCCCAAAGGGTACACTGACGGGGGTTGACCGGGAAAGAGAAATCCGGGTCAAAAAGACTTTTATTGCGCCAATTCCACAAGGCCCAGCACATAAAAGAAAATAAAGTTGCCCAACTTAAACGATAAACCAACCTTGATTGGCAATGAAGATTAGTTAGGAGCCACGAATGACGATAACCATTACAGGCACTTAAGACAGCAGCAGGGACCAACGCCGCATCCCAAACTAATTGGGCAACCAAGCAATGACAAATAATGTGATAAGAGAATTCATCCTGCAGCCCACACACTTCGCACATCAGAGACTACGCAATATTACGGATCCAACGCTGCATATTAGAGAGAAGTCTGTCCTGAATTAGTAACCAAAGGAAAGTTTTCATTTTTGGAGGACAAGCCATTCTCCAAATATCCTCCCAGTCCACCGTAAGGGCCTCATCCTCTAGGGTAATGAGATCATAAGCCGTTCTCACCGAGAACTCACCAAAAGTAGTCAGCCGCCAAATTTTTCTTTCCGGCCTGCTTCTAATCAAGCCCACGGGAATCCCTGTAAACCTCCGAATGACATCAATGGGCAGCAGATCCTGCAACCGTGAAAGATTCCAGCAGCCATCCTCAACAAACTCAGCCACCGTGGTGTTTATATTAATCAACGCACCGTCAGAGCACCAATCCTACAAAGGGCTATCCTTACACCAGTGATCCACCTAGGACTTCGTAGAGTGACCATCACCCAGGGGCACAAACAGACCTTCCTGAAGGACTAAAGACCCCCACTGAACAGCCCACTAGGTAGGAGAAGAGGCCGCCACATTAGGATGCACATCAAGCAGGAGATTATTCACATTCCCCTGCAGGTACTTAGCCGTGAGGGCACTGACCCATCGACTTCCAGGGTTGTTAAACATCTGCCATGCCACTTTGGCCAACATGGACTAGTTCATAGTTGCTGCCTGCTTCAACTCAAGGCCCCCCTTATTCTTAGGCTGCGTAACTTTCTCCCAGGCAACCATGTGGACTCGTCGATGGTCAGCAATACTTCCCCAAAGGAAGTTACGATTCAGGCGATCCAATTCTGAACATATGCTTACTAGAAACTTGACCGTTTGCAGAGAATACATAGGAATAGAGGCTATTACGGAACATATGCTTACTGGAAACTTGACCGTTTGCACCCTTTCCACCACACCCCAACACGTCTAATGGGAGATACGTTTATGAATGAAAGGGACACCAAGATATCTCCCAAGGTCACCCGTGATCGGGGTACCACAAATCCCACTGATGCGTCTCGCCAAACGCCTTCTAACATTAGGGGAATAGTAAAGCTTCGATTTCTCAAAGCTAATGGATTGGCCCGATGCACCACAAAAATGGTCCAAACGCTCTTTGATCACCCTGGCTTGATGTGTACTTGCTTCTGCAAAAAGAAGGATGTCATATGCAAAACAAAGATGGGAGATTTTGGGCCTTAATCGAGAGATAGTAACCGCTTTCCACTTTCTTTGGGTCACTTCTTGAGAAATCAGATGAGAAAGTTTTTCCAGGCAAAGAACAAAAAGGTACGGGGATAACGGGTCCCCTTGTCGTAGACCCCGCACCGGGGAGAACAAGTCTGTCATCTCACCATTTACCATTTAAGATAACCTACGAAGAGACTGAAGTAACACAACCCATGATTAACGTGATCACCCCCATGGGCAGCCCTGCATCCTTTAAAACAAACTCCAAGAAATCCCAGTTAATCCGGTTATAAGCCTTAGACAAGTCAATTTTCCAGGAAAGAAAACCCTTCCTCCCTTTAGTTTTATAGTATTTATGCAACATTTCTTGAGCAAGAATAATATTGTCAGAAATTTGTCTACCTGGAATGAAGCTCGCCTGGTTAGGGCTAATGAGCCTCTGGAGAGTTGGGCGCAAACGATTCACCAAAATTTTAGTCAGCACTTTATACACCGTATTACACAGACTTATGGGTCTCGGATAAGCCATCGAGGTAGGGCTATCAATTTTAGGAACCATCGTAATCAGAGTCCGATTGAAGGCGGCCAGAACACCATATAAGAACACCTGCTTAACTTGATGAACCACATCCTCACCACACAAACTCCAACACTTCTGGTAGAAACAGGCAGATAACCAATCCGGGCTAGGCACTTTGTAAGGCCCAATACTAAACATCGCTCTCCGAATCTCCTCCGAGTCTACCTGAACATTCATAGCATGTAGGCAATCCTCATCTAGGGACGGAAAGAGCTGCGGGAAAGTCTCAAAGTCCACCATAGGAGCATAAGGCATGAACAACTCAACAAAGTAGTTCACCGCCACCTGCTTAATGCCCTCAATGCTAGTCACCCACTGCCCCTCACAGTTCAACAACCCCATTAACTTATTCCTTCTCCACCGAACAACCGTGTACATGTGAACAAATCTAGTATTCCGTTCTCCATCCCGAAGCCAGGCAATCCGAGACTTCTGTTGCCAAAGGGTCTCATCTTGCTCTAGAATAGAGGAGTACTCAGCCTCCAATCCTATTCCAACACCTCCAAAGACTCCGTGGGAGCCAACCCCATTTCTCTCTGAGTACCTGTATTCCTAGCAAAGACGTGCCTCTTTCTTTGGCGAAGGTGACCAAAAACTTCCAAATTCCAGAGCTTCAGACATTCTGTGAGATGCTGGAGCTTCACTGGGAGCAGCCCTGCCACCCTATTCCACTAACCAGCCACAAACTGTTGGAAATCCTCATGCTTTAGCCACATTGCCTCAAAATGGAAGGGTTTGTTTTGAGGGTTACTTCTGCTAGCCGGGTCCAGAGCCAAAATCAAGGGGCAATGATCAGATTTTACCCTCGCCAGGTGTCTAACTGTGGCCTCATGGAACATCAGCCGTCATCTATCATTACACAAACCTTTATCATGATGCATCATAACTCTCCTTACACCATCTTGGTTATTAGACCATGTGTACCGAGTCCCAACGAAACCCAAATCAATAAGGCACTACCCATCAACCCAATCCTTCATACCACTCGGATGAAAGGCCCCCCTGACAACTCCATTTCTCACTAGCTAGGATAACCTCATTAAAATCCCCTATGCAGACCCAAGGGAGATTCATGGAAGACGCCATTCCAGTAAGATGCCCCCAAAGCCCCGCCCGCCAAATTTGGCACAGACTAGCATAAACCATCGTCTAAAGCCAGGAGGGACCACCCTTCACAGACACTGCAGCCGTCATAGCTTGATCACACATGTGCACCATATTCAAACTAACACGCCCATCATCCCAAGGGGCCCAAATACCGCCAGAAAAACCCACCACATCAACCATATCAAACTTAGGGAATCCCAGATACTTGAGCACCCTAGTTTCCTTGTCACCACTAATTCGAGGCTCCATCAAAACACATATACCATTGTCATAGTTACGACAATGATCACGTACTGCCTGTTGTAGACACTCACGACTTGCTCCTCTAACATTCCAACTCATTAGATTGATCGTCATAATAAGATGTGATTAGAAAAAGGTAACCCAACACTTAAACAACAACTGAAACCCCACCATTGGCAAGCGTAGCAACCTCCTCCATCTGAGCTTTACCACTAAGTTTATCGTTATCGCCCTATCGGGGCAGCTGCGGCCCATTACTATGCTCCAGCACCACCCCATGGACAACATCCTTGTCCATCGCCATGATCCTAACACGGCCAGAGCTCCCAAGTTGACTACCAGTTAGAATGCGTAGTAGGTCATGTCCAGGGACTTCCTCACTCCTGCGGAGCTCAGAGATATGAGCAGTCTCCCCCATACAAGGTCTCTGATGGCGGGCTCCACCGGCACGCCATTCTTAAGCTTGCCTCGACCCCCTCTTGTCAAAACATTCCTCCCACCATGCTTAGGATTCTGCTTGGCAAGCACACTACTTTACACAATTGTATTCTGACTCACGTCAGGTAGGGGAGGCAGAGAGCTCAGCCCAAAGGACATGTTGGTTACTTCAAAAAGAGATTTGCGAGGGCGGCCTGCCTTCCGTTTTGGGCCCAGGGGCGTGCCACTCGCCACTGCACTCTGGATCTTTTCCTGTGAACCAACCTTATTAAAATCCTCCGTAATCCCAAACACTATACCCAGACTTCCCTCATTTTCAGGCGTTTGCCGCACCTCCCTCGCACTCTCACCATCCCCTAATAGGGCAAAACGAGAACCCTTAACCTCAGCAGCGTGCTCACGAGGCCCATGTCTAGGCTTATCCCCCTCTCTCTTCTTGTTACCACGGCGACTAGGGACCACATTCCAAACACCAAACCCAACACAACTCCTAGAATAGCCTCCTCCACCTGGTTCCCCATCACAATGTCCTCCTCTTGAATGTCAGGGACATCAGAGACAGACCCATCAGAATCAGCGTCCATAGGTGCCTCCCCTTAGTCACTCTTGGTCCCGCCAGGCCAGACACAGTGGTACTTGGTTAGCCTCACACAGCCACATCCAAAACAAATATCTGGAACGTGCTCTTATTCAATCCTCACAAGTTTCCCCTCCACCTCAACAAAAAGTAGCAGCGGCCGTGTCAAGTCGACCTCAACACACACCCGTGCATATTTGCCCCTAGATTGGGCAATGGTGTGGCAGTCCACCCTATAGGTTTGCCCAATTAGGTCACCAATCACTTTCACCGTATCCTTAGTGAAGTACTCCACAAAGATTCCAGATAGTCTTGGCTAGAGCGTAATCCTAGAAACTTCTTCCTTATCAGCATCAAAGTGAGGTCTCCATTTTTGAACTGTCAAATACTGGCCAGCCACAACCCACGGGCCTCCCGTAAGCACATATGTCAAGTCAACTTCCTCAGAGAAACGAAAAATATAGAAGTCATTCGACATATCCACCAATTGCATAGATCCCGGCAAGTTCCACCGTTGCTTAAGACGGGTCTGCAAGTACCCATACGTATGGCCACGTCCAACAAACTTAATGATGACTGCATTCCGCCATGGTTCTGCCAGCCGTTCCTTCACTGCATTAGAGAAACAAATGGCAGGCTTATTCACCGTCTCCTCCACCACATAATCCCCCTTTCTTAGCTCCCATGACTTATCCACCGGAACCCCATGGTTCTTTCCTTTCGCAGGGGGAGAGAAAAAACTCGTGCTTTGGAGCATCTCCTTAAATGATGGAGCCGACTTGGGAGCCATCGTAGGAACTACTTCCACAACCTCGTCATCACCCAGCCTCCCAGACTCTGCTCGTAACCTTTTAGACATCCCTGCCAGCCTAGGGTTGAGACCTCCTTCTGACTGACTTGGAAGCCGCAAAACGGAAAGAAACGACGCCGGCCGCTACAATGACAGACTAGGGTTTTCACCAAAAAGGGCGCGTGGGACGCGCGTTAAATAGCAATAGAAATGGATTATTATATTCCCACTTTGTATACTATGCATGGATATGAGCATACTCTAATTTGGGTGTTATACTGTTATTCCAAATGAAGTAAGGGCAACCTGTCGGGTCCACACACCCACGCAATGTGATTAAACCATTTCTTCTATTTCTATTTTCTTATTTTTTTTATTTTTCTAAAGGCTAATTAAGGCCAGAAAAATTCGAACTTATGACATATATTAACATTAATAAGAGAAATTCAAGCTGATTAAGGCTGGAATGATTAAGGCCGGAAAGATTAAAACTTATTATGACATCTTTTAACATTGATAAAAGAAATTCAATAAATTAGGAGGTACTAATCAAATTATATACATCGACCTCACTTTTTATAAATGTCGAATTCGAGACTTAAGACCGGAGCACTACGTAATGGGTAGAAATTAAGAATATCATTAAACTAGTTTTACTATAGCTCTTTTAGGTTCAACAAATTAACAGAAACTAAAATCGTCTAGTCATTTAGGACCCATGTACTAAGAATTTAATTTTATATTTTCATTTTTTATACTTGAAATAAGGGTAAAGTATATATATATATATATATATATATATATTTAAAGAAAGTGAGTGATAAAGAAAAGTGGAGAAAGAATTGTAGAAGAGATATAGAAACATAGAAAGAAATTAGTTCTCTTAATGAAAACTAAAAACTAGAGGAGCTATTTAATAACCCTTTATTTCTTTTGTTTTCACTTTTATACTCAAGATGTTGAGAAAGTATGTAAAATAGATAAATAGACGCCTGAACCAATAAAAAAAACCAGTAAGCCTATCGACGGGGGCATTTCAAATTGTTTCATTCATTCATTTTTGTTTCTTTTCCTACCTATCACCACTATTCTCTATCCTTCGATTCCTTTATTTATAGTTTCCCAATTATTTTAAGCACAAAAGGTGAAAGAAAAACCCAACTTTATGGCTTAATTAAATATCTTCTTATGGCTAAAAATATTTTCCTATTCACAAGTCTCAGCTTATTGACCATGAGTTCTCAATAGTAATCATGTTTACGGATGGACAAAAAAATCACTGGCACATATATTGTGGTTATTTTGATTATAATCATTTAAAATTGTAACTACGTTTACTGATTATTTATCTAAATGATTATTAATCATATTTATAACCATTAATATAGTGTTACGCGCAAAATAATTTTTATATTCAATTTTTAAATTTTGAAAGACTAAGATAGTCACTTAATGCTATGATCTAATGATATTCATCTCTACACGTTATGTGGGAGGTCTCAGGTTCTAATTTCATAAAAAGGGCAAAGTCGATATCAATGTGGATAATATAATCCCTTATCCCAGTATTATTGTATCAAAAAAAAAAAAGATAGCCAAAACTAATATTTAACAAAAAAAAAACAAAAAAATAATTACATTAGGTAGAATCGCAAGGGATAGTCAATCATCTTAGATGCCAAAACTTTTTACAACACCACATACAACTCAATGAGTTATGAGTAGAACAACTTTAATACTTGGGTTGACGGCCCAAAGTGGCCAAAGATGGTCAAAAAAGGTAAAAAATAGTATGAAACCACGCAACTTTTGAAGTTAGATCTACTAAAATGGATTAAGAAATGAGAAATCTTAAGACGAATAGGCTCTTTCGACTCGAAGATATGAATAAAAAATTACCAAGATTGCTGCCTGAGGTGGCTAGAAATGGTCTAAAAAGTTTGGTCGATTCGTCGACGTCATAGGTCGAGTGCAGACCCACGATTCTGATTTCCATCTGAGTTTTTTTTTTTCCAAATTTATTTTTGTAATAGTTTTTTTTTTCAAATGCCTTCACCTAAAAAAAATCCATATCAATGGATTAGACAAATTTTTTTTAAATGGCCAAAGAGGATTGGTTGAGTTAATAAGGATGTTCCTTTTGGTAGACCAAGACATGAGTTCAATTCCCGCTGCTGAGCACCCCTGTTGATAGGCAATCTATAAATTTCAAAATGGAGGCGATCTATAAATTCCAAAACGGAGGCTAAGATCCTCACCGTGGGTCCTCAATGAGCCCTCCATGTAAGTCCTCAATGAGACATCGGTAATGCCCGGGCTCTGATAGGGTAATCTCCCCTCCCCCTAGACTTTTGTCCACAAAATATATATATATATATATATATATATATATATATATATATATATATATATATATATATATACATATAATTTATCTATTGAGTAAATGGTTAATAATCATAATCAAGCATTTGATTATGAACCTAAATTGTTAGAACAATAACTACACCAATTAGAGAACTGGTTCAACTGTTAAACCATAACCACCCCGTTTAATATATTACATGGTTATAGTAACTGCCGTTTTTACCCATTCCTAATCATGTTTCTCTTGCCATGATGAAGCCCAACTACATGGAACAAAATAGTACCGCAATTATAAAACAGAACAATGTAATTGCAAGAAAACTTTTAACTCTAGTAAATAGTAATTAGTCACCCTTTACAAGACGAAACTAAAACTCGTTCAAGCAATGAAAACAGTGAGAAGATGAGTTGAAATTTACAGAAGCAGATCTAGAACTCTACATGTCAAATCTTGCTTTGCTTTCTTGATAGAATTTCTCTAACCAGCCTTCTATCAGCTTAATTTCAGTTCCCCTTTGCTCAACCAACCACTTTGGATCTTCTTTTGTAGCAAAACGCAAATCTATGTGATGCCCACCTGATAATGAAAACAAATTAATGTCTAATGGCCCCATCTAGGAAGCAAAATTTTATATTTGTTTTTAAGAGTTCTTTTAGACTAATCGTGAGCCTTTTATATATGGGTAATAGTAGAAGTGTAGAACATACCTTCTTCGGTAACGAGGGCGACGATAGATTGAGATATATTCTGCAGGACACTGTCATAGATATAATCCAAAACCATTAGAACTCAAACAATGAACTATTGACAGCGGTAGGATCCAGATCAGATAGATAAAACGGTTACCTTCCACCACTCCAGGGATCCAATAAGCCATTGGAGAAAATGATGTTGCTTCCAAACTCTTTCAAGGTGGCCTTAATATCCTTCAAATTAAATAGCCAAGAATATCAGTACCATTGTACCAAAATGTACAATTTGAGAAGGTAAGAATCTTCAGTTTAAGATAGTGACTACTGAGAAAGGTAAAATTCTAGGAAGTAGGTGGTTCAAAATTCTAGTATGGAGAATTTCAAAGAATGAACTTGTAAAAAACGTCAAAGTTGTGAGAATGTGAAGGAACAGAAGTCCCAGATCGGAAAGTTGATCAACTTTCGAAGGGCTTAGAAGGAGTTGATCATTATGCATTAGAGAGGAAAGAATAAATAAATTGATCATGCATCTCTTACATGTCCGCCAAATTCTGTTGTGATCCACCTAGGCCTCGGTTTCACTTTATAATTCTTCCAGCACCCCTCTTGAAAAGATGAGAGGTTAAAATCATAGGTTGGAAACATGCTTGCATCCCAGCTACTAGACATTGGCATAACCATTTCTGTGCAAGCCTGTGTAAACGAAAGGAAATAATGGAAGAAATTTTACTAAAAGAAATACTTTTATGAGTACTTATATTTCAACCAGTAAATGATATTATCATAACACTGAAAGACCTGCCAGTTCCAACCATCTGTGCCAACATCGGAAGTATCCTCCAACTCAAAGCATTCAGCTTGTCCAGTGTAATTGTAGAATATGTTTATGCCTTCAAATATGCGCTCCAGTGTGCTAGTGCCATCTGGACGACCATCAATCTTTCTACAAACCTACTATAAGAGCTACATCACTATTTCGGTTTGTAGTGGAAGCAAAACAATTGCCGAGAATCTAGCTAGAATAATAATCAAAAGCAACATCCCAAAATGGAAGACTAGCCATTCCCAACGACAAATTTCTGGCCTTAATTCCTACGGAAAAATGCAAAACTAGAATAGCTAGCAATAGCCGATACTGAAAGTCCCATTGGCAAATGCCATTAGAGGAAAGACCTTTTTTCATACCATAGTTGAAGAAAACATAACCCAACGAGAAAGATAATTTAATCATCAAATTCAAAACAGAAGTAAATAGCACAATAACTTAACTTTCTATATTATTCCAGACACGTTTGGGGGAAAAAAGGAACTTGGATGCATTCCAAATTTCTATTTCTAGATTAATAATTTCCAAAAGAATTGGTTTTTCATATTACGGAGAGGATCACATGAGATTGATGAAACTTAATAGCTTTCGAGTGTACCAGCTACCAAATTGTGTCTGTGCTGTGAGAAAATTACCAACTAACCTCTCTTATAGGGTGTCCGGGCAAAGGCATTACAAACTCAGCAGGATATGGGTAATTCACCATTGCCAAGTAACTATACGCCGACTCCAACCAGTCTGCAAGATCATCTGTTCTCTTCAATTCCCTGTAAAACGGCTTTGATCAGTTGAAACCAAGTACCCAGATAAGCAGAGTTCAAAGTATAAAGAAGACCATATCTATTCACCGCCGTGATGACAAAAGCTAATGCAGAACGTGACACACATTCCTTACCGACATAAGTGGAAAGTTTTTGTCAGCTGGAGAAGGCCATTATGCTCCTGACCCTCACTTACTAGTGCATCCCAGGACTCCTTTATAGTGTTAAAGCAGCTGCTACTTTCACGCTAGGCATATAAATGTCACACAAAAAAAACAAACATTACGAAAAAAAAATACAAAGCATGATAATTAAGGGAGAAAAAACACAAGGTACCCTGAAATCATTGGAAACAATGTCGTAAAATGTTTCTGGCGGCACAATGTCTTCAAATTGAAGAATCGGGGCCGAAGAAGCAAGTGCACCAATTGCAATGTGAGGGTACTTAAGCCTCATCCATGTTGCTAACACTGTTTTCAAATTCAAAGCTTCAAAATGATAATAAACTATTTTCCTTAATGCTGCACAATTAGTCCAATTCAATGAATATATCATTTATTTTCATGGTTTCGTCAAATTCAAAGTACTAACAACTTCACCGAAACAGAGCATTATAAAATTACATACTTCCGCCATAGGATCCGCCGAAAAGCACGACGGGGCAACCTTCTGCCGATAAATTCCGCTTCAGCTCCGTGATTAATACAGCAAAATCGGCAAGGGCTTGCTCGGCCGTGAGAAACGACAGCGTACTGGCATTTTTATACGCCTCTTCTTGACTCCCGTACGGCATGGACTCTCCATAATACCGGTGCTACAAAATTCGAAAATGGAAATTAATTTTCCCTCTTGACTTTATTTTCAAAATAATTTTCTCCGGAACCAAACAGGAACTTACTTCGGGGAAGAGGACCATGGCGCCAAAGCGAGGGGCGAGTTCCCAGACAAAGCCGGTGTTTTCGGCGAACCATTCGATGCCACCCTCGTTGCCGCAGTAGAAGAGGATGGGGCCAAGGCGCCGTGAGCCCACCCAGTGTTCGGTGTTGACGAGGTACCGCTGCTGGAACCTCGGAGAATCCGAGAAGCTGAAATGGTCGAGCCGCTGAGAAAAATATCGGGTTTCGTATCGGATTTTCCGTGGTTGATTTTTGAGGGATGATGAAGAGGTTGAGAACTTGCCGAGGAAGCGTGGGGTCCATTTGGAGGAGGAGGAGGAGGGGGAATTGGAGGGTTGTGATGCAAGTGAGGGTGAAAATGAAGTGACGATGATGATGAGGAGAGAAAGAAAGAGAAGGAAATATTGGGGTTTTGCCATTTTTGGTTGGTGTTTGAGGAACTGAATCTACCTGTTGCTGGAGCTGTCTGCGTTTGGAAGGTGACCTCGGGGTGGAGTTCAGGTGGGTGCGAGAGCAGCGTAAAAGCGATCAGGAACTCTGCGATTTGATTTTTTTTTTTTAGTATAATGATTATGTAGCTGCAGGTCTCCAGCTCGCTTTTTTCCAAAATTAAATATTAGACCTCTCACATATAATGTAAAAAATAATATCATTCGACAGTAAAATTAGGCGGCTTAACTCTGCAACTTTATTAATGTTAAGTCTTTTTTCGTATAAAAAAATGTTTAATTTTTTACGCCAAACGTTTCTAGGACTTGCCAAACAAAGTCATTTTATTTTCTTTATAAATTATGATTTTTCTCATTTAAATCTAGTATGAACTTGGTCACGTTTGATGAGATGATGTTATCTTGTTTTCTTATCACTTTTCTCTATAAAATTATGATTATGGAGTTATCTAGAACATCTTGAATCGAAAAATTCATATAAAATATAGGGTAAATTACATTTTACTACCATGTGATTTAGACTTTGTAACAAGTTCATATTTGACTTTTCAAATTAATTTTGTAAATACCTCCTTTTATTCTTCAAAATGTAACAATCTTGTCCATCCGTTAACTATTCCATTAAGATTTCTATTAACAATATGAAACCTACTAGTTAATTTAAATTAATGATAAGTGGGGGTGATCTTCTTTGCGTGCCTACCTGGATTTGTGTCCTTTTCGATCTTCACTTAGATTCTGTCCTAATCGGGCTCAGCTACGCAACGCAAGTGCCTTGGGGGCGTTCCGTTCGCTTGGCGCACACAGCAAGGCCTGGGTGCGGAATGGATTTGGAGGGTTTGGGGCAGCGGTTTAGGGCGGGGCTTCGGCTGTCTGATCGAGAGAGAACTGGGATCCGGGTAAAGCTGGATGAGGCCAAAGATGTTCCGTTGGGTTTTCAATTCTGTGTGGTCGCCGAGGTCCTCACCCACAGGTCTGCGAACCAGGAGGCCTTTGTCTCTTTGTTTCGGCGACTGTGGAAAGGGAGGGAGGGGGTACTCATCAACTATATCGGTGAGAAGCGTTTCCTGGCTCGGTTTGCTTGCCATCATGATGTGCGGAGGGTTCTGGATATGCAAATGTGGTCCTTTGATGAAGCGCTGGTTCTTGTGGAGGAGGGTACGCGCTCAAGGAACCCTAGTACGATGAGTTTAGACTAGTGCAATTTTTGGGTTCAGATGCATAATTTTCCGACCCTATGTATGACCGTTAGGGCTGTGGAGAAAATTGGGGGACTGCTTGGTTCCGTTCTTGAGGTGGACAAGTCAGGTGGGAGGGAGTGTATCTGTCGATTTTCTCGAGCCAGAATACGGATCAATATTCATGAACCCTTGATGCGAGGGGCGAAGGTGGAGTTCCCAGAGGTGGGGGAGACTTGGGTGGGATTCCAATATGAGTTCCTACCGACTTATTGTTTGGTTTGTGGGTTCTTGGTCACTTGACCAGGCATTGTGTGGAGGACTGGGGCACGTAACATGGGGTGCTTGGAGACGGGGAAAGAGACTTCGTGTTGGCATTTAAAAATTTGAAGGTCACCTCGGACCTGCGTGGGAATGTGCTCCGGAGTGTGGTCTGGCGTGGTCGGAAGGACACTGTTCGTGAAAGGGCATGCCACGGGGATGGTGTGGCTTCTGGCTTGGCTTTTCACATCCAGCGAGAACGGGAGGAGGCTAAGGGCCTTTGGCAGCATCTGGCTGCGGCTTTTGATGAATGGAGGATTGGACGAGGGGGGGGGGGGGGGGGGGGGGGGTGGTGATAAATGGAAATCCCATTTGGGGGGGGTGGGGAGAGAGAGGGGAGTCCTCTGGTCAGGGGGATGCGGCTGAGCTTAGTAGTGTTGGTAGAAGCGAGGCGGGACATGTTGTGGCTGGGATAGGAGTAGGGGTTGATTTGGATGGTGAGGATGCAGTGGCCACAGTAGCGGGGAAGGATACTAAGATTCAGGGTTCGGACCCGTTTCTTTTGGCCCCGATTATTGACTATTTGAACCCGAATCAGCGCCCCCGTAAACGTGGACGAAAGCCTAGGCATACTACTATGGTTGAGCAGGAAGGCAGTAGTCATGGAGGGATAGTGGGGCTAGGGGAGCGTTTGGTAGGAGCGACACTATTGGCCGTAGAGTGGACAAACGTAGACATGTGGAGTTTGTTGGTTCGTCTTCTCAGGTGGTCTGGACCTCCCTGGATGGGTCTTAAGCGGAGGGGTGATGTATACACCTCTCCCCGGGAGCTATAGACAAATGGGGATTCTTTGCTGGAATTGTCAGGGGATCGGTGGTGCCTTGACATTCCATGATTTGGAGGAGCAAAATAAGCTTCTTCAACCTAGTGTGGTGGTGTTACTGGAGACGAAAAACAAAAGTGCGAGGTTTCGGTACTTGCAAGGACTTCTAGGTATGAATTTTATGCAGGCCGTGGAGCCGAAGGGACTTAGTGGTGGCCTTTGTGTTTTCTGGGAATCTGCTGGGGTAGTGGAGCTGGTAAAATATACTTATTTTTTTATTGAGTTGTTGGTCACGGATGAGGATCGTAGGTACAAATGGCGCTTGTTCTGTATTTATGTCAGTACTGATGATGGGATGAGGGCGCGATAGTGGGACTTGTTGCTCACTAGACTGCGTCGGGATTCTGGTTCTTGTTTAATCCTAGGGGACTTTAACGACGTTGTGTTTGCAAGTGAGAAAAAGGGTGGGATTACAAGGTCTGCCACTAGTATGAAAACGTTCCGATCCTTTGTGGCGGACGGGTAGTTGCTTGACTAGGGGTACACGGGACACCTTTTTACTTGGCGTAATAAGAAGGAGACTGGGTTTGTGCAAGCTAGGTTGGATAGGGGTTTAGCTACGGACTCTTGGGTTCAATCGTACCCTCATGCGACGGTCACTCATATTTTATTATCAGGATCTGATCATTCAATGTTGGTAGTGGATACTTGTCCTGGTGCTGGGAAACGTCGCCCTAGGTTTATTTATGACCCCCAGTGGAATAAAGAAGCCCATTGTGAGGAGGTGGTTACGAGGGAATGGAGCAAGCACCTATTGGGCTCTCCTTGTTACCGAGTGTCGGAAAAATTGAAAGCGATTCGTAAAGGCCTTCTAGTTTGGAGGAAGAAAGGGAACGGGAATGCTCAGGAAATAATTGATCAGCTGAAGGAGAAATTGCGGGCTTGTTATCAGGCTGCTGATTATGATGGGCAGCGGGTGAGTTCTCTTGAAGTAGATTTGAAACAAGCTGTGCTAGATAATGAGGTTTATTGGAAGTTGCAGTCTAGGGTTCAATGGTTGAATAAGGGGGATAAGAACTCTAAGTTTTTCCACTCTAAGACTGTCAAACGAAGGCGGCATAATAAGATCAAGGGTCAGTATGATGAGAGGGGAGTATGGAGGGACAGTGAGGAGGATCTTGGAGGCATTGTCATGGGGTTCTTTAAGCATCTCTTTGCATCTTCTCAGCCGACACTTGCGGATGAGGCTACAGACTGGATTTCTCCACGAGTCACAGAAAAGGACAACGCTTCTTTGGTCCGTCCTGTTCATCCTGAGGAAGTTAAACAAGCAGTGATGCAGATAAACCCTATGAAATCTCCGGGTCCGGATGGGTTCACTGCAAGTTTCTATCAACGGCATTGCTGGGTGATTGGGCATGATGTGATTCGTGCCGTGACTTCTTTCTTTGAGGCGAGCCACCTTCTGAAACAGGTGAACTTAACGTACTTGGCTTTAATCCCTAAAATACCAAGCCCCTTTAATATGTCGCAGCTTCGACCTATCTCGTCATGTAATTTTCTTTACAAGGTGATTTCAAAAGTGCTTACAAATCGGTTGAAGTGTCTGATGGTGAATGTGATTAACGACTCTCAATCAGCATTCGTCGCAGGCAGACATATTACAGATAATGTGTTGGTCGTGCATGAGGTGTTGAATACCATTCGCAAGAAGAGGAGCCAGGATGGGGTGGATATGATGCTCAAGCAGGATATGGCCAAGGCTTATGATCGAGTGGAATGGTGTTTTTTGCTGGCAGTCATGCGGAAGCTGGAGTTCAATACTGTGTTCTGTCAATGGATTATGGAGTGCATTTCTTCAACATCTTTAAATGTTCTTATGAATGGGGCATCGACCGAGGTCTTCTATCCCTCTCGGGGGCTTCGGTAAGGGGACCCCCTCTCCCTATTTTTGTTTGTTATTTATGCAAAGGGTCTCTCGGCGATCTTAAAGAGGATGGTGGAAGTGGGGGCTTTGCATGGTATCCCGGTGGCACCAGGAGCGTTCAGCTTGACTCATCTATTTTTCGCGGATGATTCTGTGTTATTTGCCAAGGCTACCATGTCGGATGCTACTGCAATCAAGGAGGCCTTACGTTTTTATGAGGTTAGTTATGGGCAGATGGTTAATCTTGAGAAGAGTTCTGTCCTCTTTAGTGCAGATTGTCCCATGCAACTTCAAAATTAGATTGTGGTTGCACTCGGGGTTAGGAGAAAAGAGGAATTTGGGCAGTACTTGGGGCTCAAAGCTGACTTTCGCGCATCAAAGAAGGCAGTTTTTGAGGACATTCGGAACCAAGTGGAGGCCAAGGTGCAAGGATGGTTTGAACAATTTTTGTCCATGGCGGGCAAGGAAGTCATGGTTAAGGCCATCGCTCTTACGCTACCTAACTACGCAATGTCCTGTTTCCAAATACCGGTGGGGGTTTACAAGGAGGTGGAACGTCTCCTAGCCCGGTACTGGTGGGGTAAGCAACGCATGGAACGTGGCATTCATTGGGCAGCATGGGATAAAGTCACGATGCCGAAATGTAAGGGTGGGCTTGGTTTTCATGATTTGAGGTGCTTTAACATTGCTATGCTAGCAAAGATTGGATGGCGCCTAATTTCGGACCGATCTTCTCTGTTGGCTAGACTGTTGAAGGCAAAATATTACCCCGATGGATCCTTCTTACAAGCTAAGGACAAGCCAGGTTCTTCATGGGGGTGGAAAGGAATTCTACATGGTCAGCGGTTATTGCAGGCTGGGGTCCGTTGGAAGGTAGGAGATGGGAAATCTATTCGGCCCTTGTTGGACCCATGGCTGCCTACTTGTGGCCGTTCTGGATCTGATCTAGCAGTTCCAATGTCCCCGCCTGTGTTCATGATTTGGTGAATCCTTCTCGGCGATCTTGGGAGGCCGACCTAGTGGAACGTTTATTTCTGCCGGAGGATGCAAGAGCCATATTGGCCATCCCTTTGAGCAAGTATGGGTGCCCCGACAGATTGGTTTGGCGCTACTCCAAATCTGGTTCTTATAATGTTCACTCGGTTTATATTTTGACTTCTGAATTGAGTAGGAATGGTCAGTTCTCAAGGAAGGGAGGGGGTGAATCTAGCACGGATGGGGCTCATGATTCTTTTTGGAAGGGTATATGGTCGCTTGATGTCTCGAATAAAATTAAGCAATTTATTTGGCGATGTTGTCGAAATTTTTTGGCGGTGCGTCATAATCTAAAACGGCATAGAGTCCAGGTGGAAAATATTTGCCCCTTATGTAGTGCTGTGGAAGAATCCAAAGCTCACTTGTTCTTCAATTGTATGTTTGCAAAAATCTTCTGGTTTGGTGGCCCCCTACAGTTGGACATTGAAGGGCTGCGAGGGCTGTCCTTTCGTGATTGTTGGGGTCATTTACTTACTATGTTTAAAGTAGTGGCAGATGTAGATGCTGTCTTTCAGACCTTAGCATTTGGGTGTTGGAGGATTTGGAAGGCTAGGAACTTGATGTATTTTAAGGATGTTGTTCAGCCCCCATAAGTGACCATTGAGCTATTGCAGCAGCATATTGCTGAATTCAGATACGCCAAGGCTTCGGTTGTCCCTCCAATCAATCAGGTTCCCGCAGTGGCTAGGGTTGGGGCTGGGCGGGGGGTTCAGCAGTGGTAGCGGCCACGACTGGGTCTGCTCAAGCTGAATTGTGATGGCGCATGGGAGTTGGCGACGGCGATGGGCTTCTATGGCTGGGTCCTGAGATCATGGTCTGGTGGTTTTGAGGGTGTAGGCGGTCGTGGTGGTTTCCACTGTGGCTCTGCCCTTCAGGTTGAAGCTTTAGCAGTTCGGGCAGGTTTGGTGGCTTGTTTAGAGGCCGGCCATCAGAAGGTTGAGGTTGAGTCGGATTCCCTGCATTTGGTGACGTTTCTTGACTCTAATGCTTGTGATGTGTCAATTGAGAACATTCTACATGATATTCGGGTTCTTCGTGGGTCTTTTATTTCTTTATCTTTTTGTCTTGCCCCCCGGGGTTGTAATAAGGCAGCGCATGTCGTGGCTGCTCATGTGAAAGTTATGGGAGGGTGTCATATCTGGTCAACCTTTGAACCAGATTGGCTGTTTAACCTTCTCGCAGAGGATATTGGCGTTTCTGTGCGGTTCTAGTTTTGGAATAAAGTTACTATTCAGGTAAAAAAAAAAAAAACCAAAAGAACAAAAAAAAATTGGATTATTCAATTGAAGTAGAAGTAGAAGAAACAGAGAGCATGTAAAACTGAGGAGAAATAAAATAAAATAGACTTTAGATTGTAGCCAAAATAATCACGTATCCCTCTCATCTATCTCAAACACCTCCAATCAAATTCCGAGAATTTTGTGAAAATTTCTGGAAAAAGTATTGAGTTTTTTTTAATATTTCATCAATAAAGGCTAAAACACCTTTAGCAACGAAAAATTTAGATGAAAAACGTCTCTCTCTTCAATTCAACTTTCAATATTTTGTTTTTTAATTTTAGATAAATAGTTTTTTAAATTTTAAATTAATTTATTATTATTTGAACAGCTCTTGAACAAAGAACAAAAAGAAGAACGCAAGAAAATTTACCACTAATCAATTAGATGGTGACACCGTATTTTTGAAATTACATTAAGAGTGTGTTTGGATGAAGGATTTATAATTTAATGAGAATTTACAAATTCCATCATTTGCAATTTCGTTATTTGCAATTTCCTGAATTGCCAATTCTAGTGTTTGGATATCATAATGTAGAATTTTAAAAGTGATGGAAATTACAATTTCACTTGTTTGGATAATCATAGAATTTATTTAAATATTTAATCATCTCTAACGAAACATTTCTTGTTTTGTTCATCACCAATTAAACTTTTTCTCTGCATATGATGCGAAGTTAGACATCTCAAAAATTCCAACTAAAACCGCTGAACAAAAAGCAACGTTGCACTAGCCACGATTAATAGTTATAAGCAACAAGAAATCTAATACAAAGCACAGTGATCTTTGGAGAACAAAAAGATCCAACTCAACACGTCCATGGACTTCGCTATATCGATGTGCTTTGATTCCAACTAAAATTTCAACTAAACAGCTGAACAATAAGTAACGTTGCACTAGCCACGATTAACAGTTATAAGCAACAAGCAATCTAATACAACGTTGATGTGCTTATAACAAAAATTCCAACTAAATTTCTGAACAATAAGCAACGTTGCACTAGCCACGATTAACAATTATAAACAACAAGCAATCTAATACAACATCGATGTGCTTATAACAAAAATTCCAACTAAAAGTGCCGGACAATAAGCAACGTTGCACTAGCCACGATTAACAGTTATAAGCAACAACCAATCTAATACAAAGCACATCTATCTTATAAAATAGAGCAACAAATCAAAAGTCACTTTCAGAATAAGCATAAAATAAGATTAATATTCAAAATGTCTCATCTTCAAATAAACTTCAAAGTAAATATAAGAATAACTCACAAATAAAAGGTTCCAACATACATAAATAAAAATGAAAATTTCCAACATAGTAAAAATACTGAAAGAAGCATCAACACCATGTTGTGTTTTTCCTCAACCGGAAGTCCCTTGAACATAGGAAAGTGTTTCACATTTTCTACAAACCAAGAGTATGCCTTCAGTCAATCATTTCGACTGAGATCTGGAATTGCATTAAGTTCGCTATACAATTCTGCTGGATCAAGGATTGTTGTTGTTGCAGTGATAAATTGATCAAAAGATGAAGCCATTTTAGCTACTGAATCAGCAAGGACATTAGGCGTACCTCTTTTCTTTGATGGGGGAATACTAGCAGATGATTGATTGCTTATCTTTTGACGAATATAGATGGGTGAAACATCATCAATGTGTGAGTTTTCAAAGCCTTCAGTATCAGTATCCAAATCATTGGTATCAGTAGGAGCACTCTCATGGTTCATAGCATTAGTAGCTTCTGCACATGTTTCAGCACCCTCCCCAATAGCTCTATCTTTGCTACATAAGTCCACTAAATCATCCTAGTTGGTAATCACTTTCCACCGAAAAGTTTTAGCAACATCATGTGACCATCAAATAAAGAATTAAAGTAAACTAAATCTTTATTCGTGATAAAAAACACAAGGAAAATAAATATTTATTGTTGAAAGTCAGCAGGAAAATTAATCAAACAAAAGAGAATAATGGAATTACCTTTACATATTCTTCCCAAACACTCTCTTCATCGACTGTGATCATCTGTTTTGCTGCATCCCAATTGAATTCACTTTGACTCAATATGTCACTCACTATTCCATAATGCTTTCTCCATGTCTTAACACTATTTCGTATGTTATTGGTAGTAACACTAATATCGAATTGTGCAAAAATTATACCTGCAGCGTTGTTATAATCAACTGGTTTCCAACCCGCATCTCCTATGTTACCTAGCTCGCATTCTTGTCTTAGTACATCAACTAATGAACGATCCATTTGTGAACTCTAACGAAAATAACATTTATCATCTCCTTCTATTTCCATATTTTGCTTCTCAGTTTTTTTCCTCGCCTTTAGTTTTTTTGGCTTCTCTGTCATCTTTGTGTGAATAAAGAAATTAAACAATATGAGAATACTAACAATTTTCTACTTCAATTAGAAAGGCAGCAACATGAGTTAACATACTCAGAATATTATCAACCATAATAAAAATGATGTTTTCACACAAAGCACACAACAAAATAGAGTGCAAATTATTTGAATTAAAATTGCAATACATCAAGTAATCACTTATCCAAATCTAAAAACTGAGAAGTTCAAACTAAATAAGGTTAAAAACCACAGAAAAAATCAAGAATTAATGGCCCCTCGTGCTTGATAATCATGAAACATCTGCTTTGCCAAAGTGTCACGGAAAGTGGTCCATTGATCAGTAACTTGAACATTTATAATCCTATCATGTGTTACATTACCCTCTAACGTATATATCTTCATCAACAGAAGCTAAAAAGCCCAAATCTTGTTCTTCTAAAATAACATCATTAAGTTTCTAAATGCGAATAAAGTTATGCAACCCAAAGCAAGCATTGATAATCCTAATTTGTGTTTTGATGTTGAAAAATGAAGATGTACGCAATATACTCCATCGCTTTTTTAACAACCCAAATGACCTTTCAATTACGTTCCTCGCAATTGAACGACGCAAGTTAAATAACTCTTTGTAATTTTCAGGCCGGTTGTTTCCTCTCCATTCATTTAAGTTATATCTAGTGTAAGGTGCTAAAAAACCTGGTCCATTAGGGTATCCGGAATCTACAAGATAGTATTTAGCTGCAATTAAAATAGGAACAAATACAAACAATTAGTCCTTTATTCATAGTTTTGCAGTTATTAACAACCCGTATATAAATTACCAATTGGGACTTGAAACGGATTATGTCTACGTAAAGCATCTCACAAAATCCGAGCATTAGAAGTAGAACCCTCCTATTCGGCTAGCACATAAATGAATTTTCAATCTGGTGCACAGACTCCTAAGACATTGGTGGAAATATCGCCTTTTCTATTTCGGTATCTTGGCCTATCCTCAGCAAACACTGTTACTAGAATGTGAGTTCCATCAAGTGGCCCAATACAATTCTAATGACATAAAAATAGGGACAGAGGGAATGTAAGTGACGTGAAAAGATAAAATAAGAATGTGTTCTTCTTAGTTTCTTCTTCCTCTCTGGCACGCTTGTGGGTTAGGCGTATAAAAAAGTTATCTACATCCTCACTAGCCATACCTGTGTGATTATATGTACAAATTAGCTTTTATACAATCTTTTTACCCTAAAAAACTAATGAGTTCCCACCAACATAAGACACGAAAAAAAAAACAGAAAACATCCTAGAGATATAAACTAACATGTAATACGAAATGATACATATTTACTGCAGAAAGAAATCAATCACTATGCATTATTTACCAAAATGAAAAGGCGAAAGCTATTTTCCATTGTTAGTTTCCTAATTCCAATGACGAAGTCGACATCTATATTAGTCATGACGAATCATCCAATTATATCAATTTAACATAAAAAAAAAATATACAAGTTGGAACGATTGCATTAGAAACAACACACGATTCATAACCAAAGTATGAACAATCAATTAAAAAAATAAACAAATGATTTATGTTTTGGTTAATAGTCTCTTTGATGCCTTAACTGTAATCTATATGTTTCTGGTGCTGGAAGTGTAAGATTAATTTGAATGTAGACTTTTTCATTGTCAAGATCCTAATAATACCACAAATACATCTAAATCTTTTGAACCCAATTGAAATTAGTAGTAAGAAATTGAAAAAACTAAGAAAGAGAGAAGATTAACTTAAGGGGGAGGACATTAAGGAAAAATTAGCATAGGGGATGGGCTTGGAAGCTTCTCTTGTCGGTACAGTGTACGAGAGGGCTGCAGAGTAATGAAAACCAGATATTGATAAAGCCATAAAATGTTTCGATGCGATGAAAACCAGAGTAAAAATGGACTAGAGATTATAATGTAGAGATCTTACCGGGGATCTCAATGGTAGAATCTGAGGGTAATAGAGAATAAGAAGATAACCCAAATCATCCCAGGTTTGCTTCCATGAAATTGAAACAAAATATAAGTCATCCATAACATGCAGAGCAAAAAATTTAGTTTCACAACCAAGCAGAACGAAATTAGGTTAGAATTTTGAACTCACAAGAAAACATCAAAACTGAACCATCAAAGAGGGTAATATCGAAGTGGGTTTGGGAAGAGACTCTTCGACATCCTTGGGTTTTTATCGAATGAACTTGGCAGGGAAAAAAAAAAATTCCTGCTCTCAGAATTGCACAATATTGTCTTTATATGAATTAGAAAATTCTATCTCCTGAGACAGAATTTTCAACTCATCATCTGTGATCCTCAAATTCCCCCAGATTTTCCTCCTATAATTTACCAAATACTGACTAAAGTTTCCCACACGAAGGAATTCGGATTTTCCGCTCACCAAATCCCGACTTCACGCCAAATGACGTCCTTTCCTCAAGGAGCCAAACGCACCCCAATAGTAATTATATATATATATATATATATATATAATTGCATCGAAATATTAATAGAATGGCATAAACGTATGAAATAATTATGATTAAACCACAAGGTGTGGTGCAGTTGGCAAAATACCACCTCTAGAGGGCGAATTTACTGGTGGCTAACTATCAGAAGTTCAAAACTCGCGGGGAGCACTTTGTGGCCAGGGGCAAGCCTCACCTCGAGCGGGGATTAGGCCCACCCTTCGGGTGTGGGGACACCTCGAGGTATTTACCAAAAAAAATTAATATGATTTGCAAATAGTAATTTTATTGCAATTTCTTATCAACCATGAAAATATATTAAATTGAAGTTCCTCTTTTTTATTGATAAAGATAGACTTGCAATAGTAATAATTTAACAAAATAAATTAGATTTTTTACAAGAACTCTAAACCGAATAGCGTGACTCTAACTCTATAAATTCTAAGTAAATAAAGCTGAAGATCTATTTGAATTCACTCAATTCACTCAATTCGATCAATGCTAAATCTTTGGTAAAAAAACTTATTCGTCCGAATTGGAATAAGGTATATATAAATTTGTTCGAACATACTGCTTTGTTTTTTCCTCGGGTTGGGCCTTTCGTTTTAATGAAGATCTCTTTGTTGTTGAAGACCTGACTCTTACGGTATAAATTCTAAGTAAATGGAGCTGAAGACCTATCTGAATTCACTCAATTCAATCAATTCTAAATCTTTGGCAAAAGAAAACTCACCCTTCTCAATTGGGATAAGGAATATATAGAATTGTTTGACTAGTTGCGGTCTATGGAATCACGTTTTGCTTCCTTAGTGCCTCAGATTCTCCTTGCAGCACCAGTTGTGATCTATGGAATCATGTTTTCTTCCTTCGTGCCTCGAGTTTTCCTTGCCGGACCAATTTTTATTTGGATCATTATTGCTTTCTTTTGTCCTTGGGCGGGGCCCTTTGTTTTAATGAAGATCACTTTATTGTTGAAGATCTGACTCTGACTCTATAAATTCTAAGTAAATGAACCTGAAGACCTATATGAATTCACTCAATTCAATCAATTCAAAATCTTTGGCAAAAGAAAACTTAGCAGTCTAAATTAGAATAAGGTATATAGAATTGTTGGACCAATTGCGGTCTATGGAATCACTCAATGCAATCAATTCTAAATCTTTGGCAAAAGAAAATTTAGCCGTCAGAATTGGAATAAGGTATATATAGAATTGTTGGACCAATTGCAATTTATGGAATCACGTTTGCTTCCTTAGTGCCTCGGGTTTGGAGCAATTTTTATGTTTAATTGATATGGATCTTTATTGCTTTGTTTTGTCCTTGGGCTGGGCCTTTGTTTTAATGAAGATCTCTTTATTGTTGAAGACATGACTTTGACTCTATAAATTCTAAGTAAATGAAGCTGAAAACCTATCCGAATTTACGCAATTCACTCAATTCTAAATCGTTGGAAAAAAAAAAAAAAACTCAACCGTATGAATTGGAATAAGGTATATATGGAATTGTTGGATCATATTGGTTTGTTTTGCCCTTGGGCGGGGACCTCTATTTTAATGCAGATCTCTTTTTTGTTGTAGAAATGACTATCACTCTATAAATTCTAAGTAAAAGAAGTTGAAGACCTATCTGAATTCACTTAGTTCAATCAATTCTAAATCTTTGGCAAAAGAAAACCAGCCGTCTGAATTAGGATAAGCTACATATAGAATTGTTGTACTAGTTGCGGTCTATGGAATCACGTTTTCTTCCTCAGTACCTCGGGATGCTCAACCAATTTTTATGTTTAATTGATTTGGTTCTTTATTGCTTTGTTTTGTCCTTTGGTTGGGCCCTTGTTTTAATGAAGATCTCTCCTGACTCTGACTCTATAAAATCTAAGTAAATGAAGCTAAGACCTACCTGAATTCACTCAATTCAATCAATTCTAAATTTTTGGCAAAAAAAAAAAAAAAAACTCAACCGTCTGAATTGGAATAAGGTATATATTTAATTGTTGGACCTGTTGTGGTCTTTGGAATCTCATTTGCTTCTTCAATGCCTCGAGTTCTTCTTGCTTGAGAATTTTTATGTTTAATTGATTTAGATCTTTATTGCTTTGATTTGTCCTTGGGCTGGGCCCTTTGTTTTTATGAAGATCTCTTTATTGTTGAAGAAATGACTCTGACTCTATAAATTCTAAGTCAATGAAGCAGAAGACCTATCTGAATTCACTCAATTCGACCAATTCTAAATCTTTGTCAAAAAATCTCAGTCGTCTGAATTGGAAAAAGGTATATATCGAATTGTTCGACTATATTGCTTTGTTTTGTCCTAGGGTTGGGCCCGTTGTTTTAATGAAGATCTCTTTATTGTTGAAGACCTGACTCTAACTCTATAAATTCTAGGTAAATGAAGCTGAAGACTTGCGATAATTATTACGTATTTTGCAATATAATTAAAATCAAATAAGTGATGAAGTTTTCCCTGTTTCATTTAATAGTTGATAGTCATATTGCATATTTCATGATGTGGATCTCACTCAATTCACTCAATTCTAAATTTTTGGCAAAAGAAAAACTCAGATGTTTGTATTGAAGAATGGTATATATAGAATTGTTGGACCAGTTGCGGTCTATGGAATCATATTTGCTTCTTTGTTCCTCGGATTCTCCTTGCTGCAGCAATTTCTACGTTTAATTTATATGGATCTTTATTGGTTTGCTTTATCCTTGGGTGAGGCCATGTATTTTAATGAAGATCCCATTATTGTTGATTTGTTGAATTGTTGATGATCATATTACGAGGTTTCATGTTGTGGATCTCACTCAATTCACTCAATTCTAAATTTTTGGAAAGAAAAACTCAGCCGTCTAAATTGAAAAAAGGTATGTATAGAATTGTCGAACCAGTTGCGGTTTATTGAATCATGTATGCTTCCTTAGTGCCTCGGGTTCTCTTTGCTGGACCAATTTTTATGTTTAATTGATTTGGATCTTTATTGCCTTGTCTTGTCCTTGGGTTTGGCCCTTTGTTTTAATGAAGATCTCTTTATTGTTGAAGACTTGATTCTGACACTATAAATTATAAATAAATGAAGCTGAAAACCTTCTATAATTATTACAGATTTTGCATTATAATTAAATTCGAATAAGTGATGAAAATCGCAATTTTTGTTATAGCTGTGGTGGTTATAATAATACTATCTAAACTTGAAGCTAGAGGATAATTAGTAGGACAAAACTTTGGTTGGATTGTACCTCCCGTCTCGGAACTTTATGAGGCTTGGGCTTTACAACATAAATTTGTTGTTGGAGAATTACTTATTACGTAATTCACTCTAGTTGTAACAATCCCAATTATTTGAGTAGTTAATAAAGGAACAGTAAATGTTACTAGTATTATTGATACACGCATCTCGAATAATTCACGTGGATTCTGAAAATGAGATATGTTGGGCGACATTTGGACATTGCACCCAAGTGGATTTTGAAAATGATTTGCAAATATTAATTTTATTGCAATTTCTTATCAACGATGAAAATATATTAAGTTGAAGTTCCTCTTTTTTATTGATAAAGATTGACTTGCAATAGTAATAATTTAACGAAATTAATTAGATTTTTTGCAAGAACTCCAAACCGAATAGCATGATTCTAACTCTATAAATTCCAAGTAAATGAAGCTAAAGATCTATTTGAATTCACTCAATTCAATCAATTTTAAATCTTTGGCAAATAAACTTAGCCGTCTGAATTAGAATAAGGTATATATAGAATTGTTGGAACATATTGCTTTGTTTTGTCCTTGGGTTGGGCGTTTTGTCTTTTTGAAGATCTCTTTGTTGTAGAAGTCCTAACTCTTACTGTATAAATTCTAAGAAAATGAAGCTGAAGACCTATATGAATTTACTCAATTCAATCAATTCTAAATCTTTGACAAAAAAACTATGTCGTCTGAATTGGAATAAGGTATATATAGAATTGTTGGAACATATTGCTTTGTTTTTTCCTTGGGTTGGGCCTTTTTTTTTAATGAAGATCTCTTTGTTGTTGAAGTCCCGACTCTTACTGTATAAATTCTAAGTAAATGAAGCTGAAGACCTATCTGAATTCACTCAATTCAATCAATTCTAAATCTTGGGCAAAAGAAAACTCACCCTTCTCAATTGGGATAAGGAATATATAGAATTGTTTGACAATTTTCGGTCTGTGGAATCTGGTTTGCTTCCTTAGTGCCTCAGGTTCTCCTTGATGCACCAGTTGCGGTCTATGGAATCACGTTTCTTCCTTAGTGCCTCAGATTCTCCTTGTCGCACCAGCTTTCATGTTTAGTTCATTTGGATCTTTATTGCTTTCTTTTGTCCTTGGGTTGGGCCCTTTGTTTTAATGGATATCTCTTTATTGTTGAAGATCTTACTCTAATTCTATAAATTCTAAGTAAAAGAAGCTGAGGACCTATCTGAATTCACTCAATTCTAAATCTTTGGCAAAAGAAAACTTAGCCGCCTAAATTGGAATAAGGTATATAAAATTGTTGGACCAATTGCAGTCTATGGTATCACTCAATTTAATCAATTCTAAAGCTTTGCAAAAGAATACTTAGCCGTCTGAATTGGAATAAGGTATATATAGAATTGTTGGACCAATTGTAGTTTATGGAATCACGTTTGCTTCCTTAGTGCTTCGTGACAGGACCCCTCCGAATTTCCCCTCCGAATTCGTGGGAACTCATGCCCCATCTGACAACACCAAAACTAATAAAATAATCTCTTAAATACCCTCATCATTTTAGGAAAGACTTTATGAGAATTCTACCGAAAAGTCAGCAGAATCTTCCCTGCAACCGGTCAACCCGTCACTACTTGTCAGACAAAGGTTACGAAAACAAATACAAAACTAAACAAACCATCTACAACCACAAGCTATCACAACCTAAAATAAATCTACCAAGCCCTCGAAAAATTTACAATACCCAAAAGAGGATCAGAGCAGCTAGAAAACCTCTAATTACAGAAACTAATGAAAGTCCTACGTGTCCGCAACGCAGTGAAAGATGATGCCTCCTCCTTGACTCGTCGCCTCGCTCCGCTATGTCCAGTAGGGCACCAAACCAAAACAACTGTGAGTGGACAAAACCAAACTGAAGCGTACACATGCTAATAAAGTGACGATAACAACATTAAAATAAAATAAAATAAGGTAATCCAGATACCTGCCTCATGGTGAATCAAATTACATTAAGACCCTCCAAACATAAATATATATATATACATATCTACAACTTACTGGAGTGCCATTCAATTACATAGGCGGAACCCTCGCCAAATCTAACTGTACCTGCCATCTTCATAAACCGACCAAATCTAATAGTAATCTTAACCAAATAAAGATAGCTACAAAGTACTTATCGGAAAATCCAATAATAAAATAAAAATCTGATGGGACCCACGAAAACATAAACAATGAAAACATCCCGTGGTCCACAAACGTTGCTTTGAAAACTCTCCTCAAAGGAGCTTAAAATCATGAGAAAACCTGGACACAAATACTGTAAAGATATCCCAACATCTCCCTAATGTAATCCAGAGCCGTAGCTCGATAATCGGGGATGAGCCCTCCTAACCACCGCCGATAATACCTCAAGCAATGGCTAGAAACCGAGAGGTCCAACCCGGGGACCTACTCTCCACATATCCGATAATGCCTCAATATATGTGGACATAACCCTGTACTACGCTTAGACAACCTCAACGGACATATGGTAGAAAATACCTCACGCCACACGTCGGAGAAATAACCCTCGACGAGCACACGACCAATAATAACTCGAAGTGATGTGTCGGAGAAAAATCATGATACCTGGGGATAGTATACAAGTGAAAACCATAATGTAAATCCAAAACCTACTTTTAAAATCATTATTACCTGGTATTAACCGAAATTGTAGAAAACCCAAGCCAAGTGCCCAAAATCCAATAAAACTGAAATCCAGGGCCTAAGCCCAAAACCTCATTTTCAAATCCATTATTGAAAATCCACATCCAAAACCATTACCTTTAGTCATTAATAAACCAATTCACTCTAGCTCCTGAAACTCATAATTATAATAAAACATTCTTAATTCAAAAAAAATGTATACGATAAGAAATTCAATATATCCTTTTAAACCCTTGTCCTTCGTTTATGAGCCTTAAAGGATAATAGTATAATTTATAGTAATTCCTCTCCATTCCCGCAACTCACAATCCAAAATATTACATTTAAAACATAAAATTACGCATTCCTTGCAATCTAGGAAACCAAGTCCATTCACCTCAACGTCCTTTCGAATCCAACTCCAAGTTATTTGGTCCCTCATGACACTCGGAGCCACCACGCATGTCCAAAAACATTACTTGCCATTACTAACCGATAAATATTAACCTAATCCAACCTCCTAAACTCCGGGATTTCACACACGCCCTAAACGATTACCAAGTAGCTTTAAACACCCAAACCAGCCCCTAAACGAACTCTGATTGACCCAAAACCTGCGCCAACAAGTCCGGAACATCGAAAACATGTCGACATGCTCCGTCGTAGGTCAAGGACCGGCCCCACGCACCGCCACGCCCCGACGGAAGGTTGGCGGACATCCCACGCACCACCACACGCCTGCTACAGTGCCCCACGCGAGCTCACGCGCGTGCTACAGTACCCCATGCGTGCTCACGCGTGACCGTGGCAGGTACTCTCGCCGTTATGACGTCTTTAGGTTTCTGTCATGATGTACTTGGAATTTAACGGAATATACTGACGGCGTTAGTACATTCCGTCAAATACTGACGGCGTTAATCCTCTAACAACGCCACCGCATACAGACGGAATTTTCCGTCACCTATCGAATATTCTGTTGGCCTGCATAGCGGTCAACGGACGGAAAAATCAATTACAGGCCGATTTTCAAGCTTTTCGAAAAACTTCATTTCTTCACCAAATTTAATGTTCTAATAGTCAAAATCCATCTACTCAAACCCAGGAATCCAAATTCGAGGTCAAAATTTAGAACCCTTACCTATGGTGGCAAGAAAATGGCCGGAAAGATTCGAAGATTTTCTACTCCTCGATTTTCGGCCTAAGGTAGTACTCCGTCCTTGTGATTTGTACAGTTGGACTTGTGGGATCGTGAAGATGAAGATTGTGACTTTGGTTTTGCTTGAAACGGCCGAAATGTGAGAGGTTGTTCTTGTTGTTGGCGTGGGCTCACGGGATAAAAAAAGGGAGAGAGAGAGTGATCAGGAGAGATCTGGAAAAAGAAGGGAGAAAAGCATATTCGAACACAAATATCTAAAGGTCAAATTACCAAATTGCCTCTGAAAATTCTAGACCTACAACTCTCTCAAGCGAACTCCGATTTTCGCGTGCCGCCTATCTACGAACTCGTGAGATCGAGAGCTACGCAACGATCCAACATAAATTCTAAAAGTGTTTCCGAACAAAAAGTAACATTCGAACCCCTCCAAAACCTTAGGGTAAAGTCGTCATTTTCTAATTAATTTTATAAACTTACTTTAATACTAAATCCAGGTCGTTACACCTCGGGTTTAGAGCATTTTTTATGTTTAATCGATTTGGATCTTTATTGCTATGTTTTGTCCTTGGAGTTGGACCTTTGTTTTAACAAATATCTCTTTATTGTTGAAGACCTGAACCTGATTCGAAAATTTCTAAGTAAATGAAGCTGAAGTCCTATCTGAATTCACCCAATTCACTCCATTCAATCAATTCTAAATCTTTGGCAAAAAACAACTCCACCGTCTGAATTGGAATAAGGTATACATTGAATTGTTGGATCATATTGCTTTGTTTTGTCCATGGGCGGGGCCCTTTATTTTAATGCATATCACTTTATTCTTGTAGAACTGACTCTGACACTATAAATTCTAAGTAAATGAAGCTGAAGACCTATCTGAATTCACTCAATTCAAACAATTCAAAATCCTTGGCAAAATAAAACTCAACGGTCTAAATTCGAATAAGGTAGTATAGAATTGTTGGACTAGTTATAGTATATGGAATCACATTTGCTTCCTTAGTCCCTCGGGTTCTTCTTGCTGGACCAGTTTTTATGCTTAACTGATATAGATCTTTATTGCTTTGTTTTGTCCTTGGGCTATGCCCTTTGTTTTAATGAAGATCTCTTTATTGTTGAAGACCTGACTTTGACTCTGTATATTCTAAGTAAATGAAGTTGAAGACATATATGAATTCGCTCAATTCACTCAATTCAATCAATTCTAAATTTTTGGCAAAAAAATTCAGCCGTCTAAATTGGAATAAGGTATATATAGAATTTTTGGACCATTTTGCTTTGTTTTAATTGTCTTTGGGTTGGGCCATGTGTTTTAATGAACATATCTTTATTGTAGAAGAAATTACTCTGACTCTATAAATTCTAAGTAAATGAAGCAGAATACCTATCAGAATTCACTCAATTGACTCAATTCAATCAATTCTGAATCTTTGTCAAAAAACTCAGTCGTCTAAATTGGAAAAAGGTATATATCGAATTGTTCGACTATAATGCTTTGTTTTGTCCTAAGGTTGGGCCCATTGTTTTAATGAAGATCTCTTTATTGTTGAAGACCCGACTCTGACTCTATAAATTCTAAGTAAATGAAACTGAAGACCTGCTATAATTATTACGTATTTTGCTATATAATTAAAGTAGAATAAGTGATGAACTTTTCCATGTTGCATGTAATAGTTGATGGTCATATTTCATATTTCATGATGTGGATCTCTCTCAGTTAACTCAGTTCTAAATTTTTGGCAAAAGAAAAACTCGGTTGTCTGAATTGAAAAAAGGTATATATAGAATTGTTGGATCAGTTGTGGTCTATGGAATCATGTTTGCTTCCTTAGTGGCTCGGGTTTTCCTTGCTGGAACAATTTCTACGTTTAATTGATTTGGATCTTTATTGCTTTGCATTATCATTGGGTCAGGCCCTTTATTTTAATGAAGATCTCATTATTTTCGATTTGTTGAATTGTTGATGGTCATATTACAATGTTTCATGTTGTGGATCTCACTCAATTCACTCAATTCTAAATTTTTGGAAAGAAAACCTCAGCCGTCTAAATTGACAAAAGGTATATATAAAATTGTCGAACCAGTTGCGGTCTATGGAATCACGTTTGTTTCCTTAGAGCCACGGGTTCTCCTTGTTGGACCAATTTTTATGTTTAATTTATTTGGATATTTATTACTTTGTTTTGTCCTTGGGTTGGGCTATTTGTTTTAATGATGATCTCTTTATTGTTGGCGACTTGACTTTGACTCTATAAATTCTAAGTAAATAAAGTTGAAAACCTTCCATAATTATTACTGATTTTGCAATATAACTAAATTTGAATAAGTGATAAAAATTGCAATTTTTCTTATAGTTGTAGTGATTATAATAATAATGTCTAAACTTGAACCTGGAGAATAATTAGTAGGTTAAAACTTTGATTGGACTGTACCTCCCTTCTCGTAAGTTTATGAGGATTGGGCTATACAATATAAATTTGTTGTAGGAGATGTATTTGTTACGTAATTCACTCTAGTTGTAACAATCCATATTATTTGAGTTGTTAATAAAGGAACAGTAAATGCCACATTATCGAATAATTCAGGTGGGTTCTGAAAATGACACATGTTGGCAGACATTTGGACATTGCACCCAAGTGGATTTCGAAAATGATTTGCAAATAGTAATTTCATTGCAATTCTTATCAACGACGAAAATATATTAAGTTGAAGTTCCTCTTTTTTATTGATAAAGATAGACTTGCAATACTAATAATTCAACAAAATTAATTAGATTTTTTACAAGAACTCTAAACCGAATAGCATGACTCTAACTCTACAAATTCTAGGTAAATGAAGCTGAAGATCGATTCGAATTCACTGAATTCAATCAATTCAATCAATTTAGAATCTTTGGCAAAAAATTTAGCCGTCTAAATTGGAATAAGGTATATATAGATTTGTTGGAATATATTGCTTTGTTTTGTCCTTGGGAAACCTTTTGTTTTAATGAAGATCTCTTTGTTGTGGAAGACCTGACTCTTACTGTATAAATTCTAAGTAAATGAAGCTGCAGACCTATCTGAATTCACTCAATTCAATCAATTCTAAATCTTTGGCAAAAGAAAACTCAGCCTTCTGAATTGGGATAAGGAATATGTAGAATTGTTTGACCAGTTGTGGTCTGTGGAATCATGTTTGCTTCCTTAGTGCCTCAGGTTCTCCTTGCTGCACTAGTTGCGGTCTATGAAATCACGTTTTCTTCCTTAGTGCCTCAGATTCTCCTTGTCGGGCCAGTTTTTATGTTTAATTCATTTTGATCTTTATTGCTTTATTTTGCCCATTGGCTGGGCCCTTTTTTTTAATGAAGATCTTTTTATTGTTGAAGATCTGACTCTGACTCTATAAATTCTAAGTAAATGAAGCTAACACCTATCTGAATTCACTCAATTCAAAAAATTCTTAATATTTGGCAAAAGAAAACTGAGGCGTCTAAATTGGAATAAGGTACATAGAATTGTTGGACCAATTGCGGTCGATGGAATCACTCAAATCAATCAATTCAAAATCTTTGGCAAAAGAAAACTTAGCCGTTAGAATTGGAATAAGGTATATATAGAATAGTAGGACCAATTGCAGTTTATCGAATCACATTTGCTTCCTTAGTGGCCAGGGTTTGGAGAAATTTTTATTTTTAATTGATTTGGATCTTTGTAACTTTGTTTTGTGACAGGACCTTTCCTGAATTTTCCCTAGAAATGCCCAAAATACCCTTAAGCCCTTGCAAACAATTATGAGAATTCTACCAAAAATTCGGAAGAATCTCCCCTTAAGGACTAGTTAACCATCTTCTACCTGTCAGACAAGGGATCAAATAGCACACCAAATCCCAACAACCCAACCTTTCAACGGTAACTACCAATATTTACAATCAATCCAACATATTTATCAGAGCATCTAGGTAGGATAAATAAATACACAAATACTTATCCTACTATCGGTAAACGCGTAGTTAAAATGTAATGCCTCCGTCTCTGGATTTGCCCACGTCAACTCAATAGCCTAGAGGGGATTTAAAACATCAAAAGTGTGAGTGGACAAAAATAATCATTTAAAACTATTTCCGAGGAAAACATACATTTTTCCCCTTCCACGAATAAAACAATGCATGCATGAAATTCCTTTTCATATATAAATATATAGATAATCCAACACTCACCAAAAAATTCGTTTTGAATTAAAATACCCAGGTGGGACCCACGAAATCTGTATAATGAAAACAACTAGTGGTCCACAACCTTGCTTTGAAAACCCCCCTCAAAGGAGTTTACAAATCATATAAAATCAACCTGGACACAACATGTATATCAAAAGATATTTCACTGTTCTCGAATAAAATCCCGAGCCGTAGCACAAAACCCTCCACACACCAGATATACCTCGAGCTGTGCAGAAACCCTATACTATGCATAGACAGCCTCAACGACCCGGTGGAGAAAAACCCCTAGACATCAGCATCGTAGAACCCTCAACGATCTAGCGGAGCAAAACCCCTCAATGCAAGTCGGAGAAAACCTTGATCCTCGGGGACAGTAAATTAGTGAAAACCAAAATTCATGTTTTGAAATCCTTGTTTCCTAGCCTAAGCCAAATTCATTGAAAAATCGGATTTATGCCCAAATCCAAAGAAATCACAAGTACGGGTCTAAACCCAAAATCATGGACTCAATATCCATCATTGCAAACGACATAAAAACAGAGTCCAAAAACCAGGCCACATCCGAAAAATCACTTTCACTTAAATATGGAAAACCTGTGTCCAGTAATAATTTCTAAATGCCGAAAATTGTCACAAACAATATATAACAGTATTTAATTCAAAGATACCTTTATGCATGCATTACAATTTATAAACCAAAGTCCACTCATCGATAGCTCAATCTCGAGTTGTACGCTCTTCTGCAGTGTCTGGTGCATTATTGCCTGTCAAAAGGAACAATCGGGATTACTAACGATAATTAACAATCCTACATTTAAAACCCCTAAACCCCGAGAAATCCGCTTGCATTACACTAAAATGCAACCACTTCGGACGTCCAAAACTACCCCGAAACAACATCCGATTAAATCGAAACCTGCGCCAAAAGGTCTGGAACATCGAAACCTTATTGACATGTGTCGATGTGAATCCAGAACCGGTCCCACGTGCTGTAACGGGCTGGTAGAATGCCGAACCACACGCCACGCAGGGCCGCCACACGTCGGCCGCACGCCCTCACGCGCTCGTACAGTGCCACATGCGCCTGTTGACTCAGCCTCCAGGGGGTCGAACCTTGTTGAACGTCCAAATTCAAGGTTTTTGGTTTTCGGTCGGTGTCGGTCGGTCATGGGTTTGAATGGGTCTGTGTAAAACTGAAACAAGTGAAACTCAAATAGAAACTGAGTTTTTCTAGTATTTAAATACCTCTACCCACGTAAATGACCAAAATGCCCCTGAATAATCGAGACTCGACATTTTCTTGCACGGTCTCTATTTTCCGCGTGCCGCCTGTCTACGAACTCGTGAGTGCAAGACCTTCGGAACGGTACCAGCAAAACCTGTCAAATGTGTCTCCACACAAAATTTACTTCCGAACCCCTTTTAAAACCTAGGGTAATTTCATCTTTTCTCAAATTAATTTACAACAATTTAAGGAATTAAATTTCCTGGTCGTTATAACTCACCCCCCTTCAAGAAATTTCATCCTCGAAATTCATACCTGTCACTGGAATAAATGTGGATGTTGTGCACGCACCAATGCTTCAGTTTCCTATATGGCCACCTCCACGTTCTGATTCCTCCACAGAACTTTAACCGGAGGAATAGTCTTTCTACGCAATACTTTTTCCTTCCAATCTAGAAGTTGTACTGGTTGCTCCTCAAAAGTCAAATCATCTCTCAGCTCAATTGGTTGCTCTTCCAATACATGAGACTCATCATATAGGTACTTCCAGAGTATGGATACATGGAAAACATTATGAATCCTTGACAGTTCTGGGGGTAAAGCAAGTATGTACGCCACTGGCCCTATCCTCTCAACGATCTCATACGGCCCAATGTAGCGAGGACTCAGTTTGCCTCGTCTACCAAAACATACGGCTCCTTTCCAATGTGATAATTTCAAGAAAACCTAGTCTCCGACCTCAAATTCAAGCTCCCAGATTCGTCGGTCCGCATAACTTTTCTGGCTGTCCTGAGCTGCCTTCAGCCTTTCCCTGATGATTTGAATCTTCTCCTCAGTCATTTCCACAACCTCTGGTGTCAACAATCGTGTCTCACCTACCTCAGTCTAGCATATCGGTGTCCTGCACTATCTCCCATATAGTGCTTCAAAAGGTGCCATCCCAATACTAGACTGATAACTGTTGTTGTATGCAAACTCCATTAAAGCCAGGTGTGAATCCTAGTTTCCTTTAAACTGCAGTACACAAGCTCTCATCATATCTTCAAAATTTTGAATTGTCCTCTCAGACTGACCGTCAGTCTGAGGATGAAAAGCTATATTGAAATGCAAGGTGGTTCTAAGGGATTTCTGCAAATTCAGCCAAACCCTCGAAGTAAACCTAGGATCCCAGTCTGATACAATCAACTCAGGAGTCCCATGTAACCGTATGATCTCATCTACAAACAACTTGGCGTACTGGCCCATCCGGTAATCTTCCCGTACTAGAAAGAAATGTGCTGACTTTGTGAGTCTATCAACAATTACCCAGATTCCATCATGTCCTTTTTTGAGTCCTAGGAAGTTTATACACAAAATCCATCGTAATGTGATCTCACTTCCATTCCGAAATAGGTAACGGTTGTAGTGCCCCGTATCGTTTCTGCCTCTCTGCCTTCACTTGCTGACACGTCAGGCATCTACTCACAAACTATGTTATTTCCCTTTTCATTCCAGTCCACCAATATTGTTCCTTCAGTCTACGATACATCTTGATACCTCCTGGATGCATAGCATAGGCAGAACTGTGAGCTTCCTCAAGAATTTATCTCTTCAACTCTAGCTCATTGGGTACGCACAATCTGCCATCCTTAACCAAGGCTCCATCATTCCGAACGACGAAATCCTGCCTATTCGCAGCCTCCAATTCCATCCTAATAATACACAAAGTAGGATCCTGGAATTGAGCTTCAATAATCCAGTCAATCAAGATAGGTCTCACATGGAAACTAGCTAACAGAGCCCCCTAGTTATCCATGTTCAGTATAATTCCCGCTCTGCGGAATTCCACCATCAACGGTAGGTAAACAGTATGCAAATATGCCAATGAACCCATGGACTTTCTACTCAGTGCATCCGCTACTACATTGGCCTTTCCTGGGTGATACTCTATCGTACAATCATAATCCTTTATTCACTCAAGCCACCTTCTCTATCTCAAATTCAGATCTTTCTCAGTGAAGAAGTATTTCAGACTCTGATGGTCGGTGAACATCCGACATGTTTCCCCAAACAAATAGTGTCTCCAAATCTTCAGTGCATGCACCACTGCTGCTAATTCTAAATCATGTCTGGGGTAATTCAACTCATGTGGTTTAAGTTTCCTGGAAGCATAAGCTATCACCTTTCCATGCTGCATCAGCACGCAACCTATACCTCGTAATGATGCATCACTGTACACCTCAAATTCTCCGTTATCATCTGGAAGGGTTAACACTGGGGCTGAAGTTAACCTCACCCTAAGCTCTTGAAAGCTCTGCTCACACTCAGCATCCCAGTCAAACTTGACCCCTTTCCTCGTCAACCGAGTTAACGGGGTAGCTATCATAGATAATCCGTCTACGAATCGCCGATAAAATCCCGTTAAACCCAGAAAACTCATCACCTCTGACACTGTCTTTGGTTGTTCCCAGTTTTCTATTGCCTCAACTTTTTGGGGATCCATGCTGGTACCCTCAGCAGAAATCACATAACCTAAGAATCCCACATTAGTCAACCAAAACAGACATTTACTGAACTTGGAAAATAGTTTCTTTTTCCTCAGCATATTCAGTACCAACCTTAAGTGTTTCTCATGTGCCTTAGCACTCTTCGAATATACCAAGATATCATCGATGAACACAATCACAAACCGACCCCAATACCGTCGGAATACCCCATTCATCCAATCCATAAATGTTGCTGGGCATTAGTTAAACCAAAAGGCATCACCAGGAACTCATAATGCCCATAACGGGTCCTAAAAGCTGTTTTAGGAACATCCCCTTCCCTAATACTTAACTGATGGTACCCGGATCGAAGTTCAATTTTAGCAAAATACTTTGCTCTTTTCAATTGATCGAACAAATCATCAATTCGTGGCAAAAGATACTTATTCCGCACCGTAACCCTGTTTATCTGCTGGTAGTTGATACAGAGCCTCAAACCACCATCTTTTTTCCTTACAAATAACATCGGCGCACCCCAAGGTGATACACTTGGTCGAATAAATTCTATATTCACCAAGTCCTGCAATTGAGTCTTCAACTCCCTTAACTCTGCCGGTGCCATTCTGTACGGTGCCTGGGATATAGGTTGAGCACCTGGAAGAAGCTCTATGGTGAACTCAATCTCCCGGTGAGGTGGCAACCCCGGAAGATCCTCTGGAAACACATCTAGAAATTCATTTACCATATGAATATCATCTACTCTCACCAGTGTATCTCGAGAATCAATCCCGTGAGCTAAATATCCCTCGCAACCTTTCTTCAATAACTTCTCAGCAGTCAAAGCTGAGATCACTCCTAACGGAAGTACCCTGCGGTCACCCTGAAATGTCAGTTCCGGCAAACCTGGACTCCGGAAACCGCCCACTTGTCAAAACAATCTATGGAGGTATCATGCATGGTTAACCAATCCATCCCTAGAATCACATCAAAATCATAAATATCCAAGGGGATTAAATCTGCCTCTAACTCATAACCTCCCACTACTACCGGACCACTGTGAATCACAAGGCTCGCCACTAACATATCCTCGGTAGGAGTACTAATACCCATGTCCTAACTAATCGGAGACAATTCTCTATCAACAAAAAGTGTGAAACCCCGAGAAATAAAAGAATGTGTAGCCCCGGGATATAACAAAACACGAGCATAATGATTAAAAATATATAACATACCAGTAACCATCTCTGGTGCTGCTCGGGCCTTCTGCTGAGTCATAGCAAAAACTTGGGCATGTGTACCAGAAGATCAACCACGACCCCCACGTCTCCCTCTGGCCCTGCTTGCCCCACTGGCCCTGTTGACCCCACTGGACTGGGCGTGGCTCCCTATTGCAGGACCAGATTCATGCAATGCCATTTGACTTGATTCAGTAGCCTCTCGGCCCAAGGAATTACTGCCCGAACGATGATGTGGATAGTCTCTCTTGAAATGACTAGTCACCCCACAGAAGAAGCAACCGGTGTCACCAAATCTGCCACTCTGTCTCCCGGTCGACTGTATTGAAGCACCGCTAGACTAAGCGGATGACTAATGTCCCTAACCGGCTCTGCCACTGCCTCCTCCGGATCCAGAACCCCAAGAAGATCCAGAACTAGAACTGCCTCTTTTAGCTGGTCCTTGACTAGAGGCTCCGAAACTCCAGCGATCCCGGCGTCGCCTGGAACCACTGAACTGCTGCTGAGCTGGCAAACTCAACTCTACTCTAGCAGCAAAATCTGACAAAGTCCTCAAAGATGTATGTGCCACAGTAGTTACTGCTACTCGAACCTCATTCCATAGTATATACTCAAACCTCTAGCATTTATCCATCTTAGTCGCCACAAGAGCCGGTACAAAGCGTGACAACTCAAGAAATCTCTGCTCATATTGTGCCACTATCATGTCCCCATGCTGTAATGGTAGGAACTCGACCTCTCTGGCATTTCAATATGAACGAGGATAAAACTGCTCGAGGAAGCGCTCCCGGAAAATCTCCCAAGTAAAGGTACAGACAGCCCAGCCTGTCAACTGCAAGGCATGCCACCAGCGGTATGCATAACCACTCAAAAGAAATGTGGATAACTGCACCCTATCCTTCGGAGGGCACCTCATAACAGCAAACACTCGTTCCAAACGAGTAAGCCACTCATTTGTATCATCTGGGCCCAACTCGCCCGTAAATACCGTCGCCCCCAACCTCTGGGCTCGCTCAATGTCAGACACCTCAGTTGTAGCCCTACCCTGAAGTACCGTAGTCAAAGTCCGACCCAATTGATCTAGGGTCTGCCTCAAATTCGGCTCTCCTACGGGTTCACGTGTGTCCTCACTATTCCCAGGCCGTTGACGGGGCTCGCGTCTCGGAGGCATTACCCTGAAAGAACCATAAACCACCAATAACACAATCAATACAGTCTAAAGGAAAATCCCTACTCCCGTCTGACAACTTAACAAAATGCCCAAAATACCCTTAAGCCCTTGCAAACAATTATGAGAATTCTGCCAAAAATCTGACAGAATCTCCACTTAAGGACTAGTTAACCGTCTTCCAACTATCAGACAAGGGATCAGATAGCACACCAAATTCCAACAACCCAACCAGTCAACGGTAACTACCAATATTTACAATTAATCCAACAGATTTATCAGAGCATCTAGATAAGATAAACAAATACACAAATACATATTATACTCTCGGTAAACGAGCAGTTAAAATGTAATACCTCCGCCTGTGGATTTGCCCACGTGAACTCAATAGCCTGGAAGGGATTTAAAACATCAAAAGTGTGAGTGGACAAAAATAATCATTTTAAACTGTTTCCGAGGAAAACATACCTTTTTCCTCCTCCACGAATAAAACAATGCATGCATGAAATTCCTTTTCATATATAAATATATAGATAATCCAATATTCATCGGAAAATTCGTTTTGAATTAAAATACCAGGTGGGACCCAAGAAATCCGTGTAATGAAAACATCCAGTGGTCCACAACCCTGCCTTGAAAACCCTCCTCAAAGGAGTTTACATATCATATAAAATCAACCTGAACACAACATGTATATCAAATCATACTCCACTGTTCCCGAATAAAATCCCGAGCCCTAGCTCAAAACCCTCCACATACCCGATATACCTCAAACTGTGCAAAAACCCTATACTATGCATAGACAGCCTCAACGACTTGACGGAGAAAAACCCCTCGGCACCAGCGTCGGAGAACCCTCAACGATCTAGCGGAGCAAAACCCCTCAACGCCAGTCGGAGAAAACCTTGATCCTCGGGGACAGTAAATGAGTGAAAACCAAAATCCATGTTTTGAAATCCTTGTTTCCTGGCCTAAGCCAAATTCATTGAAAAACCATGTTTATGCCCAAATCCAAGGAAATCACAAGTACGGGTCTAAACCCAAAATCAGGGACTTAATATCCATCACGTCAAACGACATAAAAACTGAGTCCAAAAACGAGGCCACATCCCAAACATCATTTTCACTTAAATATGGAAAACCTATGTCCAGTAATAATTTATAAATGCCGGAAATTGTCACAAACAATATATAATAGTATTTAATTCAAAGATACCTTTATGCATGCAGTACAATTTATAAACCAAAGTCCACTCAACGATAGCTCAATCCGGAGTTGTACGCTCTTCTGCAGTGTCCGGAGCAGTATCGCATGTCAAAAGGAACAATCGGGATTACTAACCATAATTAACAATCCTACATTTAAACCCCATAAACCCCGGGAAATCCGCTCGCGTTACACTAAAATGCAGCCACTTCGGACGTCCAAAACTACCCTGAAACAATGTCCGATTAACTCGAAACCTGCGTCAAAAGGTCCGAAACATCAAAACCTTACTAACACGCGTCGCTGTGAATGCAGAACCGGTCCCACGCACTGTCGCCGTTCGTCGTCACTGGAGTCTCGTCGGAGAAGTCGACCGTACCGCCGTCTGCCGTCGCCGAAAAACCCCATTTCCGGTCGATTTTCAAGTTTTCCTAACTTACTCAAAACTCAACCGTTTTTCACGAAGTTTATGTCTAAATTCATCTACTCAATCCCAGGAATTCAAAATTGAAGCCAAAACACTAAACCCGTACCTGTACAGCTCGGAAAATTGATCGGAAGATTTTGGTTCCTTTTTCCTCCGATCGGTGTCTCCCGCGGCTGCCTCCTTCGATGGTGGGTATGGTTGTGCTCGCGGGAAAGATGAGAATATGATGGTGTTAACGAAAAGGATGGAAGTGCCCTAGAATTGAAGGTCCAAATTCAAGGCTTTTGGTTTTCGGTCGGTGTTGGTCGGTCACGGGTTTGAATGGGTCTGTGTAAAACTGAAACAAGTGAAACTCCTACAGAAACTGATTTGTCTGGTATTTAAATACCCCAACCCAAGTAAATGACCAAAATGCCACTGAACAATCGAGACCCGACATTTTCTTGCACGATCTCCATTTTCCACGTGCCGCCTATCTACAAACTCGTGAGTCCATGACCTACGCCACGGTAGCCGCAAAACCTGTCAAATGTGTCTCCACACAAAATTCACTTCCGAAACCCCTTTAAAACCAAGGGTAATTTCATATTTTCCCAAATTAATTTAAAACAATCTACGAATTAAATTACCAGGTCGTTACATTTTGTCCTTGGTTTGGGCCCTTTATTTTAATGAAGATCACTTTATTGTTGAAGACCTGACTCTGACTCAATAAATTCTAAGTAAATGAAGTTGAAGACCTGTCTGAATTCACTCAATTCACTCAGTTCAATCAATTCTAAATCTTTGGCAAAAAAAAAACTCAACCGTCTGAATTGGAATAGGGTATGTATGGAATTGTTGGATCATATTGCTTTGTTTTTTCCTTGGGCGGGTCCCTTTATTTTAATGCAGATCAATTTATTGTTGTATAACTGACTCTAACTCTATAAATTTTAAGAAAATGAAGCTGAAGACCTATCTGAACTCACTCATTTCAATCAATTCTTCTTAGTCCCTCAGGTTCTTTTTGTTTTATCCTTGGGTTAGGCCCTTTGTTTTAGTGAAGATCTCATTATTGTTGATTTGTTGCATTGTTGATGGTCATATTGTAATATTTCACGCTGTGGATCTCACTAAATTCAATCAATTCTAAATCTTTGGAAAAAGAAAACTCAACCGTCTAAATTCGAATAAGGTATTATAGAATTGTTGGCCCAGTTGCGGTATATGGAATCTTGTTTGCTTCCTTAGTCCCTCTGGTTTTTCTTGCTGGACCAGTTTTTCCGTTTAATTGATATAGATCTTTATTGCTTTTTTTTATCCTTGGGCAAGGCCCTTTGTTTTAATGAAGATCTCTTTATTGTTGAAGACTTGACTTTGACTATATAAATTCTAAGTTAATGAAGCTGAAAACCTTCTATAATTATTAATGATTTTTAAATATAATTAAATTCGAATAAGTGATGAAAATCGCAATTTTCGTTATTGTTTTAGTGGTTATAATAATAATGTCTAAACTTCAAGCTGGAGAATATAAAGTACTTGTTACGTAATTCACTCTAGTTGTAACAATCCATATTATTTGAGTAGTTAAAAAAAGAACATTAAATGTCACTAGTATTATTGATACACCCCATATCGAACAATTCATGTGAATTCTGAAAATGAGACATGTTGATCGACTTTTGGACATTGCACCGAAGTGGATTTTGAAAATGATTTGCAAATAGTAATTTTATTGCAATTTCTTATCAACGATGAAAATATATTAAGTTGAAGTTTCTCTTTTTTATTGATAAAGATAGACTTGCAATAGTAATAATTTAACAATATTAATTATATTTTTTACAAGAACTCTAAACCGAATAGCATGACTCTAACTCTATAAATTCTAAGTAAATGAAGATGAAATCTATTTGAATTCACTCAATTCAATCAATTCTATATCTTTGGCAAACAAACTTACCCGTATGAATTGGAATAAGGTATATATAGAATTGTTGGAACATATTTCTTTGTTTTCTCCTTAGGATGGGCCTTTCGTTTTAATGAAGATCTCTTTGTTGTTGAAGAACTGACCCTTACTGTATAAATTCTAAGTAAATGAAGCTGAAGACCTATCTAAATTCACTCAATTCAATCAATTCTAAATCTTTTACCAGTTGCGGTATGTGGAATCACATTTGCTTCCTTAGTGCCTCAGGTTCTCCTTGCTACACCAATTGCGGTCTATGGAATCACGTTTTCTTCCTTAGTGACTCGGATTATCCTTGCCGGACCAGTTTTTAGGTTTAATTCATTTGGATCTTTATAGCTTTGTTTTGTCCTTTGGCTGGGCTCTTTGTTTTAATGAAGATCTCTTTATTATTGAAGGCCTGACTCTGACTATATTAATTCTAAGTAAATGAAGCTGAAGACTTATCAGAATTCACTAAATCAATCAATTCTAAATCTTTGGCAAAAAAAAACTCAACCGTCTGAATTGGAATAAGGTATATATGGAATTGTTGGATCATATTGCTTTGTTTTCTCCTTGGGCGGGCCCTTTATTTTAATGCATATCACATCATTGTTGTAGAACTGATTCTGACACTATGAATTCTAAGTAAATGAAACTGAAGACCTATCTGAATTCACTCAATTCTAAATCTTTGGCAAAAGAAAACTCAACCATCTAAATTCGAATAAGGCATTATAGAATTGTTGGACCAGTTGCGGTTTATGGAATCACGTTTGCTACCTTTGTCCCTCGGTTTCTTCTTGCTGGACCAGTTTTTATGTTTAATTGACTTGGATCTTTATTGCTTTGTTTTGTCCTTGGGCTAGGCCCTTTGTTTTAAGGAAGATCTCTTTATTGTTGAAGACCTGACTTTGACTCTATTGTTGAAGACATATCTAAATTTGCTCAATTCACTCAATCCAATCAATTCTAAATTATTGGCAAAAAAAGTGAGCCGTCTAAATTGGAATAAGGTATATATAGAATTTTTGGACCATTTTGCTTTGTTTCAATTTCCTTTGGGTTGGGCCCATTGCTTTAATGAAGAACTCTTTATTGTTGAAGAAATGACTCTGACTTTATAAATTCTAAGTAAATGAAGGAGAAGACCTATATGAATTCACTCCATTCTAAATCTTTGTCAAAAAAGCTCAGTCGTCTGAATTGGAAAGAAGGTATATATCGAATTGTTCGACTATATTGATTTGTTTTGTCCTACGGTTGCGCCCGTTGTTTTAATGAAGATCTCTTTATTGTTTAAGGCCTGACTCTGACTCTATAAATTTGAAGTAAATGAAGCTGAAGACCTGCTATAATTATTACGTATTTTGCAATATAATTAAAATCGAATAAGTGAAGAACTTTTCCATGTTTCATGTAATAGTTGATGGTGATATTACATATTTCATGATGTGGATCTCACTCAATTCACTCAATCCATAATTTTTACCTAAAGAAAAACTATGTTGTCTCAATTGAAAAAGGTATATATAAAATTGTTGGACTAGTTGCGGTCTATGGAATAACGTTAGCTTCCTTAGTGCCTCGGGTTCTCCTTGCTGGAGCAATTTCTACGTTTAATTGATTTGGATCTGTATTGCTTTGTTTTATCCTTGGGATAGGCCCTTTATTTTAATGAAGATCTCATTATGGTTGATTTGTTCAATTGTTGATGGTCATATTACTATGTTTCATGCTATGGATCTCACCCAATTCACTCAGTTCTAAATTTTTGGAATGAAGAACTCAACCGTCTAAATTGATAAAAGGTATATATAGAATTGTTGGACCAGTTAGGGTCTGTGGAATCAACTTTGCTTCCTTAGTGCCTCGGGTTCTCCTTGTTGGACCAAATTTTATGTTTAATTGATTTGGATATTTATTACTTTGTTTTGTCCTTGGGTTGGGCCATTTGTTTTAATGAAGATTTCTTTATTGTTGAAGACTTGACTTTGACTCTATAAATTCTAAGTAAATGAAGCTGAAAATCTTCCATAATTATTACTGATTTTGTAATATAATTAAAATTTGAAGCTGGAGAATATTTAGTAGGATAAAACTTTGGTTGGACTGTACCTCCCTTCTCGGAACTTTATGAGGCCTGGGCTTTACAATACAAATTTGTTGTTGGCGATATACTTGTTACGAAATTCACACTAGTTGTAACAATCCATATTTTTTGAGTAGTTAACAAAGGAGCATTAAATGTCACTAGTATTATTGATACACCCAATATGGAATAAGTCACGTGGATTATGGAAATGAGACATGTTGGCCGACATTTGGACATTTCACCCAATTGGATTCTAAAAATGATTTGAAAATAGTAATTTTATTGCAATTTCTTATCAACGATGAAAATATATTAAGTTGAAGTTCCTCTTTTTTATTGATAAAGATAGACTTGCAATAGTAATAATTTAACAAAATTAATTAGATTTTTTACAAGAACTCTAAACATAATAGCATGACTCTTACTCTATAAATTCTAAGTAAATGAAGTTGAAGATCTATTTGAATTCACTCAATTCAATCAATTCTAAATCTTTGGCAAAAAAACTTAGTCATCTCAATTGGAATAAGGTATATATAGAATTGTTGAAATATATTGCTTTGTTTTTTCCTTGGGTTGGGCCTTTCGTTTTAATGAAGATCTCTTTGTTGTTGAAGACCTGGTTCTTACTATATAAATTCAAACTAAATGAAGCTGAAGACCTATCTGAATTCACGCAATTCAATCAATTCTAAATCTTTGGCAAAAGAAAACTCAGCCTTCTGAATTGGGACAAGGAATATATAGAATTGTTGGACCAGTTGCGGTGTGTGGAATCACGTTTGCTTCCTTAGTGCCTCAGGTTCTCCTTGCTGCACCAGTTGCGGTCTATGGAATCACGTTTTCTTCCTTAGTGACTCGGATTCTCCTTTCCGGACCAATTTTTATGTTTAATTCATTTGGATCTTTATTGCTTTTTTTTGGCCTTGGGCTAGGCCCTTTGTTTTAATGAAGATCTCTTTATTGTTGAAGACTTGACTCTGACTAAATTAATTCTAGGTAGATGAAGCTGAAGACCTATCTGGATTCACTCAATTCAATCAATTCTAAATCTTTGGCAAAAAAAACTCAACCGTCTAAATTGGAATAAGGTATATATGGAATTGTTGGATCATATTTTTTTGTTTTCTCCTTGGGCAGGCCATTTATTTTAATTCAGATCACATCATTGTTGTAGAACTGATTCTGACACTATGAATTCAGAGCGACGGAATATTCCGCCGTCATAGTACAAACGCACGTGGCGGCGCGTGGGGCGGTTTTCTGGCCCACGACGGCGCGTGTCTAGGGTTTTTGAGTATTCCGGATCGGAGTTTGGCGGTTTTGAGGCCGTTGGAGTCCGTTTAGAGCCCCGTTTGAATAATTCCAGCTATATGGACAACCACTTACTGGGTTTTTGCTCGGGGGGTCAAGGAGCTGGGTTATTCCTTGGGGCTAGGGCTTCCTTGATTTGGTGCTTTGGATATACTGTGAACAGACTGAGTTTTCAGAATTTCGTGGTATGCGTACTTCTATGTATTATGTCATACCACGGATTGTGATTTGGGTTTTGACCCAGATGAATGATATGAGGTATGTTATAGAGGATTCCATCATACTCTCAGGATGAGCCGAGATATTGAGCTACGGCTCAGCATGTAGCCGAGATATTGAGCTACGGCTCAGGATGAACCGGGATATAAAGTTACAACTCGGGGTGCTCAACATGAGCTGGGATATCGAGTTACGACTCGGGGTAAGTCAGTGAGACTCAATTCAACCAAGTCTGGTACCTCGTCATCAGGGTCAGTGGCTGGTGTGGGTGGTGACCCAGATTGACGAGTTGTAACGACCCGGACCAGAAATTAATCTAATTTGAGAATTTGACGATTTTACCCTCAGTTTTGACGGGTTTGGGAGTCACTTTTTGACTGGCAGTTCATTTTGGAATTTTTCTTGGGTCGTTGCGTAGGTCTCGATCTCACGAGTTCGTAGATATGCGACATGCGAAAAATGGAGACCCGGTGAGATCGTTACAGGTCTAGAAGCTTCAGGGGCATTTGGTAATTTCAGCTGGGGGTAGATATTTTAACCCCAAACCATTAATTCTTCATCTCATTCTCATCTTTTCTCTCTGGACCACAAACACCCCCTACCGCACCCCCCCCCCCCCCCCCCCCCCCGCGCAAAACTGTGACCCAAAAACACCAAAAAACCCAAAACATTGACTTTGATTGAAGGCTATGTCTCCCTTGTTGGAGGAACTAATCGGAATCTCCTCATTCCCACGAGCACAACTGTCCAAACTATCGGAGGAGGGGACCATAGGAGCCGTCGGACCGGGACAAAGAAGAATTGGACCTTCCAATCAATTTTTCGGCCAGCACAGGTACGTGTTAAATGTTTAGAGGTCATATTTGAGTTGTTGGGTTCGAGTAGATAGTTTTAGACATAAAATTTGTGAAAAATGGTTGAGTTTTGAAGAAGTTAGAAAAACTAGGAAGTCGGCCGAAAATGGGGGATTCCGACGACGACGGCGGTCCGGTCATCTTCTGCGGTCAGACTTTGGCGACGGCGACGGTGGTCGGGTCGTCTTCTCCGGTGATCGATCGGGTCGAGTCAGATTGGGTCGGGTCGAGTTGAACCGATCGGTTGAGTGAACGGATCGGGTTGAGTGAACCGATCGGGTTGAGTTGGATCGGATAAGGCTGAGTTGGGCCAGGTTGGACCGGTCCAGATGCATGGGTACTGTAGCAGGAGCATGGCCGGAGCGTGACGGCGCATGGGGGCGCGTGGTCCGGCCTTCCAGCAGCGCGTGGCGGCGCGTGGAATCAATTATGGGGTCACGACGACGCGAGGCTAAGGTTTTGGGACGTTCCAGATCTGATTTTGATGGTTTCAAGGCCATAGGAGTTCGTTTAGAGCCCTGGTTGGACAATCCCAGCGGTTACCGTTGACCATGGAGCGGGTTTTGAGCTCGGAAGATCAAGGTAGTTGGGTCATTAAATCGTCAAGAGTTCCTTGGGGCTAGAGCGTCCACTATTTTGGTATTTTGGAGGTACAGTGAACGGACTAGGGTTCCGGGATTGCATGGGTATGCATACTTCTGGGTATTGGGTTATACCATGGGATTATTTGATGATTGGCGTGGAAGGTGTTTTTCTCCGCTACATTGTTGAGGGTTCTCCGATTGGCGTTAGAGGGTATGTCTCCGCCAGATCGTCGAGGGGTTCTTAAATGTTGGCATGCGAGGGATCTTTCTCCGTCATATCATTGAGGTCCAAGAGTGCTCTGGAACAGCAGGGATATCGAGTTATCACTCCGGGTGATTTGGAGGAGCATGGATATCGAGTTATCATTCGGGGTGCTCTGGAGGAGCAGGGATATCGAGTTATCACTCGGGGTGCTCTAGAGGAGCAGGGATATCGAGTTATCACTCGGGGTGCTCTAGAGGAGCATGGATATCGAGTTATCATTCGGGGTGCTCTGGAGGAGCAGGGATATCGAGTTTGACTCGGGGTGAGTCAGTGAGACTCAATTTAATCAACTATGGTTCCTTCGCCATCCGGGTCAGTGGGTTGGTGCGGGCGGTGACCCAGAGTGACGAGTTAGGGACGGTTCACAAGTGGTTGACCAATTAGTTATCTTCTGATTCTAGTAGAGGTTTCAGCAGTGTCTGACCGACTGACATTTGGTGTCAGAGTGTGTTACTTTTTGGACCACCACTATTCCGAGGTCTCGTCTTTGACCTGTAAGCTATAGTGCGTCTGACAGGTAAGTGTGGTCAGTAAGTGCAGAGGTTATGTCAGGAACCATGTAAGGTTTACTAAATATACTTAAGGATAAATGGTGGTATTAAATTTTGAGGAAAAAGAGCTGTCATACGGGATAAGGGCTTTTCGTGGATTTCGAGGTGAAATTCGGGAAGGGTCCTTACACGAGTTGTTGGCGGTCCACCCGAGGGAGACATGTCAGTTGTATTGTGCTATTTCGGAGGAGGTTACCCAGGGTAGTTTGTGCACTACTGGTTTGTCCTTCGTCTGATAGGTGGGTAAAGGTCAATCAAGCACATGGTCTTGTCAGTTGGAGTCCTTGTAAATTTTTATTTGATACTTCCAAGAATTAAGGGTATTTCAGGTATTAATTATTGTGGTTTAGGGATGTCAGACGGGAGCAGGGCTATTCGTGGATTTCGAGTTGAAATTCGGGAAGGGTCCTGTCAATTTCTTGAGCTGAGCTTCTTACCTTTGCATGGTCCGTTTATGCAACCTAAACCGCATGATGGTGGAATTCTAAGGGAGGATATACGGTGGAAAAAACCAAAATTTGGAATGCTGAAAGTTAACTGTGATGGAGCATGGAATTCACATGATGGGCTTGGCGGTGTGGGATGGGTTCTTAGAGAATGTTATGGATTCTTACTTTTTGCTGGAGACCGAGGGAATCTGTCCTTCAAGTCGAGTCAGGTAGTTGAGGCCGAAGCAGTCCGTGGTGCTCTACCGTACTGCCTCACGGCTGGGCATTTTTTGTGTGGAGCTAGAGACAGATGCCCATACCATTATTAATGTGTTGTTTGGTAAGTGTTCAGAAGTGTCTGATTTAGCTTGCATTGTGTTTGATATTTCTGAAATTGTAAAACAAATGAGACCGGTCCAATTTATGTAGGCTCCTAGGCAGGCTAACAAGGTCGCGCATCTAGTTGCTGCCTATGTTAGTAGAGTAGGAGGGCACTATTGTTGGGAAGAATTCGGGACATAGCGGTTGTTTGACACTTTAGCTTCAGACGCTAGTGTTTCAATTCGTTATTGATAAAGTTTCATGACTTTTTGGTAAAAAAAAATTAATTCTAAATTTTTGGCAAAAAAACTCAGCTGTCTAAATGGGAATAAGGTATATATAGAATTTTTTGGCCATTTTGCTTTGTTTTAATTGTCTTTGGGTTGGACCCTTTGTTTTAATGAAGATCTCTTTATTGTTGAAGAACTGACTCTGACCCTATATATTTAACAGATTGGGATCTTTTTTACTTTGTTGGGTTGGACCCTCGTTTTAATCAAGATCTCTTTATTGTTGAAGACCTGACTTTTACTTTGACTCTATCAATTTTAAGTAAATGAAGCTGAAGGCCTATCTGAATTTACTCATTTCAGTTAATTTGATCAATTTGAAATCTTGGGCAAAAGAAAACTCAGTCGTTTGAATTGGAATAAGATATATATATATATATATATATATATATATATATAGAATTGTTGGACCAGTTGCTGCCTATGGTATCACGTTTGCTTCCTTAGAGCCTCGGGTTCTCCTTGCTGGACCGGTTTTTATATTTAATTGATTTGGATCTTTATTACTTTGTTTTGTCATTGGGATGGGCCCTTCACTTTAATGAACATCTCTTTATTGTTGAATACCTAACTCTGACTCTATAAATTCTAAGTACATGAATTTGAAGACCTATCTGAATTCACTCAATTCAATCAATTCTAAATCTTTGACAAAAAAACTATGTCGTTTGAATTGGAATAAGGTATATATAGAATTGTTGGACCATATTGCTTTGTTTTGTCCTTGGGTTCGGGCTCCTTGTTTTAATGAATATCTCTTTATTGCTCAAGAATTGACTCGGACTCTATAAATTCTAAGTAAATGAAGCTAAAGACCTATATGAATTCACTAAATTCACTCAATTTAATCCAATCGAAATCGTTGGCATAAGAAAACTCAACCGTCTGAATTAGAATAAGGTATGTATGTAGTTGATGGACCAGTTGCAATCTATGGGATCACGTTTGCTTCCTTAGTAGCTCGGTTTCTCCTGGGTCGACAAGTTTTTATGCTTAATCGATTTCTATTTTCATTGCTTTGTTTTGTCCTTGGGTTCGGGCTCCTTGTTTTAATGAATATCTCTTTATTGTTGAAGAATTGACTCTGACACTATAAATTCAAAGTAAATGAAGCTGAAGACTTATCTGAATTCACTCAATTCAATCAATTCTGAATCTTTGGCCAAAAAACACTCAGCCGTCTAAATTGGAATAGGTTATATAAAGAATTGTTGGACTAGTTGCGGTCATTGCAATCAAGTTTGCTTCCTTAGTGCCTCGGGTTCTCCTTGCTTGACCAATTTTTATGATTAATTGATTTCGATCTTTATTGCTTTGTTTTGTCCTTGGGCTAGGCCCTTTGTTTGAATGAAGATCTCTTCATTGGTGAAGACATGACTCTGACTCTATAAATTCAAAGAAAATGAAGCTGAAGACCTATCTGAATTCACTCAATTCAATATATTCTAAATCTTTGGAAAAAAAAACGCAGCCATCTGAATTGGAATAAGGTATATATAGAATTATTGGACTAGTTGCGATCTATGGAATAACGTTTGCTTCCTAAGTGCCTCGGGTTCTCCTTGCTTGACCAATTTTTATGTTTAATTTATTTGGATATTTATCGCTTTGTTTTATCCTTAGGCTGGGCCCTTTTGTTTTAATGCAGAGATCTTTATGTTGAAGACCTGACTCTGACTCTATAATTCTAAGTAAATGAAGCTGAAGACCTACCTAAATTAACTCAATTCAATCAATTCTATATTTTTGGCCAAAAAATACTCTACCGTCTGAATTTCAATAAGGTATATATAGAATTTTTGGACCAGTTGCGGTCTTTGGAATCGCGTTTGCTTCCTCAATGCCTCGGGTTCTTCTTGCTACAGCAATTTTTATCTTTAATTGATTTGGATCTTTATTGCTTTGATTTGTCCTTGGGTTGGGCCCTTTGTTTTAATGAAGATCTCTTTATTGTTGAAGAAATGACTCTGACTCAATAAATTCTAAGTAAATAAAGTAGAAGACCTATCTGAATTCACTCAATTCACTCAATTCCATCAATTCTAAATCATTGTCAAAAAAGCTCAATCGTCTGAATTGGAAAACGGTATATATCGAATTGTTCGACTATATGGCTTTGTTTTGTCCTAGGGTTGGACCCGTTGTTTTAATGAAGATCTCTTTATTGTTGAAGACCTAACTCATACTCTTTAAATTTTAAGAAAATGAAGCTGAAGACCTGCTATAATTATTACGTATTTTGCAATATAATTAAAGTCGAATAAGTGATGAACTTTTCCATGTTTCGTGTAAAAGTTAATGTTTATGTTACATATTTCATGATGTCGATATCACTCAATTCTAAATTTTTAGCAAAAGAAAAACTCATCTGTCTGAATTGAAAGAAGGTATATATAGAATTTTCGGACCAGTTGCGATCTATGGAATCACGTTTGCTTCATTAGTGCCTCAGGTTCTCCTTCCTGGACCAATTTTTATGTTTAATTGATTTGTATCTTTATGGCCTTGTTTTGGCCTTGGGTTTCACCCTTTGTGACAGGACCCCTCCCAAGTTTCCCCTTGAAATCCGTGAGAAATCCAGCTCCCGTCTGACAACACTTAAAAATCTTACAATTATTCCTAAATTACCCTTACCAAAATAACTCTTTGAGAATTCTACCGAAACTTCTGCAAAATCTCTCCTGTAATTTGATCAAACCGTCTTCCATCTGTCAGACGAAAGATTTAAATACTAATCTAATATCCAAGCAGTCCATACCAAAGTCACAACCAATCAAGCCCAAGTCCAAAATTGCCAAACTACGGATAATTTACAAAATAATCCCGAATGGTTTATCATAGCAACTAAGTTGGAAAGATAACTGTGCAAGCCAAAAAAACACTACTCGATGATCGTAGGTAATAGCGCAGCTAGAAGTTGGTGCCTGCGCCTCAAGATGTGCCCTCGTCAAACTCAACGGCCTGGAGATGACGTAAAACAAGAAAAAGTGTGAGTGGATAAAAATAATTGTCATTTAAAACATAATTTCTAAGGAAAACATAACCTTCCCCTCCTTAAGTAAGACCATGCATGCATAATGTAAAATCCTTTTTAAGTAATTAACTAAATAAAATAATCACAAAAGAACTTACCGGAAACCCATTTATTAATTTTAAACCCGACGGAACCCACGAAAACAATAACAATAAAAAAATACCGCGGTCTGCAACCATGCTTTGAAAACCCTCCTTCGATGAACTTAAAATCATAAGAAAACCTGGACACAAAACTGTAAAAAAATATCCCACCATCCCCCGAATGAAATCTCGAGCCGTAGCTCGATATTCGGAACATCCAACACAGGGACAAGCCCTCTTAACCACCGCAGATAATACCTCAAGCAGTGGCTAGAAACTGAGAGGTCCAACCCGGGGACCTATTCTCCACACATCTGATAATACCTCAAGATATGCGGACGTAACCTTGTACTCGTGTAGACAGCCTCAACGATCGTATGGTGGAGAATACCTCAACGACAAACATCGGAGAAACAACCTTCAATGAGAACATGAAGGAAAATAACTCAACGTCATGTGTTGGAGAAATAACCCTCAACAAACACTTGATGGAAAAATACCTCACATCACATGTCAGAGAAAAACCGTGATACCTAGGGATGGTATACATAGTGAAAACCGTACGTAAATCCAAAATCCACTATTGAAATCTTTATTTCCTGACCTTAATCAAAATCATAGAAAACCCGAGCCAAGTGCCCAAAATTCATACGCTTGGCCAACGATAAAATCCATAAAAACAAAAATGAGTACAATCGAAATCCATAAAACCATAATCCAATAAAACCAAAATTCTTCAAACTGGGCCAAAACCCCAAAACCTTGAAAACAAGGAATAAACCCAAATTATATAATTCAAAGTCCTTTCAAATCCGTCAAATCGGGTTATGCCCAAAATCATCTCAAAAACATTATTAGGAATCCGTAACCAAAATAAGTCATTAAAATAATTATTCTAAATTTCTAGAAATTCATAAAAGATAGTAAATCATTTTAGAATAATTATTTTAATTAATTCACCTTGAGCAAGAATTTATTCAAAATACAATTTATGCATGCATTATGATTTGAAAATCAAAATCCACTCACCGTAAGTCAAAATAAGCTCAATCTCGAGCTCTACGCTCCTCTGCAGTCCTCGGAGCGATATCGACTGTCAAAAGTAACAATCGGGCTTACCAACAATAATTAAAAACCTAAAATCCAACCCCTAAACATCGGGAGGTACCCACTCGTCCTAATAAAAAATGCAGTGACTTCGGACGTCCAAAACAACCCCTAAACGAACTCCGATTGACCCGAAACCTGCGCCAACAAATCCAAAACGTCGAAAACTTGGAAACACGTGTTCATGGGAACCCAAGGAAGCGCCCCACAAGCGACTGCAGCGTGAAATCTCGTCCTACCTCAAACCCTGGTTACTGATAACTCAGCAGAAGACCTCCATAACCATCCTATTTTCAAAACTTAATAACTCCCTCATTTCTCAACCAAATTTGATGTTCTAATAATGGAAATCTATCTACTCGAGCCAAGGAATACGAATATGAAGTCCAAATTGAGATTCATTACCTGTGGTGGCCGGAAATTGGCCGGGAAGGTGGCGGGTTACTGTTCACCTTCGTATCTCCTTCTCCCAAAACTGTCAAGCTTCGTGGTTAGTATGGTTATGCTCATCATGAAGAGAGGAAGATGATTTGTTCGTGGTGGTTTGGCCTAAATCCAAAAGTCATTTTGAGGGTGTGTATGTTCTTCAGCCGATAGGGATATCGAGAGATGGGAGAGAGAAATGTGTTGAAAACTCTAGAAAAAGCTGAGGTTTTTGTAAAAATATTTCCCAACCCAAAATTACCAAACTACTCATGAAGCTTCTAGACCCATAACTCTCTCATCCAGACTCCGATTTTTGCATGCCGTCTGTCTACGAACTCGTGAGTTCGAGACCTACGCAATGGTCCAAGAAAAAGTTCCAAAAGTATCTCCGAACAAAAAGTGATTTTCAAGCCCCGAGGGTATAATCATCATTTTTTAAATTAAATTACAAAAATCACATAATTAAATAAACGGGTCGTTACAATTCACACTCCTTAAAGAAATTTCGTCCTCGAAATTTACTCAACGCATGTCAAAGAATCAATTCCCTACAATTTCGCGGGTCCTCTCGCGCCTCCACGGACACGAACTTAACTTCATTACACCAATCCAATTGGTTCACATTGTCACTTGGTAGATCGCCATCTTCAATTTTCAACTTCCTAAGCAACTCTCCAATTGGAACTTTATAACTCACTGTATGTTGACCCCAAATAATACAACAAAATAGAACCTTCCTGAACGATTCTATAAGTCTTGTATGGATCCCTAGACATCGAAAAATCTTCCAAACCAACACTGAACCCTTATGAAAAAAAATTCTCCATCAACAAGGTTGTAGGGAAACAAAGAATTTGAGAACATCTTCATCAACTTTCTCGAAGAAAACTAGAGGTAGTAACGTCGATCGCCACCAACGATTCTGGCGAGTCAAACCCTTAACAAGGATCTTTAATCTTCCCCAAAAAAACTCGCAACCTCAAACCACCATCAATCCTCCTCCCAAACAACATCGACACACCCCAAGGAGATACACTCGGTAGAATAACCCAAATAGATCAAATCCTATAGCCAAGTCTTTAACTCTCTCAGTTCTGCTGTTGCTATCCTATAAGGTGCGTGGGATATAGGTCGGATACCTAAAAGCAACCCTGTGGTGCACTTGATCTCCCGGTCAGGGAGTAACCCCGGAAGATCCTCTACCTCAACAGAGTATCCCAAGAGCCAACTGCGTGAGCTAGATACGCCTCACAACCTTTCCCTACAACCTCTCAGCCGTCAACCCCGAAGTAACACACGATAGTAAAGCTCTTTGGTCTCCCTGAATAGTAAGTTCTAGCAAACCCAGACTCCGGAACACAACTTCCTTGTCGAAGTAATCAATAGAAGCACGACATGAAATTAACCAGTCCATCCCTAAAATCACAACAAGGTCATAAATATCCAGGGGAAACAAATCGGTATCTAATGCATAGCCTTCCACTAACACTGGGCAATCTCGTAGCACTAGGCTCACCACTAACATACCTCCGACGGAACGTATAAATGCCCATTTCCGAACCAATCGATGATAATTCTCTATTGGCTAAAAGTATTAAACCCCGTGAAATAAAAGAATGCGTAGCCCTAGCCAAATAAACTCATCCATCACAATCAAAGATAGATCACATACCCGTAACCACCTCCGGTGTTGCTTGGGCCTCCTGTTGCGTCATGGAAAAAACTCGGGCCTGTGTACCAGAAGATCACCCATGGCCCCTCCGGCTCTCCGTGGCCCTACTGGTCCCACTCAATTGGGCCTAGCACCCTGCTACGGTATCGGATGTCTGTGCCGCTCTCTGTCCTTGCTCAGCAGCATCCCAACCCAAGAAACTACTACCCGGACGGTGTGGACAGTCTCTCTTGAAATGGCCAGTCTTCCCACATAAGCAACAACCAGTGCCACCGATCCTTCCAGATCAAACACTTTATCTCCCAATGGACTACATTGAAGCCTCACTAGACTGAGCTGATAATTATAGTCCTGTTGTAACACCTCGGGAACCTCCATGCCCGGCTCCACCACTACCTGAATCGGATCTGGAACTCCACGAAGATCCAGAATAAAAATTGCCTCTCTTTGATGGTCCCTGACTCGGGGCTTCAAAACTCATGTAATCCAACGTCCCCTAGAACCATTGGGCTGACCCCTATTAGGCAAACTCTGCTCCACCCTAGTAGCAGTATATGACAAGGTCCTCAAGCAATTATGTGCTATGGCAGTAACTGCTACTCTAATCTGGTCTCTCAGCCCATACTCAAACCGTCGGCATTTGTCCACCTCATTGGCCACTAAAGCCGGAGCAAAATCGAGACAAGTCAAGAAACTTCTGCTCATATTGCGCTACTGTCATGTTCCCTTATTGCAACAGTAGGAACTCAGCCTCCCTGGCATCCCGGTACGATCGAGGATAAACTGCTCGAAGAGCGCTCCCGGAAAGCTTCCCAAGTAAACGTACGGACATCACAGCCCATCATAACCAAGGCGTGCCACCAACGGTACGCATAGCCATTCAGTATAACAGTGGCTAAATGCACCTTATCACCCGGAGGGCACCTCATGACATTAAACACTCGTTCCAAACGAGTAATCCACTCATCAGCATCGTCTGGGCCCAACTCGCCCGTAAACACTGTGACCCATAACTTCTCGCCTCGCTCTATGTCAGAAACCTCAGAAGTAGCCCTGCTCTAAAGTACAGTAGTCATTGCCTGACCCAATTGATCCAGGGTCAGCCTAAGATCAGGCTCAAATACGAATTATGTGCACCCCTAACGATTTCTTCCTCTTTCTCAAGTCTAGGCCGCTGACGGGGCAAGCATCACGGAGGCATCTCGCTGAGAAGAAACAAAATTCATTAGTACCACAAATAACATGCACACTTGGTGTGTGGGGTACATAAATTTAAACCAAGAGCTCTAATACCAAGTTGACAAGACCCCTCCCGAGTTTCCCCTGGAAATCTGTGAGAAATCATGCTCCCGTCTGATAACACCAGAAAATCTCACAATAATTCCTAAATTACCCTTTCTCTCTCATAATTACTCCATGAGAATTCTACCGAAAATTCGGTAGAATCTCTCCTGTAATTTGATCAGACCGTCTTCCACCTGTCAGACGAAGAATTTAAATACTAATCTAATATCCAAGCAGTCCATACCAAAGTCACAACCAATAAACTCCAAGTTCAAAATAGCCAAACTACGGAACAATTTACAAAATAATCCCGAATGGTTTATCAGAGCAACTATATTGGAAAGAAAAATGTGCAAGCCTAACAAACCCTACTCGATGATCGTAGGTAATAATGCAGCTGGAAGTTGGTGCCTCTGCATCAAGATGTGCCCTTGTCGAACTCAACGGCCTGGAGGGGACGTAAAACAAGAAAAAGTGTGAGTGGATAATTATAATAATCATTTAAAACATAATCTATGAGGAAAACATAACCTTCCCCTCCATAAGTAAAACTATACATGCATAATGTAAAATCCTTTTTAAGTAATTAACTAAATAAAATAATCACAAAAGAACTTACCGGAAACCCATTTATTAATTTAAAACCTGGCAGAACCCACGAAAACATGAACAATAAAAAAACCCCGCGGTCTGCAACCATGCTTTGAAAACCCTTCTTCGATGAACTTAAAATCATAAGAAAACCTGGACACAAAACTGTAAAAAAATATCCCACCATCCCCCGAATGAAATCTCGAGCTGTAGCTCGATATCCGGGCCATCCGGCTCAGGGACAAGCCCTCCTAACCACAACCGATAATACCTCAAGCAATGGCTAGAAACCGAGTGGTCCAACCAGGGGACCTACTCTCCACACATCCGATAATACCTCAAGATATGCGGACGTAACTATGTACTACGCGTAGACAGTCTCAACGATCGTATGGCGGAGAATACCTCAACGCCAAACGTCGGAGAAACAACCCTCAATGAGCACATGATGGAAAATACCTCGACGTCATTTGTCAAAGAAATAACCCTCAACGAACACAAGATGGAAAAATACCTCACATCACGTGCCGGAGAAAAACCGTGATATCCGGGGATGGTATACATAGTGAAAACGGTACGTAAATCCAAAATCCACTATTGAAATCTTTATTTCCTGACCTTAATCAAAATCATAGAAAATCCGAGCCAAGAGCCCAAAATTCATACGCTTAGCCAACAATAAAATCCATCAATCCAAAATTGAGTAAAATCGAAATCCATAAAACCATAATCCAATAAATCCAAAATTCTTAAAACCAAGCCATAGCCCCAAAACCTTGAAAACCAGGCTTAAACCCAAATTATATAATTCAAAGTCCTTTCAAATCCGTGAAACCGGGTTATGCCCAAAATCATATCAAAATCGTTATTAGGAATCCGTAACCAAAATAAGTTATTAAAATAATTATTTTAAATTTCTGGAAATTCATAAAAGATAGTAAATCATTTTAGAGTAATTATTCTAATTTACCAAAATTCACCTTGAGCAAGAATTTATTCAAAACACAATTTATGCATGCATTATGATTTGAAATCAAATTCCACTTACCGTAAGTCTAAATAAGCTCAATCTCGAGCTGTACGCTCCTCTACAGTCCCAAGAGCGGTATCGCCTGTCAAAAGTAACAATCGGGGTTACCAACGATAATTACAAACCTAAAATCCAACCCCCTAAACCCTGGGAGGTACACACGCTTACTAATTAAAAACGCAGCGACTTCAGATTTCCAAAACTATGCCAACAGGTCCGGAACGTCCAAAACTTTAAAACATGTGTTCGCGGGAACCTGGGAATGGGCCCCATGCACGACTGCAGCGTACTCTCCTCCTACCTCAAATTCTGGTTACTGTTCACTCAGCAGAAAACCTCCATAACCATCCTATTTTCAAAGCTTAGTAACTCCCTCATTTCTCAACCACATTTGATGTTCTAATAATGGAAATCTATCTACTCGAGCCAAGGAATTCCAATATAAAGTCCAAATTGAGATTCATTAACTTTGGTGGCCGGAAATTGGCCGGGAAAGTGGCAGGTTACTGTTTACCTTCGTATCTCCTTCTCCCAACACTGTCAAGCTTCGTGGTTAGTATGGTGATGCTCATAATGAAGAGAGGAAGATGTAGGTGTAATTGTTTCATATTGGTTTGGCCTAAATCGAAAAGTCATATTTTGAGGGTGTGTATGTTATTCAGCCGAGAGAAAGATATCTGTTGAAAACTCTGAAAAAATCTGAGGTTTTTTTTAAAATATCTCCCAACCCAAAATTACCAAAATACCCCTTACGCTTCTAGACTCATAACTCTTTTATTTAGACTCCGTTTTTCGCGTTCTACCTGTTTACGAATTCGTGAGTTCAAGACCTACGCAACGGTCCAAGAAAATGTTACAAAAGTATCTCCGAACGAAAAGTGATTTCCGAGCCCCGAGGGTAAAATCGTCATTTTTTAAATTAAATTATAAAAATCGCATAATTAAATCAACGGGTCGTTACACTTTGTTTTTAGGAAGATCTCTTTATTGTTGAAGACTTGACTCTGACTCTGTAAATTCTAAGTAAATGAAGTTGAAAACCTTCTATAATTATTACTGATTTTGCAATATAATTAAATTCGAATAAAGTAAATGAAGCTGAAAACCTTCATTATTACTGATTTTGCAATATAATTAAATTCGAATAAGTGATGAAAATCGCAATTTTTGTTATAGTTGTAGTGGTTATAATAATACTATCTAAACTTGAAGCTAGAGAATATTTAGTAGGATAAAACTTTGGTTGGACTGTACCTCCCTTCTCGGAACTTTATGAGGCTTGGGCTTTACAATATAAATTTGTTGTTGGAGATGTACTTGTTACGTAATTCACTCTAGTTATAACAATCCATATTATTTGAGTAGTTAATAAAGGAATAGTAAATGTCACTAGTATTATTGATACACCCCAACTCGAATAATTTACGTGGATTCTGAAAATTAGACATGTTGGCCGACACTTGGACATTGCACCCAAGTGACATAAGCCAATGGTGAAATGGTGCATTTTTGGGAAGTTGGCGTGGATTATCCAGGTCGGGGTGTATCAAGTATTATTGATCTAGTGATAATTTTACTCATTGTGTATACGACTCTTGTAAAGGAAAAATTCAATATCTATTGTATGTAATCCACCACTCTAATATCCTTAGATAATGAAAAAAATTAAAACGATATAGGGGTTTGTAGCCTCTTGTGTTAGCTCTAAAAGTTTACTTGTTTCTAACAATTTTTTTTTTTTAACTTTTGAATATTGCAGTGTTTTCTTATGTTGTCTAATTCAGTATGTTATCATAGTTTTCTTGTGTTATTGCAGAATCTCATTCATTCCTGAATACTAAATCTTTAAATGATTTTATTTCACAGATTTATTTAATAGAAATGGAAAAACTATCATAGCTTGAGTCGGCTTCAAAGATTTCATGTATTGTAACATCAATAAACCCTATTTTATGTGGCACGCTCGATATAAATTTCAATTGAAGCGAACATGCGTGGTCTACTTTTTTTTTTTTTTTTTTTTCAAAATATCAAGAACTTTATTAATACCAAATATAAACACCAGCATCACAGGCTAAAGTATCAAACAACCCATCCGTCCCCAGTTCATCCCAACAATGATGCCCACCTACCCTAGTAACATAGGCAGCTACAAGATGCGCAACTTTGTTAGCCTGCCAAGATTCATACACAAACTGAACACTTCTCAACTGCAAAGCAAGTGTATGGATATCAAATAAAATACACCCCAAATCAGCATCACCTGGGCTCTGACCAAGAAGAGTGTTAATAAGCCCCAAAGCATCTGACTCAATCACCACACGCTCATGGCCAGCCAACAAACAATGTGAAAGAGCACACCTCACCGCCTCTGCTTCAGCCAACAAACTCGACTTCAGGAAAAGGTCACCCTGACCCCCAACAGACACCAGCAGCCCATAACAGTCCCGAATGACCCACCCCACTCCACAACACGTAGTCATATTACTCCAGACACCATCATAGTTAACTTTCAGGATGCCCAAAACTGGTTTCTTCCATCGAAGCTCCACCTCACTACCACCTAAATCAGGTGGCCTAGGCTGCGAGAACTGTCCCCCCAAGACCGGGACCCCAAGCTCACGGAATTCTGCCACACACTTGGTAAGATTGACAATGGCCTCCTCTGGTTGCACTGGAATACCCTTAAACACCATCTGATTCCGGCACTTCCAAATCCTCCAAAGCCCAAAAGTAAGCGTCTGAATCAGCTCCTCACTATGAGGTAAGAGGTGAAATTTAGCAACAAAGCGCTGTTAGATACCTCGAAAATCATCCCCTGCTAAAACACTGACATCAAGCATAAGAGGGCTTCCAAACCAGAAGACCCTAGCAAACTAACAGTGGAAAAATAAATGGAGCTCAGTTTCCTCAGCAATACCACAAACAGGGCAAGCAGGATCCACAAACAAACGTCGGCGCAACAAATTTGACCGAACTGCAAGGGTGTTACTTCAACCCCTCCAAACAAACTGTTTAAGCATCGGCGAAAGGTTCATAGACCAGATTTGACCCCAATTCGGGCCCTGAGTGGGAGAGGAACTGGGCTCCCTCTTCCCCCGTCTGCTTAACTCACCGTGTCTATGCAAATACAAAGCAACACCATAAGCTAATCTCACTGAATAACAACCATTGTTGTTAAAATGCCACAGCAACCGATCCCCCAAGCCCACCAGCTGAGAGGCAGCCGAAGGATCACATGGGCCTCCTCCTTACGAAAGCACCGAGCTATCAACTCTGCCCTCCAAGTGTGGGTGTCCTGATCAATCAAATCTTTCACATATAGAGGAGTATTAGGATGTGGAGAAGTCACCTTAAATGGATATGAAGTAGGGAGCCAAGGATTGGACTTAGATCGGACCTGGGCACCATCACCAATCCTCCACCTCAAACTTGCAGCTAGAATTTTCCGACCTTGGAGAAGACCCTTCCACCCCCAAGAAGACTGGCAGCCAACTAGTGCCTGGAGGAACGATCCATTGGGGTAGTACTTGTCTCGCAGCACCTGGGAGAGTAGCAATGAAGGATCCTGAACGATACACCATCCAATCTTCCCAATCATTGCCAAATTGAAACATTCCAAGTCGAGGAAACCCATCCCTCCCAACTTCTTCACCCGTGACACCTTCTTCCACGCCACCCAATGCACACCATGCTGCCCATGTTGTTTCCCCCACCAATAATTGGCAACCAGCCGCTCAATATCCCGGCACACACCAATCAGAAGTTTAAAGCACGACATAGCATAGTTAGGCATAGCCATGGCCACCACCTTTATCAATATCTCCTTACCAGTAGGAGAGAGAAACTGCTCCGACCACCGTTGCACCTTACTGGCAATTCTATTTCGAACTTCATCAAATATTACCCGCTTGGACATACCAAAATCCGCCTGAAGACCAAGGTACTTCCCAAACCCGTCCCGGGCCGCAATCTGGCATCTCCGAGACAACCTACCACGTAGGCACTTGGAACAGTTCCCCCCAAAGAACAGGGAACTTTTCTCTAGATTAACAAGCTGGCCAGAAGCTACTGCATAACAATTAAAGACACCCTTCACTGCATCAATCTCCCTACAATTAGCATGGCAAAAAAAAACCACATCATCAGCAAACAAAAGATGGGAGATCCGCAAAACACTTGACTCCACCAATCGAAACCCATGAATTGCTCCCTCCTCCTCCCGCCTGCGAAAGAGAGCAGAAAGCCCCTCCGCACACACCAGGAATAGAAAGGGCGACATAGGATCACCCTGCTGGAGCCCCCTACTAGACGACAAGTAACCGGTTTCCTCACCATTGGCCAAGACACTGTAAGAGACCGAAGCCGTGCATTCAAAGATCAACCCACAAAACCGATCAGCCAACCCAAGGCCTTTGAGCATATCTACCACAAAACTCCACTCCACCCTATCATAGGCCTTGGCCATATCAATCTTCAGTGCCAATTCCTTATCTTCCAGTTTACCACGATGCTTCATAGAATGAAGAAGCTCATGGACAACAAGAATATTATCCTGTATTTACCGTCTCGACACGAAGGCTGACTGATTAATACTAATAATCCAATCCATCACCAATTTCAACCGATTAGTAAGGAGTTTCGAAATGACCTTATAAATAACATTGCATATCGTAATAGGCTGTAGTTGGGACATCTTGACCGGACAAGGGACCTTGGGAATCAAACAGAGATGGGTGTAATTAATTTTCCGTAGCAGCCGCGCCGATTGCCAAAAGTGCAACACCAGGTTATGAACGGTAAGCGTACCTCTGATACCCTAACAGTTCCATCATAGAACACTCATGGCGACTGGGAAGAGGTGGAACATGCACCCATTCGCTCAACATATCCATTAAGGTCGGTCCCGACCACCTGAAGGGTGCGCACTTCCACCCTACACTCCAGCCTTCTCCGCCGAGCCACACCATCATGCAACGTTGGTGAGACTCCCCCACCCTCCATCACCAGCTGGCGACGTTTGCCCAGGGCCGTACCACAAGCCCTCCCCTCCAGTATGAAGGGCATAAGCTGAAAAGGGTCAGACTATTGGGACACAAGGACACCAAGCCCGGTGCAATCCCCCTCCTCCTTCTCCAAAGCCAGCACAACACCCCGTCAATGACTAGGCTCCTCATCAGCAACCGCCCCCGAAACCAAAGTTTCCATCACATCCTTAAGCTGCCCAATAGTACCCTGTGCCGGAGGAGCCGGTCCAGATGTATCACCACCCTTAGGCTGCACGACAAAACCATGTGCCCAGCCAACCAGTCCCCCCTCTCCCGGTCCAGCCGAGAGTCCACCGGACCCCCTCAGTCATCCTTCCCCCTCTTGTTGTACAAATAGCAACATAAAATTTACGCAACTCTATGCACGTTTTAACTCGCAAATGCACAAGATCAGACAAATAGTATAGAAAGCAAATACGAGATCATTCCCACGAGGATTGGATTAATAAGTGTTTAAAATTGATTTCCTAGAACTACTAACAAAATGGCACAAACTAAGAACGCATAAGTGAAAGAAAACCCAAAAAAAAACTTATTTCAAACCCTACGATTTCTAATCAAAGTTTATGTGCAAAAGGATGATATTAAGATGATTTTGAAAACTGAAAATTTCGAAACAAAATATTTAAAACAGCATTTGATTAAAAATAGGATTGGATTGAGGTTAAAACAATTAGAAAACCAGTTAGGGATTCGATGTTCACCGCTAATCTTCTTCCTTAAGCAAACGACATGCACAATGCTACAAAACAGATTTTAGATGCTCATGTTTGTCAACCTAAACGCATGATATCTACTCTTTAAATTATTGATTTCCCTAATAACCAAGTTAGTCATGGGTATCTACGCTAACTCTTTTCATTCTTAAAGTGTTTAGCATGGTATCTACTAAGTTGCACTTTAAGAACGCATAACACAATGGAAATCGACAAACACACAACTCCTAGAACATGGTATCTATTCTAGTTATTCATGAAGATTAATTTCAAGAACTTATAACTAGTTCTTTTGTTAGTCAAACAGACACAAGATCCGGTCATCTAAATTTACCTATGTAACAAACTCAATACAAAGCATGCATATCGTTATCAAGCATAACATAACGTATGTAAAGAGTAAAATATAATCTGAAATTAATCAATTATGCATCACAAAAGTAGTTTACAGCGAAGGCATATCGAAATCCTTAAAGAAACATGATTAGGGCTTCAATCGAGCCCTAACTAAAGTACTTAGTTACCCATAATTTAAATAGACAGCAAGAACATACAAAACAGAAAATAAAAAGAGGAAGAAGATAGCTCTTTGATGATGTGTTGGTCAGCCATAGTGATTGGATGACGCCTTGACGTTCCTCCATGCTTCCTAAGCCTTTTAGACCTTGGAACCTTGAAGGATGGAGCAGAATGGGATGGTGTGGCTAAGCCCTTGTGTGAGAGCCCCCAACATTTTCTGCAGTTTTTTTACGGAGAAAAAGAGCCATTTCAAAGTGAGGTGAGGGGGAGACTCTTCGCTTCTCTGACCCTTGGCTGCCAAGAATTTATGTGCATGTTAATTCACTGAATGAGGGAGAGTGACGTTATTTTTTTTTTTTTGTGAGGGAGAGCAAGCGTTTCTTTGATCTTTTGTGCTTGTTTGTTTGCCAAGTCCTTCCTCCCATGACCCAAACAAACTGGGCTTCAAGTCTTCCAAGGCTGATAAGGAATAGAAAACTTGAAATAGAAGGAATGCTGAATTCCCGCGCAGCCTGACCTTGCTGTACTAAAACGGCGATAACGCCTTCTAGAAAATTCGAATTCAAGAACCGTAAAGTCCTTTAGAAACTAGACTTCAGTATCTTTCCAACGATATATGGCCCATTAGCTAGTTCGTCCCGAGAAGGTGCAGTTAATTTCGAGCAGTTGACACATCTGCTGAAGTTTGTTTCCAAGTTTCCTCTTTAGATTTCCCAAACAGCAGTCATTAACTACTTTCATAACTTTGCTTCCAAAAATCCTACAAAACACGAAAAGAAGCTAAGTATTAAGAAAACATAAGAAACATGCGAAGAAAAGCATAAGAAAATAAGATAAAACGTCGCATAAATATGCTCCTATCAAATTCCCCCACACTAAGCTTTTGCTAGTCCTCGAGAAAAAAACAGAAACAAAGAATGAAAGAAAAACAAAGACTCAATGATTCAACCTAAACCTTCCAACATTTGTCTCAGAGATTTTCAATGGATCATGACATATTAAGATTCATCATAAGCATAAGAATTGGTCCACATAATTCGAGAGTTAATACACATTTATAGAAATCATACACAAGCTCACAATTAAATCAATCAAAGCAAAAGTACAAAGAGAGATACATGCTAAAAAGAATTAGCTCAAAATTCTCACCCAATAAGCTCTGATTTTACCTCATATTTTCTGGTTAAGTCACTCTTCCTATACTAGTTATATGTGAGAGGATTGATGTAAAATGGAAACAAATGTCTCAAAAATAATATAACAATAAAGAAATGCACTTTCATAATTTTTTAATTAAGAATATGACTCATGAAAGGAATGCTACTACTTGAATGCAAGAACAAGTGACACCATATGCTCATACTTCATTCAAATCTCCACATATTGATATAAACACAACAAACAAGATCAGAAGGTCTTTATGAGGATTGTAATGAGGCCAAAGGGTAAGGGGTTCAAGAAAGAATGGATATGGATAACACAAGTGTTCTTAAAGAAAAGTAGAAGCATGCTATGATGTTAGAGACATAAGAACTTGTATCACCATCAAGGTTTAAAAATCATATAAGTACCGAGCAAGTACATACGCTCAATGGCCGATTTGAACATTATGGACCATACTTCAACAATCAATACATGAACGGTAAGGGAATAACAATCTAAACAAAATGCCGGTTTTTTTTTCTTTTTTTTTCTGGTTCACACTCCCAACCGTGTACAATTCTTATCTCTTTTTTTTTTTTTTTTCAACATTCCCCCAAACTTGCTCTTTAACACCTCCTGATTCACAATTAAGTCCCTACAAATTATGCTTCACTAATCTTTAAGAAAAAGGGTAAGGATGAAAGTGTTTTAGGCTAGGTGAGGAAAATGAGAGTTATCAAACAAAAAGGCTTAAACAAAGGCTCAATAGGGGTTTACCTAGAGGGAAGTATATCATGGGTCAAAGGCCATTTGGCTGTGGTGGTAATCTAGGTGCCTTAATCATCTCAAGTATGTCATGCAAATCAATTCAATGCCTCGAAAAAAAAATTAGTACTAGTTCTAGCATTTAGTTCCAATGATGATAAGCAATTCAAGTAGCAACCAAGCAAAGAAAGATAAGATCATACAACAACTTAATTGACAAGAAAGTGATAGATTAAACAAATACAACTCTCTCAAACAAAGGATAAAGGCTCAAAATCTCACAAAAGGGTTGTATTGAGCTTCATTCAGTTAAGCATGTTATGGGTAGCACTTACTCGGGTGATTACATGTGATTTTGCATATGATAACCATGAATAATTGAGTATTAACCAAAGAATAATTTCAGACCTTGAATCATGCTTAGAAATCATCTTAAAGTCATGAAATTAAAAACCAAATCTCATCAGTGCGTTGGAAAGAAACCTAAGACACAAACAAACACAAAAACTACCCAAAGAACACTACTGAAACTGACACAAACTAAGGCAACAAAGCTGTCAAAAATTTTCTTTTTTTTATTATTTTATTCTTCAACTCTTCGAGCTCATTCAGCTATAACTTCCTCTTGTCACCTGCTTGTTGCATATAATAGTTGAATTTCTTAATAGCCCAATATGCTCTATGCTCCAACTCCACTGGTAGGGGACATGCTTTCCCAAAGACTATACGATATGGGGACATGCCAATGGGGCTCTTGTACGCATTCTGATATGCTCACAATGCATCATTCAAGCGTAGAGACCAATCATTCCTTCTAGTATTCAATGTCTTCTCTAGGATGCTTTTGGTCTCTCCATTACTTATCTCCACTTGACCACAGGTTTGAGGAAGATATGGAGTGCCAACCTTATGTGTGATCCCATATTTCTTCATTAAGGAAGCAAAATCCTGGTTGTTGAAGTGGCTGCCTCCATCACTAATTATTGCCCTTGGTGTCCCAAACCTAGAAAATATGTTATCCTGCAAGAACTTCACAACAACTTTGTGATCATTAGTTTTTTAGGGGACATCCTCCACCCATTTAGATACATAATCCACAACCACGAGAATAGATAAATAACCAAATGAGTTAGGAAATGGACCCATGAAGTCGATACCCCACACATCAAAGAGCTCCACCACTTCAATATTTTGTAATGGCATCTGATTTCTAGAAGAGATGTTCCACGTTCGTTGGCATCTGTCACAAGAGCTGCAAAACCAAAAAGCATCTTTAAACACATTAGGCCAATAGAACCCATATTGTAATACCTTAAGTGTTGTTCTCTTCGCTCCAAAGTGTCCTCCACATGCAAACTAATGACAATGTTGGAGAATGCTCATATGCTCCTCCTCTGGAACACACCTTCTGATAATTTGATCTGGACAAATATGAACAAGTAGGGCTCGTCCCAATAGTAGTGCCTAGACATGGACACTAATTGCTTCCTTTCTTGGCCAGACATACCAGGAGGAAAAACCTTAGTAGTTATATAATTAACAATATATGCATACCATGGAAGTTTTAAATCAATTGCAAATAATTGCTCATCTGGGAAGTTTTCACTCAAAGGAAGCTTGTTCCCTTCTTCATCATGAAGTAACCTGGACAAATGATCTGCAACCACATTCTCACTACCCTTCTTGTCCTTAATCTCAAGATCAAATTCTTGGAGTAAGAGCACCCATCTAATCAACCTAGGCTTAGCATCTTTCTTATCAAACAAAAAACTCAATGCAGCATGATCAGTAAAAACAATAACTTTAGAACCAATCAAGTAGGACCTAAACTTCTTTAAAGCAAATACAACAGCTAACAATTCTTTTTCAGTAGTAGAATAATTAAGCTGAGCATCATTCAAAGTTCTAGCAGCATAATAAATAACATGAGGTACCTTGTTAACTATCTAACCTAGAACAGCTCCCAGAGCAAAATCACTGGCGTCACACATGAGCTCGAATGAGAGGTTCCAATCAGGTGCCATCATAATGGGTGCAGATGTGAGTAACTCTTTCAATGTGTTAAAGGAATTCATGCACTCTTCGATCCACACAAACTCAACATCTTTAGACAAAAACGTGCAAAGGGTCTAGAAATTTTAGTGAAATCTTTTATGAATCTTCTGTAAAACCCAGCATACCCTAGAAAACTTCTCACACCCTTCACAGATGTAGGAGGAGGTAATTTTGATATGATGTCAATCTTTGCCTTGTCCACCTCAATGCCCCTGCTAGATATTACATGACCTAAAACAAGACCTTGTTGTACCATGAATGGCCCTTCTCCCAATTCAGCCCTAGGTTGCATTCCTCACATCTCTTCAGAACAAGCTGCAAATGATTAAGACAATCATCGAAGTTAGAACCAAAAACACTGAAATCATCCATAAATACCTCTATAAATCTCTCCACCATGTTTGAAAATACGCTCATCACGAACCTCTGGAATGTGGCAGGTGCATTACACAAACTGAATGGCATCCTTCTTTATGCAAATGTGCCAAAGGGGCATGTGAATGTGGTCTTCTCCTGGTCCTCTGGTGCTATAGCAATCTGATTATAACCACTATAACCATCTAGAAAACAGTAATGACTATGACCTGCTAACCTTTCTAACATCTGATCAATAAACGGATAAGGAAAATGATCTTTCCTGGTTTCATTGTTGAGCTTTCTGTAATCAATGCAAACTCTCCAACCTGTGGTGAGCCTGGTAGGAACAAGTTCATTCTCTTCATTCTTCATCACTGTGATTCCACTCTTCATAGACACAACATGAACTGGACTTACCCATTTGCTATCTGAGATGGGTTAGAAAAAGCCAACATCCAATAGCTTAAAAAACTATGCTCTCACTACTTCCTTCATGTGTGGGTTAAGCCGTCTCTGAGCATCCCTATTAGGCTTGGCATTATCTTCAAGGAGGATTCTGTGCATGCACTTGGATGGACTTATGCCTTTGATGTCGGCAATGGTCCACCCTAATGCAGTCTTGTGCTCCCTAAGAACTCTCAACAACTTCTCTTGCTCGACCAAACTCAAGTTTGCAGCAACTATCACTGGTAATGTCCGGTTCTCTCCCAAGTAAGCATACTTCAATTGTTCAGGTAGTTGCGTCAATTCTTGGTCTGGTGCCCTAACAATAGAAGGGACATGAGCAGTATTAGTAGACGCAAGAGTTTCAAAGGAAGGTACATACTTACTTGGATAAGGCTTAGAAGCCTCAAGAGAAAGCACAGCTTCATGGAGGTCTATCTCTGTAACATCACATCCACGTTCATAATTCAACCTTGTGAGGTTGTGGGCTATGGATGCCTCCAAAGGGTCAATGCTATGTACCTGAAACACTTGCTCAACAACACTTCCTACCACATCAATCTTGAAACAATCATGGTTATCATGTGGCAATTAGATAGTGTCAGACAACATGAATTCTATCTTCTTACCATTAACTTTCATGCGTATATTACCCTTTTTCACACTTATCTTTGTATCAGCAGTTACTATCAAGGGTCTACCAAGAATAATAGGTAATGAAGACGGCATAGGGAAATCTTCCATATCCAGAACAACAAAATCAGCAGGCAAAATAAATTCATTTACCTGAACCAAAAATCCTCCAATATACCTCTAGGTCTTCTGATGCTTCTATCTGCCAATTGCAATATAATTAAGGTTCGTTTGAGCTCCCCTAGCCTCAACTCCTCAAAAACGGTATAAGGCATCAAGTTAATGCTTGCTCCTAAATCAAGCAAAGCACGTTCAAATAGACGGTCACCAACACTACAAGGAATAGTAAAACTACCTGGTTCTTTTAGTTTAGGTGGTAGTTTTCTCAATAAAACTACCCTTACCTCCTCAGTCAATGCAACTTTCTCATGTTCCTGAAACTGTCTTTTGTGTGTACAACAATCCTTTAAAAACTTTGCATAAGATGGAATCTGTTTAATTGCATCAAGTAAAGGAATGTTGTTTTCTACTTTTCTCAAAGTTTCAAAGATATCAAGAAGATGTTTTTCTTTCTTTTGTTTAACTAACCGTTGAGGGAAGGGTGGCAATATCACCTTCTCCTTCTCACCTACCTTTGTGGCTAGAGGTGGTTCAACATTTTCTAGTTCATTCTCATCTGTCCCCACCTTGTTGTCAACTACCTTGCCACTTTTAAGGATTCTCATAGCCTTCAGCTGCTCCTGGCCACCCGGATTAGGTATGGTTTGTGATGGAAACTCTCATTTCTTCCTCTCACTTAACTCATTTGCCATTTGCCGTACTTGTGCCTCCAATATTTGAATAGCTTCGCTAATTGTTGCTTCTAATTTCTGAATGTTCTGACTAGTTAGAGCATTTGTCTGTTGCTGTGCAGTCAAGAACTGGAGTATGGCACCTTCAAGATTATTCTTCTTCTGGTCAGTATTTGGCTGTGCCACCTGTGATGAAGCATGATAATTACTTCCCTGCTGGAAGTTCATCTGCTGCCTTTGTCGATTAAGCACATTCTGACTGTTGCTCCAAGAGAAATTTGGGTGGTCTTTCCATCCTGGATTATATGTGTTTGAATATAGGTTGTTCTTGGGATGATAGTTGTTTTGCCCCACATAATTAGCTTGCTCATGATCTGTAAAACAAGACATAGGACAAGTCTCAATAGTATGATTAGAATAAGAACATATAGCACATACCTCGACTTTAGCAACTTGTTGAACTTGAGAGACATTCTGAGCTGACATTGCATTCACCAACATATCTAACTTCTTCTCCATTGCTGCCATTTGACTCTGGACTCCACCATTTGTGCTTACTTCATAATCACCTTTACTTTTTACTCCTTGTCTCCCTCTTGATGAGAATTGCTGAGAATTTTCACTTAGGGTCTCAAATAGCTCAATGGCTTCATTACTGCTCTTTTCCATAAGCACACCTCCACAATCTGAATCAACAAGACTTTTGTTAATATCATTTAAACCTTCATAAAAAGCTTGTACCTGATCGTCTTGAGATAGATTGTGGTGTGGTCACTTGAGAAGCAACTCCTTGAAATGCTCCCATGCCTCAAAGAAAAGATCTCCATCCTTCTATTGAAAGGATTGAATCTCCCTTTTAAGTTGTCTTGTCTTTTGGGCTGGGATGAAAGAAAAACAAAGACACAATAATTCAACCTAAACCTTCCAACATTTGTCTCAGAGACTTTCAATGAATCATGACATATTAAGATTCATCATAAGCATAAGAATTGGTCCACATGATCCGAGAGTTAATACACCTTCATATAAATCATACACATACTCACAATTAAATCAATCAAAGCACAAGTACAAAGAGAGATACATGCTGCAAAGAATTAGCTCAAAATTCTCACCGAATAAGCTCTGATTTTACCTCATATTTTTTGGTTAAGTCACTCTTCCTATACTTGTTATATGTGAGAGGATTGATGTAAAATGGAAACAAATTGCTCACATATGATATAACAAGAAAGAAAGGCACTTTCAGAATTTTTCTTATGAATATGACTCATGAAAGGAATGCTACTACTTGAATGCAAGAACAAGTGACACCATATGCTCATACTTCATTCAAATCTCCACATATTGATATAAACACAACAAACAAGATCAGAAGGTCTTTATGAGGATAGTAATGAGGCCAAAGGGTAAGGGGTTCAAGAAAGAATGGATATCAATAACACAAGGTTCATAAAGAAAAGTAGAAGCATGTTATCATGTTAGAGACATAAGAACTTGTATCACCATCAAGGCTTAAAAATCATATAAGTACCGAGCAAGTATATACACTCAACGGCTGATCTAAACATTATGGACCATACTTCAACAATCAATACATGAACGGTAAGGGAATAAAAATCCAAACAAAATTCCGATTTTTTTTTTCTGGTGCACACTCTGAACCGTGTACAATTCTTATCTCTTTTTTTTTTTTTTTTTTTTTCTTTTTTTAACATTCCCCAAAACTTGCTCTTTAAACACCCCTTGATTCACAATTAAGTCTCTACAAATTATGCTTCACTAATCCTTATGAAAAGGGGTAAGAATGAAAGTGTTTAGGCTAGGTGAGGAAAATGAAGGTTATGAAACAAAAAGGCTTAAACAAAGGCTCAACATGGGTTTACCTAGAGGAAAGTGTATCATGGGTCAAAGGCCATTTTGGCAATGGTGGTAATCTAGGTGCCTTCATCATCTCAAGTATGTCATGCAAATCAATTCAATGCCTCGAAAAGAAATTAGTACCAGTTCTAGCATTTAGTTCCAATGATGATAAGCAATTCAAGTAGAAATCTGAAAGATGATCTCATGCAACAACTTAATTGACAAGAAAGTGATAGATTAAACAAATACAACTCTCTCAAATAAAGGTTAAGGCTCAAAAGCTTACAAAAGGGTTGTATTGAGCTTCATTCAATTAAGCATGTTATGGTTACCACTTACTCAGTTGATTACATGTGATTTTGCATATGATAACCATGAATACTTGAGTATTAACCAAAGAATAATTTCAGACCTTAAATCATGCTTAGAAGTCATCTTAAAGTCGTGCAATTAAAAACCAAATCTCATCATTGTGTTGGAAAGAAACCTAAGACACAAAAAAAGCACACAAAAACTACTCAATTTAAAACTGACACAAACTAAGGCTAAAAACAAAGCTGTAAATGTTTTTTTTTTTAAACCAATGCAAAATCAACGGAAAACACAAGTGTTTCCCCCTCACACCTAAATCTAACATTGTCCTCAATGTTTGAAAGTTAAAGGTTAAACAATGAAGCATTTAAGGAAGGAGAAACAAGCGACGACACACACAAAGAAAATAAAATAAAATAAAACAACACAAAACAAATGAAGACAAAGTTAACGACAAAGAAAGACAGGGTGAGAGAAAGCAAATCTGATTGTCAGTGGTTTTAGAGTGCCAAAACTGTCATCATCCTCTTCACATGGGTTGCCTCCCAACTTCCCTTTGGGTTACCTCCGAAGTAGTGCTAAGTTTTTAGTCTTTAGGCAGACTATTGGACTATCATGCAATATACTGAACAGGTTGGAGAGTCACATCCTCCTCTCTAGGCTCAAAGCTCATCTCAATATAGGGCTTTACTTTGTGCCCATTCACCATGAATGTCTTATTCTTCTCTTTGCTATGAACCTTCAAAGCTCCAAGAGGGAAATTTTTTGTAACAACAAAAGAACCGTACCACCTAGACTTGAGCTTACCAGTGAAAAGTCTCAATTTTGAATTGTAGATCAACACCTTCTGTCCCACATGAAACTCCTTCCTAACTAGCCGCTTATCATGATACGCCTTGGTCAGTTCCTTATACAACTTAGCATTCTCATATGCATCATACCTCAAATCTTCAAGCTCATTCTCTTCATTCTTCATCACTGTGATTCCATTCTTCTTAGGCACAACATGAACTGGACTCACCCATTTGCTATCTAAGATGGGGTAGATGATGCCAACATCCAAGGGCTTAAGAACCTCTGCTCTCACTACTTCCTTCATGTGTGGGTTAAGCCGTCTCTGAGCATCCCTGTTAGGCTTTGCATTATCTTCACGGAGGATTCTGTGCATGCACTTGGATGGACTTATGCCTTTGATGTCGGCAATGGTCCACCCTAATGTAGTCTTGTGCTCCCTAAGAACTCTCAACAACTTCTCTTGCTCCACCAAACTCAAGTTTGCAGCAACTATCATTGGTAATGTCTGGTTCTCTCCCAACTAAGCATACTTCAATTGTTCAGGTAGTTGCTTCAATTCTAGATCTAGTGCCCTAACAATAGAAGGGACAATAGCAGTATTAGTAGACACAAGAGTTTCAAAGGGAGGTACATATTTACTTGGATAAGGCTTAGAAGCCTCAAGAGAATGCACAGCTTCATGGAGGTCTATCCCTGTAACATCACATCCACGTTCATAATTCAGCCTTGTGAGGTTGTGGGCTATTCATGCCTCCAAAGGGTCAATTCTGTGTACCTGAAACACTTTCTCAACAACACTTCCTACCACATCAATCTTGAAACAATCATGGTTATCATGTGGTAATTTGATAGTGTCAGACAACATGAATTCTATCTTCCTGCCATTAACTTTCATGCGTATAGTACCCTTTTTCACACTTATCTTCGTATCAGAAGTTACCATAAAGTGTCTTCCAAGAATAATAGGTAATGAAGATGGCATAGGGGAATCTTCCATATCCAGAACAACAAAATCAGAAGGCAAAATAAATTCATTTACCTGAACCAAAACATCCTCTAATATATCTCTAGGTCTTCTGATGCTTCTATCTGCCAATTGCAATATAATTGAGGTTGGTTAGAGTTCCCCAACCTCAACTCCTCATAAATGGTATAAGGCATCAAGTTAATGATTGCCCCTAAATCAAGCAAAACACGTTCAAATAGACGGTCACCAACCCGGCAAAGAATTGTAAAACTACCTGTATCTTTTAGTTTAGGTGGTAGCTTTCTCAATAAAACGGCACTTACCTCCTCAGTCAATGCAACTTTCCCATGTTCCTGAAACTGTCTTTTGTGTGTACAACAATCCTTTAAAAACTTAGCATAAGATGGAATTTGTTTAATTGCATCAAGTGAAGGAATGTTGATTTCTCCTTTTCTCAAAGTTTCAAAAATATCAAGAAGATGTTTTTCTTTCTTTTGATTAACTAACCTTTGAAGGAAGTGTGGCAATATCACCTTCTCCTTCTCACCTACCTTTGTGGCTGGAGGTGGTTCAACATTTTCTGGTTCAGTCTCATATGTCCACACCGTGTTATCAACTACCTTGCCACTTCTAAGGATTGTCACAGCCTTGAGCTGCTCCTGGCCTCCCAGATTAGGTATGGTTTGTGATGGAAACTCTCATTTCTTCCTCTCACTTAACTCCTTTTCCATTTGCCCTACTTGTGCCTCCAATCTCTAAATAGCTTGGCTAGTTGTTGCTTCTAATTTCTGAATGTTCTGACTAGTTAGAGCATTTGTCTATTGCTGTGCTGTTAAGAACTGGAGTATGGCACCTTCAAGATTATTCTTCTTCTGGTCAGTATTTGGTTGTGCCACCTGTGATGAAGCATGATAATTACTTCCATGCTGGAAGTACTTCTGCTGCCCTTGTGGATTAAGCACATTCTGACTGTTGCTCCAAGAGAAATTTGGGTGGTCTTTCCATCCTGGATTATAAGTGTTTGAATATGGGTTGTTCTTGGGATGATAGTTGTTTTGCCCCACATAATTAGCTTGATCATGATCTGTAAAACAAGACATAGGAAAAGTCTCAATAGTATGATTAGAATGAGAACATATAGCACATACCTCGACTTTAGCAACTTGTTGAACTTGAGAGATGTTCTGAGCTGACATTGCTTTCACCAGCATATCTAACTTCTTCTCCATTGCTGCCATTTGACTCTGGACTCCACCATTTGTGCTAACTTCATAAAAACCTTTACTTTTTACTCCTTGTCTCCCTCTTGATGAGAATTGCTGAGAAGTTTCACTTAGGGTCTCAAATAGCTCAATGGCTTCCACAAGCTGATAAGCACACCTCCACAAGCTGAATCAACAAGACTTTTGTTAATATCATTTAAACCTTCAAAAAACTCTTGTACCTGATCGTCTTGAGATAGATTGTGGTGTGGACACTTGAGAAGCAACTCCTTGAAATGCTCCCATGCCTCAAAGAAAATATCTCCATCCTTCTGTTGAAAGGATTGAATCTCCCTTTTATGTTGTGTTGTCTTTTGGGCTGGAAAAACTTCTTCAAAAATTTAGTGGCCAACTTTTCCCAAGTAGTAATGGAACATGCAGCTAGAGAATTCAACCACAACTTAGCATTATCTTTTAAGGAGAAAGGAAATAGAATTAACCTGATTCCTTCCGGAGTTAAGCCCTGGATGTTCTGAGACTTGTAGAGATCTAAGACATTTGATTAAAAATAGAATTGGATTGAGGTGAAAACAATCAGAAAACCAGTTAGGGATTCGATGTTCACCGCTAATCTTCTTCCTTAAGCAAACGACATGCACAATGCTACAAAACAGATTTTAGATGCTCATGTTTGTCAACCTAAAGGCATGATATCTACTCTTTAAATTATTGATTTCTCTAAGCAACAAGTTAGGCATGAGTATCTACGCTAACTCTTTTCATTCTTAAAGTGTTTAGCATGGTATCTACTAAGTTGCACTTTAAGAACGCATAACACAATAGAAATCGACAAACACACAACTCCTATAACATGGTATCTATTCTAGTTATTCATGATGATTAATTTCAAGAACTTATAACTAGTTCTTTTGTTACTCACACAGACACAAGATTCGGTCATCTAAATTTACCTATGTAACAAACTCAATACACAGCATGCATATGGTGATCAAGCATAACATAACGTATGTAAAGAGTAAAATATAATATGAAATTAATCAATTAAGCATCACAAAAGTAGTTTATAGCAAAGGCATATCGAAATCCTTAAAGAAACATGATTAGGGCTTCAATCGAGCCCTAACTAAAGTACTTAGTTACCAGAATTTAAATAGACAGCAAGAACATACAAAACAGGAAATAAAAAGAGGAAGAAGATAGCTCTTTGATGATGTGTTGGTCAGCCAGAGTGATTGGATGATGCCTTGACGTTCCTCCTTGCTTCCTAAGCCTTTTAGACCTTGGAACCTTGAAGGATGGAGCAGAATGGGATGGTATGGCTGAGTCCCTGTGTGAGAGCCCCCAACGTTTTCTGCAGTTTTTTTAGGGAGAGAAAGAGCCGTTTCAAAGAGAGGTGAGGGGGAGACTCTTCGCTTCTTTGACCCTTGGCTGCCAAGAATTTATGTGCATGTTAATTCACTGAATGTGGGAGAGAGACGTTTTTTTTTTTTTTTTTAGGGAGAGCAAGCGTTTCTTTGATCTTGTGTGCTTGTTTGCTTTCCAAGTCCTTCCTCCCCTGACCCTAACAAACTGGGCTTCTAGTCGTCCAAGCCTGATAAGGATTAGAAAACTTGAAATAGAAGGAATGCTGAATTCCCGCGTAGCCTGACCTTGCTGTACTGAAACGGCCATAACGCCTTGTAGAAAATTCCAATTCACGAACCGTAAATTCCTTTTGAAACTAGACTTCGGTATCTTTCCAATGATATATGACCCATCAGGTAGTTCTTCCCGAGCAGGTGCAGTTAAATTTGAGAAGTTGACACATCTGCTGAAGTCTGTTTCAAAATTTCCTCTTTAGATTTCCCAAACAGCACTGATTAACTCCTTTTGTAACTTTGCTTCCAAACATTCTACAAAACAGGAAAATAAGCTAAGTATTAAGAAAACATAGGAAACATGCTAAGAAAAGCATAAGAAAACAGGATAAAACGTCGCATAAATATGATCCTATCACCTCTCCCAATCAAACCAGGATCGAAGGCGACCTCCAAGACCCGCGTACGCCTCTCCTCCTCCTCTTTCTGTGCACAGATGCTCACAGCTAAACCAGAGGCAATCCCATCCCCCCGGCCTTTCCCCCGACCACCGAGCCCTACTGACTCCCGACCACTGCCCTGGTGTCGAACGACACTACGCAAGGGCCGTCCCCTAAGATCCATCTCTGCCTCCAAGCCCCCAAACGTAAGGTCCCGGTCCTCCCCTCTACCCGCCATCACAGAGCCTTCACACCGCCGAGTAGTGTGCCCCAAAGAGCCACACACCAAACAGTATGCGAGCAGCATTTCATACTTGAAGCCAATCCATTGATGACCCTCCACCGGAAACTCCACAATTGTCCCACGCATCAAAGGGTCATCCACCCTCATTCGGACCCGAACACGAACAAACCGCCCATTGCACTCCTTGCCCCAAGACGTGTCAACCTCCAGGACAGCCCCCACAAGGCTCCCAATTTTCTTGGCCACTGCAATAGTCATGTTGAAATAAGGAATTCTTTGTAATTGCACCCAGAAGGAGAAGTGATTCATCCTCAGACGCCGGGGGTTTCTGGTGCGTGACCCTTCTTCCAGAATTACCAAAGCCTCCATAAAACTCCATGGTTCCATATCCAGTACCTGATGCATATCCTGCTGAGCAACAAAGCAAGCCATGAATTTTCTTTCCCCAATCACTCGAATAGATACACCCTCCCTCCCCTTCCAAAGTCCCGAGAATAGACGCACGAAAGCATCACCATTGATCCCCTTATCCGTGAAAACTTCAGCCACAAGACAGAAACGGAACCCTAAAGGGAGGTCCTCGACCTCGTCTTGTAGCACTCGAACACCCAGCCACTCTCTCTCCGAGAGCCGAAGATGAGACCCGAATTTTTGTTCCAAGTCCGCCATATCCATAGCAGTTCCCAACCGCCTTTCCGCAGCTCGACTCCACGATCACCTCCAAGCATAATCCCAAACGGAGGCCGCAGGAAACCAAGGTGAGCCCAACGCCCCAACCCTAACTGACCGAACAAACCTCCACAGGCCACAGCCCCAAACCCTCAGTCCGACTCCACGATCACCACCAGACCATGAACGCCATGGGACACGCAAAGCAAATTGAGGTATGCCGGCGCTAAATCCCTAGCAGACCAAAAACTTTCCTTTAGAGAGACTTTTAACATGCGTGGTCTACTTTACTAGAACCAAATCAGATCAGTGCAATCACGGACAAAAAGTAGCTATCTGTGTAAATCATCATTTCTAAACCTTGTTTAATTAAGTACATTGACCAGTCGAGTCGACAGGTCTAGTAGCTTGGATTTGCCAAAGCTAAGTGATTTGTGACTATCAAATTAACTTATAAATATGCATGTTTTTTTTCCTCTAAGAAAATTTACGATAAACCGTTCTAATCATGGATTCCCGGTATTTGTATTCCCTTGTAACCTTCATCTAAATGCTGCACGTCGGGCACCCTAAAAATTGCAGATCAAAAGGGTTCCAAGCTTGCTACAATTTTCTCTGCAGTCATTCCTCTCTTAGATAAGCTTGCTTTTTTGTTATTTTTAACCTTTTTGCGTGTTATTAAATTACTTTCGATAATCATTATTGTCGTTTGCATAATTTTGATAAATCACAGTATGAGTAAAGATTATGATCTTCATGGTTCTTTCAATTTACAGATTCAAAGTGTGTTTAATTTTTGAGGTATTATTGTTTGTGATGCTTTAAGTTAGGGTTTCATTATTTTCTATCTCAATGTTCTTGAAGTTGTTGATTCTTTGTTCTTGGTATATTTGTTTTTCAATTATGCATTTTCAGAGTTAATGAACTTTTTAGGTAGACTATGACATGTTTAATGATTGATTAATTTTGGTTACAGAGATTATGAATTTATTAAACTTATTTTTTTTTTTACTATCATGTTTGTTTATTTTGTTAAGTAAAAAATTATATGGTATCCAGACAATTTAAAAGTAGAATTACATATGCATGTAAAGGGAAAGAAGAACACTTTATTTTTTTTCATGAATCGAATCTTTCAACAAATGGGTTTTGAGAGAGCGTTTAGACAAGAGAACGAGATATTACAAAAACTTGGAAGAAGAAAGGATATTTTAGTAATCAATTAATTTTTATTCCGATTCATATTGGTTAGTAAACAATAACGAAAATCAATCCCATTAATATTTAAATTCTATAAAGTTAGCAAACAGCTCAATAGGAATAATTACTCACTTTTCCGATTACCCACTTCTCCGATTACCTACTTCTCTGATTGCCTATTTCTTCTATTACCCAGTATTCACATTCCTGGTAATTAAAAGTGTCATTACTTTATTTGAAAAAGTTTATTCATATTTTGAAATGTTGTTCAGTGTATGTGGCAAAACTAATAATTTGTTTTTTTGAGGAAATGGAAAAATTAATAATTGAATACAAACAAAAACTCCTAATTTAAATAGCCCTTGAAAAGCACTAAAAACTATAATACTCTTCAACTATAGTAATCAAGGTAATAGAGAACAAAAGAATGCATGATTGGACCGAATACTTTGATTATGATACAAACCTAATAAATTATTGTGAATAACGTCAGCCTACATTATAAAAGAATGCATGAACACAACTCTATAAATTCTAGAAATTAAGTTGGAAACCTCATAATTATATATCTATTTGCACGCATAAGCTAGGTTTGCAAATTATGAAAATTATCATTCTTGTAATTATAATTGTGGCTTATACTACAGTAGTGCTTGAAGCTGAGGTATATGTAGTAGGAGAAGAGTTTGGTTGGATAGTACCTCCCTTCGTAGACCTTTATTTCATTTGGGCTTCAAGCAAGACATTCTTTGTCAGAGACGTCCTAGGTAAATAAATTTCTCAGAGTAATGATCGGGAGATCACATTTTCAATTCATATTTACAAAGTAGATACTTATAAGTAGAACCCACCAATATATATTGAATCTGCTTATATTAATATTTGATTTACAAATATGGTCTTCTTAACATTTTCTAGTTTATCATATTATAGCTAGTAACCAAACTAGTAACAGCTGAAAAAGATGTCAATAACAATTTGCTTTATCCTACGAGTAACAGCTTTGTTCCATTATCGTTATTGATATCGTTGCTTAATATATTCATATATAGAGTCATTCTACGAGCTTGTAGTTTAGGTCATACGTACTTGTGTCTTATATATTTCTGGAGAAACTTTTGTGTCTTAGGCAATCTTTGGATCAGCACTACAAGAAAATCAGGCTTGCCCGGTGACATGTGTTCGTCGAGCAAAGTTCATAGTTCGTAGGACAACCTTAAACTCGGCGATTTTTCGTCGCGCAACATCCGTCGGGCCTCCGCCGTCGGGCTTGAGGTTAGTCGACGAATACATTAAATTCGTCGAGCAATTTAAAGCTTGCCCGGCGGATACATTTGTCGTATATGAGTTGTTGAGCAATCCAAAAGTCAACATATTTTGCCCGACGAAGATGTTGCGTGGGGCGAAGTTATTATATTGCCCGACGAAATGATTATGCATCGAGCAAAAGGTTAATAATTAAAAAAAATTAATAATTTAATTAATTAAATAAATATATATATATATATAATTAAAATAAAATTATTAAAAAAAATACAATTAAAAGAATAAAACGAATCAAATGAGAATAAAAAAATATTTATAAAAATTAATGTTATGTTTTTACATAATTAAAACTAAAGCAATGTTTTACATATTAAATTCTAACTACTCGGCGATGGGTCGGGGTGGTCAGGGTCCTGGGCGGGCTTTTAGGCCGGGGGCTGAGGCTGTGACAGAAGCTTATCCAGCCAACGCTCACCCAAGCATTCAAGTACCTTGGCGAGGGTGGTCTTGATTTGATCGTTTTGGGCCTGTATCTGCGCATTTTGAGCCTTGATCTCAGCATTTTCGACCTGGAGGCTCTCGAAGTTTCTCTTGAGCTTCAACATCTCCTCGGGATTGGCTCCCCAAGAAGAACTCGAAGAGTGACTGGAGACATCCCGAACTATCCTGCCGCCCATCCCCCGGACAATCTTCATTGGACACCTACCAAGTCATCGCTCCAGGATGACGATCGACCTCTCGGGATCCGGTAGCTACTGCTCCAACGGCACTTCGGGATGCTGTTGCGTGAGCTCAGCCTGTGTCTGCTGGACATCTTGCTCCATCGCTGCTTACAAATTCGAATAAATATTAATTAGAAATATAATTATCAAATTAAAAATTAATGTTTAATCTATAAAAAATAAACTTACGTGAATATTGTCATCCTCTTGGTTGCCCAAGCCACCGTACACTTGCCCCCAGGCATCCACCTCCGAGAACATCGACCCGGCGATGCGCCGATCCTCCTGTCGGACCGATAAGGATCGCGACCCCCATGGTGGTTGAATTTCTTTGCTTCCCGGTTTGATGTGTTGGCAACCGATTTTCGCTGTTCATTAGTAAAAACAAAAATTATTTTCTCAAAATGGAAAATAACATAAAAAATAAATAAATAATTTAACTATGTGGATACTACGTACCACATAGGTGGGGGACACGAAATGGTCGCACAACCACAGCCACCCTGCCAGTTTTGGCCCGTCCAACTCCTCTGGAGGATTTCCCGAGCTTCCTCCGGGGAAGCCAGCTCTTGTAGTACTTGTGGAGCACGTACTTCCAGTCGGCATACCGTAATTGCCAGCGCTTTCTCAGGAATTTACTGACGTCGGTGACCTCCAGGTTGAACTCAAAATCGATCTGCAATAAATTATTAAAGTTAGTAAAATAATTAAAAAAATGATATTAATGTAAAAAAAAAAGGGGGAAACACGTACCGATAACTTTCCCCAACAGCGTGTGATCTCCTCCGGGGGTTGGTTCCTAAAAGTATTCCCCGTCATCAGGGACTTCGTGCGAAGAATCGCGCCAATGACATGCACCACCAGGCTGTGGATTTTTACGAGCGCTGACCGAAGGCGAGGCACGTACACCACCGGGATCTTTGCATTCGTTGTCCTGCAAATCTGCTGGGATGTCAAACCCCGGTTGATCCCGCGCACGTTCAACGGCTTCCTTGCAAATTCGATGAACATTCGTACATAATATGAGTAACAAATAAAAACGGTTGCTTAAATAAAAAAAATAATCAACGTTCGTCTGCTCCGGCGTCGTCCTGTGGGGCTAGGGGTCGGTACAGGGTTCCCCCCGTTTCTTACTATGCTGTTGACGAGCCGATCACGCACCGGGTCGCTGATGATCCGAGATCGGTGCCTGAACGGACGCCGATGTTGAGTCAACCGAGGCAGGGGCTGCCTCCTCCGCCATAAGATCACCAGAATCAGGGCGGGGCGGGTCCTATATGTGATCAAGGTGCGATGCGATATCTACAATAAGAAATTTAAAATAATTAATATAAAATTAACCAACATATTTTTAATTTAAAAAAAAAACCAAACATTTTTAAATATTAAATTCACAAAATAAAAACAAAACCACATATAAAATTAACCAACATTTTTAAATTCGAATAATAAAATAAATTTTTTTTATTGAAAATTAGTAAATTGGTATCTAAAAACTAAAACCGCCAAATTCTTATTTTTTAAATTAAAACCAACACAAACCAAAATTAAACCTAAAATACTAATTAATCCAAACAAACTTAAACCTAAATTACTAAACTCAAAATTCACAATATTATACCTAAATTTATAAATCCAAATTTTGGGAATAAAATCAAACTTACAAATTAATCCAAACATACGATAATAATATCCAAAATCATAAAATTCACATATAAAAAATTTATAAAACTCACATATCCAAAATTTATAAAACTCACATATCCAAAATTCACATATCCTACACCATATAAAAAATTCACATAAATTGTTTTTAATTCAAATATCCAAAATTCATAAAATTCACATATCCAAAATTCACTTAAAATTCATATCCAAAATCATAACAAAAATCATATGCAACATTATACCAATTTCAACATTATCCCAAACATCAAAATTTCAACAAATCTTCAACATTAACCCTAAATTCCTAAATCCAAACAAACTTAGTAAACCAAATAATTATATTCCAATCCAATCCAAATTCACAATATTCAACTAAAAACCCTAAATTCCCAATCTGCAAAATTGAGAAAAATGCACAATCTGCCAAAATCCAATCCAAATTTCAATTCCAATTTCAATTCAATTTCATAATATCCAAACCAAATTTCAATTGAAATTTCAATCCAAATTAAATTAAAATATAAACAATCAAAATTAACAATAATCAATCCACATTAACAATAGAGAGAGAGAGAGAGAGAAAGAGAGAGAGAGAGAGAGAGAGAACAAGTTCGACCTTGAGATTTTCGCCATTGAGAGATAGGTGCGGCGGCGAGACCTAACCTTGGCGAGAGAGAGGGGGAGCGAGAGAGAGTTGCGGCGGAGGAGTGAGAGGCGGAGTCCGAGTGAGAGAGAGTGAGAAAGGGAGGGAGTGGTATTGGATGTTGGCAACCTCCACAGACGATGGCTGGTTTGTGTTGCTGAGAGGTGGCAGTTGGGAGAAAACTGGGAAAATGAAGAAGAAGGAAGAAGAAGAAAATTTGGTTGCGATTTATCTATCTGAATAACTTTGCCCGACGAAACCTACGTCGGGCCAACTTTTAATGAATTCGCCGGGTAACAAAACGCGATAAATATTCGTTGGGTAACAAGTATACATTCCGTCAGGCAAATATATGCGGTAAGTTTGAGTTTTCGCGAAAATTTTGGTGGAATTTTTGAAATTTTCACGAAAAAAAAGTGCGCGTCTTGTTTACGTTGCCCGACAACGTGTGTATGGTTGCCAGACGCCTCATTACATATTGCCCGGCGAATATTTACCTTCGTCGGGCTAAATTCTTATGTTGTTGAATTTATGACTGATCTAAAAACCAGGTACGACGATAGAATTTTCAAGATCGGGACCGTTCAATTCTTGGTTTTACATGCCTAAAGCCCCATCGATCGTTATGTGCCTCGATTGTTAAGTTTGTGAATTTCATTGGATTTTTCGTAGTTTTGGTTCAATTGATATTCAAACGATGGAATTTCAAAAAATTGACCGTTCAATGGTTACTTTTAAGTCTGTAAACCTCACCCGTCGAAAATCTTGATGTTTTGAGGATTTCAAACCATCCGATCGTGAAGAAACGTTGTGTAACCGTTGAATCATCGCGCACCGTTACCTAATCCCAGGATTTCCAAATTGGGTATTTTTTTGCATTGGCGATCTATGAGTTCCTACAATAAATGTGAACGGTTAGATCGGTCCATTTCAATTATTAAATTATTGAAAATCGTAAAATAAGCATATTCATCAAGGTGTTTAAACACTTGAAGGAAACTTCAATACATTTTACAAAGTTTTGGTTAGATTGATATTCAAACGATTGAATTTGATCGATCTAACCGTTCACTTTGTGGTTTTACGAGCCTAGATCTCGCCCGTAAAAAATCTTGATGTTTTGAGGATTTCAAGTCGTCCGATCGTGAAGAAACGTTGTGTAACCGTTGAATCATCGCGCACCGATATCTACTCCCGGGATTTCCAAATTGGGTAATTTTTCACGTAGGCGATCTATGAGTACTTACAATAAATGTGGATGGTTAGATCGGTCCATTTCATTTCATAAGTAATTTTAAAAAGGTGTTTAATAAATAAATGTAAATTGAATCTAGTATATATTGCCCGACGAATCTAAATGAATATTCGCCGGGCATACAATTCCAATTTCGGCAACAGCAGACCGAATTGAGAAACACGTGATGATATTGGCAGAATTTGCCCGACGGATGTACAAGTATATTTGTCGAGCATACACTTCCAGTTTTGGTAACCATCGGCCGCATAGAGAAACATGTGATGATATTGGCAGACGTTGCCCGACGGTTGCACAAGTATATTCGTCGGGCAAATGTTATTTCCCATTTTTCCCAAAATTCTATACACTAGTTTATCAAGTAAGATGAAATGTTGGAAAGTCGAATCAAGGATGAGGACATCAAAATTTGTAACTTTATTACATGAAAGATTAATTGAAACTTTTGTGAATGAAATCATAAAACATACATTTAAATCACATTTATTGATTTGAAGATGTATATTACATATATAAATGAAATTTCTAATTTATAACTTCAGTATTGGATTCGCTCTCCCCCTCCCAATCACGCTCGTCATCCAAGATGTGCACAGTACTTGATTCCTCATAATCACTTTCAATTTGTTCTAATTCCCCGACATCAATAAAATTGTCATCAATCGCAATTGGTGGCATGATGTCGTTGGTCCGTACTCCATCCACGTTTAGGGGGGATGCCGAGGAAACCAGCTGGTAAACGATTTGGTCATCGTCTGTTTCCCCATCTTCTTCATGGTATCGGTCATCTAAGTCCCAAATATTTCTATGATTCACCATCTCATCTACTCTCCAACCAGCACCAGCTTTTGGATCATCCACATAGAATACTTGTTTCGCCGTACTAGCGATGATGTAGGGATCACTCTCAAACCACCGAGTGTTTGTGTTGACAGAGGTACATAAATGATCTTTAATGACACTACCTGAGATACTTGGGTTCGTACCAAACCAATGACACTTGAACAAGAAGACTTCCTTCCGGTCTATGTATAATACCTTAACCACACTTAACAATCTGCCGTAGAACCCCATATCAACATTTTCCCCATCCGCCGGTACGAAGACCCCGCTGTTTTGCGTAGGCAATTGGTCGTGTCGTTCTGTGCACACGAACTTAATTCCTTTAACGTGACAACCAGCGTACGTTTCTCCTCAAAATGGACCAATGGCCAGCAGCATTACATCTTTATTGCAATTTGGCGAGTTGTCATCTTTCAGCTGTGCCATCTGGTAAGATACACACAAGAAATGAAATTGGTAAACTTAAAAATAATTTAAGAAATTGAGACATTAAAATTTGTGACTTACAAGCTTGGAAAACCAACGTGGAAACAATTATTTGTCCATTTCTTCCTAATTCGAAGGAAATTGGGCCTTCATCAACTCCTCGTGCTGCTCGTGGAAGGGCCAGACTTCGTCACAGTTGTTCAGTATGAACCAATGAGCCACCTCCATGTCGTTATTGGTGAACGGCTCCGAGATTGGACCAGTGCCGAATGGTCGTGCGGGTTAGGCAAATACAGATAGGGTCTCTAGACGTTAACCACCGTCGTCATTGCGTGAGGCCCTATTGAAGGAAGTTTCAACATTCCGAAAGTACATTGCACAAAATGTATGTGCCTCATTTTCAATGTACGCCTCCGATATAGAGCTTTCAGGACGTGTCTTGTTCCGAACGTACCGCTTGTACACACCTAACATTCTGCAGGGAAATATACATTATGATTCACATATATACATGATAGAAAGAAAATATTATCAAATAGAAGGAATAAGTTATACCTCTCGATTAGGTACATCCAACGAAAATGCACCGGGCCAGCTAGCTTTGCCTCATCCAGCAGATGTATTAGTAGGTGAACCATTACATAAAAGAATGCAGGTGGATATATTTGCTCTAGTCTGCACATGATGTAGACAATATCCTCGTTAATTACTTTGAGATCCTCCTTTACCAACTATCTGGCACATAGTATCTGGAAGAATTGAGACAAATAAACTATCGTCTCAACAACACCAGGCTCCAAGAAGGGCCGAATACCAATAGGAATGAGTCGTTGTAGTAAAACATGATAGTGATGGCTCTTCATACCAGACATGATTCCACCGTCTGTACTAACTTTTTGGGATATGTTGCCGGTGTACCCATCGGGAAATTTCACACCCTGCAACCACTTTAGGAATTTTTCTTATTCGCCGGCGTAAATGTATAACTTGGATGAGCCATGATGTATTTTCCATTGACGACTTTTGGCCACAAATTTGGCCAAATCCCCATTTCTTGCATACCCATACGAGTCTTTTTTGTGTCCTTTGACTTGCCTTCAAAGGGTAAAGTCGTTCCCACAACACTCTCGGTAACATTCTTCTCGATGTGCATAGGATCCGCGATGTGTCTGATTTTCAATTTCGACCAATACGCCATCCGAAAGAATATGCACTTTTCCGTCCAATTTTCCTGTTCAGCTGGTTTCGATCCTCGTGTGAAGAAGTCATGTATACTCAAAAAATATCACAACAAATTCACAAATACAAACATATATTAATTATGCATAAAACAGAGTTTACAATTTTCTAATTTCCGTACATATTTACTATTTTCCTATTTTCCTAACATATTTTCTAATTTCAATAATTTCATTACATACCTTTTATTTTCCTATTTTCCTAAAAAAATTTCTAATTTCCTAATTTCCTAACATATTTTCTATTTTCCTAATTTCATAACATATTTTCCTAACAAATTTTCTAATTTCCTAAACATTCTAAACAATTTCTAATTTACATACATATTTTCTATTTTCCTATTTTCCTAACATATTTTCTAATTTCCTAACATATTTTCTAATTTCAATAATCTCATTACATATTTTTTATTTTCCTATTTTCCTAAAATATTTTCTAATTTCCTAACACATTTTCTATTTCCCTATTTTCCTAACATATTTTCTAATTTCCTAACATATTTTCTAATTTCAATAATTTCATTACATATTTTTTATTTTCCTATTTTCCTAAAATATTTTCTAATTGCCTAATTTCCTAACATATTTTCTATTCCCCTAATTTTGTAACTTATTTTCTATTTTCATATTTTCCTAACAAATTTTTTAATTTCTAATTTCCACAAATTCTAAACAATTTCTACACATTTTCCACAATAAATACACAATTTCCTAACATAATTATATCCAAAATTCTTAACAAAATTAAATTGAAAGGCAAACACACATACCTTTTTATAAGTATTCCTTCAAATCAACCACAAAATTCCTAAAACACAAAACATAATTAGTTTCCAATCAAAAATCAAAATTTCAAAACTAAAAAAATTAAATTTTTCAAACCTTCAAAATTGATATTGGTGATTCAGAGAGAAAGGGATTTGATAGGTAGTGAAAATGGTAATGAGATGATGATTGTAGCTAGCTAGAGAGAGAGAGAGAGTGAGAGACAGAGAGAGAGAGAGAGAAAGAGAGAGCGACTATGAGAGAAGGATGAAGCAGAGAGGAATAAGAAGAAATGAGTGTCTGGGTTATTTAGTGTGTTTAGACTTTTGCCCGACGAAACATATTCGCAAGGCAAAATTTAATGATTCGTCGGGCAACATTTAGTCAACGCCAAGTATTACCCAACGACCAATATTCGTCGTTCGATATAGAATTGCTCGACGGATAGAGCAACTCGTCAAGCTAACCCTTCCTATTTTACGCGCCAATAACTTGTTCTTCCTGCCAACACCTTACCCGGCGAGCGTTCGTGTTTGTCGGGCAACATATATTTACGCGGCGAAAACGACTTTGTCGTACAAAATGTTGTCGGGCAACCTCGATTTTCTTGCAGTGGAGGAACTTTAAAGTATCAAGAGTTAGGTTATATTATTAAAAATTGTATTATAAATAATTAATATGTAGATTAATTTTAGGTTATACTTGCTTCCCATTCTTGGAACTAGAAACCTTCTCGTTCCACTATTTTCATTCTGGCTATATGTTTGGGTAAGGAATTTCAAAGTATAAAAGGATTTCCAACATGAGCATAACAAGACCAGTAAACAAGGATTTCCAAATAATTTGTTTGATCAAGTATGTAGCTACTTACCTACAAATCCCTTCAAGTGCATTGCATTTAGTCTTCGAAATCCTTCTATCTAATATTTTGTCGTGCATTTCTATCTAATTTAGCCTTCTTGATAATTTGAAGTTTCTCATCCAAACACAATCCTTTATCAAAATTTTCTTATACATATGTTATAATTGAAACTATTCATCTACCCAACCATAATTTCAAAATCTTTTATATGTTATATAATTAACAAAATTAAAGATCAATTAATTATTTATATGTACTAATAAAACAACAAATTACTAAATTAACAATTAAGATTTATGGACCAAAGGTTTCAGGTAATTAACTTTGTAGATTTACTTGTTTTTGTACGTACAAATTTCTACAATAAAAATGGAACGACGAGAACGGCTAGAGTGAATAAGCTAACGTTCATGCATTGTACCATGAGTAATCCATTTCATATGTGGCATGGACGATATACAGACTCATAGAGTGAATTTTCGGCGATATCAGCTAGCAATTTTCAGCGAGAAATTTCTCATCAGCCAGCATAACCTTCAGCTAGCATAACACAAAAGCCGGTAAAACCCTCAACTATCATATCTCATCAGCCGGCATTACCCTCGACTGGCATAACACATAAACCGACATAACCCTATGCTATCATATCTCATCAGCCGGCATAACCCTCGGCTGGCATATCATGATCTCATTATCTCAAGTATCCCAATGGCACTAAATCGTACGAGTGACGCGCACGTGATAGGACTAGGGATCTTCACTCATACCACGACCACGTGAAGGACTGGGTGCAAGCACCATCACCACGAGTCCCCCTAGGAGCTCTGTGACCATAAAGACTCATAAGAGCTCGGGGACAGGTCTGGCGCTGATAACTAGTATAGAGCGAGCGCAGGTGAACGATCATGTGGATGACTGATTTGTGGCCTACAAACAGGTACGACACCAGCGACCACCATATCGGCATACAATGACTCGACATAAACTCACAACTCCACACCGACCACTAATTCAATAGGACTTACATGACTCATGACACTGACTCACGACTCATGTACTAGGCCGGCATGCCTCGGCCGTAGTATCATCAAGCTGACTCGTACACTACGCCGACATTCCTCCTCGACGATAACATATCCATACTGACTCATGTGCTAAGCCGACATGATTCCTCGATGATAGCACCTCGACTACGCATCATTCTGTCTCGATTATCATAATCGTCGTATTCTTTGTTTTACATCGATATCCACCCTTAACTCATGGTTCGATATTATAATTCGTATCTCAGAATCGATCCTCGAGATACTCCACCACAGTGTTAGTTTATACTCATTTCCGGAGTAAATTACCATTCATAGGGTTTCTAACCCTTAAATGTTATATTCTACAATGTCGGGCCCTAAGGATAACCCATGGCATAGTTTAAGACTACTATCGCTATTATCGCAAACAAAATCCTATCAAACTTCCCTAAGTATCACATTTATCAACGCATTCAATGATATAACAATTCATAATCGTAAGTTTAGGGAAGAGGGGTCAACTCACAGTTCGTCTGGGAGAATACATTAGCAAATGTCCTTCGCCTCCTTCCTTGTTAGTTCAATTGTACCCACGTGTCTCTTCGAGTACCATGAAGTGTGGTGTGGTTCTCCACCGTCGCCTCCACCATAACATCAACCAAAAAGGAAGCATTAGTGCCCACACTTACAATGCTCAAACGGGGCTCTAAACGGGCTCAATTAGCCTCAAAATTTTCAAAAATAGATCCAGGATGCCTAAAAACACAAGATAAGCATCGTCGTGGGTAGGAAAATGACCCCACGTGCCCACAGGAATGACGAAGGCCAGCGGCCACCCCACACGCCACCACGAACCGATAGAGGGATAGGACACGTACCATGCGCCAGCCACGCATCCCCACTCGCGCTCACGCATCCTATGTGGCAGCTGACTAGGATGATGCCTAGCCCGCCATGTGGCTGCCACATCAGTTGTCGTACTGTCACAGATAGCCGGACTTTGCACCGGAGAAGACGACCATACCGCCGCCGTCGGCGACGGTGACCGGATTCTAGAAATTTCTCGCCAAAAATTGCCATTTCCAGCTAGCTTCTAACTCCCTCCAAACCTCACCATTTTTTACGATCCATACATCTAAATCCATCTTCTCACTCCTAGGAACTCGAAAATGAGGTCAGTGGTTCGAGATCATACCTGGTTTAGCCGAAAAACGACCGAGAAGTTACAGCCAACTTCCATCCTTTGATCTACCGTCTACGACGATGCTCCCACCTCGAAAATGGCATCTACAGACTCGTGGAGTCGAGTGGAAGGGTTTGGTGGCCTTGGCTCGAGTCAAAACGACCAAGAAATGGATCGTTGGTGGTGGTGGGGTGCGGTGATCACACGGAGAGAGAGAGAGAGACATAGAGACAGAGACAGAGACTGAGTGAAGAGAGAGAGAGCGGGATGGACTAATGGCGTGAGGAGAGAGAGTGTATCCTATTTATACTTTTGGACTTTTCAAAATTATCGTTACGTCCTCACTATTTTAGACCCGTAACTTCCTCGTACGAACTTCGATTCTCGAGTGTCGCTTGCCTACGCACTCATGAATTCGAGACATACGTAATGGTACGAGAAAAGTTGCCAAAAGTGTTCCCGATCGAAAAGTGATTGTTGGGCCCATCGATAAAACAGGGGTAAAACAATCATTCTTTTGTGACTCAAGCTTCCCGTTACGGCCCACTAAAACTTGGGTCTTCACTAATGGTCCAAAACTCTTTTTAATTCAACCCAATACTTACCAGATTCCAGGTACATTTTTAAATTCCATTTCACATTCCGGAACGGGTGGTAACCCTTGGTGATTCCTTTCAAAGTGCTACCCATCAAAAACAGGGAATCATTAATTTTGTTTTAATGAAACTTTTTTTTTCCATGAAATACCTCTGTATTGATTAAAGACAAACATAAACGTTTACATCAGAAGCTAAAATATTAAAAAGCCAAGAAAGTTCAAGGCCCTCCAATCTTAAACAGGGTTTAGAATGCTTACATACTGCAGCTACTTCATGGGTTGCTGTAGTACCTTTCCTTGGAATATAACGCAGCAAAACCACCTTAAACAGCGACTGCAGTGCCACAATATCATGCACCACCCCTTCTATGCTTTCATCCCTACAAAGACCCGACTTCACACTCTGCACAAGGACTTGGGAATCAGATTCCAGGATCATTTTCTTGCAGTCAAATTCGGTGCACGCCAACAAGGCAGCACATAGAGCCACGGCCTCCGCCTGGAGGCTACTACCACACGGAAAATCTCCCTCACCACCGAAAGCAATGAAACTGCCACAAGCTACTCTTCGAACCCAGCCAAAACATGCAACCTTTTCTGCCTCTGAAAAAGCCCCATCACAATTAACCTTGACAAAACCAACCGGAGGGCGTGTCCACTTTGGCTGCAAAGGAGCAGTAGTACACAAATCAGGAACCGATTGAATCAACTTCGGTTGCAGTGCTACTGCCTTAGTATATTCATTCAGTTGTTTAAGCATCAGTTCTATTGCATCCCCTAGTTCAATAATGACATCATTGTAACATCTCATATTTCGACACTTCCATAATCTCCAAAGACCTAAAATCAGCATCTACGTGGCAGATTGAATATGTCCAGCTTGACCGAATATCTTCATAAAATGGTTCCAATATCCACGAAAATCTTGTTCCACCACACATCTCAAGTCAGCTTGCAAAGGACCACCAAACCAAAATACCAGCGCATACTTACATTGAAAAAAGATGTGTTCAGTCGCACCACAATGAGGGCAACTATCATCAACCAGGTCCGGCGATTTACCAGATTGTGTCTTACTGCCAGGAAATGTCTGCAGCATTTCCAAATGAATAACTGTAGTTTAGGGGGCGCTGCCGAAGTCCAAATGGATTGCCACAATTTTTCCTCATTGACCATTGTACTAGGTTCACCAAATCCTTTCTTGCATTTAAACTCACCATTTCGTAGCAACTCCTTAGCCATCACATATCCTTATTTGACCGTATAACTCCCAGATTTCACATGGTGCCAAATAAGTCTATCTGGACAACCAAGATAACTTAATGGAATAGTTAAGATGCATTGGGCCTCTTCACTGCTAAAAACTTCATTAATCAAAACCTTCCGCCAACATTTGTTATCCCAATCAATAAACTCAGAAACCTTCTCTGGAATTAGGGCATGTCGAGAAATAGGAGTGAAGGGCCTCCTAAGAGGAAGCCACGGGTCCTTGAGGACAAAAATATTTCGACCATCTCCCACCCTCCAACGAAGCCCAGCTTTCAGGACTTGTAAACCCTGTACAATACCCTTCCAACCCCAAGAACCACCACGTCCCAAAGTAGCATGAAGGACATGATCTCCCGGATAATATTTCTCTTTTAAAATTATAGCCATGATAGAGTCAGGGTTATTCAATATACGCCAACCAAGCTTTGCAAGCATTGCCACATTAAAGCATCTAATGTCTTTAAAACCTAAACCTCCCGCCATCTTCGGTTGAGACAGTTTGTCCCACGATCCCCAATGAACTCCAGTTTTTTTCCCCGTACTTCCCCACCAAAAATCAGCCATGATTCGTGTAATATCATGACAGATCGTAACAAGCAGAAGAAAGCAGGACATAGAATATATAGGCATAGACATAGCTACTGTCGTAAGCAAAACTTCCTTACCAGCACTAGAAAGGTACTGCTCAGCCCAACCTTGGATTTTACTTTCAATTCTCAAGCGAGTCTCCTCAAAAACTTGTTTCTTTGATACCGCAAAATCAGCCATAAGACCCAAGTACTTGCCAAAACCTTCCTGCCATTTAACACACAAAATTCGAACTATAATTTCCTTTCGATCTTCAGGACAGTCTCGACTAAAATACACCCCAATTTTGTCGAAATTAATGAGTTTCCCTGATTCCTCAGCATAAGTTCTTAAAATCTCCTTGACACATCTAGCCTCCTCAATTGTGGCTTTGCAAAAAAGAACCGAATCATCAACAAAGAAAAGATGGGTGAGATTTATACCGTTAGGGACTAGTCGAATGCCGTTGAGTAGCCCCTCTTCTTCTCTTTTACGCATCAATGCTGAGAGACCTTAAGCACAAAGGACAAAAAGGAACAAGGAAAGAGGGTCACCTTGTCAAATCCCCCTAGTAGACCTAATTAAACTCGATGGGTCTCCCTTCACCAGTACACTATAAGTTACCGAGGTAACACATTCCATTATTCAAAGTATGAATTTCGACTCAAAGCCCAACTGACACATAACTGCCTTCAAGAATTTCCAATCAACACGGTCATATGCCTTGGCTATGTCCAATTTAAGCACCATTTCTTCACCCTCCAGCCCCTTTTTCTTGTTAAGGGTATGAAGTACTTCATGTACCACCAAGATATTATCTGCTACCTGCCTGCCCTCCACAAAAGCATAATTAACTGGACTAATTATCCACTTCAGGGCACTGTTCAAACGGTTTGTCAAGATTTTGAAATAATCATATACAATACATTACATAAGGCAATAGGGCGCAGCTGAGTCATGAAAGTAGGGTTATGTACCTTCGGAATTAAAGCGATGTAGGTATGGTTGATACTATCCCCCATTCGACCCTGCTCAAAAAATCTGCGAATGCACTCAATCACATCCTCTTCTACTAGACCTCAATGTTTCTGAAAAAAATGCAGCTGTAAAACCATTCGGACCAGGAGATTTTGATGGGTTAATGGAAGTCACAGCTTCTCTGACCTCCTCCGCACTTATCACCTTAGTGCGGCTACTGTTTTCAGAGGCAGTGATACACAGATTGATGCATGACACCACCATGTTTTCCATGGACAAACTGGACGCATTATACATCTCTTGAAAATAGGGCACAGCAATGGACTTTACTTCATTATCATCTTTTGTCCACACTCTTAATTGATCATGAATACCAACAATTCTATTATGTCTTGGACGTTTCAGAGTTTTGGCATGGAAGAACTTTGTGTTTTTGTCTCCCTCATTCAACCATTGTACTCTCGACTTCAACTTCCAATGAATTTCCTCATTCAATAGAGCATCCTGTAACATCTCATATTTGGCCGAAGAAGGAAGTGAAGGAAAAGGTAAATTTTGGTGCTCTGTTCGTCTCTTTTATACTCCTTGTTGCTATACAAATATAAGCCTCACGGCTGTGGAAACCTCGCTGCGGTATCGTCAAGGTCATGTAAGCCATGCCACGGTATTATCCCAAGAAAGGTCATGCACATCTCTTTGTCTCCGAAGTCTACAATAAGTTTAAACATGCATTGATGGCGAGTAGGGGAATACAATAGAACATGTACCTTTGAGGGGTGCGGTTCAATTTGTCCCTTACTAGGTAAGAGAAGCTCTTCATGCAACTGCACCTAAGCAAACAACAAAAGTCAGTTTCCGATCCGTACTGAGGTACTTACATGGAGCAATCTCCACGCACCAAGTCAAACAGGGCATAAATATAGGAAACGGATCCTCTTGGGATCTGACAAGATCCCCATGGTGAGGATCATTTAATCCAAACCGTTTAAATTATTCCTACGGTTGAGGTGTGTTTTTATTGGTTTTAACTTTCCCACGCTCGAAAAGAAGCCGCGTCGTCTTCTCTCTGTGTTCGATGGGGAAGAAAAGAAACAGGGGAAAGCTTCTCCCATCTCCAATCTCCAATCTCCAATCTCCAGCCCACAAGAGTGAAAGAGAGTGTCGTCTTCTCCGTGTTCGATGTCAAGGAAACAAATCAGGGGAAAGCTTCTCCCATCTCCAATCTCCAATCTCCAGCCCACAAGAGTGAAAGAGAGCGTCGTGTTCTCCGTGTTCGACGTCGAGGGAAAAAATCAGGGGAAAGCTTCTCCCATCTCCAATCTCCAGCCTAGAAGAGTGAAAGAGAGTCGTGACCCCTATGAGCCGCCGACTAATTTATACAATACGGGTGATTTAATATAGGGTTTGAGTTTCAATATATGGAATCAATTATTCAATCTCGCAATATCAATTGGTACCAACCTCGCTTTAGATTTCTATGTAAGGAAATAATTGTGTTTGGTTCTAATTTCTGGGTTATAACTTACATACAAAGCTGGGTCCAAATAAATTATATCTTGTTCTACTTGAATTCAAATTCAAATGTAATGGTTTTGTGATTTTTTTGTTATTTCACAGATTCTAGACTATGATGGTGTTTTTTTTTATGATTCTTGAAAAATAAAAACAACCAAATAAGGTGTACATGTGACCTGATTCGGATGTTCCGGTTGTGCAGAGTTTAATGAAAATAATGTAAATTTCCATTGCTAAACATAAGTGAAAAGGATTTTTTTTTCTTTGTTTTGTTTGTTAAAAATAATTTTATCAGCTTATTGTTAGTCTTCGAATCCTATACTGAACTATTGAACTGGTAATCTCTGGTCTCTCGGTGGCAAGAAGAGCAGTTCTTAAGCGAGAATTCAATGACATACATAGTTCGCAGTGGTGAACAAAAGTTAGGAAGGAAGAAAAATCAAGGCATGGTGCCATGGTTGATGTTCATTCTCCTTTGTTTACTATAGCTACCTTCGGGTTAAGGTCGTAATCATGATTTAGATTCCAAGAAATGGATAGTCTGTTGTGGCTTATTTCAGATGCTGATTTGTAAATAGAGCTCTATTTTATTATGTGCGCATTTGAGTTGAAAGAAAAACAGATTTATTGTTGTCCTCTAATTTGGGTGAATTATATACCTATTTGTAGAGTTGTATAGAGTTTTTTTTTTCTTTAATTTCAAAGATAGGTTTAGAATATGGGTTATCTATTTGTTGTACTACTCTATAATCTCTACAGCTGTGACGAAGGGGTTCTAGTTAGGAATATAGTTAGAACCAATCTATCAGATCTGGTAATTGAATTACGACCTGAATTTGAAAAGGTAAAGATTTGTTTGATCACGAAATTTCGTTGTTTTTATATAATGAAATATGTTCTCATGATTAGTTTTGTTTGTTTTAAGGAGTATGGACTATATTAAATTTGTTTTTATTGTACAACTCTTTTACTTAGTGAAGTTTAAAGGAGTATGGACTTGAGTACAAAACTGCATTGAAAAATGTGTTAATTCACTACTTAGCTCTGATACTATTGTCAATTCATGGTGTTGTTGTTTGCATTTGGTTTAGGGTTGTTTGCATTTGGTTTAGGGTTGTTTGCATTTGGTTTAGGGTTGTTTGCATTTGGTGGTGGTATAAGAGAAGTTGTTTTCCCTTAGATTAGTAATAGTCATATTCATTTCCTTGTGGGACTAGTTTGGTTTAGGTAGTAGTTGATTTGTGTTGAATTTTGTGTGATTATAATTCCAGGTTCACGTCACTACTTCAGAGGCCCTTCTTATGGTCATCCAGCTGTACGAGAATCTCCAATCCATACATCGAAGAGATGATGTAGGATTTGAAGGTGAGGTTGTTCATCTATATTCGGTGGAGAAAAAGGGGGAAGCCAAGTCCTGATTGAAAAAATGTATTCATACCCTTGAAATGTTAGAACAAGAGGAGAATGTACAAGGTGGTGGTGATGGTGGTGGTGGTGATGGTGACGACGACTCAATGTGTATGCAAGTCCTTGTCTTCTGTATTGTATGTTGCCTCTTTGATATCAATGAGTTCTGGTTATAGTGCTTTTATTTGGAACTATTTTGTTTCTTTCATCTGGGTTTTAGCATTACCTTCAACTCCACTACAGTGCTGAGCTTTGTTCCGTATCTTGCTTTTCTCAAGGCTTCTAGGATATTTAGTTGAATGATGGATGATTTTCTAGTATGTTTGTGCATCTCAATGTTGGCTTGTGCTATGTTCTACAATATGTTTTCCCCTCACTTGATCCTATATTTATGCCTAAAAAGACATATGAATATCATTCTGAGGGTATAAATTACCTAACTCGTAGTCCCTCGCGTTCTGATTTCCATTCGTTACAACCTCTTATCGTCATCTACAGTCCCTTCGAAAGGAGGTTGCCTAACTCAAGGAAACGCTGCTTCAAATTGAGAACCAGGTGTCTCTTTGTGAGGCTGAGACATCAGAGCTAAAGACTCGAGCAAGTGAGGCATTAAAGGACATGTTTGAGTCTGAAAAAAGATTGCAGGCCGCAGCTCAGAAAGTAGAAAGTAGAAGCAACAAAGGAACTTTGTCATCAGAGGGAAGTAACGAAATGCAGCAAAGGCAGCATTTGAAGAAGCAAGGGTTAGGCTCCGATAGTAACTAGTATGTGGAGATGCTTTGCTTTGAGCATGTATTTCCAGGTCATGTTTAGTGTATCATACATTAGGGATTCATGTTTTGTAAATTATGCTGCTTGCTGATTTTATTAAAGAATCTTAACTCCCTCATGTTTTGTAAATTATGATGCTTGCTAATTGTATTAAAGAATCTTAACCATATATCCTTATGTAAATTATGCTTTGCCTATCCTATTTTGTTTGATTTCTTATGTTTAGTGGTCCAACCATCTTGGTATGCACTTCTTTTTTTTGGTCTAAAATAACCTCCACCTTGAAAGGAGGATCGTTCCACTTTGCTTCGGTTGGTCCAAAAAAAGAGAGTCCACTTCCTTAAGTCCATTGTTCCTCATTAGCTCAGTGGTAACTGGTCTAAATACGGTAGATTTTGTGAATTCAGTTGGACGTTGGTGTATACACAGTGAAGAGTGAAATGGAGTGGAATGTGAAAGAATTGCAAGATTAGGTCCGTGACAATCCCATTGGTCTGGAATTTTCATCAAAGTATGCTCTTTTCTGTCCTCATAGTCAGGTAGTGTCTTCATAGTTAGGTAGTGTCCACATAGTCAGGTAGTGTCCTCAAGGTCAGATAGTGTCCTCTTGAATGATTTGGTCTAGGATCTTCATCAAAGTATGCTCTTTTTTGTCCTCATAGCCAGGTAGTGTCCTCATAGTCAAATAGTGTCCTCTTGGATGATTTGGTCTGGAATTTTCATCAAACTATGGTCTTTTCTGTCCTCATAGTCAGGTAGTGTCCTCATAGTCTGGTAGTGTACTCATAGTCAGATAGTGATCTCTTGGATGATTTGGTCTAGAATTTTCATCAAAGTATACTCTTTTATGTCCTCATAGTCAGGTGTTCGTAAAAATAAAGGACAAGAATATGTACTCTTTCTTTAACGGTTATATCTTTGCAAGTATACAAAATCGGTTATGATAATATATTGGCAAGCAAAGGTCGATCCCACAAAGACTTGTTCAACGATTAATCCAATTACGTTCGGATTTTATTAACTTTAAACAAAAGACACACAAAACAACAAAACAGACAAAGACACACAAGATAACAAAACAAACAAAGACACACAAGATAACGAAACAAACAAAGACACACAAGATAACAAGCAAAGACACGGCAACACAATCTAATTAACCCTAGACCTAACTTGTGACGCAAACAAGACAAACAAGGACTCAAACAATAACATATGGCAAAGGGAGAGGGGGTTTATGCTTTTAGGAATGAAAATTAAAGACAAGCAAATTAAAGTGCGAAAAATAACAATGCAACAAGATGACATATTGATTATTTGTTAACTAAGGCGAATTAAGGCATACTATCCACTCTAACCAATTATAGTTATTAACCAGATTTCTTTGATTCAATTACCATGCAACTTCTGAATTAGGTGCCCATACCTAGGTCCTGGCGTTGGTACACTAAACATATTTTATTCTCTCTTACTTAGCATGTCATAAACAAGGCATATGCCTAGAACGTCTATCACCTACCAGTTAAGATGATGCACGAAGTACGAAGAGAATTTAATGACACTACACTAGCCTAGAAAAGTGGCATGCATTCGTAGGTTGTCAGGAATTCCGATTAAAAGTTTGTTTCTTACCCTTAACCTCTTGATACTAATGAATTACAGGATGATATGATGATCACTCAAGCAATTCCATCAATAATTTATGCAAACAAGGTAACAAGTCTCATAAACATAAAAGAAGGGTAGTTTAAGAAATGATCAGAATTATTCAGCATGCATAGCAATCAAAATCAAGAGCCAAAATCTAATTAACGAACTAACATGGCTAGGACTTCAAGCAGGCCTAATCCTAAAAAGACTACCCACACATAACTGAAATTGAAACAAACATAATTGAAGTCATTAAAGTAAAAGCAATAAAAGTAAAGATACAACGGAGATTATTGAAGATGAAACACAGTAGAAGACCACGCCAAAGCTTGTCCTCCAATGCTCACGTCCACCTCCAATGCTCACGTCCAACTCTCCCCAACTTGGAAAATAACATTGTATGAATTTAAAAGCAGAATTACAATGTAAATTGCGGCTAGAGTGTCTAGAGGTCCTCACCCAGGAACCCTAAGGTCCTTTAAATAGGCCACTAAACCTTTACAATGTAGGATATAGTTTAGGACAAAATCCTAATTAAAAACTTGCTTAAACTTCCTATCCTAGTTTGAATTGAAAAGGAACTAGAAAAAGCAATCCTTGTTGGATTTGGAGTAGGATTTGCGGAAATACTCTGAACTAAGTCTTCTGAACTTTCTTGCACGCCAAGGTAGCTTCTAGAATCTTCTAGATGTTGCTTAGATGTCAAGAACTGGGCTGGGCCTCCCCCGGACATATTTCACACAACAAGGCCCTAAATATAGCACTTTTGGGCCCTTTAAGGACTTATTGAGAACTTGACATGTCTTGGACCAATGTGACTGAGCCAAACCACGTCTTGGGCTAGCATATGATGTGACTTGATGGATTATGGGCTTTGGCTCACTCAGAAGCTGTCAGAACCTGGAGAACGCAAAACTGCGCCCTAGTTAGGGTGCAGACTTGCCTTTAGGGTGCAGACATGTCTTTAGGGCGCATACGTGTCTTTAGGGCGCACCTAGGCGGATAATAAGGAAGTATATTTATAGGGATCTGGGACTGCACTTTTGAGGCGCACCATGGGCATAGTAGAAATGCATCTTGGCTTGCCTAAGCGCATAAGGTTCAGAATTGGCATAGAACAGAAACTTGGTTCTACTGCTGGCGCATCCTGGCGGAACAGGGACCAGAGACAAGAACTGGTGCAGGGCTCAGATTTAGTGCATGGCTTTAGGTTCTCGGCTGGGACTCAATTGGCGCATGACTTGGGCTTAGCGCATGAGTTAAGGCTCTCGGCTAGGCGCCGAACATGGCATCGGTAGGGTCTTATTTAGGCGTTCCTTAGCATGACAAGGGCAGGTCCTTAACCTCGATACGAGCCTAATCAAGGACTTGATAAGGTGTCCTTGGGACCTCAGCTTGGCGCATGACTGAGACATGTGCTGGGACACGTCCAGGCCTCGACTTTGGACCCGATATTCAACATGGGACATCTCCTTCGTTATAACTCCGATTTGAGTCATTCTTTTTGCGTTATTCTAATAATTTACCTATCTTTCCAAATATGCACAAGTCTCACAAGATTGATCATTTTCTACTATTGATAGGACGAAATCATTCAAATACATGTAAGAAAGGTACTTTAGGACATCAAAATGATGCATAAATAATGACTGAACAAATACCCCCAAACCTATCTTATGCTTTTCCCTGAGCAAAAAAAACTTAAACAAAAAGAAAAGACTTGATCTTAGTTAAGATAGAACATTTAAACCCCTAGGTTCACCTAGTAGGAGGAGTTTTGTCTCCTGAGGGTTATAGCAACACGATACCCACAAACGTTTTACTTAGACAACTAAGATGCTAGAAACCGTACTTTTAACAAGCTAATAGGAATCAAAGTAAGTATACATGCTTTGCAGAACTAACAGGGATGCCATAGCCGTGAGTGTCATGTGTAGGTGTAGTTTTTAAGTGCCTTAGTTTTAAGTGAGCATGTTTGAAAACTACGTCATCTAAGTGCCCTAGAAAGATTTCGCCTCGACTCTAATCCTTACTAGGCAACTCTCAATTCACACAAGAATCCTAGGCTTTCACTCTTCCAAGCATATGTGATGAGTTTATGTTATGGAATTCAAGTTTAATCACCTATGAGTATCAATCAAGAATAGCACTTTATGGAAATAAAGATCTCATGAAAGGAATTGAATTTTAAGAGCATAGATACGTACCTTAATTCTTAGCATGATTGTCCATAAGATCAGTTAGGTCTTCCATTTAAGGTTGTAATGGGGCTAAGCTTGGGGATTTAGGAAGGAAAGATAAGATTCAAAGAACCTGAGTTGCGCCAAGGCATGAGAAATCATGACTTGAATTTAGAATATCTGAACTGAATCCTTGCTTAGGGCCCGCGGCATTGTGCTTTCTTGATGGCTTATTTTGAGGTTATTGGCTCACTTGGCTCAATTCACTTTGTTTTTCACCTTTTTTTTTCTTTCTCTATCTTTTCAACGTTTTTTTTTCTCTTTCTTTTGTTTTCTTTCCTTTTCTTCTTTTTTTTTTCTTTTTTTTTTCTTTGAATTGAACCAGGATCATGCAATGATTTCCTCATGCTTTTCATGTAGCTTCATTTGTAAGGCCTTGTACTCCTTGAAATTTTTTACCCTTGAACTTTCATCATCATTGGCGCCAATGTCTTTGGAGTTGGGCAACGCTTTCTTTCACTTCTCATTCTCACCATGAATCTCATTTTGGAGCAACCTTATCATAGACTTAGGTTATAGGGTATGGCTTTGATGAATGGCTGTGTAATTTGGTTAGGTTATACTTTGGGTGATGAAAGAAAAGGCTGAGTGTTTGGCTTCAATGTTGGCTTAGGGAGCATGCAATATGGTAGGATAAGGCTTTTAGAGGTTAAAGCACTCATAGCCTACATCACTTCTTATGGCAAAGCACACGTCAAATCAAGAGCATCTATATGGTGTTAGTTCTTTAAAATTCAATGCAAATATGATGTAATGAGATCAGCAATTAAGAAGAAAAGTGATGAGTGTTTTAGAGTAGAAACAAGTATATCCCTCAGAAAGAATGGCAATTAAGCTCAAAAATCTCACAGGGAAGTCTCCACTAATTTTCTAAGGTTCACTCAAATTCAGTTGTTTTGTTCACTTAATCACTTAAAACATGGCATTATGAAGTGAAGATTATGAACTACTTGACCATGGCATGACTCTTAGTAAGGCAAAGATAGTAACTTAGCATATACATCCCTATTAACAAGTTATCATACTATCACTAGTAGAAACATAACTAAACAGATTTAAAAACTGAAATTGAGATTAAAACTTTGTGGCCGTGTGTTACCCCTAAGCCTAGATGTTTCTATATGCAAAATTTAAATCCACACCCCCAAACCTAAACTGAACATTGTCCTCAATGTGATAAGCAATAAGCATGACCAAACAAAATAAAGGTTCGAGAGATATAAAGGCCAGAAACAGTAAAGGAAGAGAGAAGCACAAACTAGGGCTAGGCTACCTCCTAGGAGCACTTTATTTAACGTCTGGGAAAGACAGGACTGGCAAGCTAGATGTTTGGCACTAGTTGAATGTCTAGGTAATATGGTGGTTGAAGTGCGTGGGCAGCCCTATCATGCCATGGTGGATGCGGACTCCATGGAAATGGTGGAGGTTCCTTGATGGAAGGCCAATGGTCCTTGGCCATGAGGGGAAGGTCATCATTTGGATCATCGATTAGACAGGACACGGCTTGCGGCATGCTAAACCTGGCCTTCTCGTTACCCTCAATTTCTTCGGGAGGCCGTGTGGTATCCTTGTCGATCAACTCTTTAGTGCATGACCCTGCTATTGTTTCATGAAACAAATGATCCATTAGTTCTAAGGAAAAATCAATAATGGGTTCAGCAGGGTACAAAATGAGGTTGTTGAAAGTTCGCAGCTTCTCTCAAACATTGATAGCCACCGTCCCTCTTTTTATATTGATGTCACAATCCACGGTGGTTAGAAAGGGTCTGCCAAAAATCAGTGGTGGATCGTCACTTGGACCAGGCTTCTCCATCCTTAGGACATAGAAATCTGCTGCAATGCTAACATCCCCTATCTGCACACTAACATCCTCAATCACACCCATTAAACTAGTAACAGATGAATCAACTAATTTAATGCAAAGCTCAGTAGGTTTTAACTGCCCTAAGTTTAAAGATTTAAACACATGGTAGGGCATAATGCTTACTGCCACCCCTGTATCACAAAGACAATGGTTAAATCATTTTTCTTTGATGATACAGGGGAGTGATGGAGGACCTGGGTTGTCAACCTTGGGTGGCATGCCATGTAAAGCATTGAGAGTGGCTAAATTGATGTCTATGGTGATTCTTGGCTCAGCCCCACGCTTTCCAGAAACTAAGTCCTTCAAAAGTTTAGCAAAGATCGGCATATGTTTGACGAGTTTATGGAATGGCAATGTGTTCTCAAGCTTTTCAAGCATGCACTCCATCTCCTCCTTGAACTCCTCATTTTCCTTGTTCTTGTTTTGAAACCTGCGAGGAAAAGGCAAGTCAAGGTCATTATCTAACTCAAAAGTCACTTTTTTAGTTGTTTTCATATTTGAATATTGAGTTTTAGAGTAGGAATTATTTGGGTACTGCGAATTGGCCTTGGGACTCAAGACCGTGGTCTTGGCATTGGGAGCAGACTGGATGTCAGCCGTGGCCTAATCCTGGTGGTTAGGCCCAGTGTGATGCAGGTATGCGCTATTGGGCGTAAGTTGGCGTAGAATTGGGTCCTCAGGTGCGTTGGAATGCGCTGGTGGCAAGGCTCTTGGCACAGCATCTGGCATGTCTTGCGGTAAGACATGGGGCATGATTCTCTGTGGCTTGCTAGATAAGGCTCTCGGCACAGGTCTTATTCTCGTCTCTATAGTAAGTTTAGGTCCCTGCTTGCTGTTTTGCGGTAGTGTGCTTGGCAGGTGCAGCAGAACATTCTGCTGCGTGCTTTGGTCCAAAGTCTATGGCATGGCCTACTGAGGTGCCTGCGGCAAGGTCTGGGTCCAAGTCTGCAGTAAGGTACTTGGTAAGTCCTGGGATGCGGTGTGGGCTTGGTATTGCAACGTGACATTAGGCAAGGGCTGAGATGTGTTAGGGTTCTGCGGTTGAGGTAAAATCGTGGCCCAATGCTGCGGCGTGACCTCAGGTGGTGTCATGGCAAATTTGGACCTTGAGGGGGCCATGGGTAATCTCTTATACTCCTCATTCTCTTCAGTCTCATCTTCATAGGCATCATAGTAAGGTCCTTGGATCTACGTTCCACTACACAATGTGATGCCATTTACACTTGGATTTTGAAGTCCCTTAGGATTCATCATTACTTGGCTTGGCAACCTCCCTTGTTCCCGTTGATTCAATTGATTGGCAATCTGTCCCATTTGACGATCTAATTTTGCAATTGCAATATATGTCTTTTCCATATGACTCCGGCTTTCTTGAATGAATGCATTGGTGTTTTGCATGAATTAGATGTTCTGTTGAGCCATGGCATTGAGGGCATCCTCCAAAGACTTTCTTCCACCACTCTGATTTGATGAAGGGCCGCGAGGGTTCACTTGAGGGGATGCGGCTTGCTGCTAAAATCCAGGGGGCGGCAAAGGGTTTGCCATGTTTTGGTTATTGTTCCAGCTGAAATTTGGATGATTTTTCCACCCCGGATGTAAGTGTTGGAATATGGATTGTTCCGGGGCCTTGGATTGTTATTGAAACCTCCAAAAAAGTTAGCTTCTTCAATCATTGGATAGTCCTGCGAAGTATGTCCTTGAATTGATCATACTTCACAGATTTGCACGCCTTTAGCTTTCTCATTGCAGAGCTTCTTTACCATTGCTGTAAGTTCTGCAATGGCATCATCCTTGTCATTTGTGTAAGTATCGCCATAAGCTCTAGAAGGGTAACCTCTATAGCTAAATTTTAGCTATGCTCTCAAAGGCCGTCCTTGCCTCCGTAGAAGTACCATTAAGAATCCCTTAGGATTGAGAATTAACCATGGTCGTTGTGCTTCAAACCTCCATAAAAGTACAACATCAAGTGATCTTCGTCGATGTTGTGATGAGGACACGCCCTTAACATTGGATTGAAGAGCTCCCAAAATTCATAGAATAGCTCATCAACTCCTTTCTGTGGGACCATGATTTTTGCCTTCAACTCATTTGTCTTTGCCACGGGGTAATATTGTGTTAGAAACTTTGAAGACAAGTCCCGCCACGAGTGGATGGAAGCTAGCGCCAAGGAGTGGAACCATGCCCTAGCACGATCCTTGAGGTTAAAGTGAAAAAAGCTGTAGTCGAATTTCAGCTTCCATCATGCCGTTGATGGGCAAAGTTGAGCAGACTTCGACAAATTCCTTGATGTGCAGGTGCGGATTTTCTCTCGAAAGTCCGTTAAACGTTGGCAACATGTGGATTGTCCCGGACTTCAACTCGAAATTGGCCACAGTGGACTCTGGAAACACAATGGGAAATTGGGCCTCCGAAACAAGGGGAATTGCAAAATCCCTGAGGTGCCGTGGGGCTGGGTTAGGCACAAGGATCCGGTCTCTTCCCTGCTCATCCCTTGCATCCGCCATCCTTCTAGGGCTAGGTGGTGGTGAGCCGTGAACAGAAGATCCTCAAGATGATGGTGGGGTGCTTGATCCGTGCAGAGATCCTTGGACAGATCCTCTTGATTACATAAACAAAGTACCTAAAAGTGTAAAAAAAAAAACTAAGTTAATAAATCCAAACTAAATGGACACCATTGAGGGACAAATCCCCGGCAACGGCACCAAAAACTTTTTCGCAAAAATAAAGGACAAGAATATGTACTCTATCTTTAATGGTTATATCTTTGCAAGTAAACAAAATCGGTTATGATAATATATTGGCAAGCAAAGGTCGATCCCTCGAGGACTTGTTCAACGATTAATCCAATTACGTTCAGATTTTATTAACTTTAAACAAAAGACACAAAATAACAAAACAAACAAAGACACACAAGATAACAAAACAAACAAAGACACACAAGATAACAAGCAAAGACACGGCAACACAATCTAATTAACAAACAAAGACACGGTAACACAATCTAATTAACCCTAGACCTAACTTGTCACGCAAACAAGACAAACAAGGACTCAAACAATAACATACGGCAAAGGGGGAGGGGGTTTATGCTTTTAGGATTGGAAATTAAAGACAAGTAAATTAAAGTGCGGAAAATAACAATGCAACAAGATGACATATTGATTATTTGTTAACTAAGGCGAATTAATGCATACTATCCACTCTAACTAATTATAGTTATTAACCAGATTTCCTTGATTCAATTACTATGCAACTTCTGAATTAGGTGCCCATGCCTAGGTCATGGCGTTGTTACACTAAACATATTTTATTTTCTCTTACTTAGCCTGTCCTAAATAGGGCATAAGCCTAGAACGTCTATCACCTACCAGTTAAGACGATGCATGAAGTACGAAGAGAATTTAATGACACCACACTAGCCTAGAAAAGTGGCATGCATTCCTAGGTTGTCATGAATTCCGATTACAAGATTGTTTCTTACCCTCAATCTCTTGATGCTAATGAATTACAGGAAGATATGACGGTCACTCAAGCAATTCCTTCAATAATTTATGCAAACAAGGTAACAAGTCTAATAAACATAAAAGAATGATAGTTTAAGCAGTGATCAGAATTATTCAACATGCATAGCAATCAAAATAAAGAGCCAAAATCTAATTAATGAACTAACATGGCTAGGGCTTCAAGCAGCCCTAATCCTAAAAAGACTACTCACACATAACTGAAATTGAAACAAACATAATTGAAGTCATTAAAGTAAAAGTAACAAAAGTAAAGATACTTAGGAGATTATTGAAGATGAAACACAGCAGAAGACCACGCCAAAGCTTGGCCTCCAATGCTCACATCCAACTCTTCCCAACTTGGAAAATAACACAGTTTGAATTTAAAAGCTGAATTACAATGTAAATTGCGGCTAGGGTGTCTACAGGTCCTTACCCGCGAACCCTAATGTCCTTTAAATAGGCCTCTAACCCTTTAAAATGTAGGATATAGTTTAGGACAAAATCCTAATTAAAAACTTACTTAAACTTCCTATCCTAGTTTGAATTGAAAATGAACTAGAAAAAGCAATCCTTGTTGGATTTGGAGTAGGATTTGCGGCAATACTGTGAACTAAGTCTTCTGAGCTTTCTTGCACGCCAAACCAGCTTTTCGAATCTTCTGGATGTTGCTTGGATGTCAAGAACTGGGTTGGGCCTCCCCTTGACATATTTTACACAGCAAGGCCCTAAATTAGCACTTTTGGGTCCCTTAAGGACTTATTGAGAACTTGACATGTCTTGGACCAAAGTGACTTAGCCAAACCACGTCTTGGGCTAGCATATGATGTGATTTGATGGATTATGGGCTTTGGCTCACTCAGAAGCTGTCAGAACCTGGAGAACGCAAAATTGCGCCCTAATTAGGGCGCAGACGTGTCTTTAGGGAGCACCTAGGCGGATCATAAGAAAGTATCTATATATGGATCCGGGATTGTACTTTTGAGGCACACCACGGGCATAGTAGAAGCGCATCTTGGCTTTGCTAAGTGGATAAGGTTCAGAATTGGTGCATAACAGAAACTTGGTTCTATTGCTGGCGCATCCTGGCGAAACAGGGACCATGGACAAGAACTGGCGCATGGCTAGGATTTAGTGCATGGCTTTAGGTTCTCAGCTGGGACTCGAATGCCGCATGACTTGGGCTTAGCGCATGAGTTTAGGCTCTCAGCTAGGCGCAGAACATTGCATCGGTAAGGTCTTCTTTTTGCTTTCCTTAGGACATGACAAGGGCAGGTCCTTGACCTCGATAGGAGCCTGATCAAGGACTCGATAGGGTGTCCTTGGGACCTCAGCTTGGCGCATGACTGAGACATGTACTGGGACACATCCAGGCCTCGATTTTGGACCCGATATTCAATATGGAACATCTCCTTCGTTATAACTCCGATTTGAGTCATTCTTTTTGCGTTATTCTTAGAATTTACCTATCTTTCCTAATCTGCACAAGTCTCACAAGATTGATCATTTTCTACTATTGATAGCACGAAATCATTCAAAAGACATGTAAGAATGGTACTTAAGGACATCAAAATGATGCATAAATAATGGTTGAACATCAGGTAGTGTCCTCATAGTCAGGTAGTGTCCTTATAGTCAGATAGTGTCCTCGTTGATGATTTGGTCTGGAATTTTCGTCAAAGTATGGTCTTTTCTGTCCTCATAGTCAGGGAGTGTCCTCATTGTCAAGTAGTATCCTCATAGTCAGATAGTGTCCTCTTGGATGATTTGGAAAATGCAGGATACTTAGAAGCTAGACCTTAACACAAAGTTTTTAAGATTTCAATCATAGCCATTATATCAATTGAAATGTCTATTGTTTCTTCTTCGTTTCTCTTACCTTTTCATTCATTTGTACACTTTAGTCGCTTTATAGTATGATATTATTTTTTTTCTTTTTTTTTTTTAGAATTTTGAATCGATAGTTTGTCGTACATTATTGCTCCCTTTTAATGGCCTTTATTGACTCCAAATGCAACTCAATAAATCCCCTGTAAACAAAATTGAGAAACGATATAACCCTTCAATTTATCATAAACCAAACAGAATCTATCAAAACAATTATACCTAATAAAGAAGTATGATGGCAAAATTATACCCAATAACGTAGGAATAGAATTTCATGAAATATAAAGTCACCACAAGGGGTGCTATTCACTTAATAACCAAAATGTAATTGATTATCTCAAATTATGAGGCACCCCATATTTGATTAGTAAGACTACATTTCCTAATTTGATGCTTGAAGGTTTTGCGAAGGGGATGGAAATGTGGAAACTTGTACGTTAGGATTCTCCATTTGTTGAAAAAGCGCTTGGAAACTTGTATGTTGGGATGCTGCATAAGACATCCATGGCATTAGGTTTGACATATTCATATGATGCCCTGGAAACTGTGATAGTAGGGAAGAGACTATAAGTAACAATTTTAATATACTCATTACTCAGCAAATACATTCCAAACCAAAAATTAGAGTAGCAATTAAACCCTCACATGATATGAATAAGATGGCATTAACATAGAGGGATCATTTCCGACCACAAGAAAATGGTGCATCGGCACCTGCACATCAAACCCCTAATTAGTTTATGCTATAAAGAAACAAAATAGCATTTAAAACTACCATACCTGAGATGGATGAGAGGGTGGCAATGGAGATGAATTAGGACCAATGATACCAACAAAATGGTCTGGAATAGGAGCCTATATCCAAAAAAAAAAGTTAGACTAACATTTAAAATTATATTCCTTATCAAAAGAATTAAATTAGAATTGTATTTTGCCAAACAACATAAGAATTGTAATGAAATATATTTTCTTACCTTATCACACTTCTTCTTTGGTAAGGATTTTTCCAAACAACTCTTGATCCTTCTTCTTCCTCGATGGGAAGCCAATTTCTTCTTTAGCACTTCTGCAATAACAACATCAGCATCATAAGGGTCATCCATCATCTCATTATCACTCATGTGTTGGATAGGTTGTTGCTGATTTTTTTCTTGTACATCACCATCCATTTGTAAACGCAATACATCCTCAACTTTTTTTGACAACTTATTTGCTTCCACAATTAATAATTCATATGCTTTGTCACTCTCAAATGCTCTTGATGATATTCCAGTGAAGATAGAACACAAGGATCTATATCGAGAAGCTTGTTGTAGTTTTGGCTCAGCTTCAATTTCATGCCCATGCTTGCTTAACACAATCTCAACTTTTGCTTCTTTGCTCCACCTCTTCAATATGTATTTTTTACGAATTTCCTTAATAAGCTTAGCTTCTCTAAGGACTTTAATAGCATGACTACATAGAATACCTTTCATCTCAAATAATCTACAGGTGCAAGAAACATTACATGTACCTTCATTTTTCACCTGTCGCTTCTTAGATTTGCTATCTAGAGAAACTATGTATACAAAAGCCTCTCCATCAACAACACGATTTGTTATGGACAAGTCAATAGATAGCTCAAATTGATCTTGAAACAACTTAAATATCGCCTTGGTGTAAACTTCCCTAGCTTGTTTCAACATTTTCACGGACATTTTCAAATGTGCAATTCTGAATTGTAGGTCATACTCCGCCTCCCACTGCTTGTACCTAGTATCATGTAGAACTCTCTCAAAGTTTGAGAAAATTTGTGCCATATTAAGATCTGACTTCAAATAATGTTTCAATCTAGCATTAAAACTTTCACTAATCGGGGTGCTCTGTATTCCTATGGACCATGCATCTCTAACATATGCACGTGCCCATTTCTCTCTAATCTGCCATGTCGTCTTCAGCCAAGGGTTCTCATGTGCTTTATATTCAGCAAGCATAGAAGCCCAAGCAGATAGAAATTCATCTTCATCTTCAATGTGATCAACAAATTTTGTCAAAGCGTTGTGAATCCCATCATCACCTCTGAACACGCTATTTACATTCCTACAAGCGTTCTGCATGAGATGCCATAAACACAGTCTATGGTATGTATGAGGCATTACTTGTAAAATAGCCTTAGAAATTGCCGCATCTTGATCAGTAAATATAGTTCTTGGAGCCTTCCCACTCATCGTCTTCAAAAGGTCTCGAATAACCAAATAAATGAATCTGATGTCTCCTCATACATCAAAGCTGCTCCAAAGACAACAGTCTCTTTATGATGATTAAAACCAACAAACACTCCAAATGGTCTATTCACTTCATTGACTTTGTAAGTCCTATCAAAACTTACAACATCTCCAAAATGACCATAATCAATCCTCATTTTGGCATCTGCCCAAAACATGTTTGTTATGTGCTCTTCCTTATCTAATTGCACTTCATAAAGGAATGCTGGATTTTCCAATATCTGTTCTGAAAAGTAGTTTACCACATATCCAATTTCTCCATGTCCCATTTTTCTTTGTCGTACAGTTCGAAGACAATTTTTCTGATCTTGTTTCATGTAGCCCAATGACTCTCTTCCACCTGCTTGTTTGCTCATTAACTCATGAGCCAACCCAAGTGGGATACCCGATTCGTTGGCCAACTCTACATCAATAGCTTGAGAGGATGTGATTTTTCGTTGAGAAGGTAACATATGAGCGTACTCTTTGTTTACAAGAGAGTGATTGTGATTTTCAATGAAAATGTAAACACAAAACTTCCCAATAACCCTATCCAACTTGACTCGATCCCATTTGAGCACCACATCCAATCCTTGTCTCTGATCTTTGTTTTTTAGTCAAATCTTCTAGATTATCCTTTTTCGAAACCCTTCTTTGCAGCAGACAAAGATTCTTGAAGTGACTTCACCTGTTTTTTTATTCTTCCCACTACTTTTTCTTCTAATAAAAAACCCCGACCTTAGTCCATACTCATTGTAAAAATCATATGCTGCTTGTTCAAACTCAAACTTCATACCGTATTCAGGTTTTAATTCCAAAATACCTTCCAAATCAACACTTGTTTATCCATTGTACTGTTTTTTTGATAATATTTATAACAAAAAAGAAACATAGATTTAGAACATTTGATTGAAGTTAATATACTCATCACACTAGACATAAAAAAAAAAAATCTTTATCCAAACACTCTTAAGATCTCACTCCCTAATTGCGTGCTATTGAAATATATGAGGAAGTAAACTAAAAAATGATCAGCTCATTGAACTATCATGAACATAACAAGAAGTTTGGTGCACTAAATTAACAATTTCAAACACAAATATAAAATCCTGCTTCAGGGAATATCTGAAAAGAAAAAACAACAAAAAAAAAGTCTCAAAAAGCAATCTCTCTCTTTCTATATCATTGAAACAATCGACATACAAACATGCTTAAAATCAAGAAAAGACCAATTTAGTTTACTTACTCACATGGTCCAATAGTGGAACCAAATTGTACAATTAATGAGTGAAAACAATGGATTTTCTGGAGTATACCTGAGTCATTATCAACAGCTGCTCAATTGGAGCTAGGGCAAATAGATAACTAACAGCTTCACTGGCAAACACCGTCAATTTTTAAAAGAGAAAACCGGTACTAACACAAAATATCTTCTACATGCTCCTGTAAAGTCTGATGCAAGAAACTGGTGCCAACACAAGTCTTCTAAATGCTCCACAAAATTTCTTCTATGACCTATATACGAATGAAATAGCCAATAACCACTAATCAAATTCAATATTCAGTTCAGTTTCTTATATATCTAGTTGTACAATATCTGATTATTTAATATATATATATATATATGGATAAGTGGAAACAAACAGAATGAGATTGCAGTCAAACAAGAGAACATTGATTGCCCTTGCCTGCCTGCATGCACAAAGTGCAAAATATGAAATTATAAGACTTACAAAAAGTATCAGAACTAAGAGAAAAGTGAAGTGATGCTCACCATGTATATCTGACCAGCACATGCTTAGGCCAATGGTGAGGATCCCAAAATTGTTTACGAATATCTGGATGGATTTCTATATCTGCTAAGAACAAGAGAATTGAAAATTGCAAGAAATCCTCGAGAAAAATAAAAACAATTCTTACAACAAATACATATCAGTACCGATGATATTAGAGGGGCCCTATTCCTCTGTCCATATAGGACTGACCCAATGGTGAAGAAATTGAACTGATCAAAAACAAGATATAGAGCCTAAAATCCAAAAGAAGCCCTTCACCATGGCCTCACTAAGAAAAGCAAACAACTGAACCAGATTAAGAAAAGAGCAAAATGGGATTTCATACAGCGGTGAGGCATATCCACAACTTTAGCAGTGACACCATGCAAATCACTTCCTAAGTACATCTGCATTGCATACAAAATGTTCACAATAACAGATTAGTCAGACAGAAAATAGAGATAATAACATCTTTCTTTTCCAAATAGCTAGATTTGTAACAGATAGCTAATTTACAGAATAACTCTATGAAGCACATTGTCCAGATAGCATACAATTTTCATGGCCTAGTAAACGTATTGAGACTCCTAAAATGTGTGACTTACCAATTGGACATCAATCAATGAAACCTCTGAACTTTTACGGTTTATCACAAAAAGCCATGGTATCAAAAACTTTTCTCTGCCAACTTGAAATGATCTACATGAGAATAACTCTTTCATTAAGCAGGATTGATCAAAGGAAAAAAGCCATCCATAACCATAAATTTCTGGACAACAGTTTTAGACTATTATCCAACAATTACCAAGATAACCTAATTCAAGAGGAGATAGTTATTCTAAGGCTTTGAGTTTCTGCAAGCATTTCTTGTGTATCAATAAAATAAAGAAAAAGGATTAACTAGTTCTTGAGAGACCCGTAGAGTTTGCTATCACCTTGAATTGGATTTCAAGGGAAATTTAAAGAACAACTTCTAGAAATTGTAACATAGGCTTTACATTTTTCACATCTAAAATCCTCCAAATTTCATAACTATGTATGTCTTCGAATTCTTGCTAAGAACTGCTCTTCTTGCCACCGAGAGGCCAGAGATTACCAGTTCAATAGTTCCGTATAGGATTCGGAGACTAACAATAAGCTGATAAAATTATTCTTAACAAGCAAAACAAAAAAAAAACCTGGATTTCAAACCAAAGTCCTAAATTTTCATCACATAAATCATCCAAAAGTACTAAAACCGAACACTGAGAAGAAATATAGAGAAAATAAGCAAATATAGATTAATACCCAATTCAATTGGCACCGCAAGTCACTTGGGATCGTTCCGCCTGCTTGGCGCACACGGCAAGTCTGGGTACGACATGGATTTGGAGGGTTTGGGGCAGCGGTTTGGGGCAGGCCTTCGGCTATCTGATCGAGAGAGAATCGGGATCCGGGTAGAGGTGGATAAGGCCAATGATGTTCCGCTGGGGTTTCAGTTCTGTGTGGTCGCCGAGATCCTCACCCACAGGTCCGTGAACCAGGATGCCTTTGTCTCCTTGTTTCGGGGACTGTGGAAAGGGAGGGAGGGGGTTTTCATCAACTCTATTGGTGAGAAGCGTTTCCTGGCTCGGTTTGCTTGCCAGCATGATGTGCGGAGGGTCCTGGATATGCAGTCGTGGTCCTTTGATGAAGCATTGGTTCTTATGGAGGAAGGTACGCCCTCAAGGAACCCTAGAACGATGCGGTTAGACTGGTGAAATTTTTGGGTTCAAATGCATAATTTTCTGACCATATGTATCACTGTTAGGGCTGTGGAGAAGATTTGGGGACTGCTTAGTTCCATTCTTGAGGTGGACAAGTCGGGTGGGAGGGAGTGTATCGGTCGGTTTGTTCGGGCCAGAATAAGGATCAATATTCGTGAACCCTTGATGCGAGGGGCGAAGGTTGAGTTCCCAGAGGTGGGGAGACTTGGGTGGGATTCCAATATGAGTTCCTACCGACTAATTTTTTGGTTTGTGGTTTGCTTAGCCACATGACCAGGCACTGTGTGGGGGACAGGGGCACGCAACATGGGGTGCTTGGAGAAGTGGAAAGAGACCTCGTGTTGGCATTTAAAAATATGGAGGCCACCTCTGACCTGCGTGGGAATGTGCTCCGGAGTGTGGTCCGGCGTGGTCGGAGGGAAACTGTTCGAGATAAGGCACGATGCGGGGATGGTGTGGCTTCTGGCCTTGCTTTTCATATCTAGCGGGAACGGGAGGAGGTTAAGGGCCTTCGGCAGCATGTAGCTGTAGCTTTTGACGAAGGGAGGATTGGAAGAGGGGGGGAGATCAGTGGACATACCATTGGGCGGGTACTGGAGCGAGGGGGGTCCTCTGGTCAGGGTGATGCGGCTGAGCATAGTAGTGTTGGCAGAAGCGAGGCAGGGCATGTTGTGGCTGGGATAGGAGTAGGGGCGGAGTTGGGTGATGAGGCTGCAGTGGACACAGTGGCGGGGAAGTTTACTGAGCTTCAGGGTTCAGACCCGTTTCTTTTGGCCCCGATTATTGACTATTTGAATCTGGTTCAGCGTCCCCGTAAACGTGGACGAAAGCCTAGGACTACTACTATGCTTGAGTAAGAGGGCAGCAGTCATGGGGGGGATAGTGCGGGTGGCCTTCGGTAGGGGTGACACTATTGGTCGTAGAGTGGCCAAACGTAGACATGTGGAGTTTGTTGGTTCGTCTTCTCAGGTGGTCGGGACCTCCCTTGATGGGTCTCTTCAGCAAAGGGGTGATGTTTCCACCTCTCCCCGGGAGCTTTAGACACATGCGGATTCTTTGCTGGAATTGTCAGGGAATCAGATGTGCCTTGACAGTTCATGATTTGGAGGAGCAAAATAGGCTTCTTCAACCTAGTGTGGTGGTGTTACTGGAGATGAAAAACAAAAGTGAGAGGTTTCGGTATTTGCAAGGACGACTAGGTATGGATTTTATGCATGCAGTGGAGCCGAGAGGACTTAGTGGTGGTCTTTGTGTTTTCTGGACATCTACTGGGATTGTGGAGCTTGTAAAATCTACAGAATTTGTTATTGAGTTGTTGGTCATGGATGAGGATCGTAGGTGCAAATGGTGATTGTTCTGTATTTATGCCAGTACTGATGATAGGAAAAGAGCGATGTAGTGGGACCTTTTGCGTAATAGATTGAGACGGGATTCTGATGTTTGTTTACTCCTAGGGGAGTTCAACGATGTCCTATGTGCCAGTGAGAAAGAGGGTGGGATAACAAGGCCTGCCACTAGTATGAAAACGTTCTGGTCCTTTGTGGCTGATAGGCAGCTGCTTGACTTAGGATACACGGGACACCCATTTACTTGGCGTAACAAGAGGGAGACTGGGTTTGTGCAAGCTAGGTTGGACAAGGGTTTAGCTACGGACTCTTGGGTTCGATCGTATCCTTATAGCAACGGTCACTCACATTTTATTATCAGGGTCTGATCACTCAATGTTGTAGGTGGATACTTGTCATGGTGCTGGGAAACGTCGCCCTAGGTTTATTTATGACCCCCGGTGGAATAAAGAATCCCATTGTGAGGAGGTGGTTAAGAGGGAACGGAGCAAGCACCTCTTAGGCTCTCCTTGTTACTGAGTGACGGAAAAATTGAAAGTGATTCGTAAGGGCCTTCTAGTTTGGAGGAAGAAAAGGAACGGGAATGCTCTGGTGGCGATTGATCAGCTGAAGGAGCAATTACGGGCCTGTTATCAAACTGCTGATTATGATGGGTATCGAGTGTGTTCTCTTGAAGCAGACTTGAAACAAGCAGTGCTTGATAATGAAGTTTATTGGAAGCTGCAGTCTAGGGTTCAATGGTTGAATGAGCGGGATAAGTACTCTAAGTTCTTTCACTCTAAGACTATCAAGAGAAGGCGGCGTAATAAGATCAAGGGCTTGTTTGATGAGGGGGGAGTTTGGAGGGACAAGGAGGAGGATCTTGGAGGCATTGTCGTGGGGTTCTTTAAGCATCTTTTTGAATCTTCTCAGCCGACACTTGTGGGTGAGGTTACGGATTGGATTTCTCCACGAGTCACGACCGAGGACAACACTTCCTCGGTCCATCATGTACATCTTGAGGAGGTTAGACAAGCAGTGATGCAGATAAACCCTATGAAATCTCCAAGCCCGGATGGTTTCACTGCAAGTTTCTATCAACGACATTGGGGGGGTGATTGGGCATGAAGTGATCCGTGACGTGACTTCTTTCTTCGAGACGGGCCACCTTCTGAAAAAGGTGAATTTTACGTACTTGGCTCTAATCCCTAAAATACCAAGCCCCCTTAACATTTCGCAGATTCGGCCTATTTCGTTATGTAATGTTCTTTACAAGGTGATTTCAAAAGTGCTTACTAATCGGTTGAGGTGTCTGATGATGAATGCGATTAGCGACTCTCAATCAGCCTCGTTGCAGGTAGACATATTATAGATAATGTGTTGGTCGTGCATGAGGTGTTGAATACAATTCATAAGAAGAAGGGCCAACTGGGGTGGAAATGATGCTTAAGCTGGATATGGCCAAAGCTTATGACCGAGTGGAATGGGGTTTTCTGTTGGCAGTCATCCGGAAGCTGGGGTTCAATAATGTGTTATGTCAATGGATTATGGAGTGCATTTCTTAGACGTCTTTTAGTGTTCTAATGAATGGGGCACCGACCGAGGTATTCTATCCCTCTATATGGCTTCGGCAAGGAGACCCCCTCTCCCCATTTCTGTTTGTTCTTTGTGCAGAGGGTCTCTCGGCGATCTTAAAAATGAGGGTGGAAGTGGGGGCTTTGCATGGTATCCAGGTGGCACCAGGAGCGTTCAGTTTGACCCATCTCTTTTTCCCGGATGATTCTGTGTTATTTGCAAAGGCTACTATGTCGGATGCTACTGTTATCAAGGAGGCCTTACGTCTTTATGAGGTTAGTTCTGGGCAGATGGTTAGTCTTGAGAAGAGTTTTGTCCTCTTTAGTGCAGATTGTCCCATGCAGCTTCAGAATCAGATTATGGATGCACTCGGGGTTAGGAGAAAAGAGGAATTTGGGCAGTACTTGGGTCTCAAAGCTGATTTTGGCGCATCAAAAGGGCTTTTTTTTAGGATATTCGAAATCGAGTGGAGGCCAAGGTGCAAGGATGGTCCGAACAATTTTTGTCCATGGCGGGAAAGGAAGTCATGGTTAAGGCTATCGCTCTTGCGCTGCCTAACTATGCAATGTCCTGCTTCCAAATACCGGTGGGGGTTTGCAAGGATGTGGAACGAATCCTAGCTCGATACTAGTGGGGTAAGCAGTGTATGGAACGTGGCATTCATTGGGCGGCTTGGGACAAAGTCACGATGCCGAAATGTAAGGGTGGGCTTGGTTTTCACGATTTTAGGAGCTTTCACATTGCTATGCTAGCAAAGATTGGGTGGCGCCTCATTACGGATCCTTCTTCTTTGTTGGCTAGGCTATTGAAAGCCAAATACTACCCTGATGGGTCCTTCTTACAGGCTAAAGACAAGGCAGTTTCTTCATTGGGGTGGAAAGGAATTCTACAAGGTCAGCGGTTATTGCAGGCTGGGGTCCGTTGGAAGGTTGGGGATGGAAAATCTATTCGGCCCTTGTTTGACCCATGGCTGCCTACTTGTAGGCCGTTTTGGATCAGGTCTGGCGGTTCCAATGTTCCCGCCTGTGTTCACGATTTAGTGAACTCCTCCTGGCGCACTTGGGAGGTAGACCTAGTGGAAAGCTTGTTTCGGCCGGAGGACGCAAGAGCAATATTGGCCATCCATTTGAGCAAGTATGGTTGCACCGACTGAATGGTTTGGCACTACTCAAAAATATAGTTCTTATAATGTTCACTCGGGTTATATCTTGGCTTCTGAATTGAGTAGGAATGGTGAGTTCTCAAGGAAGGGAGGTGGTGAATCCAGCACGGCTGGGGCTCATGATTCTTTTTGGAAGGGTATATGGAAGCTTGATGTGCCGAATAAAATTAAGCAATTTATTTGGCGGTGTTGTCGAATTTTTTGGTGGTACGCCATAATCTAAAACGGCATAGAGTCCAGGTCGAAAATATGTGTCCTTTATGTAGTGAAGCGGACGAATCCGAAGCTCACTTGTTCTTCACTTGTATGTTTGCAAAACATTTCTGGTTTGGTGGCCCTCTACAGATAGACATTGAAGGTCTGAGGGGGCTGTCCTTTCGGGATTGTTGGGATCATTTACGTACTATGTTTCAAGCAGTGGATGATGTAGGTGTTGTCTTTCAGACCTTGGCGTTTGGGTGTTGAAGGATTTGGAAGGCTAGGAATTTGAAGCGTTTTCAGGATGATGTTCAGCCCCCTGAGGTGACTATTGAGCTAATGCATAAGCATATTGCTGAGTTCCGAGATGCCAAGGCTTCTACTGTCCCTCCCATCAATCAGGTTCCTACGGTGGTTAGAGTAGGGGCTAGGCGGGGGCTTCAACAGTGGCAGCGGCCAAGGCTAGGTTTGCTCAAGCTGAATTATGATGGCGCATGGGAGTTGTCGACGGCGAGGGGCTCCTATGGCTGGGTCCTGCGATCGTGGTCTGGTGGTTTTGAGGGTGCCAGTGGTCGGGGTGGGTTCCCCTGTGGCTCTGCCCTTCAGGCTGAGGCTTTGGCAATACGGACAGGTTTGGTGGCTTGTTTAGAGGCCGGCCATCAGAGGTGGAGGTTGAGACGGATTCCTTGCAATTGGTGACGTTGCTTGACTCTAATGCTTGTGATGTGTCAATTGAGAACATTCTACATGATATTCGGGTTCTACGTGGGTCTTTTATTTCCTTGTCTTTTTGTTTTGCCTCCTGGGGTTGTAACAAGGCAGCTCATGTCGTGGCTGCTCATGTGAAATTATTGGGAGGGTGCCATATCTGACCAACTTTTGAACCAGATTGGTTGTTTAACCTTCTCGCTGAGGATATTGGCGTTTCTGTGCGGTTTTAATTTTTTGAAATAAAGTTACTATTCAGGAAAAAAAAATTGGATAAGCCCCAAACCATAATTCTAAGATGAAATAGATGAATCACCGGTCATAGACAAGAAATAGAGAGGAAAATAAGGAAAGTAGATGAATACCTAATTCAATTGCATAAATCCCTAAACCAAAATCGAATACCCAATCATCTATCACAAAATAGAGGTGAGCGTGAGGGAAGAAAGAGGGAGATCTGATTACCTGTCACAAATTAGAGCAGAGCGTGAGGAGGGACGATCGCCATCTTTTTTTCTTCAGACTAGTGAGAGACTGAGAGAGCTATGGCAATCTCTTTTCTTCAGATTAGCGAGACAAGATAATAGAAGCGCATTTTTGTTTTGTTCTCGCGCTTTCGGGCGTTTACCTTGGCCTTCAGTTGGAGAGGAGAGAATGAAGTCGACCTAAGTGAGCGAAGAGAAGGAAGCAGCTGCTTCCTTTTTCCCGCACTCGATACAGTGAGGTTACTGATGAGGAAGAAAAGCCAATGTGCTTGGGTTTGGTGCGTGAAGATGAGAGAAAAATTAAAACCAATTTTTCACCGCCGGATCGAATTCCATGGCCAGGATTAAATGATCCCCATGGTGGGGATCTTAGAGGATCCGTTTCCTTAAATATATGGAGGCATTGGGATTCAACAAATGGTTCTTTATTGTGAAAGGAAAGAAAAATAAGAAGATGAGAGGAAGAATCATCTTCCTTGTTGGCAAAGAAAGAACAAAAGAAGTCTAATTTGACTTTTATGTCACCTGCAAGTACAAAGGGCCAAGGAGTCAGTTTGTAAAAATGAAAGAGACGATTAAATAAGGTAGGAAGAAATTTTGGTAAACTGCCAACATCAATCTCATCTTCTCTGACCAAAAGAGAAGAATTCAAGCTCCATACGGCTTTACAAAACATATATAAATATAAGGCTCACCTTGTGATCTGCAGCAACAAAGAGCAGAAAGTTACTTGTATCTTTCCAATTTCTACCCGGCACCTACAAGGATAAAAAAAGAAAAGAATTTCAAGGTTTAAGAGCAAAACACAATGCAGGATTCAATGGGCAATTAAAGGGTGACCTTTTGCCTACCTTGCGTACAATCTGTGACAATGGAAAAAATGCAAGCTTTTGTCTTTCTGGTTTCTAGACAGCACCTGCAAGAAGAAGAAGAGAAGATTTGTATCAGTTTATGATACGATAAAAAGGGTGAGAATACTCCATGGTTGGCTTAAGTAAAAGGGTGACCTTTGCTTCAAACCACAAGAGGAAGTCTCGGCCTTTGTGGAGCAAAGTGCAGTTTCGAAGTCGGCACTCTGGGCTTCGGTCCGTTTTTATATAAGGCTGATGGTGCAAATTCTTATTTGACAAAATTGAAGCTCTGGCGAGTTAATTATTGTCACTCCATGAAACTAAGCCTCTTATTTTCTGTACAAAATATGTTCAATTTAGATGTTGGGCCATTTCAGTGGTAAGTTCCGGAGGCTCAAATTTCTGCCGAGCCCAAATTTCACGATTGTTTGTTATCATGGGTCTGCGAAAACAAAGGGAGTCGGACCTTCTATAATTTGGTTTCTGTCAAGAATGACAAGTAATTAAACGTTTGTTTGTTACAACAATGAAGAGATGATCTCTTGGATGCAAGGTGATAAAGGTTTGAAATCTTGTTTTGTCTCTTGAATTATGGTCAAGACAGCAAGAGAAACTAAATCTTCTCTCCAAAGCGAACACCAAAGCTGAAGAGATTGAGGTGTTCGTCAAATAGCAAGCCTACATGTTAAAGAAATTTGGTCTTGGTCATCTCCAAGATTATCACATAAACTATGTGATAAACCGACAAACAAAATCAAAGGAGGGTTGGTTTATCGTTTAAGGGTTTTTTTACCCTTTCGATGAATGCCAAGATGCAGCACACTCTTGCCCCTTCAAAGTACAAGCAGTGGCCTTGTTCACTTTAAAGTCAAGGCTCGTAGTTCGTCCACTTTAACAAAAATTAAAGTTTAAATGAATTGGTGTACTTTAAAAAGTACCAATTAATTCTAAAGCTCCAATTGTCGGGTCATCTACACATCAGTCACTCATGTCTTAACTACGCTGGTTTGATCCCGTCAAGGGTACGTAGGAAATCTAGAGTAAAATCTAAATGCAACCGCAAGCCCAAACAGAATCCCTAGTTTGCCTAACCAAATTCGCGCCAAACACCTCATTTCCAAATTCAATCCAAATACCACCACCCAAATTCCATCACCAATTATCCCGTGTGAACTACACCGGTTTGATTCCCCCAGAGGGATACGTAGGCAATCTAAAAACTCAATCTAGATGCAACCGCAATCTCTGAATTCAAATTGAATCCCTGGTTTCTCAAACCAAATTCGCCAAACAGTCATTTACTAAACCAAACACAATTCTTCTTCAGTGAGTCGTTCACTCATTGAGAATCCCAAACCAAGAACTACGCCAGTTTGATTCCCGCTAAGGGATACGTAGGCAATCTAGCGTCTCACTAGATGCAACCACAACCAATCTTTGAAGCACTAGTTCATTCGAAACCAAATTCATTCAAACACTTGTTCTAAACAGAATCTCTAGTTCATTCTAACCAAATTCTCCCAAATACATCTCCAAATACATTCACTCCAAATTCTTTATTTTGGATGAGTCATTCACTCATTGAAAATCCTAGAACTACGAGTGGCTTGATTTCGGTGACGGATACGTAGGTAACCTAAGGTTCGACTTAGGCGCAGCTGCAAAAACAAACAAACATCCATCTCCTTACTAGGTTTATGTATTATTGGAATCAAAAGGTTTTCCTTTTCTATCAAGGGGTTGTAATTAAGAGACACACTTGTCTTGAATGGGTCGAACCTAAAAATAAATAATAAAACCTCATTGCTTAGGCAGTGGCAGTGAAATTATGTTGATGAACAAATTTTTCGACAACAATACGTATCAAACAAATGAACAGTTTTTGAAACAATTAAGTTCTTCATGATGAACTGTTGGTTTGGTTTATATATACATATGAATAGCTTAATAGTCTCCATACTAGTTACTATCTTTTAATGTTTTAAAACTCGTTAGGCAGTAATCGTGCAGCGGGGTGGGGCCTACTGCCTAGGGCCTAGGCAATTTTTGTTAAAAAATAAAATACTTAATAATTAAATGAGTACTTCCATATAATTCTATAATAATAAGTACTTCTAAAGACAAAATAATAGTATTAGGGACACATAAATGTGAAAATGAAGTTTTAGAATCATAAACATAAACATGCAAAATGGAAAAATGAGATGAAGTAGTCAAGAGTTTGATTAAAACTTAACCCTAAAAATTATATTTTTGCCCCAAAATCAAAATACAATATTAATAAAATAAAATAAAATATTTTCACCTAGCCATCCACCCGTTTAGTCTATAGTCGGCCGCTAGATAGTGCCTAAGGCACCTAGGCGAACTTTCTCAAAATTTGGGCAGCAGGGGGGACGCCTAGCGGCCCTTGGCAGGGACTTTATTAGAACAGCAATATTATTACGAAAATGTAGGAAGAAAAAGAAATATGTGTGGCAAACTATTCAAGCAAACATGCTCCTAATAATTAGAAATATTGTATAAGAATACAAAGCAGCACCTTCATATTGTTGGCGTTTGAATTTAGGAATTAGTTTTGGTTTTGAATTAGGAATTGTTACTTACATGTTTTGGTTTACTTGGTTCTTTGTTGAATAAGGATTAGTTTGCATAGTATTGGGAAACTTAGGTTGTATTATCCTTTTGGACATAGGATTTGTCGCCTATGTAAGGCTTAGTATAAACTTATAAATTGTAACCTTCTAGAAACCTTTGTGACCCTTTGCCATATAGCAATATACTAGTTGGTTCCCAAAGTACTTGCATCCCCTATGGGTGTACGAAGTTTAGTTTCTCCGTGCACCCATATGAATTTCGGCTGCATAAGTTTTTGTGTATTTGTTTGTTTGACATAGTATGAGAACGGGTTTGATCCGTATCTTGTACGTTGTTTGTTTGTTGTGGAGTATCAATTTGACATGGTATCAGAGCGGTTTCTATCTATCAGACCGTCTTTAGTACTTTGTTCGTTGGACTTCCGCATTGGCATCGACATCAGCAGCGCGCACATCAGCACCACATCAGCATCGCATTGTATGGACATCGCATCGGAATTGCATTGCATCGGCATCGGCATTGCATCAACAGTGCAACGCATTGACATTGCATTGGCATGGCATCAACAACGCATCGACATAGAAATTGTATCTGTATCAGCATCAACAACAACGTTCTTAGCAAACTCAAGATGCAACATCATGAGTTTGATGGGGGGTGTTGGCAAGTATTGTTTGAATTAGGAATTAGTTTTGGTTTAGAATTAGGAATTGTTACTTACCTGTTTTGGTTTACTTGGTTCTTTGTTAAATAAGGATTAGTTTGCATAGTATTGGGAAAGTTAGGTTGTATTATCCTTTTGGATGTAGGATTTGTTGCCTATATAAAGCTTAGTTTAGGCTTGTAAATTGTAACCCTCCATAAAGCTTTGTAACCCTTTGGCATATAGTAATATACTGATTGGTTCCCAAAGTACTTGCATCCCCTATGGGTGTACAAAGCTTAATTTCTCTGTGCACCCATGGGCTATGAATTTTCGCTACATTAATTTTCGTGTATTTATTTGTTTGACATAGTATGAGAACGGGTTTGATCCGTGTCTTGTACGTTGTTTGTTTGTTGTGGAATATCAATTTGACACATATCATTATATTTGCGTATATATTCCCTTCCAAGTTTCATCACAAAATTATCTGGGCATGATTGAGGTTTGACCATAAACTCATATGCCCCGCCCATAATTTAAATGCCTTAAAAGATCATGTACGTTGACATAAAGCTACCAACATTTGCCCTACAATTTTGAGTAATTACATATACATCAATAATGTGATGTACCTCTCCAACTTAATTTAAGTCTTCCTGATCTTTTCATTATTTCATACAACAATATTCTACTATAATGAAATGGACGGATTTGAGTTAAGCTATATAATAAGAAGGTGATTATTCCCTCAAAAAAAAAAAAGGCGGTAATTAAATATTAAATTCAACACAAACATATATTCTCATCATTAATTATCTGAATTGAATTTAAATAGTTGTATATGTGTACGTCTTTTTTGTTACATGCATTTGATCGATCTTCGATTATTCATCGTCGTTATATATATTCAGTCCACTTGTTTTGTCAAGTTTATAAGATGGAGATACTGCTTAGATGCCTGTTTCCACTTCGAAAGGAGATCATTTGGGATACAAGTTGACCTTATTTCTTTCTTTTTGTTGTCAATATTTTCAGCCATTTTTTTAGCTGGAAATCTTGAACCCCAAGCCATGGCTTCCCCAACGTCACGTTCCCACCAAATTCCCCAACTCCAATACAAAGACTTGCCTCCACTTTTTATAGAATTTTTATTGTCATAATAAGTATGCTATATTCGGCAACAACAAAAAAACATGTGTTAAGCGATATAGAGATACTTTCTGCCGAGACTTTGGGCCCATGAAAATGCATATAGCCCTTTCAACTTTGGGCTGAGTATGGCCCAAGCCCATATTGACTAGCTACGTCACCCTTTCGGAAATTTTCTTCTAACAAATAAACCATGCTCCGATGCTCGTCAAAGTTAATGGCAAAATAGTATCGGAGTATACGACGAGACGAAAGTAAAGTCATTGATTGAGACTGTAGAGTTGAAACTCAAACATACATCATCTACTTGTGGGATCAATCTTAGCTAGGCAACTCCAAATAGGGGGCATTCCCCTAAAATAGGGTATTATATTAGGTACAAAGACACGTGTTGACCATAGATGCAACAACGACCACGACCCTTGAAAAATCGTCCTTGTGGAGGGATTTGGCTAAATGGGTTCTTTTAAGAGCATGGGTATACTCATACCCGATAAGTGTATTCTTCGGGTCATATGCCCATATACAACCCATTTTCAATTATAAAGGATATACTTATACTCTATACAATGAGTAAATGGTGTTTTGCTATCTTTTTTTTAGCTGTTTTTTTTTCGTCTACCATTATAAAAAAACAAACATATCCTCCGAAAGTTTTTAAAATCAAAATTAATTTCTCTTTCACTATTAGTATATGCATAAAATTTAGAAATATCACAAAATTATAAATTCAAATCTTATAATATTAAAACACGTACATAATCTAGTTATATAATAAGGTTATCACATAGAGGTTCTGATGAGTTTTATTTTCATATACAAGGATATAAGTTCAAAATTTTAACAAGGAATCTAACCCAAAAATTAACATGTAAGGACAAAAAATCTGATGAATAATTAATAATACTTCTAACCACGAAATTTAAATTTTCACCAATGCTCTAAAATAAAAATAAAAAAATCGGGCTAATCGTTTATTGTAAAGTTTAGCTCAAGTTTTGGGCTATGCACAAAACCCAATGACTAAATCCTAATTCATAAGCGCTCCACCACCTCCCTTACTCAAACACCCCCTCCACCTCCTCAAAACTTTCTAAAACCCTAAATTCTAAATTGTTGAATCCAACATAATATCCTTGATTTTGTATGGGCAAACACATAAAATCACAATTTTAAACAATTAGATTTGCACTTGGCAATTAACACCCTTGGTACCATTGAGGACAAAAAAATAAAATCACAATTTTTAAGAAATAGATTTGTCCTTCCTAGCCTCCTCCTCTCAAAAAATTTTCTCCTAAAAAAATTCTTCTTCGACTGATCATCCCCATGGTACGTACCCATAAGAATGCAATGAATAAACAAAAACAATCCAACCAATTTTGGTGTCGAGTTCACCAGAGTTTGTGCGTCTTTTAGCCTCTTTTTTTCGTTCTACCGTTATGGTGTTGAACATGGTCATTGATTTCGACATCCAGACGAATTTCGTTGATTTGTTTGGTGTGCGGAGTACTCTTTTTTTTAGTTCGTCTAAAACGTCAAGATTTTAACAAAGCCACTTATATGCACAATGTCTACTACCTTCTATTGTATTGTCTTTATTGTTCAATGAACCACCCACATGGCCTGGCCTTCATACATTCAGCAAACACAAACCCCATTTGCTGAAGCCAGACCCCACGTCCCTCACTGATCGATGATCATATATATCAAGTGAGGAGCTAGGAACATGTGGCTTGCTGCATGCCTAGAGATCATGCATGTGCTGCTGATCGATCGACTGCTCTCACCCGACATAGACACTGGCAAGCATGGATAATGCTACCTCCTCCACCAACAACCACTACATACCCCCTTACTATTTCAATAGGAACCCTACCTATATATATATATATATATATATAAATGCTAAGAAACTTTTCATATTAAAAATAATCACTTGATTGGACTCACTTTATCAAATATATTACAATTTAATTATTTATTTTGTATTTCATCCTTTAATAATTATCTTCATAAAAATTCATATAAATTGATAATTGTTTGGTTATCTAACAGTATAATCAAATACGTAGACGAACATAGTCCGTCTTTTTTTTTATGTAAAACAATAAACGTTCTTGCTAATACGAATAATTAGACGATTTTCAATTTAAATAAATTTCTATAAGAATAATCTTTAGAAAAATGAATTATAAAATAAACTATTAGAATAATGAGTCTAATCATATAATTCATTTCTTTACTAATTATATATGTATGTATTAGTAGGACCCTATTGCCTTAACTTTGGATATGGCCGGCAAATTAAATCCTTCCAACCGTTTTTTGCCCGTTGCCCCTAACCACCTATACTCAATTTGGCTGTGCCTCCCGTCGCTCCCGACCCACCAAGTGTCCCTTGTAGGACCTCTTCTTAAAAATATATTTTAAATGTTTAACTTAAACTTTGACGTAATTGTTATTATTAGTATTATTAATTTAGTAATTTTTTTTAACTCAGTTCAATGCCTAACAAAAAGTCTTGAATTCAACTGTTGAGTTCGATTTTCGTAATAACGAAATCGAAACTCAATTTATACAATTTGTTCTCTCGATATCCTTGTATCAAAATTTGACACAATTATTTATTTTTAAATTAATTTGAAAATTCAGTTTTTTCTTATATATAGCTTATTATATATAAAAAAAAAAACTAATCATTCTGAAAGAGATCATATTATCTCTCATCTCTATCATTAGGTTGATTGCAGTTGGGAGTCTATTTTGAAGAATATACCACGTACATGCACGACTCTCTCCACCCTAATTAATATAGTAATATACCTCGTTGAATTTTAATAATTCTTATTTATTTGTTGACAAATTGTTCATCAACTTTGCAATATATGCCACGTTCATGGGAGCGTCCTCGATTTTATTTGATATATTATATGATTTTTTTTTGTAGACCATGTTGGTCTTTCATGTTATGTTGTTAGTAGTTTAGTACTATATATATATATCATTCTAAATTATGAATATATCTTTATACAAATAATAATAGTATTCGTAAAATAAAAGAGTTATACGAAATTAAATATAAAAAAAATCACTTCCGCACAGCTAATGTAAATAAACGACAGATTGAGCATTAAATTACAAAATTGGATCGATAAAAAAAAAATTACAAAATTGGATGTAATCATGTATGTGTACATCACTGTATGGTAGATGATTGAAATTGGGTGTATGACAAGGGACCGGAGGGATCCCTGACCCCATCAATGATTTTTTCGTTATATTATTTATATATATATATATATGTAAATCACATTAATATTATTAAAAAAAATTAAATTTTATTCTTTTTTTTACTTATTTTTTTCTAATTCTCTATTAACAAGTCACATTCACCTTATAAATATTAAAAATCTAAGTATATGAGTATTCATTTTACATACTTTTAAGGTATTCAAAATAGATGATACCATAATTATTTTTAAAAAATATATAACATATATGTCCATAAAATTCTCTCAGCTAATATACTATTAAAAAAATCATAAATATTTATCTATATAAACTGCTCCTTTTAATTTAAATTTCCGACTACATTACTGTGTATATATATATATATATAGATAGATAGATCAAGTCGGCTAGGTGGGGGCGAGATGTGTGTATGCTTTCACAGCTTTTCAACGCAAGCAAAGATGAGTGTGTGGGAAAGAAAAGTCCTCACCCAACAAGTCTTATTGCAAAAGAGAGTTCAAGTGGGGCAAGCCAAAGCCTTTTTGTTTGGCTTTTGCTTTATCAAAAGTCGGTGCAATTCTTCACATACTGTCCTCCTCTAGAAACTATACACTAATTAATTAACTTTATCAATTTTTGGAAAAATAAAATTAACTTTATCAATTAACACATGTATTATTACTCCAAAAGATTATCCTAATGTATTATATAGAGTATTAGACCAATACTTCTGTATATTCTAAAGGAGATGTGTGCAATTTTTCATGATAATTGATTATCGAATGAAAAATTAAATAAATTTGTAATTATTAGTTATTTATATGTATAAATTAAATTAACGATTCACCATAATTTTTTTTTTAGAAGATGCGAAATTTCATTATTAGATTAAACATATAAAACAAAGACAAGCTAGACTACAATAGCTTGACGACAAACATGGGTAAATACTTCCAATGATCAGACTCGATATCTATCGAAATGATCTAGAGGAAATAACGCACAAATTGATAAAATTTGAATCTCCTAAGCATCATCAAGACCATTACTGTCCGAATAACTAATCTTTGTAATCTCACAAAAGGGAAATACTAATACAGCTAACTCGAAATAAGAGCCGCTAGACTTATTTGCACAAAGCAACCTGAAAAAATAAATAAATAAATAACCCAACCAAAGGTACAAATGGGTCACTTCCACCGTTGCCACTACCTATTACTATCGTTCTTGCAGCCTCCGTGGAATTCCGAAGACGACGATGATAACTTCCACCACCATATCGCAGATGTTTCAATCCACTGTGATTGACACCACCACCATCAATGGAGGACTGCGATGGCTCGATCAAAACTCACTAGGCCGCATCACGAGTCAAAACTCTGTGAAGACAAATCAGGCTCGTGAAGACAAGTGTTTCACTAGCAACCTAACATGTCGGGACGCCGAAACCAGTGACCATGATCAACACCATGATGACATATGAGAAAATGAAGCATAAAAACGAACAAACTTCGATGAAATCGACACAAAGACCGGTTGGATTATTCGATTTATTCACTACATCCCTATGGGTACCAGGGAGAATCCCCTGGACCCGAAGAAGATCAATCAAATAAAAAGCAGATTGAAAGAAGAAGAATTTTTTTTGTTGAGGACAAGAGCGGCTATTACTAATGATCCACCATAAATGTCTTAACTATTACTAACGATTGATGATACATATAAAAAAAAAATAACAAATTTAGTTAACTTTTTGAATTGTATGATATTTACATAATGTTTGAAGTAGTTAAAAATTTCGATGATTACATTTGTATATCAAAATTTTGATAATCAACAATGAAAAAACAAACACATGTACCTTAGAGTGTATCCAAGTATTTCCCTAATATACCATGGACAACTAGATTAAAAAATCAATCCTTCTCTCCCCCATCAAATTTAACATCATGCTTTTTTTTTCAAAATATCAATTAAAGCAAAAAAGAACCCGCTTGGGTTATCAACTTTTTTTGCCAAGGTAATATTCTTATTCATCTTAATTCACTTTTTATGTCAGCCAGGCACACCTTCCAGACACAAAGACGAGCATTATTCCTTTACCGTCATACTTTATATAGGAGGACATTACTACCAAACTTTTCAAACCCCCTTTTTTTTCCCTTCTATAATAATACAGTATTATTGTGTCACGTATTATATATCTTTTGCAAATAATTAATAACGTTGATATTTCTATTTTTGAAATATATTTATAAAGTAATATTATATTACATGATAGTAATATCGTATTAGAGTATAATTACTCGTGATATTGACGCACACATAATTAATTATAAATAAATTACAAGCACACTATCCACTATGAATCAAGTTGCAATCAATTTAATTTCCTTATCCTAGCTTTTCTTTCTTGTTGGAGTTTAAAAAGGTAAAGAGAACTTGCCAAAGAAGCTAGTATAAAATATAATCTCAAGTTCTCAACTCTAAACAGCCGATTTGACCGGGAATGAGAATATTAACCCATTCCAACCCTAAAACAAGTCCCAATTTCAAATCCTCGCACTTTTTCCTTGGGAATAACTCGATACAAGACTAATATAAAGTAGTGGGTATTTTCTGGTCAAGCAAAAAATATTAAAAGAAATAGAGGTACCTATGATTGCCTCGCACAAAGAAATATATATGTCATATGTTGTCATATCTATTATATTTTTATCTAAAAGGATCTTAAGGTGTGGAGTCACTGTGGAATCCATACAATTTGCATGTAATCCTTGTAGGTAACCAACTTATTTGTGCTTTTGCTTAAAACAAATTAAAAGGTTAATTACATATGTTTAGCATCTCCACTATGCACTAATTTTATATTTTACCCCCTTCATAAAGTGACTAAAAAGTCTTAAATTTCAACCCGAAAGTTTGTATTCATTTCATTCTAATAGGGACAAGGATTTAATATATTTAAAAGTTGCCCTATACATATAAAAGATGAATTCACTGCTCGTTTATTCTAACGCATCTAAAAATACCAAAAATTATTGAAATTGTGAGAGTTTTTACTTCTTTCTCTAGGAATGGATTGATAAATATTTTATTTTTTATCCATGAGGAAGAAGTCGAGATTGAAGAAGAAGTGCGATTGAAGGGAGAAGCGTAAAATAAAGAAAAGCTTGAAAGGTTAAAATAGCTTAATTATTGGTTTTTTATCAGTTTTTAATTTTCATTTTATGAACCTAGTTTTATACATTTTACATATAATTTTAAAGAATTGTGTAGGTGCGTAATAAGTTTTAAAAGTTAAATAATCTTTCTTAAATGTCTTACAATTTGTACTATATGATAATATCTTACGACTGTTTATAACTTTTTGGAAGATCTTTTGAACTGTATTAAATATATTGAATTAAAAGAAATAGATTCTGAATAAGTTAATCTTCCTCCGTGGAGAACTTAAAGGCAACAAGGGTAGGCAGGGTTCACACAGTAGGTAGGTGTTAGTGACACAGAAAGAGCAACATGGTCGGCTGGGCTTTAAAGCAATCGAGGAGAAAAACCTTATCCCGAATTCTCTCCCTCCATCATTGCCAACTTGTACGCTCCATACTCATCAACCTCCTCCCGTGGAATCGAATGCCTATCATACCAAATCATTGGTGGGGCCTCCCTGTCTGTCCTAAACCCTTATGCCCCTTCCACGTGTCACCCTCTCCACTCCACACGACCCAATCGTCTTTTCTAATTTTTCACACTATTTGATTTGATTTTAATAAATATATATATATTTATCCGGATATCTAGTTTAACAAGAAAATAATTAAAAAATGTGAGAGGGAGGGCTGGATCGATAAGAGTGGTCATGACACATGATCGACAACCACCACTAGTTTATTTAGGTTTATGTCACTTTGTTTTAGTGTACCAATGATTAACTAACGAATCAATCCATAGATCGTTCATCTTATTTATTTATTAATTCATCAAGTAAAGACAACATTCATTTAAAAGAATTTGTCACTATGCCCAATCATGCGTTTAAAGTGAAAGCTGCAAGATACATACACTGTATACAACACGTATACTTGCACTATTATACTATAATACTCATTTATAAATTAAGAGGAGTGCAAATGGGGTAATCTTTTCCGAAACAATATTTGCTTGCATTTTAAAGCGAATGTGTTTGTTCTTCATGATTGATTATCGAACGTTACTTATTCAATATGATAATCGGAATCTTTCATTTTTAAAAGCATAATATAATCGCATCTTAATTATCACTATTCGAATCACCGATTGTTGTTGTTACATTCAAACTACTAAACGGTCTCTAATTTGATTGATTTTTTCCAAAAATGATCTTTATATGATGTTTCAAAATCAATTGTCTCGATTACCATACTTGTATATAAAAAGTTTGATAATTAACAATCGGAAGGAATGAGCGCATCCACTCTAAAATGAATACAAATATTTTCTTATTTTCTGGCTTATGCAATTTAACTAAAAATTTGATTTTAAATTATGCCGTATTATATATAAAAAAATATATTATAATATTAGAAAAGATGAGATATATTAGAGTAGTTTAAATAATGATACATGAAAGGGGTAGTAGTTGTGAGTATACCAACTCATCTGTTTAGATAGCTTCATTTAGCGTTTATGAATTGATAAAGTAATATGATATATATATATATATATTGTGTCCCAATACTATGTCAAAGTCAATGGCTATCAAGTTGGGGACCAAAAAAAATAATTGCCGTAAACATTTTTGATATTGAGGCAATGGATGGATGACGAAAGATTTGGCATTTGCATAATGCTTGATTGTGAGAACGACCATGGTACTCAATAATAGAGACTTGTTTTTTTGTCAAATATAAAACAAACAAACAATGAAAACATAACATTATATATATTAACTTATTAATATCTTATCTTTCATGACCAAACTTTTCACACGCATGAGCCATGCTGCCGGGATCTAATACCAAACACGTAGTGACTTATGTTCATTTAAAATTGACTTATTACTTAAAATGCATCAGGAACATGTCAGTCAATTTCAAAATACACCAAAAACACTTCAGTCAATTTCAAAATGCATCAGGAACGGAAATTTGCCTTATTTTGCATTAGGAACAAGTGCAACATCAAAAATATTGTACCATTTAACTGACGTCGTCGTTGACGACGTATAATTTTGCAGACGTGGAAGTAATGTGGTACAAGTGGGACCCAATAAGAGAGGACGTGTAAAGTGAGGTGGAAATCAAAATCTCAGAAGATCGAATTGGGGAAAAATCTAGTCAGCTAGGGTTTCGAAGAATTCGGGGGAAAGGTAGAAGACAGTAGCGAACGTTCGTGGGGATTTCAGGGTTTTCAATCGGACGGGAAGGCGACTTGAAAGTTCTCGGAGTTAGAGGATGCCGATTCGTCGAGGACCTGATGGAGTGCAACCCGATTATGGTAAGTTCGAAACCGAAAATTCGTGCTCCTGGCTTGGTCTATGACTTTACTTGTCGTGTTTTGTTGATGTAGAGATAGGGTCTGGAAATTGGAGCTTGAAGCATTGTTTACTGATTTGTCTTCGAAAATGTTAAAAATTTGGTTGTTTATGGTATTGAAGTTGGCAGTGTGGTTAGAATAGTAATTGATTTTGTCTTATGTTAATGTCGGTTGGTGGTGATTTTAAAAGCTTAAAACTGTGTCGGGCAGTGGTGTGGATGTGAATTGATTAATGTTGAAATTGTCAGTGGGGTATTTTGCAGTGGGGTAGTATGTGGTGTTGGTTGTGTGTGTAGACTTGTCTCTGAAAAGGCTAGAAAAGGCTTTTAAAGTTTTGGGGTAATGAGACTTTAGTTTAGGGTTTTTAGCATTGTAAAAGTGGTGTTTTATGGCTATGTTTTGGGTGTGTTTTATGACTTTTAAAGGTTTGGATTTGGTTAAGCATGAGGGTAAAGATTAGGGATGTGAAAAAGTTGTAATTTGGCTATGATGACGTGGTGTGGATTTGGTTAAGCTTAAGCGTAAAGATTAGGGATGTGAAAAAGTTTTAATTTGGCTATGATGATGTGGTGTGGATTTGGTTAAGCTTAAGGGTAAAGATTAGGGATGTGAAAAAGTTGTATTTTGGCCATGATGATGTGGTGTGAATTTGGTTTAGCTTAAGGGTAAATACTAGGGATGTGAAAAAGTTGTATTTTGACTGTGATGATGTGGTGTGAATTTGGTTAAGCTTAAGGGTAAAGTTTAGGGTTGTTGTTTAGTTGTAAGGCTGTAATTTGACTGTGATGATGTGGTGTGAATTTGGTTAAGCATAAGGGTAACTATTAGGGATGTGAAAAAGTTGTATTTTGGGTGTGATGATGTTGTGTGAATTTGGTTAAGCTTAAGGGTAAAGTTTAGGATTGTTGTTTAGGGTGTGACATGGCTGCGACTTGACTAAGTTTTGGGTGTCAAATTGGTGTAATATGGTTGTGAATTGGTGTTAATAAGGCTGTGCTTTGATTTGATTTTGCTTAAGTTAAGGGGTGAAGTTAAGATTAAGGTTTTGATGTGAGGTGTTTATAATGGTTTGATTTTGGTTTTGTGGTTTAGGTGGAGTTGATGATATAGTGTCCATTGGGTTACATCATGGTGGAAGGATCTCAAACACAAAAAGACAGTGGACATACGAGGGTGGGTCACTAGCCTGGTATGATTGGTGCTCTTGGGACTACTTATCATTGATGGAGTTAAATGGACTGGTGAAGGACCAACATTATGTTGGAGACATGATGTTGGGGAATGTGGAATTCTACTTCAAGGAGAGAAGGAAGTTCTTTAAAATTGGGACTGATCGTCAACTTTTGGACTTGGTTAAAAGGTCAGCGAAGACAAAGGCTAAGAGCCTGAATGTATAATGTTGACATGATGTGGAGGGTGTTAGTATTGAAGAGGTGCCTGCTACTATAGAATTTGGGTTAAGCAGATGATGAGGATCAAACAACAAGAGTAACAAGGCAAAACAAAGGGAAAGCCAAGGTTATTGTTGAAGACATTGATGAGGATCAAACAACAAGAGTAACAAGGCAGAATAAAGGGAAACCCAAGGTTATTGTTGAAGACATTGATGAGGATCAAACAACAAGAGTAACAAGGCAAAATAAAGGGAAAGCCAAGGTTATTGTTGAAGATGTTTCACGTGGTGACAGTGATGAAGATAGTGACAGTGAGGATGATAGTGACAGTGATGAAGATAGTGACAGTGAAGAAGATAGTGACAGTGATGATGAAGACTTTGTACCATTTGAAGAGGAAGCTTTTAATCATGATGATGAGGAACACATAGTGGTGAGTGATGATGAGCTGTTTGGGGCATTTGGTGCATTTATGAATGAGGACATAGGGCCACCAGTAGAGGAAAATGAGAATGTCCCTTTGTCACCTAGGATAGGCAGTATGAATGACATAAGCGGTGAGGAAGATGAAGTTGCAATTCCTAAAAAGAGGAGTAGGAAGAAACCAATTCCTAACTGTAGAGAATTTCTTCCAAGTGTTGACATGCATAATCCAAGGTTTGAGATAGGGCTCAAGTTTCAAGAGGGTGCCACATTTAGAGAAGCAGTCAGAAAGTATTATGTAATCCAAGGCAAACAACTAAAGTTCTATAGGAATCAACCGGATCGTGTTAAGGTTAAATGTTGTGCTGAGTGTCCCTTTGTTATATTAGCCTCATCAGTAGAAGAAATTAAGTGTTTGCAAGTCAGGGAGTTGAATGATGAGCATGTGTGTGGTATAGGGAATTCCACCATTCATGCTAATGTTAAGTGGATGGTGAAACAGTATGCTAGGCAGTTGACAAGTAGCAAGTGGGATTTTTCAGAATTTCAAGATCTTGTCTGTATTGACACTGGCTACAGACCATCAAGAGCTACCTGCTACAGGGCAAGGTCCATTATTCAGGAGCTGGTTGAAGAGTCATGCCAAAGACAATATGAAATACTTGGAGAATACTGTCTACAATTGTTGAAGACCAATCCCAGTTCAACTGTGGTGATAAAGTCTAAATTGCAGGCTGATGGGATGGCTAGATTTGGGAGGGTTTATGTTTGATTCAAGGCTTACGAAGATGGATGGATTAAAGGCTGCAGACCTTTCATAGGGTTAGATGCGTGCCACATTAAAGGCATTCACCCAAGCCAACTTCTGTCAGCAGTAGGAGTGGATGCCAACAATGGGATATTTCCTGTGGCATATGCTTGATGTGAGGTGGAGAATTTCAGCAGCTGGGGGTAGTTTTTAGAGATATTGCAGCAAGAGTTGCTTCTTCAAAACAACAATGGGTTGTTGGTTATGACAGACAAGTAGAAGGGTTTGGTTGAGGCGGTTAATCAGATTTTCCCCGATGCAGAGTGTTGGTAAAATTAGAGAACAAGCAATATGCAATCTAATTCTAACAGTTATAAAATCCTTGCAAGTGCACAAATCGATAAGAATAGTAAAGTAGCACAGCAAGAGTCGATCCCTCGAGAACTTGCCTGAACGATTAATCCAATTACGTTCATATTTAAGTAACTTAGATAAAAGCACACACACACATGCCAAAGGAAGAGGGGGTTTATGATTTTGAGAAACACGCACGAAAGTAAAACAGTAAATTAAAATGCACGAATGATAGATTGATTGATTATTAACTAAGGTGAATTAAGGCTTACTATCCACTCTAACCAATTATAGTCCTTAACCAGATTTTCTTGACCTAATTACTATGCAACTTCTGAATTAAGTGCCCATGCAAAGGTCCCGATGGTTGGCCCACTCCACATATATTATTCTCTCTTACTTGGCATGTTCTAAGCATGATGTATACTCTAGAACGTCTATCACGTACCGTTTAAGATGATGCATGAAGTACAAAGAGAATTTAATGACAGTACACTAGCCTAGAAAAGTGATGTGCATTCCTAGAGCGTTATGAATTCCGACTACAAGAGCGTTTCTTAACCTCAACCTCTTGATGCTCATGAATTACAAGATGATATAGTGGTCACTCAAGCAATCCCATCAATAATTTATGCAAACAAGGTAGCAAAGCTCATAGGCATAAAGGAATGGCAGTTAAAGAAGTAATCATAGTTATTCAGCATGCATATCAATCAAAATCAAGAGCCAAAATCTAATTAACAACTAACATGGTTAGGGCTTCAAACAACCCTAATCCTAACAAGAATTACTCAAGCATAACTGGGATTAAAACATATATAATTGAATTCATAATTAAATTGCAATGATAAAAATAAGGGTATAGAAAAGATTGTTGAAGAACATGCACAACAGAGCCACGGCAGAGCCTTCTTCTCCAAGCTCCTCGCCTAATAATCTGTGTGTAAAATATTATCTCTAAAAATATGGTCTATCTAAACACTGAACAAAGGCTCCCTTTTATAGACAAAGGGAAAACCTTGTCCTATAAGGATTGGTATTAAAAACTCTATCCTAGAATGTTTTGGAATAGTTATTGTACTTCTAATTAATTACAAAGTCCTTAAAATCTATTAGAACCAATCAGAGCACGGTTGGGAGTGTGAATGCAAGCTAGTCAGTGGGAACACAAGCTGGCCGCGGGCAGCCCGCGGTCTTCCCGTGGTCTTCCCGGAATTTAGAACTTGGCCTTTCGAATGTCTTCGTCATAGGGGTCTGGGACTGCGCTTTTAAGGCACACCATGAGTATAGTAAAAGCGCATCTTCGCTTAGGCTAGGTGCAAAGGCTGTCAGGCTTAACGCAGAGGAAGAACTGTGTTCCACCTCTGACGGAACATGAACTAGGGTTTAGGCACAGAGCCTGGGCTCGGATGGGAAGTTCTTGGGACATGTACTCGACATGTCCTGGCACGACCTTGGCACTTCTAGGACATGAACTTGATGTCATGAGACACATGTTTGGGACCCGGATGGCATGATCTGAGGTACTTGGTCAAGGACTCAAAATAGGCGCACTGGCGCACTCAGGACCCAGTTCAGGAACTTATATTGAAATGAGGACATCTCCTTCATCTGAACTCCGATTTGAGTCATTATTTTCGCGTTCTTCTCAGAATTTACATATCTTTCCAAATTTGCACAAGTCTCACAAGATTGATCATTTTCTACTATTGATGACACGAAATCATTCAAAAGACATATAAGAGAGGCATATAAAGACATCAAAATGATACATAAATAATAACTGATCAAATACCTCCAAACCTATCTTGTGCTAGTCCCTAAGCAAAACAAACTTTAACAAAATGAAAAGACTCAATCTTAGTTAAGATAGAACATTTAAAACCCTAGGTTCACCTAGTAGGAGGAGTTTTGTCTCCTGAGGGTTATAGCAGCACGATACCCACAAACGTTTTCCTTAGACAAATAATATGCTAGAGATAATACTTTTAACAAGCTAATAAGAATCAAAGTAAGTAGACAAGCTTTGCAGAACTAAAAGGAATGCCATAGCCGTGAGTTTCATGTGAAGGTGTACGTGTATAAGTGCCCATATTTCGAGTGATCATTTTTAGAACAACTTCATCTAAGTGCCCTAGAAAGATTTCGCCTCGACTCTAATCCTTACTAGGCAACTCTCAATTCGCACAAGAATCCTAGGCTTTCACTCTTATCAAGCATATGTGATAAGTTTATGTTATGAAATTCAAATTTAATCACATATGAGTAATAATAAAGAATAGCACTTTATGGAAATAAAGATCTCATGAAAGGAATTGAATTTTAAGAACATAGATACATACATTAATCCTTCGCATGATTGTCCATAAGATTAGTTAGGTCTTCTTTGTTCAGTTGTAACGGGGCTAAGCTTGGGGGTTTAGCAAGGAAGGATGGGATTCAAAGAACCTGAGCTGTGCCAAGGCATGAGAAGTCATGACTTGAACTTGGAATTTCTAAACTGAATCCTTTCTTAAGGCCCACGGCATTGTGCTTTCTTGATGGCTTATTTTGAGGCTCTTGTGGCTTATTTTGAGGCTCTTGGCTCAATTCACTTTGTTTTTCACTTTTTTTTTTCTTTTTTCCTCAACGTTTTTTTTTTATTTGAACGTTTTTTTTCTGTTCTTTCTTTTGTTTTCTTTATTTTTTTTCTTTTCTTCTTTGAATTGAATTGAACCAAGATCATGCAATGATTTCTTCAAACTTTCGTGCAGCTTGCAACTTGTAAAGCTTTTCTTTACTTTTGAACTTTGAATTGACGCCAATGTCCTTTGAATTGGGCAGCATCTTCTTTCACCTCTCATTCTCACCGTGAATCTCATTTACAGCAACCTTAGCACAAACTGAGGTTATAGGGTATGGATGTGATGAATGGCTAAGTATTTTGGGTTAGGTTATACTTTGGGTGATGAAAGAAAAGGCTGAGTGTTTGGCTTCAAAGTTGGCTTAGGGAGCATGCAATAGGGTAGGATAAAGCCTTTAGAGGTTAAAGCATACATAGCCTACATCACTTCTTATGGCAAACCACACATTAGATCAAGAGTATCTAAATGATGTTAGTTCTTTAAAATTCAATGTAAAATGATGTAATGAGATCAACAATTAAGAACAAAAGCGATGAGTGTTTAAGAGTAGAAACAAGTATATCCCTCAGAAAGAATGGCAATTAGGCTCAAAGATCTCACAGGGTAGTCTCCACTAATTTTCTAAGTTTCACTCAAATTTAGTTATTTCGTTCACTTAATCACTTAAAACATGGCATTGTAAAGTGCAGATTATGAACTACTTGACCATGGCACGACTCATAGTATGGCTAAGACATTTAACTTAGTATATACATCCCGATTAACATGTTATCATACTATTCAAAAGCAAAAAATTAAGTAACTAACTAAACACAAAAAAACTAAGGCTGAAAATTCAAAAGTCCTGGCCGTGTATCACCCCCAAACCTACTTGTTTCCATATGCAAAAATTTAAATCCACACCCCCAAACCTAAACTGAACATTGTCCTCAATGTGATAAGCAGTAAGCATGACAATAGTAGCAAGGTTTGAGAGATATAACGGGCAGAAACAGCAAAGGAAGAGAGAAATACAAACCAGGGCTAGACTGCCTCCTAGGAGCGCTTTATTTAACGTCTAGGCAAGACGGGGATGTCTAGTTATGTAGTTGGTGCAGGCGGGGTACTTGGCGCTGGTGGAAGGTTAATTGTGCCCGTGATTGGACTGGGGAGGACCTCGAAGTAGGCTTTTAGGCAATGACCATTCACTTTGAATGGCTCCCTCTTTACTGGGTGCTGAATTTCAATTGCACCATGAGAGAAAACATGAGAAATCACAAAAGCACCCGCCCACCGTGAACTCAACTTACTTGGGAACATCTTGAGGCATGAGTTAAAGAGGAGGACTTTCGGTCCAATTTGAAAGGCCTTGGGCTGAATGTTCTTCTCGTGAAAAGCTTTTGTCTTTTCCTTGTAAATCCGAGCACTTTCATAAGCCGCATTTCGGAGCTCCTCCAATTCACTTAGTTGCAGCTTTCTGTGTACTCTAGCATCATCGATATTCATGTTCATCTTCTTAATTGCCCAGAATGCTCTATGCTCCAATTCCACTGGTAGGTGACATCCTTTCCCCGGCAACGGCGCCAAAAACTTGTTGGTAAAATTAGAGAACAAGCAATATGCAATCTAATTCTAACAGTTATAAAATCCTTGCAAGTGCACAAATCGATAAGAATAGTATAGTAGCACAGAAAAAGTTGATCCCTCGAGGGCTTCCCTCAACGATTAATCCAATTAAGTTCAGATTTAAGTAACTTAGATAAAAGCACACACACACACGCCAAAGGAAGGGGGGTTTATGGTTTTGAGAAACACGCACGAAAGTAAAACAGTAAATTAAAATGCACGAATGATAGATTGATTGATTATTAACTAAGGCGAATTAAGGCTTACTATCCACTCTAACCAATTATAGTCCTTAACCAGATTTTCTTGACCTAATTACTATGCAACTTCTGAATTAAGTGCCCATGCAAATGTCTCGATGGTTGGCCCACTCCACATATATTATTCTCTCTTACTTGGCATATTCTAAGCATGATGTGTACTCTAGAACGTCTATCACCTACCAGTTAAGATGATGCATGAAGTACAAAGAGAATTTAATGACAGTACACTAGCCTAGAAAAGTGATGTGCATTCCTAGAGCATTGTGAATTCCGACTACAAGATCGTTTCTTAACCTCAACCTCTTGATGCTCATGAATTACAAGATGATATAGTGGTCACTCAAACAATCCCATCAATAATTTATGCCAACAAGGTAGAAAAGCTCATAGGCATAAAGGAATTGTAGTTAAAGCTGTAATCAGAGTTATTCAGCATGCATAGCAATCAAAATCAAGAGCCAAAATCTAATTAACAAACTAACATGGTTAGGGCTTCAAATAGCCCTAATCCTAACAAGAATTACTCACGCATAACTGGGATTAAAACATATATAATTGAATTCATAATTAAATTGTAATGATAAAAATAAGGGTACATAAGAGATTGTTGAAGAACAGGCACATCACGGCAGAGCCTTCTTCTCCAAGCTCCTCGCCTAATAATCTGTGTGTAAAATATTATCTCTAAAAATATGGTCTCTCTAAACACTGAACAAAGGCTCCCTTTTATAGACAAAGGGAAAACCTTGTCCTATAAGGATCGGTATTAAAAACTCTATCCTAGAATGTTCTGGAATAGTTATTGTACTTCTAATTAATTACAAAGTCCTTAAAATCTATTAGAACCAATCAGAGCACGGTTGGGAATGTGAATGCAAGCTGGCCAGTGGGAACACAAGCTGGCCGCGGGCAGCCCGCGGTCTTCCCGTGGTCTGCCCGGAATTTAGAACTTGGCCTTTCGAATGTCTTCGTCATAGGGGTCTGGGACTGCGCTTTAAGGCACACCATGAGTATAGTAAAAGCGCATCTTCGCTCAGGCTCAGTGCAAAGGCTGTCAGGCTTAACGCAGAGGAGGAACTGTGATCCACCTCTGACGGAACATGAACTAGGGTTTAGGCACAGAGGCTAGGCTCGGATGGGAAGTTCTTGGGACATGTACTCGACATGTCCTGACATGACCTTGACACTTCTAGGACATGAACTTGATGTCATGAGACACAGGTTTGGGACCCGGATGGCATGAACTGAGGTACTTGGTCAAGGACTCAAAATAGGCGCATTGATGCACTGGCGCACTCAGGACCCAATTAAGGAACTTATATTGAAATGAGGACATCTCCTTCATCTGAACTCCGATTTGAGTCATTCTTTTCGCGTTCTTCTCAGAATTTACCTATCTTTCCAAATTTGCACAAGTCTCACAAGATTGATCATTTTATACTATTGATGGCACGAAATCATTCAAAAGACACGTAAGAAAGGCATATAAAGACATCAAAATGATGCATAAATAATGACTGATCACAGAGCACCGACATTACTTGAGGCATCTTTATGACATTTTCAACCATACTCATAAGGGGTTATCCCTCAAAGAACAAATGGATGTTATTGCAAGGGCCACCACCATTCCATGATTTCATGAAGAGTTGAGGAAAATGGAAGAGCTCAGTCCTAGTGCAGCCCAATGGCTAAAAGAACGAGATACAAGATAGTGGTGCAGATTCCATTTAAGAACTTACTTCACGTGCGACATTTTGCTCAACAACCTGTCTGAAGCATTCAACAAGGCAATTATGCCGTATAGAGCTAAGCATGTCTTATTTGTGTTGGACAAGGTCAGGCAATACATCACAACCTTGATGACTAGGAGACGTGAAGAAGGTTGATTGTGGAATAGCCACCTTGTGGGAAAAAGAATTCAAGCTTTGTTAGAGGACTATAAGAAGAAAGGGTAGAGGTTGATTCCTACACATTGTGGGAATAGCATATTCTTGATCATTCATCCATTTGGAATAAGGTTTTCAGTGGACTTGAATCTGCATACATGCTCTTGCAGAAGATATAAGCTAAGTGGGATCCCATGCTCGTATGCATGCAATGCAATAAGCAGCTTTAAGGGCAACCCGAAGCTGTTTGTCCATAAATTTTACAAAGAAGAAGCCTATACTAAGGCATACGAGGGGATCATCAAACTTGTCCCTAGTGAAGACCAATTGGAGAAAGTTGGTGTTGCACCCTTAAAGCCTCCTAAATATCATAAGCAGCCCGGGAGGCCAAAGTTGAAAAGGAAGAAAAGTCAGAATGAGGAGGCACCTTCAAATCCTAATAAGTTGCCAAGATACCATTCTACACTCAAGTGTGGCAATTGTGGGGCTGATGGACACAAAAGAAATGCGTGCACACAACCGGTGGACTGTAAGAAGGAAATCAAGTTCAAGCATAAGCAAGAATAGAGGAAAAAGAGAGAATCTGACAGAGCAGCAAAGGCTGGGAAGGTGGACAAGTTACTAGTATAGCTTACTTACTTAATTCAATTTACTTGTTTCAACTATTTTAACTGTTATAGCATTAAGATAGCAACTAGGTTTAATACAGATTTAAGATAGGTTTTAGTAGAGCTTTTCCTGTTGTGCTGTATTTCTCATTCCTGTGATCAAGATAGGTTTAAATACAAATGTGCTATTTAAGTCAATAAGCTAATGTGATTGTTGTTTAAGTAGTTAACTTGTTCCTTGATGTTGCTTAATTAGGATAGTAAAAACCATGAATTAGCTCTAAATATGGCTGAACATTATGCCTTATATAGCAGCCAAATAATGATCATTAGAAGTTAGAACATTAACTGAATATAGCCATTGAACAAGATTTAGTGGAAATTGAAGGACTTGAATTCCACAAACATATTCTTCAGTGGGAACATTGTTAGCTGATGATTGGATAGGTTAGACTGATTGTTGTAACTAATTCATAGTTGTGATGTGTAGTGATGAATTGTAAAGTGTGATGTGTAGTGATGAATTGTAAAGTGTGATGTTGTGTTTGTTGTATTGTGATTAGGTGAAGAGAGGGAAGAAAACATATTCATCCTCATGCGATGATGTTGTGCTACCCAATCAAAACCCACCAGTTGCCCATACTGAAGCACCACAGTCCTTCCAAGAACCACCTCCACCTCCCCAAACTAACACATCATAGCAACTAGGACTGGACTCATTTAGTTCCCCTACCATAACCCCAACCATAAGAACTAGACAGAAAAAGCCCGCAAGGAGAATAAGGTCCCCTCTTAACCTACCCGAGTCTCAAACAATCATACAACCAATTCCTGATTCTCAATCTAGCAAAGTCTCACAAGACGAGCCACAAGAAGAAAGTAGAGTTGGCAGTTCCAAAGCAAAGAGGCTCAAGTCACCTGCAAATGCAAAGGGAAAGACAAAGCCAATGCCAATGCCAATGCCAAAGCCAATCAATAAAGATTGGATCAAAAGGGCAAAGGAATTACTGCCCCATTGGCACCATTATTAGAAATCTACTAGCTAGGCTACTACTTTTTGCTCTATTTTGGATTCATTTGGAACCTTTTGATGCTTACATTGTTTTTGTAGTTTGCAAAGCCTAATCAGTGTAATCAAAACTTTTCAAGTCCAATGCATCCCTTTTTGACACATTGGACTTCAAAAGTCTGATGTTTGTAGGTTTTGTAGTGGTGGGTTTGTTAGAAAAACAATGCTTGATTTTGTAATGGTCCAAATTTGAATCACAAGATTATGCTCCTTTTATGCTCAAATTTTTATTGTCATGTACTATGCTCAAATTGTTATGGTCAAGTGTTATGGTCAAGTTTTATGCTCAATGTGTTATGCTTCCTTTTTTATCAAGTTTTATGCTCAATGTGTTATGCTTCCTTTTTGATCAAGTTTTATGCTTAAAGTGGCCACATTGGAATCATCTTATGCTCAAAGCTTATGCTCCATTTTCAATCACATTTCATAACGAAAGTCGATTCTCTCAATTCCACCATTTCATAACATATTTTGCTCAAACCTTACATCATACATAACAACCTACTACAAGCTTAACCACCCATTTCATAAAGTACCTTAACTACTTACTTCATGCTTTAAACTTACTTTTGCACCTTACACATACATAATTCCAATCAATACAACCCAAGTCAACATAAGTGCAATCCTAAGCCTAAACACCTTCCTCTTCTCATTCAACAATTGCTCTTCTCCTATGCCCCGCTTCCTTAGCAACCCGGGAATTATTGTCGTTAACCTTTTGCACATCTTCGGATCTAACCACTCCCAAAAGTCACACCTTTTGCCACGACCTCTCTGACCCCGAACCTGCAATATCAAAACGATCATCAATTGCATACATACAAATAAAATTGAAAAATTCTTCCAAACTTGAAAAATTTTCGTCCAACCCATTCCTAGTGTCAAACACATCAGAAATCCTACCACAAATTCTTGTCCGAAAATTCTCAAACTCAAAACTCGAACTCAAACCATTAATTTTTGAAACCAGCATTACTGGTTTTTCTCAAAATTGTGAATTCTTGAAAAAATTAGTGTGTGTCCGAAAAATGGGTGAGTTTGAGAATTACTGGTTTCAAACACAGCAGCAATCCTACCATCCCAATTTTATTCCTTGTCTGAAAATTATTTCTGAACTTTTCATTCAAAAACCACCAAGAACCCTTAGCTCTAACCACCAATTCCTTCCAAACCCAGAAATATTTTCAAAACAAAATCTTTCTTTCTACAGTTTAAATTCATAATCCACAAATTCATATTCAATTATGTCAAACTATCACTTACCCGACCATCTGGACAAACAAGAAACCTCTTCCCTGGGTTATCATCGGTCCATGATGTCTTCATTTTGTCCATCTTCCCACAAATGCATCTTTGCTGCTGCTCCCACCCTCCACTCTCATCCATATCTCAATCTTCGCTGCCACTGCCCCTTCTCAGGTCGCCTTCCTGTCCGATTGAATACCCTGAAATCCCCACGATCGTTCGCTGCCGTCTTCTACCTTTCCCCCAAACTCTTCGAAATCCTAGCAGACCAGATTTTTCCCCAATTCGATATTCTCTCAATGCTCTCGATTTTGATTTCCACCTCACTTTACACGCCCTCTTTTATTGGGTCCCACTTATGCCACATTGCTTCCACGTCTGTAAATTAAACGTCGTCAACGACGGCGTCAGTTAGAGACGTTGCACCTATTCCTAATGCAAAGTGAGACAAATTTTCATTCCTGGTGCATTTTGAGACTGACTGGCATGTTCGTGGTGCATTTTAAGTAATAAGCCTTTAAAATTAGTATATTGTTTAAATTTAATACTTCAAATAATCTATGAATATCCATTTTAAGTAATAAGCCTTTAAAATTAGTATATTGTATAAATTTAATACTTCAAATAATCTCTGAATTTCCATTAAAAAATATAAAATAATCTCTAAATTATACTTTAAATGCTATTTTAATTCTCAGATTAGGTTATTTTATATTTGGTAGTTGTTGAACTCTACCGAAGATGCCAATTGGTCCTTCCCTATTCAAATGTTTACCATTTTAACCTCAAATGAAAGGATATAGAATAAATTCATGTTTGTTTTTATGGAAAATAACATGAGGTGTCCCTACACTTGAAGTGTGGGCTTAATTCTCACTAGGAGTGCGGCTTGCCCCAGGCCATAAAGTGCTATCGGTGAGTTTCGAACTCCTACTAATTAGGCACTAGGAAATATTTTTTTTTTTAAAAAAAAAAAAACCTGAAAACACAATTAAATAATTTAAAATTTAAAAACAACGTAAGGAAAATTGTTATTGATTCTCATCCAACCACCATGTGCAACCAATTCGCCTCACCCACAACTTACCATTTATCTACCCCTTCCCATACCTTTAATCATTTTTGCGTGCCCTCCAAAATGATCGGCTGCGTTTCCTCTCTTTTAATTAAGTTTTCAATTTATTGGTACTTCTAAAGGTATGAGTCTGCAAAAGGAGGAGACGCAGCCGCACAGGTTGGGTTGGGTTGGTGGGATAGGAATTGGGAGTCGTCTTCTTTTTGTTTTTTTTTATTTGATCTTATTTTTTTTAGAAAAAAAATAGATCCTGGATAACCTTAATTAGTGGATTAAATCGTGAAATTTGATAAAAATTAATGACGAATTTGGCCCAATTTGATAGAATTTGAGGATTACAAAAAGTAATAAGTTAATTTAGAAATCAGAATAACACTCGAGGTATAATTCAGTGACATTTGAGATATTAATTAATCCTATTATTTATACCGTTTTTAGGTTGCATGATGAGCATTGGAATGATTCAAACTACAATTCAGTAGTAATTTTTTCATTGTGTAGGGGGTGATACTGAATTTAACTGTTTAAGAAAACGAGATTAATACCTTCTATATAATTTCAGTATCTCATATCGGTGTCTAGAAAAACAAAATTAGAGTTTAATTAACTTTTTGTGACTAAACATGATGTCCTTTAGCATTATTTTGTTTTCTGGGTATTAGGGTACTGAGAAATTTATTTGAGCACTGTTTTACTTTTCGAAATTTGAAAAATTCAATATGTAGTCACTTTTCTGTCAAATTGTTCCGTATCATGTTTGATTGGGATGTTTCAAATTATCTTGTTGGTTGATATTAATTATTTTTTTGGTAAGTACCACAAGGTGTCTCCACACCCAAAGGGTGAGCTTAATCCTCGTTCAGAGTGCGGTTTGTCTTTGGCCACAAAGTACTCCCAATGAGTTTTGAATTTCTGCCAGTTTAGCACCGGAAAATTCGTAATTTGATGGTGACAGTTTGCCAACTGCACCACACCTTGTGGTTGTTGACATTCATTTTTCAATACAAGGAGATGTAATATTTTCCAAAAAATATACCGAATTTCTTTCCAATTTTTTTAGAAAAACTCAATTGGTCCCAGAAGGTAAAACATACACCCTTAATTCTTGCAACTCCTTATTATTTATCAAAAAAAATTCTTGCGACTCCTTAACCACAATATGTTGGCTTAGTGATTGGGGCGTTCTTAGGCCTAATATGTATTCGGTTTGTCCTGGATTCGATTCCCACCAACAGTGAATCTTCTGATTTTAGATAGAGATGTGCTGAAATACGTGTGTAAGTTTTTCCAACTTCCAAAAAAATAGAGTATTATGGTTCGCCACAAGTTGATTAAAAGAAAGAAGAAAAAAACTCTTGCGACTCCTTAATTCTTTTCTCAAAGTCTCATCTTATATAAAGGGAGTCCTGAGTCTTGAATGCTATGGGTCAAGAGTGGAAAAAAGGAGCCTTGAACGTTTGAATGGCGATTCAAACATATATGCATTCTTTATTACTTTATACCATTTTTATTTTCTCAAAACAGCCATATATTTCTCCACTATCAAACATTATTCTTTAACAAAAAAAAAACAGAGATTACATTAATCAAATTTTCAACTCATGTTTGATCTTTGGAGCAAGTTGAAGGTTTGATGTATATTAATCTAGATATAGATGACGTGTTAGTCAATGATATTGTTGTTTGCATCTTTAAGAAGCGGCTATTAAATATGGTCCAAATAATCTTTACTCCTATAAACCTTAATTTGGATTTTTTTTTATAGATATGTTTTGCAAGTGATGGTCATATCATTCGGTACTTTTTTTATTTTTATTTTTTATCAAGAATAATATCATTATATATCATAAAGAAAGTGTACAATCATACCATCAAAACTAAGCTATAACAGCAAGACCCACAAGTCAAGATGACAATACTAACACGAACAAAGCCGCTCTAACAGCTAACAAACCCACATCACTGAAATTATGCAAAATTACAAATCAAGTCCACAAAATCCAAAATAACTATAACCCTAATAGCGCATATAATCCTAAACAAACTACTTTCATTTAAAGAAACAATCATTATTGTCAAACTCATCACATCTAGTCTTGAATAACTTGTAGAGCATGACGGATCTACATTCGGTGCTTAGTGAATCACATAGTTGATATGTCATGAATATTGAATATTATATTAAATTCACCCGAATCTAGTTGATAATATCCAATTTAATTTAGTAAATCCATCCGGTTGTAAAGTGAAGTGTGGATGTATTCGCTCCCCTAGGATTGATATCGAATTTTTTCTATGAAAGTGTGATAATTGGAATCATTAATTTCTTAAGTTAGTATATAAAGCTTATTTATGCAAAAAAAAAAAAAAATCAACTAAATTGAAGATCGTTGGGTCATCTGTGCGTTTCAAAACAATAGACAATTTTGGTAACATGTAAGATTAGCTTGTGAATTGTCAATTAATTAGTACATATATATGAAATGCTAATCAATCTCCAATTTATTTGATTTTGAAAAGAAAATATTTACATGATTTTTTAAAGAAATTAACGATTTTGATTATTATATAAGCATAATTAAAAATTTGATAATTAACAATGACATAGACGAGCACAAAAATAGATGCAAATTATCTGTGATACATATATAATAACATATAGGCCTATTACATAAAATGCACCCTAAACTAAGACTTAATCCCATTGTGCACCCTTAAACTACATATGCCTGAATGTGCACCCTAAGTTGCAAACGTTGACCCACTTAACATCAATTCCGTCGACACCATCCACCCAACGTTGTAAATGCTGACGTGGCAGTCTGAATAGGGGAAAATTTATCTCTTTATCTCTGTCAACTAACACTTAATCCCACTTTGCACTCTGAAACTACTTATGTTACAGTTTGCACCCTATGTTGCAAATGTTGTCCCACTTAACATCATTTTCGTCAACCCTATCCATCCAATGTCACATCAGCCTCCACTCCATCTCAAGCTCATGTTTCTCCAGCACCGGAGTCACTTCCATCGACTCCTTCGGCATCTCCACCTCCTTTGCATCTGCTGCCATCGCCAACTCTGCCGTTCAAGAGGATGGGGATAATGGACTTAGACTTTGGGTTTGGTTGGGCTTCTAAATTGTTTTAATCCAAACAAATATCATTCATATGTATTTAAATTATTTTTAGAACCATACATCTTATGGTGTTGTGTTGGTTAAGTCACTTCTTAAGAACGTTGAGATAGAGATGAAGAAACAAAAGCCTAAGATATAAATTGAATATAAGGACGTGGCATTTACACCAAAAGTAGTCGACATCTTAAAAGGGTTATATAGTTAGGTGCATATGACCATTGAATTTCATAAATGGCAGGCCAAAACAAACTCAATCATGTGACAACTCTAAGTGTGTTTAATAATTAAGCCACCCTTGATGAGAAAGAAAGTAGTACTACTTTGGAGCATGTTTCAAACTTCAACAGCTAAAAACAATTCAATCCCACATCTAATTGTGGGCATTGTATTCGGTGGAGCAGAACTCCCATGCCCCCACTCTTTTTCTATAATTAACAAATGAATGACTCGTTTCGATCTGCGGGACATAATTTTTTTCCTTTTACAAAATTATTATTATACATATTAAGTATCAACTTCATCTTTTACGAGATTCAAAATTTTTAAAGGGAATTTCCCTTTATGAGAGTTGGAATTTTTCGGTCAATTTTTTTCCTGATATTGGGGAAAGAAAGGGGGAGGAATATTATACAGATTGGGTATCCCAAAATCTTTCACTATATATTAGAGTGAGAAGAAATATCACTAAATCAATCATATTAATAACACACGTAACGTAATGATGAAGAAATACGCATACATATATATATGTGTGTGCAATTGTAGTTAATGAAAAACACACTACAAGTGATGAAGAAATTTCTATAAAATGTGAAAAATATCATATAACCAAAAGAGACTTAATTATGTCTGATCCTGCATCGGACTTGTTAGACAATGATAATGCTTTATCTTAATTTATTACAAATTGAATATGTAATTAAAATTGGCCTGTATATTAGGTAGATTAGATTAAACCCTGGACATGATTATACAAAAAAGAATGAAAAGCATGGTGCCACACACTACACAGTACATATACTGCTCTTGTCTTGCCTTCATTATTTTAGGGTTATCATGATTTGTAGGTGACCTAACTACTCGTCAGTGATGATCAGCACGGATCGCCGACATAGCAATATTATTAATAATAAGACTGAAGAGAGAGTGAGTACCTAATACTACTTATTGTAACATGAATATTAGAGGAGGAGCAGGTCCCGCACACAGTACGCACTCGCTCGTAGCCCCCATCAACTTTCTAGTTCATCGCAAATTAAGATATCCGGATTCTTGTTGATGAATCATATTCTCATGGCACCATTATAACTCTTTTGAATTCATGATCAAGCTCCATTAATGGTGCATCCATGTCTCGTATACCTACTTTTTTCCTTCCCTTTTTCTCTTTTCCTTTCTCACAAAACAAACAAAGAAAAACAGGGACCAATGTATGTAGCTGCCGCTAGCCAACACTAATTATATATATATATATTTAGTGGACATCTCCATCTAATCACCCAAATTAATTCATAGTTAAGCAACAAAATAAACACAAAAACCCACCCCCCCACCCATCCTCATTAAATAAAACTTAGAATTGCTGTATTGGTAAGTAAGTAGGGTACGTGACACATATTTGATGCATGTCCATCTCTCTCTACATACCCAGTTCAAGCATTGCATGGAGTGGGAGACAGTTCATGTGGTGCTATATGTTATAAGTAAAGTGATCTCAATCTCAATCTCAATAGGGTTTATTTTATGATAAAGAGATTTCTATAAACTTCTTTTTTTAATATACGAGGTCAAAATTTAATAAATAAGGATAATTTAATCTTAAAATTAATAACGAAGAATAAAATTTTCAACAAATTAACAACTAAAATTACTTTTAATCACCCAGTTTAATTAAAATTTCTACATTAACTCTGAACAAAAATATATATGGTTAATCACTTATAGTTTAGGATTTTGCTTCAGTTTAATTTTGAACTTTACCCACACTTAGAAAACTAAAATTTAAGTCATAAAGTCTTACACATATTGGTGGAGAGAATTATCACGTAGACCTTATATTAAATATTAACTTCATATTGATTATAAATAAATAAACCAGAAACCAATTATTCATAAAAAAAATACAAAATAAATGAATTAACAGTTCGTGATACTTCACTTAACTCTAAAAAATTAGTGTATGCATGTAGTCCATGTTAGAAAATTAAAACCAATTAGTAATATATCCAATCATGGCCTTCTAATTGTTTTTTAATTTCTTTTGCCAATGAGTTGAAGCAATCTTTGAATGAGCAAATACCTATTACACAAGCTAATGAATTGGGTGTTATTATATATACATATATATATGATTAGTTGAAAGAAAATTAATAATAATTAATGTCATAGACTTGTGCTGCTGGGACACAAGTAAAGCTAGCATGGCAAAAGTGTGCCCAATAATTGATAACATATTGTAAAGTGACAGCCCTACAAACGAAAGGAAGCATATAGATGAAAAGAAATTAAAAGTGGCATGGCAATAGTTAAACTTGGTAAGTTAATGGGTGGCGAAGCATAATCGAATCATCCTCTTGATGTGTTTCCCACTGCCATTGGGATTCTAGCAAACCATATTATATATACGCAAGAGAGATTGGTTATACATGTTATCGTGTTCAGAATATCATCACATATATTATATTTTAATTTTATATATTTAATATAATATGATTCATGTTGTCTATATTTATCATTATAAACAACGAATAACTCTAATTAAATCGAATATTTTATATTATAATGTATAAATTAAAAACATCACGGGAGGAGAGGAGAGGATAAAAGGGATGATAACTAGAAAGTTTCCCTAGCTATCATGTCCTTGTTTGTTTGTTATTATAATGTAGATTTGTATGTCTATGAATGTGTATAATATATCATATGGTAGTGGGGTTCAAATGGTCAACCTATGTAGAGAGAGACAGAGAGGGCGGGGGGTACCTTCATAATTTCCCAATGCCCCAGATTCGTTTCTCTACTCATTCTTTCGTTTGATTAATAATCATAGCCACCCACCCACCCACCCAATGCCCCCACAAAAGTCTCATTCCTAATTCTCTCTCTCTCTCTCCCCATAATATTATTTCCACACCCTTTTGCTCCCATAACTTCAACCATATATATATATATATATATATATATTATCTCCCCCAACTCCCCATTCCCACATAACAAACCATTTTCCCAATCATCCTTCTCCTTCTCCTTCTCCTTCTCCTCCTTCTCCTTTCAGATGGGTTTTGAAGATCATGGTTGCAACACAGGCCTTGTGCTAGGGTTAGGTCTCACATCACCTGCATCCCCTCATCAAGAGACCACAAACAACCCAACAAGGTTTGCAGCAAAGAATCATCACAAGGCTTCCCCAAGTTTTGAGCCATCTCTAACTTTGGGGCTCTCTGGTGATCAGCCATATCACCATCATCATCAACAGCCAATAGGAGCAACCTCCAATAATTACAAAGAGGAAGCTGCAGCATCCTCACCTCATAGTCAAAGCGCAGTCTCTAATTCCTTTTCTAGTGGTAGAGTGGTCAAAAGAGAGAGAGAGCTCAGCAGTGAAGAGGTTGAGGTGGAGAAAGTCTCCTCAAGAGCCAGTGATGAAGATGAAGACGGCTCTAATGCCAGAAAGAAGCTTAGGCTCACAAAAGAACAATCTGCCCTCTTAGAAGAAAGCTTCAAGCAACATAGCACTCTCAATCCTGTAACCTCTCTCTCTCTCTCTCTCTCTCTCTCTCTCAAATCATTCATTTTTTTTTCTATTTTTAAATTTTTTGTTAATTTTAAGAAAATTACTAATATTGATTTTACTGGTTTTATTAATTAATTACAGAAGCAAAAGCAAGCTCTAGCTAGGCAGTTAAATTTGAGGCCAAGACAAGTGGAAGTATGGTTCCAAAATAGGAGAGCCAGGTAATTAATAATTAATTCTATCGTATTATCTACAGTCCACCGGTGTATCATTACACTATATATCGGTACAGCGATGGACTGTAGAATTTTTCTAATATGATTAATGATAAATATACGAAAATTGATTATTGGTTTTTCTTTTTTGGTTAATTAATTGGCAGAACAAAGCTGAAGCAAACAGAGGTGGATTGTGAGTTCTTGAAGAAGTGCTGTGAGACATTAACAGATGAGAACAGAAGGCTACAAAAAGAGGTACAAGAACTGAAGGCACTAAAACACAGCCAGGCTTTGTACATGCATATGCCAGCAGCCACACTCACCATGTGTCCTTCTTGTGAAAGGATTGGAGCAAGTGTGGCCACTGAGGGTGCCTCCAAGAGCCCATTTTCTATGGCTCCAAAGCCTCATCATCATTTCTATAATCACTTTCCCAATCCCTCAGCAGCTTGTTAATTACTATTATTGATTACTTAATTAATTAATTACTGCTGTTTTATAAATAGGATTAGATGATACGAACAGAAAAAAGAAAAAAAAAACAAAAGAGAGAGATATCATCAAACCCTCACGACCCCTATATTTTTTTTTGGTTAAGGGCTTTTGTAGTGAATGAAAGATCATCACTAGTTGTAATTAATTTGTAGAAAATAGTCTATATATATTACTGATCAATTACCTTTACTTTTTTTTTTTATATATAATTTTATATATATGCCTTGTAAATCGTCCACAAATATATCTATGAAGGGATTACTATTTATTTATTTATTGTTTGAATATTCTGTCTTTTGTTAATATTTCTTTTCTGCAGGAATTCATTTTATTCAAAGCGTGCATAAACTTATGCATGATATATATATGGTTCCTCATAGGTTTATTTATTGTCAAATTTTGTGAAATCCTTTCAATTCGAGATTATATGTTAAAGTTTGACATAGTTTGACATGTACAAAATTAGTATTGCAGTATGAAGATTACATTATTTGACATGTACAAATTAGGATACGTAGAGCATTTTATTGCAATTAATTAACTTTTAAAGTTCAAACACTATGATTTTTTTATATAATAATATTGAAATATGAAGATTATTTTATACATATTATTGATTATTTAAATTATTTGAATATGGATTTTTCTATCGTCCTGAATGAATGAGTAAAGATAAATATTATTAAAGAAGAGGAAGAAGAAGATAATATGAGATATATGTAATATATAAATACAAAATACAATTCTTATCATGCATGACTTTTTGTTGAAGTTGAAATCGAAAGACATGCCAGGGATGCAAAATAAACCGTACCCCTTAACTGGTACGTGTCACAAATCGTTCAAGTGCAGTATCAGATGTGATTTTTAATCTTCAACTACTGGACCAAACTAAACTTCGTTACTCTCTTTTTTGTTTCTTTCTTTTTTTCTCTGGAGATGAATCCTCATATAAAAATATCTACCACAATAAATGCCTTTTCCTTTTTATCCTTAAAAACGAAAAAAACAACCAAAGGAAAATATCAAAATATCAAATAGTCACTCACAAATTACTGATTATTACTATTATGTAAATCGGGGTTTGAGATTTGACAATTGAAAGATATATATATATATATATATAGGTAAAGATATTATGAAAGGTTTATTCAATGAAAATATTATAACAGATTTGACCAAGAAATTAATAATAATATTGGAGTTGATGATTACAGAAGAAGAAGTAAGTGTGGGGTTAAGGTGTGGGACGTTAGCTCACATGTATCTGTCTGTAATTCAGTTGCTTAGAGAGAGAGCTATGGTGGTACTAAAATGGGTGGTGAGAAACGTGAGGAGAAAGAAAGGAATGGATGATCCACTGAAAAAAAAAACTATATAATAAAATTATGATTTTGAGGATTATGGTCACGTGACATGCTATGGCTTTAATAGGACCAGTGGGGTCAAAACCCACGTGATATGCCGATGGCCCTCTTCCCCTGCTTTCTTCTTTGTTTCACAAAATCTTATCATGAGATTTTGTATCAAAGTCAGACTCATCATCTTCTTCCGTTTGAGGTATAATGAATAATGGACCCCAACCCTAAAAACGAAGGAATCCAACCCTAACAATGAAAGCTACGAACAGTCGCCAACTAGCTATAGTGTGTGATTATGGTCCAAAGCTAAAGACAAACATCCAAAACTTAATTATTAATTAGTATCTAATTATCAAATTTTGTTTTTAAAGTATATACATATTAATCATCTGCCTAGAAATGATTGATTTTAGAAAATAGTTACTCACACACACATATATCCTTATCTTTCTTTTTAGGGGCTCTATCTTATTGATATTATAATTGAAGTGAAATTTTCGAGAAGATATTAACAAGTGTAAATGAGTAACTGAAAGTCATACCCTAATCATAATATATATTGACAAACATATTAGGGATCCTCAACAGTATCTCAGTCTAATAAAGGGAGATACTGACGTATAGTATACATTCTAATGCCTACAATATGATACAAAGAATGATGGGTTAATTAAGGGTACGTAGCTTGGTAGCTACCCAGATCAGATGAAAATATGAAATGAAGGGTCCGGATTGATTAGGGCAAAGGAGAAATATTCCGTGTTTACGTTATAGGCACGCTATGATGAAAGATGGGAAAGGTAGTTCTAAAACAAGTCCACACATCACTCATCATGGATGGTGTGGAGTATGGACCAATTAAATCATGAGGGGAACTTTCCAGGAAAAGAGTGCACTTTCCGGGAAAATCCCTTTGTCTTATGGTCTCATCATCACTTTCATCACCCATTTTTTTTCTGTCACCATCATCATCACAACACGAGTGAATAAACTGCCTTCATCTATTCATGATCAACCCCCCCGTTTGAATTCCACAATTGAATCATTATATAACTATTCAATAGTTCAGTGTTATGAGCAAATTGTGTTTGTGTGTTCTATGAGTCGTGAGTTCGATTACCTCTAAAATCAAAAAAATAATTGAAATAAAAAATTATGAAGATTAATTACTGTACTATTTTTTTTGAAAATTTATCCCATATAATTGAGACCATGTAACTTTCACTTAAAGGTATTTCGATCCTGTCACAAAGAAGTTCGAATTATTATAGTTTGGAGTGTGAAAGCTATATATATTGACAATAAAAAAGGCTATATATATGTGGCTATTAAGTTTTTTGCTATTTTTGGAGATTTTTTGGGTTGTTAAATGCTATATTAGGAGAATTTACTTGTTTTGTCGATTGTGGGGGATGGTGAGGGGACAACCTTTTGTTGTAAGAAAATCATAATCAAATTATTTGAACATAAAAATGAGTAGGGCCTGATATATTAAAGCATTTTATGTTTTAATCTTTCCTCTAATTATAGATTCCATCTACGTGTGCACATACGTAACTAAATAAAGAAATGGAGCAGAAAACACTTGTCTTCCATTCCATACTTTGTCGGTTCTTCCAGTTTTTTTTATTATTATTATTATTATATACCGGTATTTAGAGAGAATATGTATTGAAATGATATTCAGAACTCAGCACAAATATGCATATTGTCGTCACTATTTGTCGAATATATAAAAGGATTGATGGATATTATTTTGGGAATTACTCTACCTAACAAAACTCTTTAAAAACTTGATCCAAAAAAAAAATAACTCTTTAAAATTAATTGTTTTATTGGGTTACTGATATTTTCTAGCATATGTGCCGCAAATTTGCTACAAAGGGTTCAGATTGAGTTCATATATATAACAGGTTGAAATAATAAAAGAGGAAAGTGACTTTTAGGGGATTTAATTTTGCACTCTTTCATTTATTTTTATTCATTAATTTTATTTTAATTCAGTTGATAAAAGTAATATTGAATAAGCGTGCATGCATACAGACCAAGACTCTTATCAATTGAATTAGACCTCTTGATCTCTCCGATATCCTTTGAATTTGAATTCCGCACTCTATAATTTAAATTAAACTATTAGCTAGAATATCAATATATCTATCGACATAAAAAAAACGTTTTCAGGATTTATTTGTTGAGTAAAAAAAACTCTATTCCCTACACACATTTCCCTCACATGTCTAACAATTAATCTAACACAGAAGTGTACTATTTCAACTCACAATACATATTGTGGTATATTGGTATTGGCCCCCATTTTAGTAGTTTAATTTAGAACCCTAAACTTGTGTTTATGATGTTGCAAAATTTCGTATTATCATAGTGGACCAATAAATTAAGCATGTAACACGTACACATTTGGTATTAGTTAGTTGCATGCGTTTCGGTTTTATCTATTAATATACGTATTCTATACGCCAACATGACATGAAGACATATATATATATATGCCATGCATGAACACGTCTACCAACAGCATTAACGGCTCTAAGTCTAAACTTATGATGTTCTTCTTACTTGTATATAATTAAATCGTTAATCGTTAATCGTTGTTTGAAAGCAACTAATAATTATTAAGTTGATTCATTTCCATAAATTAATTAAGCACAAGAAGGCACAACTTTTTTAAAATTCAAACTTGATCGAGCATGGGTTATAAGGCAAACACGCAATACGTATGCAAGGGTGCCTTTCATGAATGACTCAGCGATTAGGAAAAAGGAAAAATAAAACAAGACCATCAATCATGATTCATAATTCATGGGCAGCTTGTGACTAGCTAGTAGAACACGCGTGATTCAATAATACAGTATTACCAAAATTTCAAACATATAATTAATTAAACAATCTTTTTAACTTGACTACTTATATTAAACTTTCATGTTAACGATATATGCTCTTTCAGTAGAGAATCTCTTTATAAATCTATCAATTTTTTTACGCTTATAAAGTGAATTAGGGCACGAACCTATGAGAATGTGAAGATACAGAAATTCCACATTGGAAAGTTGCACAACCTTGCAAGGGCTTAAAAAGAGTTGGATATCTCCCCCCATTGCCAATTGGTTTTGGGGTGGAACCTCAACTTCTTTCATGGTATCAATGCGAGTTATCCCACGTGTAAGGCTTAATCGCCACACGTGCTCCACGTCACACAATATGAGTTGTCCACGTATTAAGCTTGAAAATTCGCCACACGTGAAGGGGCGTGTGAGAATGTGAAAGTGCAAAAGTCCCACATTGGAAAGTTACACAACATTGCATGGGCTTATAAGGAGTTGAACCTCTCTCCCCATTGCCAATTGGCCGCCTCGCCTCTTGGTGTTTCTTATCATTTTAAAATACTATATTCTATATAACCTTTTAGTTATGCATGTTACGATTGATAATTAAATATAAACTAGAAGTATCAACAAGTTTTATAGAATATGAAAAAACCAAAGGAACTTTTGACAAATTTTAATTAAAATTGGTATTAAGAAAAATTAGCCTTCAAATTAGCTCACCTTTAATTTCAATCTTTAGTTCGTGCCTAGTCGTGTTGTATACAATTTGACAATTATTTCATGTATAAACTCACTTAAACAAGAGTCTCGTTAATATTTATTAATGATGATAATATAGTAGGGTGGTTATATTGTTGTATTAAGTAAGTCGGTAGCTAGAGATCTTGGTTTGGCTCCTCGAGTTGAAGACAGAAACATCTAGTTTTGAGTAAGACTGGTGGTGTAGCTGGGGTAGGGTTTGGCAAATGTTTCATTTATAGATATTTACCGTTAATGTGGAAGCCGACCTAGTGGTCATATCCATCTTAAATAATGAGGCTGAATAATACCAAGTTGTAGAAATAATTATATTAGGATAACATTTGAGTCTCATTTGTGGATATTTGGCTGTGACTTTTCTTTTAATCTTTAGTTTTCTTTCATGTGTAGCTCATTTATTTATTGTGATTTCTATGAACATGTTTAGTAGCTAAGTAATTCATCCTAGGGCTGCGATGTAATCAAACATGATTATTTGAAGTTAATAAGATTTTTAGTCATTCAAGTTCTAATTCTGATTTCTATTTCCGTTTATTATGCATAATTGAATACGCTTGTTTTGATGCTTGATCACCGTTGTAATGTGCATGTCTAAATTAGGATTAAGGTCACATACCATACTTTAGTTCTAATGAATCTGTAAATAGATGGAATGACTAATTAAGACTCGATGACACGTACTATGCATAAGAGACTTAGTTGAACTTCTCTTGAGCTTAATGGATTTCTGGTGCTTAATCTAAGTTACATACCATGACTAGATTAAGTTTTAAATCAGAAATACAAGATTAAAATCACATACCATGATTTTTTTTTTGAAGTAATCCTGGAATCATATCACATACCATGATTTAATCGTAACTTAAAGAGAATAATCCTGAAATTAGATTACAGTTGCTAAGTTGATTACTTAGAGAGTTTGAATTAAATTGTTTGTTAGGTGAAATCACTGCCATAGTGATGCGGGAAAAAGATCAAAGATGTAGAGGTAAAGATAAATTACAGTAACATCTAAGAAAATGAGTCTTTTAGGATATCATGAATCAGCAAATAAAGCTCTGTGTTTACAACTTAATTGGATGATATCATGAATGACCTCTCACCACATAGACCACCCCCTTATATTCTAAACAGAAAGTAATTGAAGGGACTCAAAATCAATCAGGATACATGCACCCACCTCCTAATTAATACATGCACCCACCTTCTAATTAATACATGCACCCGAATTTATTACCCCACCACTCATTCATAACTAGACTAATTCACTGCATCACCTACGTCCCTATAACTTTGTATTTTCAATTCATTCCTTCTTAATTTGTCCTAAACTATTGTTGTGACACTTGAGAGTTTAGTTAGTTTGTTTAATTTCATTTTCTTACCATTCAAACAATTCCTTTACATTATGCTTTAGTATAACTTCTTAAGTTTCAAGAATTGGGTTTCTAAGCACTTAACTAGAGTAGATCTTCTTCAGTCCCTATGGGATCGACCTTGCATTTGCCTGACTATACTATTGTGTGGCCTTGTTCTATCGCAAGCATAACATTGATCACTCGCCGTTTCTTTTGGTTTTGTACCCTCCAAGATGTGGCGAGATGAGACTTCTAGACTAGGAGGAGATATCATTTCCGCTGCGACCTTACTTTATGGGATTTCTCTGAATTTCTATAAATTCTAAACTCTAGACCTAGTATGCTCTGATTATCTTTGCGGGTCTGTTTGATTGCGATTGGTTTGGATACTTGGATTGTCTGAGATGTGGGATTTTGGTTGACCCATTTTACTTGGGAGATTCTGCCGAATTCTCGATAGAAATTTATAATTTTGGTTGTTAGAGTAAAGGGTAATTTTGAAAATATTTTTAATTTTCGGGATTTTCAGACGGAAACAAAGTTCTTTACGAATTTCAAGGAAATATTCGGGAGGGTTCCTATCAGTAGCCCTGCCTCAAGACCGACCATGTATACCCTCTATTACTTACTCGATTTGTTCCCTAATTTTTTAAATAAAAAATAAAATATTACTCTGTCTTAAATTACTTGAAATTAATTAAGAGTATTGTTACCAAAATTAACTAAGATCTGCTACCTTAATTTTCTCCTTCATTTTTTAAAAGTTTGTTACCGTATTTATTCTAAAGAATGTTTTAAGATGGAAAATATTTAAGAATTATATTCTAACGTTCGGAACAAATTAGAATAGTAGCATGTTTTAAGCATTTCATTTATTTATCATGTTTGGCAAATCATTGGAATAAAATAATTATTATTATTTTACTGTAACACATTTTTGTCAAACATCACTTTGACATGATAATTATATATATACAAAGGATAAAAACATGCCGAATTAAAGAAAACCAATATTCCAATATGAAGTTAAACATCATGTGTCACTCAAATTCAAAACACACATCATTCAAATTTATTAAAATTCTTGAATACAACAAAGAAAAATAATCAAAATATATCCAAATAAATAGGAAGTCCCCTAATTTATTCAAAAAAACCATAATTAAAATCCAACAATAACAACATACTACTCATCCAAAAAAAACATAGTAAACTCAATCCAACACAGCCGACACAAAGATCACTAAAAAGCTAATGAACTCAATAAAAACTAGCACATCAAAGAATTTGAACGATGAGTCTGCGAACTAGTTTTTGCTTTGTAGAGCCTGGGAACTAGTTTTCCAGAAACAAAGGCTCCGTTTAGATGTTTGGAATGTACGAGGGGGGAAATGAATTATATCTATTTCCTTTCCTATTTTAAGATGGAAATGATTTAAGAATTCCATTCTATTGTTTGGAACGAACTGGAATAATAATATATGATTTTAAGCATTCAATTCCTTTGCTGCGTTTGGCAAATCAAGCAATGAAACAAAAATTATTATTATTTTTACTATAACACTCTTTTGTCAAGCATCACCAGACAACGATAATTTATAAATCTGCAAAGGACAAAAAAATATTTGAACTAAAGAAAATCAATCATTCAATCTGAACTTAAATATCATGTCCTCCAAAATAAAAACACACATCATTAAAATTTATTAAAATTCTTAAATCCAACAAAGAAAAATAATCGAAATATGTCCAAAAAAATAAAAAGCCCTAATTTAGTAAAAAAAAACCACAATCAAAATTGTCTTCATTATAAAAAAACAGTAATACTTAACCTATCCGGGCTCATGCTCAACACCAACAAGTTGCAAAATGAAGTGAACTTCTAAACTTGCTTTCGGTCCTCCACCCAATCGGTTTTTACTTCATCTGGGAGACTTAAAAACAAGGCTTAATGATTGCTATCATCCCTGAATTATACCATAATTTTAAGTTTCGTCCCTAAATTTCAAAATTAGTTACTATGGTCCTCCAATTATGTTATATTTGTACTTATGATCCTTCCTGTTAACTTTGTCAAATTTTCTGTTTGTTTGAAGGGTAAATTTGGTAATTCCACACAAATATTTAAAAACTAAATAAACTAACAAAATATAATTAGGAGAAAAAAGAAAAAAATAATTTTTTTTTTGGTGAGGAAAACGCAGAGACATAAGAAAAAATAAATGTTATTTGCATTGTTGAATCACACATTGAAAAAAAAAATATTGAATCACAATATTTAATTTTATGTCATTAATCTTTAGTTTATTTTATTAGTTTATTAACTTTTTAATGAGTTGAATTGAATTACCAAGTTTACCCTTGAAATTAACAGAAAATTTAGACAGAGTTAAATGTAATGACCACTAGTACAAATATAACATAATTGAAGGACCATAACAATTAATTTGAAGTTTAGGGACGAAACTTAAAATTATGGTATAGTTCAGGGACGATAATTACAATTAAACCTAAGAACAAACTTTACTTTAAGGATAAACTACTAACTAATTCTTGATAAGATTGTATTTTACTTCAAAGTTGGAATATGACAATTCTTTATTCTTAGGTCTCTCCACTATTTTTTTATCCATGCATGTTTATTGTCATCTTCTTGTACAATGTATGATTGTGATTCTAACCCCTATTTTATGATTAAACTTAAGACACTTTTATAATTAAAATTATATATTACACTTAATTTTTTTCTTTGAAACCAAGAATGAAATCCGTGTTGTTTGAGGTTTAACGGTAGGGTATAGAAAGTTTTAGGGAGGGGGTAGGGGGTGTTTAGGTAGGGGTGGTGGTGGAAGAACCTAGGACTTAGGGTTTAGGGTATCTTGGATTTTGGATACAAAATCCAAGAACTAAACCCTAAACCATAAGCGATTAACATAATCTTTTAATATCGGATAATAAAGATTTTTCAAATTTAAAGTTTAAAAGTATTTTTGAAGAATTCTTGCCGCCCTTAATTATATTGTTTTAAGTTGGATTGTCCTTACATTACCCCTTAAAATGAACAAGTGAAAAAGAAAAAAGATTATAAGTGGAAGTAATGAGTAATGTTTTCATAAAATAGAAAGGAAAGAAAAAAAAATTGGAGCAATGGTCCTTCAACTTAACCCTAATGTTAGGAATCGTCCTCAAACTGCAATATTGGTTTTTTTGGTCCCTAAACTTTATCATAATAGTGAATTTAGTCCCTACGTTAAAAAATCTCACGAATTTCGTGAGAAAATTGCACGTGCAAGGCACGTGAGGGAAAAGCTGAGGGCACAAGAGACATTTCAGGACCTGAACTGAAACGTCTCTCTTATTTCATTTGAAACCCAGAAGTCAACGCGATGATCTCTCTCGACTAGGCAAAAGGGTTGCTGTAGGGCTTGGGAAATGGAGAGAATGAGAGTGAAACGGTGGAGGCAATAAGGTTAATAGGGTTCGATTATACTTTGGTAGGTGTTGCATGTGGTTTTTAACTTGGATTTAGGTGATAATTTGGGTGGGCCAGCGGAAACTCGTTTCTAGGTTGAGAACGAATAGGGTTCAATTTCGGTGGTTCTTCTCATGGCGACGAGTCCATTTCGGTGGGAAGGTGCGACGCCTAAGTACGGTAAGTGTTTAACACTGAAAATTTTGGTTGTTATTGGTTTGGGTTTTTGTATTAGAATTTGATTTTTGTTGGTCTTGTTTTCGGTTGTTCACTCTAACCTTCACTATTATAATCAATCTTACCTTCATGTTTTGTCACCCTCACGGTGGCGTTGCTACAAAGAGAAAGAGATGAAAAAAATAAGGGCTTTTGGATCAGGCACAAACCTCTGTTTTGGAGGGAGAAACCCAAAAAAAAAAAACACAGACATATTGTAGATATGGTTGAGTTTTTAGACTTGGTTTTTATGTCCAAAATATATAAAAATGTTTTGTCATTAGCTTTAGTGTTGACCATTTAGCCTGAAACCTTATGTATAATTCTGATTTCTGTTATGGTGTGCTTTATATAATGTGCCTTCTTCATTTAGCCATAACAGAATATTGCAATCTGGAATTGGGATGAGTTTTTTAAATTGGCAGAGAGTAGAGCCTTTTGCACTCTGGAATTGAACCATTTTGGATTGATGGAAATGGGAAGTTACAAAGGAGGAAATGTAACGACCCAGAAATTTAATTAGTGGATTTTCAAAAATTAGGTTGTAAAAGGACGAAATTACCCTTGATTGTGTAAGGGGCTTGAAAGTCAATTTTTATTTCGAGACACTTTTGGATGTGTTTCGGGAACCGTTGCGTAGGTCTCGAACTCACGAGTTCGTGGACAGGTGGCACGCAAAAAACGGAGTCTGTGTGAGAGTTGTGGGTCTAGAATGTTCAGGGGCATTTTCGTAATTTAGACAGGGTAGATATTTTTAACCCCAAGCAGATTAGATCCTCCTCTTTTCACTCTCTCTCTTCGCGACTCACCTAAACCCGTGAAATCAAACCAAAAAAAAACCCAAAATTTCGAACTTCAATTCAAAGCATCATCATCCGTTTTGGTTCCACTCATCGGACTCTCCTTCTTCCCGTGATCAAGAACGTACCAACCGTTGCAGGAAGCAACCGCATGAGACATCGAACCGGGGAAAGGAAAATTCAGAACTTTCGATCAATTTTCCGGCCAACACATGTATGGCCTTCGTGTTTAGACTTCATTTTTGAGTTCCTGGGCTCGAGTAGATGGATTTAGACAAAAATTTGTGAAAACGGTTAAGATTTGAGGAAGTAAGGAAAAATTCAAGGTCGACCGGCAATGGAGTTTTCCGTCGACGGTGGACGGTGGCGCACGGCGGAGCGGTCATCTTCTCCGACTACTTTCCGTTGACATTCCGGGATGGGGCATGCCACCTGGTAGTCACGTGGATGCCACCTGGTAGTCACCTGGATGCCACCTGGCAGCCACGTGGTGCCACTTGGCGGCTGAGTCAATGTCGAGTCAAGTGCGTGGAACACTGTAGCGGCGGGTGAAACACTGTAGCATGCGCGTAAGGCACTGTAGCAGGCGCGTGGCGGCGCGTGGGATCGGTCCTTAGGTCACGGCGATGCGAGTCAACAAGGATTCGACATTTCGGACCTTTTGGCGTAGGTTTTGGGTTATCAGACGTCGTTTAGGGGTAGTTTTGGACATCTGAAGTGGCTGCATTTTTAGTGTGACGCGAGCGGACCTCCTGGGATTTAGGGAGTTTGAATGTAGGGTTTTTAATTATCGTTGGTAATCCCGATTGTTACTTTTGACAGGCGATAAATCTCCGGGAACTTCGGAGGATCGTACGACTCGGGATTGAGCTTATTAGGATGTGTGGTGAGTGGACTTTGGTTATGAAAGTATAATGCATGCATAAAGGTATATTTTATATAATTGCTTATTACGTATTGTTTTGGCAAATTTCTGGATAGTATTAAATTATTATTGGACACGGGATTTCAATAATTATTTGGAAATGACGTTTTGGGCTCTGGCCTGGCTTTATGGTTTCAGGTTTTATATGGTTTGACTTGATTGATTTTGGATTTCGGTCGAGTCCATGATTTCGAGTTTAAACCCGGTTTTTCAATGAATTTGACCTAAGCCAAGAAATAAGAATGTCAAAACATGGATTTTGGTTTTCACTGAATTATTGTCCCCGAGGGTCAAGGTTTTCTTCGACTGGCGTCGAGGGTCTTTCTCCGCCAGATCGTTGAGGGTTCTCGGACGCTGGTGTTGATGGGTATTTTCTCCACCATGCCGTTGAGGCTGTCTACGCGTAGTAGATGTTTTTGCACAACTCGAAGTATATCGGGTGTGTGGAAGGTATCGAGCTACGGCTCGGGATTTTATTCGGGGAGCAATGGGATATGTTTTGATATATTTTGTGTCTAGGTCGATTTACATGATTTTAAACTCCTTGAGAAGGGTTTTCAAAGCAGGGTTGTGGACCACAAAATGTTTTCATTATTCGGGTTTTCGTGGGTCCCACCAAATGTTTTAACAAAAGATGGATTTTTTTGTTGGATTTTTGGATTATCTATATATTATATTTATATAAAAATGAATTTTATGTTATGCATGCATGGTTTTACTTGTGGAGGGGGGAAAATGTATGTTTTTCTCGGAAATAATTTTTAAATGATTATTTTATCCACTCACAATTTTTGTGTTTTAAATCCCCTACAGGCCGTTGAGTTGATGTGGGCATATCCAGAGGCGGAGGCATTAAATTTTTAGCTACGTGTTTACCTAGACTATCGAGTAGGATATTTATTTATGTATTTACTTATCATACCTAGATGCTCTGATAAGTCTTTTGGACTGATTGTAAATTGTGGTTACATTGTTGGATGGTTGACCTTATTGGAATTTGGAGTGTTATCGGATCCTTAGTCTGACAGGTCGAAGACGGTTAACCAGTCCATAAGGGGAGATTCTGTCAGATTTTTGGCAGAATTCTCATAATCCATTGCAAGGACTTAGGGGTATTCTATGAATTTCTTTAAGTTGTCAGACGGGACCAGGGTTTTTCCCGGATTTCGAGGGGAAATTCGGGAAGGGTCCTATCAACTTGGTATCATAGCACTATGTTTAAATTCCTGTAGACCGTACACCTAGTGTACAACAGATTTTGGTATTGATAATTTATGGTTCTTTTCAAAGTAATGCCTCCAAGACGCGGGCCCCGTTAGCGGTCTAGAAATAGTGAGGACACACATGAACCCGTAATAGAGCCTGATTTGAGGCATACCCTGGATCAATTGTGGGCGATAGTGTTTACGGATGATTTAGGCCCAAATGATGTAGATGAGTGGATTACTCATTTGGAACGAGTGTTTGCTGTTATGAGGTGCCCTCCGGAGGATAGAGTGAGACTAGCCACTTTTCTTCTGGGTGGCTATGCGTGCCGGTGGTGTCATGCTTTGCAACTAACAGCCTAGGATGTCCGTACTTTTACTTGGGAAACTTTTCGGGAGTGCTTCCTTGAGTAGTTTTATCCTCGCTCATACCGTGATGATAGAGAGACTGTCCATATCATAGTTCGGGCAGTAGTTCCTTGGGCCGGGATGCTTTGGAACCGAGTTAGAGAGCAGCGTAGACATCTGGTACTGCATCAAGGAGCCAGAACCAGTCCAGTAGGGCCAGCAGGGCTAGTGGGGCTAGCATGGCCAGTGGGGCGAGCAGGGCCAGTGGGGCCAACAGGGCCAGAGGAAGACAGGTGGTACGTGGTCGATCTTCTAGTACACATACCCGAGTTTTTGCTATGACTCAACTTAAGGCTCAAGTAGCACTAGATGTGGTTACTGGTATGTTGTCTATTTTTAATCATGATGCTCGTATTTTGATATATCCTGGGGTACACATTCTTTTATTTCTCACACTTTTTGCTGATAGAGAATTGTCCCCGATTGATTAGGATATGGGTATTAGCACTCCTACCGGTGATATGTTAATGGTGAACGTCGTGATACGCAGTTGTCTGGTAGTAGTGGAAGGTCATGAGTTAGAGGCAGATTTAATCCCCTTGGACATTTATTATTTTGATGTGATTTTAGGGATGGATTGGTTAACCATGCATTTTGCCTCCATAGATTGTTTCGACAATAGTGTGTGTTTCTGGAGTCCAGGCTTGTCGGAACTTACGTTTTGGGGTGATCGTAGGGTACTTCCCTCAGGAGTGATATCGGCTTTAACGGCTGAGAAATTATTGAGAAAATGTTGTGAGGGCTATTTAGCTCATGTGATTGATTCTTGGGATACTCCGGTGAGAGTAGAGGATATTCCTGTGGTGAATGAAATTCCCAATGTATTTCCAGAGGACCTTCCTGGATTGCCACCTCACCGGGAGATTGGGTTCACCATAGAGCTTCTTCCAGGTACCAAACCTATATCACAAGCATCGTACAGAATGACACCGGCATAATTGAGGGAATTGAAGACTCAATTGCAGGACTTGGTGGATATGGGATTTATTCGACCAAGTGTATCACCTTAGGGTGCGCCGGTGCGGAATAAGTATCCTTTGTCTCGAATTGATGATTTGTTTGACCAATTAAAAGGGGTAAAATATTTCTCTAAAATTGATCTTCGATCCAGGTACCATCAGTTAAGGATCAAGGAAGGGGATGTTTCCATAACGGGTTTTAGGACACGCTATGGGCATTATGAGGTCCTGGTGATGCCCTTCGGTTTAACTAATGCATCGGTGGAATTTATGGATTTGATGAACAGGGTGTTCCGAAGGTATTTGGATCGGTTTGTGATTGTGTTCATTGATGATATCTTGGTATATTCGAAGAGTGCTAAGGCACATGAGAATCACTTGAGGTTGGTGTTGAATACACTGAGGAAAAGACAATTGTTCGCCAAGTTCAGTAAATGTCAATTTTGGTTGACCAGTGTGGGATTCTTAGGTCATGTGATTTCTACTGAGGGTATTAGCGTGGATCCCCAAAAATTTGAGGCAGTGGAAAATTGGGAACAATAGAGGGTAGTGTCATAGGTGAGAAGTTTTCTGGGTTTAGCGGGATATTATCGACGATCCGTAGAAGAATTATCTTTGATAGTTACCCCGTTAACTCGGTTGACGAAGAAAGGAGTCAAGTTTGACTGGGATGATGAGTGTGAATAGAGCTTTTAGGAGCTAAAAAGGAGGTTGACTTCTGCCCCAGGGTTAACCCTTCCAGATGATAACAGAGGATTTGTGGGGTACAGTGATGTCTCATTATGAGGTATAGGCTGCGCATTGATGCAGCATAGGAAAGTGATATCATATGCTTCCAGGCAACTTAAACGTCATGAGTTGAATTACCCCACACATGATTTGGAGTTAACTGCAGTGGTGTACACACTAAAGATTTGGAGACATTATTTGTATGGGGAAACATGTCGGATCTTTACTGACCATCAGAGTTTGAAATACTTCTTCACCCAGAAAGATCTGAATTTGAGACAGAGAATGTGGCTTGGGCTGATAAAGGATTATGACTGTACCATTGAGTATCACCCAGGAAAAGCCAATGTAGTGGCAGATGCCTTGAGCAGGAAGTCTATGGGGTCCTTGGCCCATTTACATACTGTTTACCTACCGTTGTTGGTGGAATTCCGTAGAGCGGGAATTATACTTGACATGGATAGCCAGGGGGCTCTGTTGGCTAGTTTCCATGTGAGACTTGTCTTGATTGATAGAATCATTGAAGCTCAGCTCTAGGATTTGAGTGTACAGTGATGCCTCATTACGAGGTATAGGATGCGCTTGATGCAGCATGGGAAAGTGATAGCATATGCTTCCAGGCATCTTAAACCTCATGACTTGAATTACCCCACACATGATTTGGAGTTAACTGCAATGGTGTACACACTGAAGATTTGGAGACATTATTTGTATAGGGAAACATGTCAGATCTTTACTGACCATCAGAGTTTGAAATACTTCTTCACCCAGAAAGATCTGAATTTGAGACAGAGAAGGTGGCTTGAGCTGATAAAGGATTATGACTGTCCCATAGAGTATCACCCAGGAAAAGCCAATGTAGTGGCGGATTCCTTGTGTAAGGACCCTTCCCGAATTTCACCTTGAAATCCGCAAAAAGTCCTTATCCCGTCTGACAACTCTTTTTCCTCAAAATTTAATACTAGGAATACCCTTTTTCCTTAAATAGATTGAGTAAACCTTAGAGGGTTCCTAACAGAACCTCTGTACTTACTAAACACACCTACCTGTCAGACGCAGGATAGCTTACAGGTCAAAGCCGAGACCTCAGAATAGTGGTGGTCCAAAAAGTAACACACTCTGACACCAAACGTCAGTAGTTCAGACACTGCTGAAACCTCTACTGGAATAACACAAGAAAATTAACTAGTTAGTCTCTTGTGAACCGTCAATAACTCGTCACTCTGGGTCATCGCCCACACCAACTCACTGACCTAGATGACGAAGGAACCAGACTTGATTAAGTTGAGTCTCACTGACTCGCCTCGAGTCGAACTCGATATCTCTGCTCCTCCAGAGCAACCCGAGTGATAACTCGATATCTTCACTCCTCCAGAGCAATCTTGGACCTCAATGATATGGCGAAAAAAGATCCCTCGAATGCCAACATTTGAGAACCCCTCGACGATCTGGCGGGGACATACACTCTAATGCTAATCAGAGAACCCTCAACAATGTAGCAGAGAAAAACACCCTCCACGCCAATCATCGGGAATGCCATGGTATAACCCAATACCTAGAAGTATGCATACCCATGCAATCCCGGAACCCTAGTCCGTTCACAGGGCGAATAAAATACCAAATCATGGACGCCCTAGCCCCAAGGAACTCTTGTCACATTAATGACCCAACTAACATGACCTCCCGAGCTCAAAACCCACTCTATGGTCAACCGTTACCGCTAGGATTGTCCAACCGGGGCTCTAAACGAACTCCTATGGCCTCAAAACCATCAAAACCTGATCTGGAATGTCCTAAAACCCTAGCCACGCCCTACCGTGACCCCAGATTCGGCTCCACGCGCCTCCACGCGCTGACAGAAGGCTAGACCTCGCGCTGGCAGAAGGCTGGACGTCGCGCCATGCACCTACCACGCGCCGTCACGAGCGCCCACGTGCCTGCTACAGTACCCACGTGTTGACCCGATCCAACTCGGCTTGACCCAGTCCAACCCGACTCGGTTCACTCGACCCGACTGGTCCATTCAACCCGATCGATCCACTTGACCCGACCGATCGCCGGTGACTTTCCAGAGAAGATGATCGGATCGTCGTCACCAGAGGCTGGCCGAAGAAGACGGTTGTGCCGTCGTGACATCGCCGTCCGCCTCGTCGGAAACTTGAATTTCTCGTCGAAAATTGCCATCTCCGGCGAGCTTCCAATTCCTTCATTTCTTGATTGATATTCATGATCCACACTTGTAAATTCATCTACTTTTCACTAGGAATCCGAAAATAAGGTCAAAGTTCTAAGATTGTATTTGGTTTGGCCGAAAATCAACCGAGAAGTTTCGGTCCACCTCCCTCCTCCGTCTGTCGTCTACGGCGGTGCTCCCACCTCGATGGTGACCTGAAAAAGCTCGTGGAGTCGCGGGGAAGACCGTCCCGGCCTTGGTTTCGATCAAGTCGGATCGAAATTCGTCCGATGAGAAGGGGGGTTCGGTGTTCGCACGGAGAGGGTCGGGTAGGAGAGAGAGACTGACATGGAACAATCTCCCGAAGAGATAGAAAAATATCCTATTTATAGCTCAAACTTTTCCAAAATTACCAAACTGCCCCTGAAGCTTCTAGACCCGTAACGATCTCACTGGGTCTCCATTTTTTGATTGACGTCTGTCTATGAACGCGTGAGTTTGAGACCTACGCAACGACCCAAGAAAAATTCCCAAAAGCACTTCTAGTCAAAAAGTGACTCCTGAACCCGTCCAAAACTAAGGGTAAAATCGTCCAATACTCAAATTAATTTAATTTCTGGTCCGGGTCGTTACAAATTTCCCCCTTACAGAAATTTCATCCCCGAAATTTCCCTAACTTAGGTCAAGAACCAACCTCCTGTTTCAATTCCTCTCGCGTCACCACCGATACGAAATTGGCCCTAGACGCGATTCCCAAAAGAACCCGTGCACTCTGCACATTTCTTCATTCCCATTTCGACAACAAACCGTAGGCGAGAACTACTTCCAGGAGACATCCTGGAGGCACCAGTATCCATTCAACACGGAACATACCTCGAAACACGTCTCTAAGCCTGAGAAGTCCACTATGGGTCCTACTCCCAACATGACTTCATGATGTCACATGACCGAACATATCTCGAAGCCAGGTGTCAGATAGGGGTACGATAGAGAAGACCCTTGATCATGTATAAAATAATGTGTGCATACACAACATTTCTTTTGAAACAAGTTCAACAAGATAAGCCAAAAGCTTACTGAAAAATCCATCTTTTGAAAAAAAAACTTTCGGTGGGACCCACGAAATTCAAATAATGAAAACATTCCGTGGTCCCCAACCCTGCTTTGAAAACCCTCCTCAAAGGAGTTCAGATCTTGTAAACTAACCTGGACACATAATATATCAAAACCATTATTCCCGACATATCCACCACACACCAGATATACCTCGAGGTGTGCAGAACTCTGTACTATGCATAGACAACCTCAATGATCTGACGGAGAATACCCTCAACACCAGCATCGGAGAACCCTTAACAACCAGCGGAGCAAAACCCCTCAACACCAGTCGGAGAAAAACCATGACCATGCACAACCGATATACTTCGAGTGGTGCAGAAATCTGTGCTATGCGTAGGCAAGCTCAACGATCCGGCGGAGAACACCCTCAACACCATCATCGGAGAACCCTCAACAACCAGCGGAGCAAAACTCGTCAACGCCAGTCAGAGCAACATTGACTTCGGGAACAAAAAACCAGTGAAAACCAAATTCGTGTTTTGAAATCTTTATTTCTTGGCCTAAGACAAAGTCATTAAATGTAGCAACCCATCCCGAATCCTCAGCAAACGGTGTTTCTATGGCCACCGGAATCCTCCAGCATAGCCCAAAGGTATTGTTAGCTTGTCCCCGTTCAAAAATCCCCTAGCTGCAGCATCTTTGAGGATTCGAACCCTGGACCAAGCCTTTTTATTCCCTTTGGAGGGGACACCTTTCACCAACTGATTACCACGTCAAAATGATAAAATCATAATTTCGAGTCTAAACCTAAATCACAGACTCAAATAATTACCACGTCAAAACGATATCGAAATTGAGTCCAAAAACCAGGCCATTTCTCAAAACAAACTTTCACTGAAATATTGGAAAACTTGTGTCCAGTAAGATTTGTAAAATACATAAAAGAGTTTAATTGAAATATATATGTATGCATGCATTGTCATCAACAAAACTAGGGTCCACTCACTAGCAATAGCGACGCCTACCTCGCCCGTGCATCACATGACCTCCGCCTCCCTCATTTCAAGGTCGCTAAAGAGGTCAACGTCTCGGAGGTATCTTGTTAACAGAATCCTTAAATAATTTGCGCAAAAGGGTGCGGTCTGCATGAAGTTAACCTAGAGCTTTGATACCAATTGTAAGGACCCTTCCCGAATTTCGCCTCGAAATCCGTGAAAAGCCCTTATCTCGTCTGACACCTCTTTTTCCTCAAATTTAATACCAGGAATACCCTTGTTCCTTAAATATATTGAGTATACCATACAGGGTTCCCGATAGAACCTCGGTACTTATTGACCACACCTACCTGTCAGACGCAGGATAGCTTACAGGTCAAAGCCGAGACCTCAGAATAGTGGTGGTCCAAAAAGTAACACATTCTAACACCAAATGTCAGTACGTCAAACACTGTTGAAACCTCTACTGGAATAACACAAGACAACTAACTAATCAGTCTCTTGTGAACCGTCAATAACTCGTCACTATGGGTCATCGCCCACACCAAACCACTGACCCGGATAACGAAGGAACCAGCCTTGATTAAATTGAGTCTCACTGACTTGCCTCGAGTCGAACTCGATATCTCTGCTCCTCCATAGCAACTTGAGTGATAACTCGATATTTCTGCTCCTCCAGAGCATTCTTGGACCTCAACGATATGGCGGAGAAAGATCCCTCGAACTCCCACATTGGTGGTAGGGACATACCCTCTAATGCCAATCGGAGAACCCACAACAATGTAGTAGAGAAAAACACCCTCCATGCCAATCATCGGGAATCCCATGGTATAACCCAATACCTAGAAGTATGCATACCCATGCAATCCCATAACCCTAGTCTGTTCACAGCGCGAATAAAATACCAAATCATGGACGCCCTAGCCCCAAGGAATTCTTGACACATTAATGACCCAACTACCATGACCTCCCGAGCCGAAAACTCGCTCCATGGTCAACCATTCCCACTGGGATTGCCCAACTGGGGCTTTAAATGAACTCCTATGGCCTCAAAACCATCAAAATCTTATCTGGAACGTCCTAAAACCCTAGCCACCTGCTACCGTGACCCCAGATTCAGCTCCACGAGCCGTCAAGCGCCGGTAGAAGTATGGACCTCGTGCCACGTGCCGTCACGCGTGCCCATGCACCTGCTATAGTACCCACGCACTGAGCCGGTCCAACTCAGCCTGACTCGATCCAGCCCGACTCGGTCCACTCAACCCGATTGATCCACTCAACCGAACCAATCCACTTGACCTGACTGGTCTGCTCGACCCGATCGATCGCTGGTGACTCACCGGAGAAGACAACCGGACCACCATCGCCATTGCTGAAGGCTGGCCGGAGAAGACGGTTGCGACGCCGCGACGTCGTTGTCCGCCTCGGCGAAAACTGGAATTTCTCGTCGGAAATCACCATCTCCGACGAGCTTCCAACTCCTTCATTTCTTGACCGATTTTCACGATCAACACATGTAAATTCATCTACTTTTCACCAGGAATCCGAAAATAAGGTCAAAGTTTCGAGATCGTACTTGGCTTGGCTAGAAATCGGCTGAGAAGTTTCGATCCACCTCCCTCCTCCGTCCGTCGTCTACGGCGGTGCTCCCACCTCGATGGTGACCCCAAAATGCTCGTTGAGTCGCGGGGAAGACCCTCCCGACCTTTGTTTCGGTCAAGTCGGACCGAAATTTGTCCGATGAGAAGGGGGGTTTGGTGTTCATACGGAGAGGGTTGGGTAGGAGAGAGAGACTGACACTGACCAATCTCCCGAAGAGAGAGAGAAATATCCTATTTATAGTTCAAACTTTCCAAAATTAACAACTGCCCTAAAGCTTCTAGACCCGTAACGATCTCATCGGGTCTCCGTTTTTTGCACGCCGCCTGTCTACGAACTCGTGAGTTCGACACCTACGTAATGACCCAAGAAAAATTCCCAAAAACACTGCCAGTCAAAAAGTGACTCTTGAACCCGTCCATAACTGAGGGTAAAATCGTCTAATACTCAAATTAATTTAATTTCTGGTTCGGGTCGTTACACCTTGAGAAGGAAGTACATGGGTTCCTTGGTCCATTTGCATACTGTTTGCCTACCGTTGTTGGTTGAATTCCGTAGAGCGAGAATTATACTTGACATGGATAGCCAGGGGGCTCGATTGGCTAGTTTCCATGTGAGACCACTCTTGATTGATCGAATCATTAAAGCTCAGCTCTAGGATCCTAATTTGTGTGTTATTAGGATGAAGTTGGAGGCAGGGAACATGCAGTATTATGCTATTAGGGATGTTGAGGCCTTGGTTAAGGATGGCCGGTTGTGCGTACCTAATGATCTAGAGTTGTAAAGGGAAATTCTTGAGGAAGCTCATAGTTCTGCCTATGCTATGCATGCAGGCAGAACCAAGATGTATCGTACTCTTAAGGAACACTATTGGTGGATTGGAATGAAAAGGGAAATAGCAGAATTTGTGAGTAGGTGCCTGACGTGTCAACAAGTAAAAGCAGTGAGGCAGAAACCATACGGGGCACTACAACCATTACCTATTCCGGAATGGAAGTGGGATCACATTACTATGGATTTTGTTTATAAACTTCCTAGGACTCGAAAAGGACATGATGGAATATGGGTAATTGTTGATAGACTCACGAAGTCAACACATTTCTTGCCAGTACGGGAAGATTACCGGATGGGCCAGTACGCAAAATTATTTGTGGGTTACATGGGACTCCAGAGTCGATTGTCCCAGACAGGGATCCTAGGTTTATCTCAAGGTTTTGGCAGAGTTTGCAGAAAGCCTTTGGAACTACATTGCATTTCAGTATATCTTTTCATCCTCATACTAATGGTCTGTTTGAGAGCACAATTCAGATTCTGGAGGATATGATGCGAGCTTGTGCACTGCAGTTTAAAGGAAACTGGGATTCACACCTGGCCTTGATGGAATTTGCATACAACAACATATATCAGTCTAGTATGGGGATGTCTCCTTTCGAGGCACTGTATGGGAGACAGTGCAAGACACCGATATACTGGAATGAGGTAGGTGAGAGAAGACTGTTGACAGCATAGTTAGTTGAAATGACAGAGAAAAATATTAGAATCATCAGGGAAAGGTTGAAGGCACCTCAGGACCGCCAGAAAAGCTATGCGGACCGACGGATCAGAGATCTTGAGTTTGAGGTCGGAGACTGGGTTTCTTGATTTATCCCCCTGGAAAGGAGTTGTAAGTTTTGGTAGACGAGGAAAACTGAGTCCTCGCTACATTGGGCCTTATGAGATTATTGAGAGGATAGGGCCAGTGGCTTACAGACTTGCTTTACCCCTAGAACTGTCAAGGGTTCACGATGTTTTCCATGTATCCATGCTCTAGAAGTACCTATTTGATGAATCTCATGTATTGGAGGTGCAACCAATTGAGCTGAGAGATGATTTGACTTTGAGGAGCAACCAGTGAAACTTCTTGATTGGAAGGAAAAAGTACTGACAAAAAGACTATTCCTCTAGTTAAAGTTCTGTGGAGGAATCATAACGTGGAGGAGGTCACGTGGGAAACCGAGGCACTGATGCGAGCACATCATCCACATTTGTTCCAGTGACATGTATGAATTTCGAGGACGAAATTTCTTTGAGGGGGGTGAATTGTAACGACCTGGAAATTTCATTGGTGGATTTTCGTAAATTATTTTGCAAAATGATGAAATTACCCTTGGTTGTGTAAGGGGCTTGAATGTCAATTTTTGTTTCGATACACTTTTGCCTCTGTTTCGGGGACCGTTGCGTAGGTCTCGAACTCACGAGTTCATAGACAGACGGCACGTGAAAAATGGAGTCTGTGTGAGAGTTGTGGGTCTAGAATGTTCAGGGGCATTTTGGTAATTTAGCTGACGTAGATATTTTTAACCCCCGAGCATATCATATCCTCCTCATTTCACTCTCTCTCTTCGCGACACACCTAAACCCATGACATCGAACCCAAAATTCTAAACTTCAATTCGAAGCATCATCGTCCGTTTTGGTTCCACTCAGCAGACTCTCTTCCTTCCCGCGATAAAGAACGTGCCAACCGTCGTAGGAAGCAGCCGCGGGAGACACCAAACTGAGGAATGGAAAAATCAAAACTTTCGATCGATTTTCTAGCCAACATAAGTATGGGTTTCATGTTTAGACTTCATTTTTGAGTTCCTAGGTTCGAGTAGATGGATTTACACTAAAATTTTCTGAAAAACAGTTAAGATTTGAGGAAGTTAGGAAAAATTCAAGGTCAATCGGCAATGGAGTTTTTCGGTGACAGCGGACGGCGGCGCACGGCGGAGCGGTCGTTTTCTCCAGTGACACTTCGACGACTGGTTCAGTTAGAGGGGGGCTGACGTGGCATGCCACCTGGCAGCCACGTGCTGCCATCTGGAGGATGAGTCAGCGCCGAGTCGGGCGCGTGAAACACTGTAGCAGGCGCGTGAGGCAATGTAATAGGAGCGTGGCGGCGCGTGTTCCGGCCTTCCGCTGGCGTGTGGGACCAGTCCTTAGGTCACGGCAGCGCTTGTCAATAAGGTTTCGACATTCCGGATCATTTTACGCAGGTTTCGGGTTATATCGGGTGTGTGGAGGGTATCGAGCTATGACTCGAGATTTTATTCGGGGAGCAGTGGGATATGTTTTGATATATTTTGTGTCTAGGTCTGTTTACATGATTTTAAACTCCTTGAGAGGGTTTTCAAAGCAGGGTTGTGTACCACCGAATATTTTCATTATTCAGTTTTTTGTGGGTCCCACCAAGTGTTTTAACAAAATATGGATTTTTCTAATGGATTTCCAGATTATCTATATATTATATTTATATAAAAATGAATTTTATGTTATGCATGCATGGTTTTACTCGTGGAAGGGGGAGAATGTATGTTTTTCTCGGAAATAATTTTTAAATTATTATTTTGTGCACTCACAATTTTCGAGTTTTAAATCCCCTCCAGGCCGTTGAGTTGACGTGGGCATATCCAGAGGTGGAGGCATTAAATTTTTAGCTACGCGTTTACTTAGACTATTGAGTAGGATATTTATTTCTGTAGTTACTTATCCTACCTAGATGTTCTAATAAGTCTTTTAGACTGATTGTAAATTGTGGTTACATCGTTGGATGGTTGACCTTATTGGAATTTGGAGTGTTATCTAATCCTTAGTCTAACAGGTGGAAGACGGTGAACCAATCCTTAAGAGGAGATTCTACCTGATTTTTGGCAGAATTCTCATAATTAATTGCCAGGACTTAGGGGTATTCTGGGAATTTATTTCAGTTGTCAGACGGGGGCAGGATTTTTCCCGGGTTTCGAGGGGAAATTCGGGAAGGGTCCTGTCAGGAAAGGTATGTTATCTTGATAGGTGTGTTAATGACTACTTGTCATTGTTGGATTTAAAGAAGTATGGTATAGAACTAGGATCTGAAGTGGACATTACTCAGAGAGAGACAAGTTTGAAAATATTTCATATGGTGGTTGGTAAGGATGGTGAAACAGTAATGAAGGAGGTTGTAGTTGATAAGTGTATATCTGGGTTGTAGCTTGCATGTCAGCTGATTTGGTTATTGTTCTATATTTCCATGATCCTACGGATAAGAACATCATTTTGAATGAAGACTTTGATGTATATTGGGCCAGTTTGGGTGTTGATGATGTCAAAGGTGATGCTGAAGATGAAGCTGGTCTTAATGCATATGTGGAACCTGATAATGCAGAAGAGGAAGATGGTGCAAATGATGAAGAGGATGTTGAGTTTTTGGATGACTCTGATTATGGGGTTAGTGACAATGAATTGGACCATGAAGCACCTGAAGATAAAACTAACAGAGGCAATGAAGTACTTGGTTTGCAGGAACAGGCAGCAGGCAATAAAGAGGGCATTGTAATGGACCCAGATTGGGTCCCCTCTACGAATCCAAGAGGGGGGATATCTTCAAATGGTGAATACAGTGAGACTCTCCAATTTGGCAGTGACGATGAAGATGCAGAACAAACAAGGAGGAAGAGGTCCAGAAAGAAAGACTGGAATTTGCCTTCTGTCAAGCAATATAGGCGAGCAACAGATCTCATAAACCCATAATTCAGATTGGGCATGAAATTTTCCAATAGAAATGAATTAAAGGATGTTGTAAAGGAGTATGCCAATGTTCATAAGAAGAAAGTCGTTCTAATAAAGAATGACAAGATGAGAGTTAGAGCAAAGTGTGTAGGGAACGTTAAAGATTGCCCTTTTGTTATACTGGGTTCCAAGGTTGATAAAGATCATGAGACATTTGCAATCAACACTCTACATTTAGAGCATGAATGTTCAAGGGTTGATAAGATCAAGTTTGCTAATTCCAAATGGATGTCAGGGAGGTTTGCAAATAAGTTAAAGAGAACTCCAAACTCGGATGTGAGTGATTTTCAAGGAGAGGTCCGAGAGCAGTATAAGCTGAATGTTACCTGGAATCAAGTTTACAGAGCTAGGAAATTATCCAAAGTTATAGTGGAAGGCTGCTACAAAGAGCAATATGCCAAGTTACGGGACTATGCTGCAAATTTGAAATCTACAAACAAGGATAGTACAGTGGTTATTAAAACTGAGTTGCAGGGTGATCAACCTGTTTTCCAGAGGATTTATGTGTGTTTGGGTGGATGTAAGAAGGGATTTTAAGAGGGTTGTAGGGCTGTAATTGGTTTGGATGGTTGCCATTTGAAAGGACCTTTCCCATGACAGATTTTGAGAGCTATTGGTGTGGATGGGAACAATGGAATGTTCCCAATTGCTTATGTTGTTGTGGAGATTGAATCAAAGGGTTCCTGGAAATGGTTTCTTGAAATATTGAAGGATGATTTGAAGATCGAAAATGAGAATGCTTGGGTTTTCATCAATGACAAGCAGAAAGGTTTAATACCTGCCCTTGAAAGTGTTTTTCCAACTATTGAGCATAGGATGTGTGTAAGGCATCTATACAACAACTTTAGGGCAATTCATCTGGGCCTTACATTGAAGCAGATTTTTGTGGGTAGCAGCTAGGGCAACTACCATAACATAGTTTGAAGCAGAGATGGAGAAATGAAGCAGATCGATCAAGCAGCTTGGTAGTGGCTTGCAAATAGACCTGCAAAGAATTGGAGTAGGTCTCATTTTTGAACAATTTTTAAGTGTGATTTGTTGCTGAATAATTTGTGTGAAAGCTTTAATGCATGCATCTTAGAAGCTAGAGAGAATGCCATTTTGACATGCCTTGAGAAGATAAGGACTTATGTGATGTTGAGGATGGCTAATAGAAGGATTGCAAGTAGAGGTTGGAGGCATCCAGTTGGTCCTAGGGTGTTCAAGATATTGGAGCAGAACAAGCTTGGCAGAGCCAGTGTATTCCTAGGTTGGCAAGGGAGGGTATATACCAAGTGACTCATATGTATGGTGCTGAATTTACATTGGATTTGATAAAGAAGACTTGTTCATGTAGAAGATGGAATTTGTGTGGAATTCCTTGCTCACAGGCAATTTCGTACATTTTGGATGCACAACGTAACATTTATGACTTTGTTGATGATTGCTATAAGCATGAGACATATTTGAAGGCTTACAATCTCATTGTGTACCCGGTCCCCTCCTTAGACCAATGGGAGAAAACAAACTTGGCTCCCATACTACCTCCGGCTTACATGCAGCAACCTGGAAGACCAAAAAAGACAAGATGAAAAGAAGCTGTTGAGATTGAAGTACCTACTCCTGTTCCTCCCAAGCCTATTCCACCAAACTACAATCCACCTCCAGCTAAATCGAGGAAAATATGGGTTAAGATGAGATGCTCTATATGTGGCCAAGAAGGTCATAATAAAAGAGGGCACCATGCAGCTTCTCAAGTTCCCTCTCAGGTATGATATTAACCACATCTCATCAAATATGTAGTTGATATCTACATTTGAAACATTTATGACTTTGTTCCTTCATAATGCTTTCTAGGACCAACCTGTCATCACAACTGGAGGGAGAGTAAGAGGGAGAGGAAGAGGAAGAGGCAAACCAAGAGGGACAACAAGGATGGACAGAGCCACTTCATCACAGCCAACCCAACCATTTGTTGCATCATCACAACCAGTCCAAGCATCAGAACCAGTTAGTGCATATGCTCCCCAATCTTCATCACATCCAGTCACAACATCTGCTGCCCAAGCTTCAAGATTGAATGTTCAATCTATGATGCATAGACCAAAGAAAGTAAGTGCATGTTTGATTATGGATGTGTTAAGATTGTATGTATCTTGATTATGGCTGTGTTAAGATTGTATGCATCTTGATTATGGCTGTGTTAAGATTGTATGCATCTTGATTATGGCTGTGTTAGGATTTTGATGTCTTGGAATACTTTGGAAGTGATTAAGATTGGTATGTATATACTCTGGTCTTAGAATACTCTGTCTTAGAATTAGGATTGGTATGTGAGCTCAAGTGATAGATTTAAAATATGCTGTGTATATTCTGCCTTGGAATACTCTGTGATTGATTAAGATTGGTATGTGTGATAGATTTGAATTCTGTTGTGTATACTCTGTCTTGGAATTAAGATTGGTATGTATGCTCAAGTGATAGATTTGAATTCTGTTGTGAATACTCTGTCTTTGAATTAAGATTGGTCTGTGTATACTCTGTCTTGGAAATCTGCTCAAGTGATTGAAAATCTGCTCTGTGTGCTTAAAATTGCCATTTTCTATTATATTAGGGAGCAACATCTTCACAGCCAGTCCAAGCACCATAGGCAGTTGGTGGATATGCTCCCCAATCTGCATCACAGCCACACACACCATCTAAGGCCCAAGCTTCATCGTAGCCCGTGTTAAGGACATCTCCCCGATTGAATGTTCAAGCTAAGATGCGTAAACCATGTAAAATATGAAGGCTTTTGCATTGTAATCTCTTACTTTTGGAAGCGTTTGCATTGTAATCTCTTACATTTGTAAGTTTTTGCATTGTAATCTCTTGCTTTTGGAAGCTTTTGCATTGTAATCTCTTACATTTGAAAACTTTTGCATTTTAATCTCTTGAGATTGTAATCTCTTACTTTTGAAAGCTTTTGCATTGTAATCTCTTGAGATTGTAATCTCTTAATTTTGAAAGCTTTTGCATTGTAATCTCTTGCTTTTGGAATTGAACTCTTTGGTCCTACTTTTGGTTTTTATTCAATGAAGTCATGGAAATGTTAAAGAATGGTGCTACATTTGCTTTAGGAAGTGCACAATTTGGTGTTACATGAACAATTTGGTCCTACATTTGGAAGTCTTTTTTAATGAATGGAACTTCAAGTAAGTGCAAGTAATACACTTAACGAATACAAGATTCCATTTCATAAGTCTTTCATAAAACACATAACTAATACACCACAAACAACAACAACACAAAACAACAAACATCAACAACAACAACACAACACTAATTGACCTTCGAATTTGCTTTCAAATGCCTTCTATGTTGGTCACAGTCACCAACTTCACCACCAACTTGAAGAGCAATAGCACCACCAACCATGACATAAGCAATCCTCCACAAATTTTTTTCTCTCTTTCTTCATATCCCAAGGTCCGAATTCCCAATTTCGTTGCTTCCTTAATTCTCCATTTTGGCACTCCAATTCCTTCTTTTCATGTTCCAAAACTCGTAATTTTTCTTCTAATTGCATCTTCTCTTCTTGTAGTGTACTGTCCTCATTTTCTCATCTCCTAAGCAATCCTGGAAGAACCTCCTTTCCTCTTGGGCAAGTTTCTTTGTCCACCCACTCCCAAAAATGCCATCTCTCCTTCTTGTTCTGATTATTTTGTCACACCCAATGTCAATATTATAACAAAACAACACAAAAACAAAAAATTTAAACCATGTTATCTTACCCCAATTGTTCTCACAAGCTTCAAACCGTCTTCCAGGATTTAGATCAGTCCATGAAGTGTAGGGTTTAATCTAGCCACCACACTTGCATTGCTTCAATGTCGTGAAGTTCGTCTCTCCATTTGATGAAGATGACGCTGACATCTCCAACTTGTGGCCTTTTATTCTTCTTCTTCTTTCTTTTTCTTCTTGTTCTTCTCTTCTTCTTCCGTCTACTTTTTCTTCTTCCTCTCTTCTCTTTTGTTTAGGTCAGAGAGAGAGACTATATAAGCCCCCAATTTTTTTGCTCAATTTGGCCCCAAAATACACCTTCTCTGCTGCTATATTGTTTCCTGGCGCCAAACACACCAAAAAGGACGATTTTGCCCCTCAATTTAATAGTTTCCGTTTGTCAATTGAACGGAGGGACTAAATTAACTATTATGGTAAAGTTCATGGACTAAATTAACTATTATGGTAAAGTTCAGGGACCAAAAAAACCAATATTGAAGTTTAGGGACGATTCCTAACATTAGGGTTAAGTTGAGGGAGTATTGCTCCAAATTTTTGAAAAAAAAAATATTAAATAGGAATTAAAAAATTTTAAGGTTGTTTGAGTAATTATTATGGTGGTTAGGAATTCAAAAATATAGTTAGGGGAGTTTTGAATAAATATTGATGTTGTCAAAGACTCAACAATGGATAGCTCTTACTTTAATCTGGTCTTTTATGATAATCTCGCTTGCCTTCAATTTTGCTAAAGAACTTAATGACCCAATTTTTGCTACCTCATCATAGACCTTTCGCATTGGATCACCTTCTGCAATACACATTACAAGCTTATCCATGGCTTCAGTCTTGGTCATTGCACCAACCATCTGTGACATTCCTAATTCATAAGCATTTGTTTTCCTTTTTTTCTTCCTACCTGGTTGATTCGAGGCTTCGGCTACAGATGGTGGGGGTATAGGTAGCTCATTCATTGCTTCATCAATATCATCCAAGCCATCATTACTGGGAGCTCATTTTGATCCAGATTATCCACAATGTCAATAGCAGCTACAACTTGTTTTCCATTAGCACGATCCTTCCTAGAAACAGGTCGAAGAATTTTGAAAATGTGGGAAATATTTAATTCACTCTCCTTGAGAAGTTGGGTGACTCTACACACATGGGAAGAAATGTATAGGTTAGACTGATACAATTACAAAAATATACAATCAAATACGAATATAAGGAAAATTATTACTCGGTTCTTTTGATGATGGGCAAGAATATGTAAAAACATCGCAACCATCTCATGCACAATGAGATACTTCGAATCTTTTAATCTTCCCATTGTACGAAGCATTGAACACAATTTTTCGAAAGTATACCTATCCATTCTAAGATTCTCAACACATGTCAAGGTATTTTTATAAATAAGTTGTCGAAGATAGATGTTTCGAATATTTTCTCTATTGTCCTCGGCTTTCTCCCTCAATAAATTTCTTTTATGATGTCTTTCAACGACAAAATACGTCATACACATCATATTAAATAAATACATCATAATCGATAATACGAGCTTAACTTTTTCTCTTATGTCCATAATTCTACGAGTCATGGCTGCAAAACATCAAGATCAATATCACATATATTTTCATGTCCATTATTTTGTGCATACGTACAAAACAACATAAAAAAAAACCCAAAATAACAACATAATAAACTCAATAAAACAACTAATATAATATATTAAAAAAACATAGTAAAATATCAATATTAGAAGCCAACAATAACAAGATACTCATCCATGACACCCAACACAAAACTCAATAGAAAGCTAATTAACTTAATAAACAACATAGGTATCATCCAACATAGCCGACAAACCCAAAAAGAAAAATCAATATTCAACACAGCAGAGAAGCAAGCATGAAGAGAACGTTGCAGCAATATTGAGAGTAATGTCAGAGAAGAAACTACTTCAAAAAAATTTCTTCGAAAAATTTGGGCACTGGTTTTTCAGAATTGAAAGTATGTAAATACGTATTTTTCTTTCATTTGGACGATTTTTCCCTAGTTTAATAGTGACAATTATGGATGTATTAAGTAATTTTTACATTCCCTAATTACTAGGGAATAGAATACCACCATATTGTAGATAATTAAATTCCATCGATTGGATGGAATTGATTCCAATCAAATTCCTGATATGCTTTTCTTTCCGGGATCCTAAATAGTGGCAAATATCAAGTAACGATGGAATCTGGAAATAAATACATATTCTTACCTTAAATTCCTACGGACCAATAAATTTGACTGATTTTTCCTAATTTAATGGTGGCAATTATGGATATATTAACTAATTGTTACATTCCCTAATTACTATGGAAATAGAATTTCACCCTAATGAAGGTAATTAATTCCATCAATTAAGTTAAATTGATTTCAATCAAATTCCTGATGTTATTTCCTTTCATGGGTTCTAAATAATGGTAAATATGAAGAAAAGATGGAATCTAGTATACATCAATTCTCATTCCTACCATATATTCTTGCAAAACAAACGAGTCGAAGATGACACTGGGTCTGGGTTTAAAAGGAAAAAAAAGTTAGAGAAAGTTATAGTTTTCATATCAAAATAATTTTGAGGATATTATTTTATTAGGTTGATTTTTGGTGATTTGTAGGTAATGGAAGAATGGTGGAAATTCTCACACAAAAAAATGGTGGAAATCAATGACAAAGGAAAAATAATTCATGTTTAATAAGAAATTTCATCATCAACTCCCACGACCTAATTGATTAGCGAAACAAGTTAATTTATGAATTCCAATATCTAAAATCTCGTCATTTCAAAGTCCCTTAACTTTGAAGTTCCTTGGCATTTCAAAGTTCTCCATCCAAACAGGAATGCTAGTAGTGCACTATCTCAAAATAGTCTCTTTGCAAACTTAATTACTCCTATCTCAAAGGACATTTAACAAATTTGGTCGTGGTGGGTTCGGATCTAAGTCCATCGTGGTGGTGGAGAAGAAATGTAACGTTATCGTAAGTCTTTAGAGAATGGAGAGATAGACACCAATGAGATCGATGAGTGTTAGGGAAATGAGGCAGATGATTGTGTGACATATATAGTAGTATTCGTTTTAAGTCGATAAGAGACAAAGAAAATGAAAGACAACAAGAAATATAGAGATAACGAAGAGAAGTCACAATGAAATGTGGTCCTACATATGTCGTTTGAGTCAATTTCGATGAAAATTAGGTTTCAAAACGACAACCACCATCGATATTGCAGTCACTAGTCAAGCCAATTGTTGTGTTTTCGGTTTTTTTTTTTCCATAACCCTACTCTAACCAATGAAAGATTTAGTCTTGCGATGATTTTCTAAAGATGGATGCTAGAGAAAGTTTCTCTACCTTTGAAATATTTTTATCCAATTAGGGTTTAGGGAGGGGATTATACAAATCACTACATTCGGTATCAACCTCTCCTTTTATGAGAATCGAATATGAGACATCTCTCTACACGTTGTGTAGAAATACCATTAGACCAGAACAGTGTATATTTATGTTGAACTCTATACTCAATTATGGCCGAAATTTTTGCCCCATTTGTTTGGGTGGATTGGATTTATAGTCCTAATCAGCTAATCCCTTGTTTGGAAACCCAAAAGTAAAATGGATTAGTCTGTTTAAAATCCAATCAACTTAAAAGTCAACGAACACTCAATCCAGCCTAAATTATGTGATTATACCGGATCCCTCTTGCCCAATTAATGCTTAATTTCATAAGTTGGGCTGGATTTTGAGTACATTGACTTTTAAGTTAACTGGATTTCAAATAATGCAATCCACTTTGCTTTTGGGCTGCTAAACAAAGGATTAGGTTTAAAAACCCAATCCGCCCCTCTAATCGGGCCGAACAAACGGGTCTTAATATCGCTGTACATTATGTAAATGTTTTCCTTCATATTATTGATTTGCTTTGTTCATGAGCCAATTTCTTTGTGTTGCAATGGGCCTGGCTCAATAACCCAATGAAAACGTAGAAGCCCAAAATCAATTTGCTTTATGGATAAAGCCTTGGGTTGGGCTATCATTAAGCTGCGATCCGATCGTTCGTATGAGATAGGACTGAGCATGAATACATTTTCCAGTATCCTTGCAGAGGCTGAAGTTTGATCCCCGGTTTCGGTGCCTGCAATCGCTTCTTGAGTTCTCTCTTCGAACCAAATGGTACTTCTTCTTCTGCTCTAATTTGCTTTTTGTTGTGGTTTAATGTGTAAATGTAAGTAAAAAAAGAGAAAGATAATTATAAAGCACACCAACTGTTTTGCTAAAATTCCCCAATGTATGCGTAATCGTTGTGAAGATTTTTACTTTTAGAGAATTAGGCTTTTGTTGTAGTTTCAGGGAATTGAATGGTGGTTGTTCATCTTAAATGCCCGAAATCAAGCTAATGTATTCATCCATGGAAAATCCAGAACACTGTATGTTATGCAGTATACTGTATATGTATATTGGTTTGTATATGTTTGTGTAGACGATGTCTCCCAATTTGTCTTGAGTGCAGGAATTTACTGAGCAGAGTAGATGCAGAGAGCTGGCCGAAGCATCCACCTTTTACCGTGCAGTGTACTCAGAGGTGACTTTTGTGATTATAAATGTTTTGGGGTTGTGAAGATTGAAATTCTATGTATTTAAAGGAAACTTTCACCACAAATGTTCATTAATAGTCATTAGCATAATGCGTTTGTTACTGCTTGTAATATTATTTGGCTAGGATCCTTGACTTGATAATCATGTGAACGTAGATAGAGGAGGTTGGATGGGAGAATCTGGTGAGGTTCGGTGGAGATCTAACATCTCTCAGCTTCCGAATCTTGTAAGATATTCTTGTTCACATTCCTCATTGCTAACTTTTTTTGTTTTCTCATTCGTAGGAATGTTGAGAACTTATGTACAAGGGTTGAGGATGTTTGGTTTTTAGTGTTACAGATTAGTTATAGTGGTTCCAATATAAGAAATTCGTGGAGATGCCTAGTTTTGAGAAATGGAATTTTGCTGGCAAAACATGTTTGTTTTATGTTGCAATACTTAGTCAATACGGTAAACACATTATGCAATTGTTTCAAGATTGTTTGTATTCCATAGACTAGAAATCTGGTTTGGGTGAAGTAGAGTAAACATGCTTTATCTAAAGGCAATTGTTGGGGTACTATTTCCAGGGTTACCAAGTTCACAACTGCGTTGATCTTTCATCCACAAGCTGTACCTGCTTGATTATGTCTAGATGTTTTCCCTTTCATAGCCCCACGTTCTCATCCATAGATTAACTTCTAAAGATCAGGGAAATTCTAGAATATTTTGGATAATGAAAGTTCAATTTCCTAGAATTAGCCTTGGAACTTCTCATCCTTCTCAAAGTATGTACCTTTTAATACAGTTGAGTTATCGTAGTTTATATAAAAAATTCCTCAAAAGTTGCTTTGTTATTATATTGTTCCGAGAAAAATCTTTCTGATTATTGAGGGTCTTGTTGAAATCAGTTGGACATGAATTTTTCACATCTTTATACTGTCTTAAACATATAATGGACTAAATCTTTTTAAAATCTGATTGGCAGAGATGGCAAGGGCAGAGTACATGTTACGGAAATTCAGTTGGATAAAGCCCATCCCAAATGCCCTCCTTCAATTTCAGCAGTATGTCTATTTTAACTATCTTTGATGGTTCAATTTTCTCTTTAAGGCATAAATAAGATTTAAGTTCTTCCTCAGGATATACCATATATGTTTAATTTAAAATGGTCAACACACTCAAGATTGAAAGATGTGGTGCAGCAGTTTAAAAAGGTACTGATTGTTTTCTTTAAATTACATATGAGATGTTGCATTTGTTGATTCTAGTTGATTCTAAGGATATTGTCTGCCTTAGTAGTCGAGTTGTGTTCTTAGGTTCTTATTTTACTAAAAGCTATCAACAACTGAGTCTTGTACCCAGCATCTGGAGACGCTTCAGGGATTTTGGTCTACTTTGGATGATATAGATAGGTCCCTTTGGGTTGTTGATCCTAAACAAGCATCTCCCGCTGCGACTCATCGCCAAATCATTATAGGTGAGCCATCTTGCTCATAAGTTTTGATAATTATTCTCCCTTCTGTTTGTCCATGTAAACTATTAAGTCCTTTGCGGTTTTTGTTTCTCAGGAAATGACTGCTTCATCATGCTATCAATTAGCGCTGCTGATCCTAGATCGTTACCAGAGTAAGGTTCCATCTCAAATCAGTTACTAGAGCTCCTACCTTTAAGCTTATATTTTTCATTCAATTGTGAATATCAAGTTGTGTTAGATGTCGTTTTATTGGTTCAGGTCCAATTGTGAACTTGTTGAGAAACCGATGGCGAAGAAATATCAAAAGATGGTAACATTGCATCCCTTGTCCTTGAATCTGCATTCTGACTTTGGTACTTGTATTGTTAAGGCTGTCTAAATGTGTATTTTGTAGTGTGCTTACTTTAGAATCATCCTTTTTCACGAACATATTTATCTGTTTGTATGCTTACTTTTATAACACCCCTCTTCTTTACTTTAGCAATGAAATCTAAATTAGCCTCAGGTTGAAGGTTGGGAAAAAAATAACTTTGCTTTAATGGGGATAAGTTGTGTTATAATAGTGTTGTCTTTCGAAGTTAGAAGGAGAGCAGTACTGGACCTCTAAAAATCAATTATTGCAATTCTTTAAATTACTGTTCAACGCTATCTTTCGGAAAGAAATTAGAAGACCAAGGGAGACAGGATAACTTACCATTTGTGTACTCTAATTGCATAGGATAAAAGACAAAAAATTTGTGGAAAATCTTGAATGTCTTCTGGAGACTCAACTTCCAACGCCCCCTCATGTCCAGAACAACGACCAGAAAGTTGAATGCGGAATTTGTTATGCTCAGAGTCTTCCAATTGGTAATTCGACATATAAATTCTTATATGTTTACCATGTTTTTCAGTCATTGACTTGGCAGTTTTAATGTAGATGATGAGCTCAGAGACAAGAGTGGAACTGAGACAGACTACACATGCGATAATACCTCCTGCAAGAGGGCGTTCCATAGCATATGTCTCGTGGATTGGTTGCGTTCTATTACCACAACAAGGCAGTATGTTAAGTTTCTTGCATCCTGGTTATTTTTTTCTAGTAATATTTTGTAATCCAACCTGTTGGTTGACATTATGGTCGCGTTTGGTGAGTGAGATTGAATTGGATTGGATAACTCATCAAAATCAATATATCTTGAATGTAAAAATGTATATGTTTTCTTTGAAGGAGGATTAGATGGGTTTAGACATAAAAGGAATTTTACCTATTCTAATGCGACTATTTTGAGGGAATTGGATTGGATAAGTTTTCTCCTTTGTCAACCCCCTCCGATCCCCTTACAATGAAAACATATCCATTTTTACATTTAAGATATATTGATTTGATAACTTATCCAATCCAATCCAACTCCACTCACCAAACGAGCCCCATATATAGTGATGTGATGACTTACATTTAAGGTCATGTTTGGTGAGTGAGATTGAATTGGATTGGATAACTCATCAAATTCAATATATCTTGAATGTAAAAATGTATATGTTTTCTTTGAAGGAGGATTAGATGGGTTTAGACATAAAAGGAAATTTACCTATTCTAATGCGACTATTTTGAGGGAATTGGATTGGATAAGTTTTCTCCTTTGTCAACCCCCTCCGATCCCCTTACAATGAAAACATATCCATTTTTACATTTAAGATATATTGATTTGATAACTTATCCAATCCAATCCAACTCCACTCACCAAACGAGCCCCATATATAGTGATGTGATGACTTACATTTAAGGTCATGTTTGGTGAGTGAGATTGAATTGGATTGGATAACTCATAAAATTCAATATATCTTGAATGTAAAAATATATATGTTTTCTTTAAAAGAGGATTAGATGGGATTAGACATAGAAGGAAATTCACCTATTCTAATGCGACTATTTTGAGGGAATTGGATTGGATAAGTTTTCTTCTTTGTCAACCCCCTCCGATCCCCTTACAATGAAAACAATCCATTTTTACATTTAAGATACATTGATTTGATGACTTATCCAATCCAATCCAATCCCCCTCACCAAACGAGCCCCATATATAGTGTTGCTCTTTCACTCCCTTATTGCATATGCAAATGGTTAAATGTTGAAATAAAAACACCTGCACTCTCAAATTGAAATCTTCCGTTAAAGCATTTCGTAGGAGGCACAATTTCTATGTGCAGGTAGACAATGGGAACTATCAGGAACATGAAAATTATTTCAATCATTTGTTTTAAATTAAGAATTATTTGGTCTGCATCTGTCAGTCATTTGAACTCATAACCTACAATAGTAAACTTACGGTGTGTTTTTTATGAGAGATTTTTTCAATTACCAAGGGATTTGGGTTAAATTAGTTAGAAATGCACTACAAAATATCAGATAGAGGTATTGAAATTGTAGTACATGAGCATTTCAAAATCATTAAACAAATGATTTTCAAAAATTCCCTTCAAGTCGTCATTCACAAATTCCTCTCATGTACATTGCATCTAGTCAATCGTTTCATAGTGCATATTTTTATCCAAACACATCATTAGGCTAACTTGAGTCATGACATCTGTGCGAACTTGCATCACAGGTCATTTGATGTTTTATTTGGAAGCTGTCCATACTGTTCAGAACCAGTTGCGGTGAAAATCAATGGCGTGAAGAAGTAGTCTAAACCTTCTGTACCTCGCAATCAAAGATCGTATGATGTCCTCATTTCCTGTCCTCATACAGATGCTTGGACTAACGTTTTCTATGGTAAGTTCCATAGCACTAGTTGTTTTCTTGAGTTGGGTTTAACACTATCATTTCTAGTACTCTGTTTCCAAGTAATCAAATGCTGAAGAGTTGTTCTCTAGAGTCTAGCCATTGAGCTCTGTCCTCTAAACCTTATCCATTGGCCTTTTCACTCTGAGGTAACTCATCTCCAAATGACTTAGTACTTGCTCCCGTGAGAAAGGAAATGATAGGGATACCAAGTTTTTATATCAAGTGATCTGTGAGTTTTTTTAGTTGTGAATAATGGGCCTAAACATAACAGATATTCAAAACTTGGTACTCCTAGCATTATCGTGAAAAAATGATTTATCAAATGAACTTTTTGTTGCCAAATTTCCACTGCATTTCATTCATAAAAATCATATATGGCATGCATCTAATCTAAGCATCTTTATGTTGATACTGACTGGTAGACTACCATTGTGGAATGCATCCAACCACGTTTTCATGAATCATGAGGTACATTTGCACTATAATTGTGGTCTTGTGGAGCTAATGTATATGGTATACCCGGCCACCCTAGTGACAGTAACTTACATGCGCATGACTGGTCGTTATTGCATCAACGGTTCATAGTCATGCACATGTGGGGCATTTACATTACTGAATGCATGGTAACTCAAGTCAGAAAAATGTGTCATCATAGAATGGTCCCTGTTTTCAAATTCAAACCATTTCAGAAGTCTGGGGTCCCTCATTTTAATGCCTCTTATGAGTCTTATCGATGATCCGGTTGGGATTGGGGTCCCTAATTATTTAGGGCCGGCCCATATCATTATGAACATGTTTCAATTTCTTTCAAATTCACTATATACAATTGGTTGCAGCCAAGAAAAGGTCTTTGAGGTACAGTTTGCAGGTTCGTTACCCTTTTTTCGTTTGTAAGAGCTCGACGCAGTTTGACGCTTGCTCTACTGTTTTCAATTTGTCAATTTTGTTGGATCATTTTGGACTTAAATCTACAGACATTGGTCGTTGTTGATTGACAATAGTCATCACTCAATTAGTGTAAGTCATTATTGAGCAACTTGGATATTTAAGACACTTCATATTTTCTCACTGTCTATAAGCCTAGATTATCATCCTACAACGACCCTTGAACCGACACTCAAAACTATTTTTTGTAACAAAATATCGAAATGGAAAGTTTGGATTAAATCACGTAATGGATCAACCTAATCTCTAGTATCGAACTGGTCCTGACTTAGAGATAGTAATACTTATATAGTGACTTGTTTTGGGCCATGCGTGCATGCAACAAGTGACTGTGACCCTGCTCAACCTGGGACCATCCTCGTGCTACTTATTATGGCTTAGCTACCTAGTGCTAGGTGATGAGCCCACTCGAACCATATCACTATTTGAGTACTTGGGGGAGGGATAGGAGGTCACTACTGTCCTTGAATGTTGAAGACAAGGAATTCTGTTAGGGACAGTATCCTACCAAAAAGTGGGTGCGGCACTTAGGAATAGTTGCATTGATTCATTTAATACTATAGTCTAGTAATATTACTCTTCATAAGTTATGTGGTAGGTCTCGAGTTTGATTTTCGTTAAGGACGAGGTCGATATCTAATGTGTATTATATGAAGATATCAAAAAAGAAAAATGGAATAATCGCATTACTGTTGCTAGCGACAGCTGCCATAAGTTATGTGGTAGGTCTCGAATTTGATTTTCGTTATCAAAAATGAAAAATGGAATAATCGCATTACTGTTGCTAGCGACAGCTGCCCACGTGCAATAGAATCAGTTTTTCGGCTATTGATGGATCGTGGATTGCTAGGGATAATTGTCCTACGATCAAGTGGGCGTCGGTTGTTAAAGGATTGTGAATTGTTAGGAACACTTGCCAACACAACCAATAGCGAACTCAGAATTAAAATGAATACGTACACAACTAAACTCTAGGGCTTTCAAATTAGTAACATTACAGGGAGCAAAAGATTCCAATCTCTACACCTAATTTTATAAAATTCCATAACTGCCATGGAAATTATGATTCGATTGCTTTATTGAAGTTATATTATACACATTGAGTATCGATATATTCTTTTATGAACGTCAAATTCGAGACATTCCACATAACATGTGAAGAGGAATAGCACTAGACCGTAATACCCTAAACCCGAGACTATTGAAAGTTGTCTTTAAGTATGCCTTGAAAAATTAATTTCGTTTTAATGTGTTTTAAAAAATAGCACATTTGTATTGCTTTAATTCAATCTTGCTAATCTTACTGATGTATGTATCTGTCAAGAAGCACATGTTACAGTGGACGTAATGCTTGAGGAGATTAGGTTACCGATGTATTGCATGTTGTTAATTATAGACGGCCATGTAAAGTGAGGAGCTTCTAATTGTAAGACATTAATGATTGAGAGCTCTCTATATGTGCTTGAATAACAATTTCAAACATTATTTAGTCATTAATTTATCCCAAAACATAAGAGGGCAAACTAAATTACTTTATCATAGGACACGTATACAGAAGTACCCTCAATCAAATCGACTTCATTGTGAGTCTTTGTTGCCACTCCTTTTTCTGCTGGCTCATGTCAGAATGGACCAATAATTTCTTTCTTTAGCGGTACAAAACAAAGGGAGGGTTTTTCCTCACACATTTAAAACTAATAATAAGGTTCAAAAACCATGTCCTTTTCACAATGACATATAAACTTTATTGGTACAATAATGCGATTACAATACAGAAACAGCCACAAACTCACATTTTTATCACTTCCGAATCAAGACTTAAACCTTCTTCACATCATCCACAACTACACACAAGAATTTTCCCACATCCCTTATATACCCTTTTACCATGCATGGCCCTTATTACACATTAGGGTACGTACCAATAGGGGTTTGTTTGGTAATCTTCTGTACAGCTCAGAATCCGGCCACACACTCCGGTGGGGTTACTGGGTAGCGGGATTTGTCGGTGCAGTAATCGTAGATCATGTGGTTGATACGAACCCACTTGTATCTCCTGTTATCAAGGGCATTGAGTGCTTGGTAGGCAGTGCCTTCCCACCAGTTAGCGTTGTTGGTGGCACAGTAGGCTGGTCCTGGCACAGGGCACCCCTCAATGTCAAAGTCCTTGTAATATGAATAGAAAGGGGCTTTGCTCCAATCTATCTTCTCAAGCCCTCCTCTTGTTGCCCAATCATCAGCTTCCCATAATGTCGAAAACACCCCCATTGGTTGGGCCTTTGGGTAAGGGATCCCCCTAGCTTCGTTGTTCTTGTACACCCTTATTGGCACCTCATCCACATAAAACCTGTACCACCAACAATCATGTTGTTAGACTATGAATTAGAGATACTTATTTATGTACAGTCGGAAAATATAATATAGGCACGTGTTTCTCGTGTTGTATTACGACATGTTGGCAAGACTGTGAATTGGAACTTGTAATGTATGTAGAGTCTGACAACAAAACATGTCACGTACGGACGAACGAAGATAGAAATTATTGGTCATGTTTGATAGTGAAGATGCTAGCTAGCTTACACAATATGGTGATGATTCCAGAGTATAGTGTAAGTGTGGAAATCTGCAGCGGGGTCAAACCAAAGGTTGACTCTTTGCTCTTTATCACCCTTCCCATGAGCAAAGATATTGGTTTGCACTGTGTAAGGCTGCCCGGTCCGGTTCCCCAAGAATTCAAAATCCAGCTCGTCGCGGACAGAATTGGTGTCTGAGTTCATCTGCCAAAACAATAGCCAATCCAATCCGATCGAACCAAATTAATTTATAAATAAAACCCAAGAACCCTAATTAGTATCCAATTGGTATTTAGTTTAGGTTATAACGATGAAGTTAATTAATTACATAGAAAGCAGTGACAGTTCCAGCTGAGTCTCCAGGGACGAGCTTGATCTTCATACTCACACGTCCAAACAAGTACTTGTGTTTGGAGGCAAACCCACAACCTGAAATAATAATGTATCAAAATTAGCAATCAAATGATACAAGAAATGAATGTTCTCTCATTAATTTTGTCATATATTGTTTGCTAAATATAATATGTAGGTTGATAACCCCACAATTTCAAGTATAAAAACAATATAATGTGATTAAATTACCTGAATTTTGGTCAAGAACAAGCTGGATGGCCCTCCCTCCATCGATTTGCCTGATGTGAGAATCAGACCAAGTGACTTGGAAATCTTGAAGAAAAGTGGCTGGTCGTGCAAAAGCAGCTGTGAGAGAAAAAGCAACAAAGCAAAAGCAGATAGAGGCAATCACACTCCTCAAACTCATTGAGGAGTAAAGGGGTGCCATATTATAAAATATTGTCAATTTTATTATTATTATGGAATTAATAATAATGTGAAATATGATTTTTAGATTTGATGAGAAGTTGTGGGGTGTTGTTATGTATATATATAGTGGGTAGCTAGCTAGAGTAGTGAAGGAAAGATTAGTGATGAAGACTGTTGCTTCCTAATGGAAAGTTCAATCACAAACTTTGCTTTCCATACAGCTAATGGCAAGCTTCATAGAGGCCCTACCCAACTGTTTGTATTCTTCCCTTTCTTAATCGCCCGACTTAAATTATTTACGATCATCTTCTTCATTAATTAAAACGTATATGTCTACAATTTTATTAAAATGTCTCCATATTAGTATGTCCCTATAAATTGTGTCATATATCCATCCCAATCCCATGAGGGTAGTCTAAAAGAATAGTAAAGGTTGGTGAATATGTATGTGATTGTGATTGTGATTTTACAAGAGTGTGGAATGTGCAGAATAATATTGATAAGAAATTACTTGCAGCTAACTCCAAAGCTCCATGGCATAGGGCTTGGGGCTTGAGGGCCATCACTGTTGAGCCCTAGGTCAACGAATAGCCCTGAAATTAAAGCCATGCAATCAAAAATTGGGTCCTTTTAATGAACATCAGTGGATACAGCCTATACAAATTGATTGACATGGAATTGCTGACTGGCCAGTAGTTCTAAATATGGACCCAATGATGTGGCTCTCACTTTACAGCCTGGGATTTTTGGTTTTAAACACCGTCAGTTTGTTTTTAATGATATTTTTTTATATTAAAATCGTTTAAAATCTGTTATATATTATCGATTGAAAATTACGTTGTTAATTGTTTTAGATGTAATATCAATTTAAATAACTCTTTTTAATTTACTTGGCACGCTCACAAGGTTCGAATCAATACATAGCTATTTTTTTTCTACAACAAACCAAAAAAAAATTCTTATAAATTTCAAATATTTTTAAGGAAGAATTCTACTGATCAAAATAGAACTTTACTAAAGCCAGTTGGCACTTGCACAAAATGGACAACTGGCTTCATAGCATACCATGTCGATGGTGGAGATTTGATTGACACGTGGCTTGTCCAACAGGAATCAGCCTCTACGAATGGCGGAAATCCTCTTGGAAGAGTTGTCTAGGCTATCTATTATCTAATGTTTAATTTTGGCTTTTGAGAATTAATTTGAGAAATCATGCAAATTTTCTTTTTATATAAATTAAGATTTTCTATATTAAGTTGAGAATTGTCGTCATCAACTTGAAAATTTATATAAATTCACGTACCCTTGTGGATACTTAGATGTATTATTTTCATTCGTTAATTTTAATGTTGCTATATTAAAAAATATCAAATTTAATATAAATATAATTTTCATTCAATGACGGATCCTTTGTATGGGATGTGTTATAGCTCTGCTGCGATTTTTATCCTATAAAATATACTATTTACTTCTACTTATTTAAAAAAAAAAAAAAAAAAAAAACTTAACTTCTATTATACTGTAAAAGAGATATTATACAAAATATATTCATTATATATAGTTAAACACAATATACATATATATAGTAAAAAATTGCAAATAGAACACAAGAAACCTCGAATTCGTCTCTTGAATTGGTTGTCTCGATAATAATAAAGTAAGTTTTGAATTTGTATTGTAGGTTTATTTGTATTTTTTATTATTATTATTTTTTTATCAAACTTTTATTTATATAGATATGCATTTGAAAAGTATAGTCCATTTATGTCTCATGACTAGTGTATATTTTTATGTTCATTAATAAAATTTTCGTACCAGTGGTGGAGCCACTTGAAGACCAGAGAGGGCTCAGCCCCCAGTGGATTTTTTTTTGTTACATGTTTATGTATATGCAATTATACTAATATCGGTACAACTTTTTGTCTTATATTTTTTATTTTTCCACGAACATACCAAATATTATTTCATTATTATTTACTAAATATCGAAATTTGAGTGCATAAGTAATTATTTTGTAGACTTTTAGGTACTTAAATTGAAGATAACACAATTACTTATTGGGAAATAAATAAACACATTTTCATGAAACTCTCTTAACCATTGCCATTAATTATATATTTTTATTTTTGTTGCCATTATGTTATCTATATAAAGTTATATTTCTAAACCCATCTCAACCCAACCTCGCCTGGGTCCGGAGGAGAAAACACATTAGAAGCAGTAAGATTGTTATTCCTCCGAGTAGGTTTAACGAGCTTGGCGTCGTGTGCCACATCATGACAGAGCCAGGCACCAAAAGGCCTGAAGACAGCCTTAGCCTCTGCCTCATTCCTTTCAAGTTTACACTCCTTCTCTGTGTGATCCAGCATCCCACACCAAAAACAGTGATTAGGTAACCGCTCATAGGTCAGAGACACATTCATAAGCTTCTCACCGCCACCCGGGAGACCGATAGATAAGCACCTTTGCCACATCAAACCCCACTCGAATCCTTAAAGAATTCCCTAGAAAATTCCCGATTGAACCACGATCAGTTGCTAAATAATTTCCCAGCGCCTCTCCAATAACTTTGCTCATTCCCAGATTCATGAATGCTGGTGGGAGACCAGTTGCATGGACCCACAATGGTTGCTGGGAAACAGGAACATTCTTAGGGTCGCCATTTCCATCCACTACCGCCAGCAACAAAAGGGCCTTCCCCTCAGAACACCCAACATCTCTTTCTCAGATTTAAAGGCAAATAGCACCCTATCATCACCCAAATCACACGCACGAACATCGGTACGAGGTTTCCACAGCTTCATCATAGTACCTTTCAGGGCCTCCCGGTTGTATTGTTTACTCGTGAGTAGTCTCCCTACCAACAAATGAACATTGGTCTTTAGGCTATTCAGAGAGGAATCATAATCACAACAATTGTACTTTCCTCCTCTGAGAGCCTAAGCCCAAGCTCGAAAGTTTTCACTACTTCTTCCATCACAGAACAAAGGCCAACTACAATTCTTACTACCCACTCAAAGACTCTTCTCAATGAAAAGGACATATACTTGATTGGACTAAAGGGCTCAAACGAAATTAAGATGAAGAGGAAGCTCCTCTACTATTTACTCTCACACAGCGGGAGAGACCCTGCCAAAGTTGACACATAATTTAATCACATCTTAATCGTTGAAAGTGTAGATAATCCAATGGCTCAAAAGTTGTGTAAAAGTTTGTGTAAAAAATGTGATGCGCCACGAATCCGTCCCTATATATATATATATATATATATATATATTCTGCCAAAATTATTCCATCGTAGTCTCCATCATGCATTAGATTTTCTTATCAACACTCTTTCGTCCTAATTAAAGGTATTTGTCGATACCAAATAATTGGTTGTATTTAGCTTGTTTCTTTTTGGTGTTTAATTTCCATGCTTATCTCTCTTTAATAATGTTAAAACATAGCATACTACCCTAATATTAAAGGCCCCAATTTAAGAAAGATTATTGCATGTCTTTAAGAAAGACACATAAATTGCCAGCTCTGAAATATCGGTAGTAATTCGGTGCGTGCATCTATTTGATAGATTCGTCATCTGATGGTGTAGAGTTAGATGATAATTTTGAATGTCTTTAAAGAGCTATTTCTACACTGGTAGATAACGAATTCATCAAATGAGCGTATCCACTAAATAATTATCGCTGAGAAACAATTAATATTAAAGTGTCGGAATAACATATATTGCCAACTTCAGTAAATCAAATCACAGGGTTTCTTTGTCCAAGTCAATCTGGTTCATGCCAAAACGAGTTTCTAACAATAGCATGTGCAATGGATTAATTAGGGTTAGATTTAAAAAGCAAGTCACATAGGTTGAAAGGCTATATACAATCACAAGTCGGAAAAATATAAAAAAAAAAAATACAATATATAATAAATAATTTTAATTTAATAACATTGAGATATTTTTTAATATAATTTCACAGTTACCGGACTATATAAATGATACTTTGACAAGTTAATAATAATATCGGTATTGGAAATAATTAATCATTAACTTGACTCCGAGATCTTGACAACGAAGGTAGGGTGGTTGAATGGATTTGATCGATCCGGCTTGGATTTGTTGGGTGGCACGGCAGCCTTGTGATATAATTGAACTAGTTTTGCCGGCATTTAGGATGGCCAGATTTGACTAACCAACAACGTTAAGTCACTTAATTAATTACGTCATTATCTATTACTAGCTATTAGGCTCCAAATCACGAAATTAATTTAGAATGGTTTGCACTGATTTTCAATTTGACAGGAAATAAATTGGAAAAAAACAGGAAGTATTAAAAGGACGTGGTATTGGAGCATTTGTGCTATATGTGCAACTTCTTTTGAAAGTAGTTAACTTAAAATTTACACTTTATATAAACAATTAATTAGACTCTTGTCACCCGTAGATGCGTGTGTTATTTATTTTTTTTATTTTTGTTAGAAAAAATTAAAATAAAACAAATAATATTAATTTAAATTTTTTTAAAAACAAAAATAAGAGAAGTAACTATTTGAGTCCATTACCTTATTTTTTTTACTACCCACTCTTTCCATTAACTATTATTATTTTTTTTTTAATTCATAATTTAATATTTAATTTTACTATTATATTCTTAATTATTAAATAATTTATAGGGTATTTTAGTAAGAAATTTTTGGTGAAACATTTTTACCCTCCTGACTTTATAATAATTGAAATATATTAAATGCCGGAAGAAATACATATTTAAAAATTTTCATATAACATATATGTTGCACTCAAATTTCAAACCTTAATTTATTTATAAGTATATGAACTTGTTAATGGAGAAATAGAAAGTAACAAAAGAAGAGGAACTGAGAATTTTATTTGTGTAATTTGCATATAAATATTGCAACGAAAATATCACAAGAGACCCCTCTAATCCCTATATATCATTCTCTATTTCTTCTTCTCCCTGTTACCACTCTTCTTCATATCCTTTTACTTTCTCAGTTAGGAATAGCGAACGTACTTAATCTCTTTAGCTATGGAAAGCTACGTACAAAACAATCCCGACCAAGAAAACAAATTAATTAATTAAGGATGTAGCATGAGCAGCCTGCAGATTTTGCAACTTGGAAGTATATGCATATATATTTTCTAGGGTTTTGAAGATCAAGGACAGCCCCACATGCTCATGTCGATAGGTAATTTGTTGTGAGGCTAGATGCAGCTCTCACAGCTTAATCATCTGCAGCAGTTTCATTAATATTTTCTGATAATATTTTCAGGTACGTACGAATGGATAAGAAGGCACTTATAGCTCATGGATCATCATCAACCTTTTCATCCTTAATTATAAGAAACAGCTGTCGCTGCTAACTAATTTCCATTAGTGTGATGCTTATGGGATAACCACCTTATATGTAGTTACAAGAACAGCCTTGTATTTGAAGTTTTGAATGATCTCTTCCTTTTAATTTGGTCGGAATTCTAGGGTCCTAAGTGCCCATTATTAGCTGTTCGCTACTTGCATGTCGTAATTAACTCACAATCCATATATTCATACGAAAGCTCTAGCTAAGCTAACCCGCCCGATGTTTATCTTCCATTACAAATAGTACGTCCAGAAGAGTTTTATATTTTTCAAGGGATCCAACTGACTACATATTAATATTATATGACAATTGATGTGTACTTATCATCCTCCTCCTCTTTGTTGATTTGACGTATCCACACCCACGTACTATCTCATAATGTGAAAAGTAAGTCAACAAACCAAAAATTGGAATCAATATATTTAATTTCATTCTCATTATTGGTATGTAAATCACAATCAATAACAAGTTTCACAACTAGCCACAAGAGAGGAGCTCAATCTTCTTTGGCTAGACTGATCAAAAACCTTATTTATAAAAGGTTTTTTAGTCAAAATGCCCCTATAACCGTGCAATAAGCCTCGTTTAATCTCAGAAACCGTGAATCGTCTCACTTTGCCCAAAATATGTCAACTTTAACTCTGTTATGTTAAATTGGAGAAAAAGTGAGACAATTCATCACGGTTCTGGGGGTTAAGTGAGATCCACCCACCCCTTAAAAAAGTTCTCCAAAATTCTAGCTTTACTCATCATGTTTGAAGCTACTCCCTACTTCTATATCCAAAAACAAAACAAAAAGTCCAATAGTCCCAACCCACTCTCGATCAACCCGGCTATCCATCTTCGTCTACTTTCCTTTCGGTAGCCACCTTTCGGCGTTAGAATCAACTTTCCCGCTTTCAAAGTATCAAAAAAATTAAATGTCCTCGGAGTCAACATCTTCAACATCGTCAAGGTCTCATAGTGAGAATGCAAGAGACGAAGGGTGGCTACTGAAAGGAAAGTGGACGGAGTGATTAACCAGGTGATCGATAGTTGGTTGAGGCTTAGGATTATTGGGGTTTTCTTTTTTGTTTTTGGAGATAGAAGTTGGGGAGGGGGAGTGGCTTCAAGCATGATGGGTACCGTGATGAATTGTCTCACTTTACCCAAAATTCATCATAACAAAGTCAAAAAATTGATGAATTTAGAGTAAAGTGAGACAATTCAGCGTACAAAATGTAAATTCCTAGAGCAAAATGAGACGATTCATGATTCTTGGAGTTAATGCATGTTATTATTGTACTCTCCTGGCTTCTCTTGGTTTGGCATGTTACATTAATGTGCTCTTCTCTTGCAGATATTTAATATGATAATATGCTATACGATATCATCACTTTGGAACTGTTCCAGATTCCCAAATGTAATTGACAGATGATTTTATGTGTATAATGTTTGACATGACTTGAAATTGAATGATGTAACATGAGAAGGAACAAAAAATCTATATGATTACATTCAACAAGAACAAGCTGCAGATGGGCATAAAGCCTAAATAAAGCCTTCTCCAAATGTTAACAAGATACACAAATTCCACTCCAAACAGGTACTACAAAGAATCAATGGAATGACGAGCACAGCGGCGTACCCTCCTACAAATTCCCAAGGAGAACAAGAGTCAGCTTAAGTAGACATAAACAGAGAGCAAAGTGTAAAAAAAACACAAAAAAAGGGCCTGAATAATGTGTATACGAACTTGTTGTAAGCTTGCATGTCTTGCTGATACATGTGAGCAGCCTCAATGTTTGCCGGACTTGAAGGATTTGGATCGGTGAGAAGAGACTGCAACAATTTGGTTATCAGTAAACCAACAATGTATTTATGAATGCGGGAGAGAATCATGTAAATGAGTTGTGGTATTCGAAAATTACTTGAACAGATGTTAAAATCGTAGATACATTGTGGCAAGGTGACCAGGCATCCTGAATTATATCCATGCACAGTGTACCGTCATGGTAAACTGCAAAAGCCGCACAAGTAATGAGTGAAGTTTCTTTTCAAGCGAAAAAGATGACATAAATGTCCAAGCAGAGTATAATTGTACAAGTAAAAAGAAAACCATACCTGTTTACCCCTAAAAACTCCAACTATTTTTAAGATCTTAAATTTGGTAATACATTGGAGATGAAGAAGAGTTGATAGGATAATTATAAACCCTGCCGATAATTCAACTTCTAATCCCATTAAAGGAAGAAACTACAAATCAGTCTACTATTTTTATACGCGCTTTTAATCTCCTCTCCTCTCCTACAATCCAACTCTTTCTTCTCACCGCCAAAAGTCGTAGCGCACATGCATTTCATGAACCTCCTAGCTTAATATGAAGAAGTTAATACTACAATGAATTGTTAACATTACAGTGAGAGAAATCCATTTTATCCCTTATCACACTCCTCTCCCACCTGAAACGGAAGTTAAAATGTGCCAAAGTTCATTGAAATCCAAAGAAAACAATTTATCTGTCACTAATACTACTACTGTACTGCTTGCTGCAACCCAACAAGAAAATATTTACGAGATTGGGCAGGAACATGTGGGCATACGAACAAGAAAAGGCCTATTTGTCAAGCTTCAATATCATTATGCCAAGTTCTAGAAAGTTCAAAAAGTAGCATGGGCGAACCTGTATACCCAATGTAGATTCAAACTGGCTGCATATTCATCTACTAATGGACCAACTATAATACTATATAGGGACATTAGCAATTTAGCATCAGGGAGAAAAACAATGGTCTTTAGGCTACTGAACATAGACGGCGCCTCAGATTACTATAAGTTTGCTTTTGTAAACTTGTTTACAACACTGCAAACGAGAATATATAAATAGAATCTTTGATGGCATATACAACTTCAAAGTAGGGACTTAAATGTCATGCAGTATAGCTTATCTCCCAAAAATTAAAGGACTGTAATTTCAACTTCACCTCATTCCAATATAATCGATTTAGGTTCCTCAGTATAATCGATTTAGGTTCCTCAGTATTGCCAGCTTGATAAACATTGTTGGTTCATGATTCTATTGATGAGAATTTATACACATTCCATCATTCACAAAGCTTAACTGTACCAGACTTGATCACTGTCTACACAGAAGATCAACTAGATTCAAAATCAGAGATGATTAAAATGTTTAAGTACTTGATCTCTAACCACCAGATACACGCCACCATAGACGGTGTTCAGAATCTTCATTGTTTAACATATCAGAACTTCGTTACAAGGTCGAGGATTGAAACCTCCGATCCCTATTCCCCTACTTGTTAGTTAATTTGAAAGGTTTCAGGTTCATTAGTTTCCAAAATTTAAATTGCATAGCTAAGAGTACTAATTTTATAATGGATTAGTGCCAAATCTTACATGAACACATAAACATATATACAAGGAAAGTTCCATTTAAAGTAGATGAGCACAATCGATCAAACTAACCATTTGGATGGAACATATCGGAGGTGAATCGAACCCGAGGCGGCTTTTCGGGATACCGTTCACTAAATGTCAACCGCAAACTAAAAACACCACCTGAAATTTTCCATTTTTACATCAAAAATCAAAATCAAAAACCAAGAAAGGAAAGAAGCAAAATTGAGACAGATCTATCGAGTACCTTCCCATGGGGTCTCCTCTGGCCCAAATATGGTGGCGCTCCACACCATCAGGTTATCATCAGAGGAGGGGCTGGCGCTGCAACCCTGCAAACCCAAGCGAAATTCAGATTGGATTTGATCAGAATTCGAGCTTAATTTGAACTGAAGAAGTGAAAGTGAAAGAAATAACCTCAGGAGGCTCGTTGGTTATGGTTCTGAGATCGGACATGAGCCGGAGCTGCGCGGAGGACACCATTTGAGATGAGATTGGATTGTAAATCACAGAACTTTGAGTCCTTCCTTGTGGACCAAAAGGCACAGATTTGGATGGATTTTTCCCTTTGGAAAAAAGATTAAAATTTTTTTAAAAAGAATTAAAGAAATGGTGGGGTGGATGAGAATGAAAGGAATGGGAATCTGAAAACCGTTTAGTGAATTCTGACAAAGAAGAAAGGAATCGAAACAGGCTCTCGCTGCGTCTCTGTCTCTGTCTCTGCCTTTGATATTTGATATTTCTCTATCTCTCAAGTCTTACCTGTAAATGTAAATTCTAATTCTATTTGTATAATTTTGTTTGCTGGTTTGGGTGATCTGTAGCTAGCTAGCTGGGCTCTTTGTTTCAATTGTTTATGGTGGGTGTGATTCTTTCAGCCTCTGTTTCGTTTATGACAGTGAGAGCCCCCCGGTTTGGGAGAGTGGGAGGATTTTGGTTTTGGTAAGTAGAAGGTTTGGCTGGTGGAAGAGTTGTTGTCTGTCAATCAAAATGTTCACAACCTCATCTTATTAATGGTCATTGGGCTTACATGCCATTCGAATTTGGGCCTTGGATCTCTTCATTTGGGCCTTGGATCTCTACATTTGGGCTACACTTCTACCATGGTGTATTAGGATTTAATCAAGACTTTTTACTCAAGATGCCCAATTAACTTTAACTTTTGTATCAAAATGGATATTGAACTCGATTTTATAACAAAATACCCCATGAAACCCACTTTTCGTCTCAAAATACCCCTTTTCCTTTAAGTCTGCTAACTTACCGTCTAATATAAGGGCAATATGGTCACTTTGGACAAGTCAGCATTTGAGTAGGACCCATTTAGAAAAGTAAAACATGTAGAGAATATGTAAGAGGAAAATTTTCAAAAACTTTCCAATTCAAAATGCAACAACTTCATTATAATTTGTGCAGTACAAACGTCTCGGAACAAATCAGATGAAGAACCAGTAGATCAATACTCAATAGAAATCCACAGGATATGAACCACAAAGAATTGAATTGCATTGCGATAATACCATAAAATTTAAATATTTAGTAGGTTATATAGTATAAAGGCATCAAAAGAAATCCAAATTAATACGAAATAGATCTCGATTTGGAAGCCAAAAATATGAAGCTAAAAGTGCCTTAAAACACAAAGAGTTCATTACGGTTCGGTCTTCACATGCTCACTGAGGGCAGCAGTGGCGGATTCCACGACGGTCTCCGACTTCGACGCACTGTTTTGAGGAGCGGAGGCAGCGGCGGTCCTGAACTTCATGGTGTCGAGCATCCGCTTGCTGATCTCCTTGGAGTAGACCTACAATATATGAATTTCGTCCTCCTCGATTGCGGTAGAGCCTCCCGCGGCGGCGATATCATAGTCCTTGATGAGGTGGCCAGCGAAGGCGACCTCATCTGCGACCAAGGTGCCATAGCGCTTAGAGATAATGGAGGGGGTGTAAAGGGTTTCGATAAGACAGTTGACAACAGTGTCGCGGGTGCGCTGGGCCGGAGGCCATATGCTGAAGGTAGTTATAGGGCTCTACTTCTTTAGTTTATGAGAAGGGGTATCTTTTCAAAATTTTCTTCTTACATGTTTTACTTTTCTAAAGTAGAGCCCACTCAAATGTTGATTTGTCCAAAGTGACCATATTGCCCTTATATTTGATGGTAAGTTAGCAGACTTGACGGAAAATTAGCAGACATGACAAAAAGTTAGCAGACTTGACGGAAAATGTGCATTTTGAGACGAAAAGTGGATTTCATGGGGTATTTTGAGACGAAAAATGGGTTTCATAGAATATTTTGTTACAAAATTGAATTCATGGTCCACCTTGAGATTAAAGTTAAAGTTCATGGAACATTTTGAGTAAAAAGCATTTAACCAAAAGTAAATAGACAATAACAAAATTCAAATGACTTGCATAAATAAAAAGAAAAAAGAAATTTAGACGGTGATGATTCAATTCGCAAATACATTAATTCCAGTGGAGGTGCTGGGCATATGCTTGAGTTGGAATTTCCGTTTCCAAATTTATATTACGTTAAAGTACAATATTGCTAAAGCAAAGAAATTTTTGAGTCATTCAATAACCATTTTGATTTTATTTTTGTTTTTAGTTTTCACTTTTTTGTGCATGAGACATATAAAAGGTATTTCAGAAATAGAAGGGATGAGAAATAGTAGTGGTATGGAGAGGGAGAAATAAAGAAGGAAGAATGAAAAAAAAAAAACCGAAAAGGGAAACCAACAAAAATAGGTTATGGTTTCGTTGGTTTTTCGTCTATTTATTGTTATACATTTATACTCAATCTCTTTCACAGTTTCACCACATCCTTCATTCATCCTTGATCCTTTATTTCCTCATATCTCAAACATAAAAAGTGAAAACTGAAACGAAATGGTTATCAAATGACCTCTTAGTTATCCGTGTATGGGAGCAATTAAGAAGAAGAAAACAATTGGGTGGTGGGGGTCAGATCAATTCTCTAACATCAGACGGTCGGATCTAGCTAAATTCCACTGACCTCCTCGTCCTTACAAATATAACTTAGTGAAGGGTCGTCTACTCAACCTTCTCAAATAATTAAGAGCGTTTTTCTAGTTTGGTAAAAATGTGAGTAACTGTTTTCATCTGGTAGTAACATTTGTTTATTATGTTATGTTGTGTATTTAAATAGTAGTTTTTTGCAATTATTACAATTAATTTAGTACTTTTGTAGTATTTCTACATGTTGTATAATAGGATTTTTTAGATCTTGAGTTCATTATTATTAAAAAGTAAGGTCGATAACTAATATATTTTATCCTTTTCTAATTTCGTTGCATGTAAAAGAAAATTTCCGATGACTCAATTCGTGTAATTGAAAAGAAATCAACTAAAGTATAGATGTATACAACGTGCCCCAATATTACACCAGCAATGTACAACTTTTACCAAAAATACAAGTTATGTATATTACCAAGATCTTCACGTTATATCACCAAACCTACAATCTTCGTATCTCCTTTTAAAAATGGCTTTTATGTGCCTCATGAATTGAAAATGATAAAGTGTTTTATAGGCTATTTTCAATCAGCATTACTTTAGTATACTTGAGACATTGTTATGCATTGCTATTATTTACTATTATAACATGTGAAATATTCAAATGGTATAAAAATTATAATATAAATCGTATTTTTACTATGTGTAAATTTTATTTATATTAGAGATATAATTTATCATGCGTATAGTCTTTCTGGTATTACTATAAATATTTATTCGTACTTAACACGATCGATCGACCAAGGCTATTACTGACCGACCAGCCACATCAACCCAATAAGCAGGGCAGTTGAAGGACATCTAAACCTGCAACCGACTAGGTTGTGTTGGCCGGCACCTCATGATCAAACGAACCTACTTTGAAATACTTAACCATATCCCAGGATCAATGAGACACGTGTCAACACCTCAGAAGGTAATTTTAAGCCCATATCACCAAGTTTCAACAATCTCATTCATTTATACTATAAATACAAGAACATCGTCCCTTATAGGTAACTATTCACATTGCTCTTACGCTGCCAAAATCACTATTGAACTATTTATACACCTATTGACTTGGGCATCAGAAGCTCTTAGGCCGTCACTTCACTTGTGCCTAGTGCTCTTGTTATATTAGTGCAGATCGCTCCACCGAACTATAAGCATGCATACCAGCAACTGCAAGGCTATTTCCGTTGGTCCATTTTTGACATCAGAAATATTGATAGTACAACGAAAGTGAAGTTGTATTTGAGTGAATCAAAAATGACAAAACCTTTACTTTTATTCTTGATTGTCAATAAGTCGGAATATTGAAAAATAATGAATGAATGAATGAAAGGTGAACATTTCGATTTCGGGGCATGGCATGTGAATGTGATTACACTATCATGATTGAAAGCAGCTCAAGGATTGAGTGAGAGTAGGACGTCGTCCTCTCTTTTTCGGCACACAATTTTTGCACATTTGCACGCAGAGAAAGAGAAAGCGAGATAACAGAGATATATATGGATATGGCGTGATTATGTGGTGCTTTCTGAATTCTGATCAAGATTCAAGCTGCCTCATATCAGAGTTCAGACCAACCGCAACAAGAAATCCCAGAAATCAATCAACTTAAAACAATTCAAATGCCAAACAATTCTATTCCACAGCTGTAAATCCATGTCTTTTAGCGCAGACTCATCCCCTGAGTTTACATTTCTTTGTGGTTTTTTGCTGTTTGGCTTCCTTGTCCTTTTATCCTCTCTTTCCACCACAAAAAAACTTTCATAATATGTACAAAAATCATTAAAAATATTTAAATCAACAACTCAATGCCAATTTTAAATGTATAAATGCTTCAAGTTTTTATTTTGAGTTTTGCATATTCACAAAGCTTTTGATTTTTATTATAAATATTAGGGATTTGTCATCTTTTTAGAATTATGAATAAATCTTTTGTTTGTTTGTCTGTGAAGTATAACTCCCAAATCGAGGCTGAGGTTATTCCCTTTTCATAGCTCCTTTTTTCTTCCTTGTTTTGCATCTGCATTTTCTCATTTGTCCATCCAAGTATCCATCTGCTGTCACCTCAAAAATCCCACCGCTACTTCACCGATTATAAATTATATATATATATATATATATATATATATATTAACCTGTCATTCTGTTACAGAAGAAAGAACCCATTTTCCCAATTAAACCCATTTTCCCAATTATTTAGTCCCTCTTCTCAAACTCTCTTCAAACTGCAAACCTTCTTCATCTTCATTTCCACTCCAATGGGCTGTTTCCAATTTTACACAATTTCCCTTCTGTTTCTCTTCATTTTGAGCTCAACCCAGTTGAGATTCATGGCTCAAGGCAGAGCAATTCACAACAAAGTTACCATTTCCCAGGTGGGTTTTCATTTCTTATTCTTACTTTTTAACTATGCATGAATTGATTTCTCTGGGGACTTTCATCAAACACCTTTGTCTGGAATTGAAATGTATTAATTTTGCTGGCGTTTCTCTGTGCGTGTTGGATAGGCAGAGAATAATGAAGAAAACAAGACAATTCTAAGAGGCCAAATTGGTTCAAGGCCTCCAAGGTGTGACAGAAGGTGCAGCTCATGTGGGCATTGTGAGGCAATTCAAGTGCCTGCAAATCCACAGGCAAAATCAGGCAGCAAAAACTCACCTTCATCAGCTGTTTCCAGCATTGCTTATGCCAGAGGTGATGAGTACTCCAGCAATTACAAGCCCATGAGCTGGAAGTGCAAATGTGGCAACTTAATCTTCAACCCCTGAATCCTCATCATGCTCATTATTTAACTTTTTTTTTGTTTTTAAAATCATGGTTAATTTTTAGGTGAGGTGGAAGAGGAGGATCGTAACCCATTTTTGGATCCTGTAAATGAATGATACTACTCTAAAAAAAAAAAAAAATAGATATGGGTCCCTAATTAGTCCATGCATTTTCGTCTGTTTTCATCAACTTTAACATCTTTATAATCATTTTTTTTTAGTTAATAACACGTAATATCCCAAAATTTATTAATTGACATATATGCTAACTCAAATATCATTTAAAACCCTGATTTTTCATTTCTTCTTTGTCTATTTCTTGATTTTTTGTTGATGGGAAGTGACAATTAATTTGGAATGAAAAAAAAACACTAAAACAATAAATTATCAACTTGGGCAATCTTTTTTTTTTTGTACAAAAAATGCTACCCACAATCAATCTTGGTTTTTTACATGTTTTATTACAGATTTTAACACTAAATGCGCATTTCTTTGCATTGATAAACATATTTGAATTAGAATCGAAATAACCCAAAATGAATGGTTGGTGGTGATTTATTAATTTGTGAATTAGTTTCTTGGTATTTGCATGATGGAAATTGGAAAGTGACAATTACAATTTGGTTACTGTGGCCTTGTTTTGTGCACAAGTGATGAGAAGTGAAGTGAGATAGACAATGCACATTCATGACATCTAATTTTAATCTGTTCAACACGCCACCGTTTCATCTTCCCGAGAATGAATGAATGAAGCTTTAGCAGTTTGGGGGATTTTTTTAATTTAATTTTAAACAGAGATAACGTAAAGGTAACAAAGAACCCAAACCCAGTTAGTAATTTCTGACCCCAAAAAAAAAAAATGACCCAGTTAGTACTTAACTCAGTTCCTCTCTTTTCTTCATCCTTTTTGGCTGACGTACAAAATATATGGTTAGTTTACTAACAACTTGCCCTAAACCAGCTTTGGCCTTCTTTTGGCGGTTTTCCATTACCAATCTCAACTAGAATCATATTTTCGTGTGATTCCCGTCAAGGGTAAAATGAACGTTAAAAATACCACGAGTAATATGGTTTCACTCAATTTTTTGACTGTATATTTGAAAATTTCGAATTCAACTCTAATAAAAATAAAAGCCGATAATATTAATGAATATATTACGTCCCAAATATTATAGTATAAAAAGTGAGTGTTAATGGCAACAATGTTCTTAACTAGAACTAATTTTCATCCAGGTTGGATTCAAAACAAATGTTTCAAATTCTAATTCAAAAAATTCGGAATGGATTGATCGAAGTGAGAAATTTTTGGAATTTCAAACACTCATTCCAATTTGAAAAATGCCCTAATTTTTTGGAATTGGAATTTCAAAATTCCAAAATTTATCACATTAGAGTTGTTAGAAATGAACATATTTGAGTATATGTTCATGGCTAACAACTCCAATGTGAATATATGTTCTAGCATAAGTATAAGTATATTTGAGTATAAAAAGTAAGATATGAACATATTCTTCTATCGATAATGAATATGATGCAAACATTATCACATACATAAATAATTAGAATATAAATGTTTCAATCGAACTGAGTTCAAAACATTTTGATTTGAAATGAATTTGAAACATATCGGATAGGAATTTTGAAAATTCCAAAGGTGTTCCCATTCAAATCCCACTTTATTTAAAAAAAAAAAAAAAATCACTTTTGGGTTTTTCGCAATCAAATTATTTTGGAAAATGTTGGAAATCATATTTTTCAATCCAACTTGCATCCCTAAATAAAGACGGATAAAAAGACGTATTGTTGAAATAGTGACACAACCACCAAATTATGATGCACGACATAGTTGGTAGGCCAAAATGAAAGTCTTGCAAGTTGGAAGACATAGCAACGAATTACTTTGAACATGGTCAAATGTAAGTTCCATTGGTGAGGGTAAGGAAAGCACAATTTCAAACTTCAAACCAATGCCAAAAGTGTTCACGTTCGAACTTATGTGCCATATAGTTCTAGGTTGAGAAGTTGTGTCAATTATTTCTCCCTTCCCTTTCAAAAACACCAACCAATTAGCAATCCAACACTGGCCCCTTCGACTCACGCCATGAGAACGACCTCCACATTATGTACCATAGCTTTCACCCCAATTTTATCCCAGCCAAATATTTACCATAAACAATTTGAAGTGGCACTTGGTTTCATCGAGAAAATAACACACAAAATTAACAAATTATGGAGGTAAAAAGTGAAAAGTAAAAAGTAGAAAAAGTTGAACAAGGGTTGCAAGTCACGTGCGGCATGGGCACCCTATCCAGTCCAAATCATAATGTGGCGAGTTAAGACGTTAAACTGAGACGAGAATGTTTGTGCAGAGGTGAAGACACCCACATAGACAACAGTAAAGACTAAAGCCTGTGGGGACTCATTATTCCAGTGATTCCCATGCCTCTACTCATTCATTCTCCCAAGTTTTTTTGTGCTTTGTATCTATCATCACCACCCTTCTAACTTCTCCATCCCTAGGCGACCATGGACAAGTTGTATTGTACCACACATCATACAATACAGTAGTGATCCATCACTCACAAAACCACACCCTAGTCCCCATGCCAAATATGGAGATTGTCACCACTCGAGCGTGTGTGTTTCTAATGGGATGCCTATCGACTCCGTCTTGAGGGACCATCTACAATCATGTATTGTCGATTGATGCTTTGCATTCAATGGTTAAAAAATGCCAAATATAATCAAATTTTGAATACCAAATGATCTGACATGAATCTATATGTTGTGAACGATACAATTGAGTACAATTTCAGACTAAAATCCAATTAAAACGGAACATGAATCTATATGTATATCACTTTAGGAGCTTATGTTAGGGTTGGTTAGGGCACTTTCGTGGGTCCTATAGGGTTGGTGGTATTTGAAGTACAAATCAGAGGAAGTTTAGAGTGATGGGCAACTAAACAGAGACTAGAGAGAGGTCTTGAACTCTGCACCACCTGATCCGTCTACTGTTTTGTAAAAAGCTGCTTTTATGATCCACTAATCACTGAAATTAGGTGTCATTAAACATAGATACTAATGTGCCAATTATCAAAATATGTAGAGCAAAGCTTGTGTTCCTAGAAAGAATTAAAGAAACACAACTGAAAGTAGGTAGAATTGGGTAAGCACATGAAGTTGGCAGGGAACCCCAGTGCACAGATGATATTCTTAGATTCTTCAATGGCAGATGGAACCACCACCACACATCAATACAAGAAAAAGACAATTTACTGCACAATAATTGCATTCAATTTTCCACGGTTGAGATCTTGGTAGTACACAGAGATCTACCCAGTACACAAAAACATAAAGGGTATTAACAAATCTACATCTACCACTACCAGCAATCTCTCTCAAACAAGCAGCCCCACCATCCCAATTACAGGTCACTCTCCTAGCCCTAGACAAACTGGTAGAAGAAGCATATTCAAAGATTTGATAAAAAAATATGCTGTTTTATGCTATAAATCATGAACAAGCGTAAGACTCACTGAATTAGAACATTCTCTTACAATTTAAAGCTTTTGAAATCGGTTGTCGAACAAGTAACAAGAAGCTCAAACTCAACTAGAGAAAACCGGCAGAGCCCTCCGCCTTTGTACCATGGCCGCAGACGTTTCAAGAATCGAGATAATACGAACCAACAAGTTATGGAAAGAGCAATGCCAGAAGAAAATCAAAATCTCTTCTCAGTACATTGGAAATTAATGGGACATTGTTAAAATCAATACGGAGACATTATATGTTATTCTTCGAAATGATGAATGAAATTTCCTGAAGTGCAATCAAGGTGTAAGTTGACCAAGTGGCCCCTTGTGTGTTGGAAAATAATTCAACACAGTTTCACTAAAACTAGACTTTCTTTGGCCTATTCCTCAAAGGAGGTTTGATGGTTAAAAGAATAACGATAATGGAATTTTTTTTCACCACAACCTGATATCCGTTGTTTTTTTGTCACCACAACCTGATAACGAGTTTGTCAGGTTCCCCAAGAGAGCCCATCTCATCCCTCATCCTCTATTAGCCTACTACTAGTACTGGCCCATTTTTCAGAGGTGTGATCAGGCTTTGTATGTTCGGTTACATGAAAGTGGTTCGTCTCAAAGGGAAACAATATCGTTGAAGATGTCTACTGAGACTGAATTTGATTTTGATACCAAGGAAACTGAAAGACTTAATGAAGAGAAGACCAATAAGCATATTTGGGGCACTGATGTCAACTTCTCTCTTTCAGTGTACCACATTAATGAAGTACTGTAGCTATGAATTTCAATTGAGAAGAGGGTGGCCTAAATGACAACTACGTAAATTAGCTTCATTTGGGAAGGAAGAAAGGGGATGGCTTTTGTTTGAGAGTACAAAAGGACCTACAATTGGGTTATCAAGGTCTTAGAGATGCTATCACTACATTAGTTGCTGTTTTACTATAAAAGGACCTACAATTGGGTTATCAAGGTCTTGGAGATGCTATCACTACATTAGTTGCTGTTTTGTTTTACTATAAAAGGAGCTACAATCTGAAAATTCCTCAGCCTAAAATATGATTCAGTGCAACCTATGTGAGTTAGATTTGAATACTGTATGTTAACATGAAGTGAGCCCTATGCTGATACTGGGCTTCTATTAAAAATGCATCTCGCAATCGAATACGGCTACCCTTGAAGAAATAACAAATTAACCATGCACCAAGTGTTATTCATAGTCGGAATTTACATCATACGAAGATAATATACGTCCCAGTGCCTCCTCCTAAGCGTCCTATCAGTTCATCCACTCAAAGCATACCTAATGTATGCCTGCACCAACAGTAAATATAGCACAATCAAATAAAGTAAAATCAACCACGAAGTTTCATTTGTTTTAGAAAAAGACATGTATAATGAAGCAGATATGGATTCCAACTCAAATGATGGATTCTCAGTAAATGAAAATGATGAAGTGCTCTGTTTACGGAAATTCAGAGACAACGCCTGTGCTCCTGTAAGGTTATATTACTAAAATTAGAAGTTTGGAACCTCTGTAATTTCAAACCTCCCAGCTTCACCAAGTTACTCAGTCTAGATGCCTCAAACGAAATTAATATGAAGAAACCTTGGTAACCATACACAGAGGCACAAAGTAATAAAATGCACATAAACGGGCAGGAAGAATCACTAGTTGGTTAACAGACACATATCTTAAAGTTTGGTGTTAAAACAGCACGAATTTATTCAAGGGACTATATGTTTGATAAAGTATTCGAATTCCCACTTTATAGCTAACTGGAAACAAAAAACCCAACAGCAAGAACTTCTAGATATACATGAAGCACCAACTAGAATCTCAATGGGGAAAGGCCAAAGCACCTTGATCAAATCATTTCCAAGTGTATTATGAGCAACAAAGCTCTTTTTGTCTAACTTCTCTACTATTCCCATTAAACAGAAACAATTCAAAGTAAAAAACAAAAGGATAAACAATGTACTCTGATATGAAAATGGTGCATCTATTGCACATTAACCTCTTCAATTGAGTAATAAAGCAAAAGAAAAGGCAAGGCAACAGAAAGCTCATAGAAAATTTGACCAGACCCACCGTCAGATATTCTTTCATTCATTGCAACGTCTTCCTCGTCCACAAATGACAAACCCTAACGCGCAGTAATATAATTTAATGATTCTGGACTTCTGACCAATTCAGAACTTAAGGATCAAGAAGAGAGGCTAAAATGCAATTAGTTAAATATTTCCTATGTGTCATCTGATCTTCCCTTGTACAGTTCGTCGGAGCAATCTATTATGTTAGTCGTTCCCACACATATATACAAACTATGCTGCAGAAAATTTCAACTCCCAATTCACTACACACATAGGATAATTTCATTATGAAAATAATTTATTCAACATGATACAAAACCCAAACGAAGAAAATAAAATATCAGACCTACAAACGTATCATAATCACCTATCTTGTCCATATGAAATGCCAGGTAACACAAAAGCACGGGGCATATATTGAAAACAACTACGTGTGTGCAAAACTTAGTTATAGAGTAACTACGGAGAGGTTTCAAAGGCATTTAGAACAAGGATAGCAAAATGAACCTCGAATTCTCCATCTACCCGATCAGCTGCGGCTCACAAGTGCATGTCTGTACACAATGCATCACCAACTTCCACTCACACTATTTCCTAATGCTGTGCCCACTGAATATTCTTAATATCAATCCCATCCTTTACCATCTCATAAAGCGGGCTCATTTCCCTCAACTTCATCACTTGGTGCACCGTCAGCTGAACTGCCTTGTCAATCTCCTCCTCCGTTGTGAACCGCCCAATCCCGAACCGAATTGAAGTATGAGCCATGTCCTCATCCACCCCCAAAGCCCTCAAAACATAGGACGGCTCCAAACTCGCACTGGTACACGCACTACCACTCGACACCGCCACCTCCTTCAACCCCATCAACAAGCTCTCCCCTTCCACGTACGCAAACGACAGATTCAAATTCCCAGGGTACCGTCTCTCCTTGCTACCATTCACCTCGACCATATCAAGCTTCTCAGTGATCCCCTTCAACATTCGCTTCTGCAACTGTGATATCCTTTTCTGATCATATTCCATCTCCTTCTTCGCAATCTCACACGCCGCACCAAACCCCACAACCAAAGGAGTGGGAACAGTTCCACTTCGAATCCCTCTCTCCTGCCCACCCCCATTCATTTGGGGCTCGACCCGAATTCTCGGACGCCGCCTCATATACAAAGCTCCTACCCCTTTCGGGCCATAAACCTTGTGCCCAGAAAGTGACATCAAGCTCACATTCCATTTGTCCACCTCGATTGGGATCTTCCCCAGGGCTTGAGCCGCATCTGTATGAAAAGGAATTTTGAATTCCTTGCAAATTTGGCCAATTTCTTCCATCGGCTGAATAACCCCAATCTCGTTGTTCACCGCCATGACCGATACAAGTCCGGTATCGGGCCGAATCGCGGCGCGAAGCTCGTCCAGGTCTATAAGTCCATCTTTCTTCACCGGAAGGTAGGTCACATCGAAGCCATCCTGCTGAAGATGACGGCACGAATCAAGAACGCACTTGTGCTCCGTCTGGGTGGTGATGACGTGGCGCTTCTTATCCTTGTAGAAATGCATGACCCCCTTGACGGAGATGTTGTTGCACTCGGTGGCGCCGGAGGTGAAGACGATTTCTTTCGGTGAGGCGCCGATTAAGTCGGCGACTTGGGAGCGGGCGGTCTCGACAGCCGAATCGGATTCCCACCCGTACATATGAGTTCGGGAGTGGGGGTTGCCGTACCTGGTAAGGTAGTAGGGGAGCATAGCATCGACGACCCTGGGGTCCACCGGTGAAGTGGCCTGCATGTCCAGGTATAGAGGCCGGCCGGAGATTTTCACGCCTTTCATTGAAACTCCATTCGTGTCCTCATAGGGTTCGGCCACGGCGGCGGCGGTGGAGAGGGAGCGGAGGAACCGATAGGCGGTCGGTGTGGGTTTTGGGGTTTGGGTTAGGGTTTGGCGGAGAGCTGAAGCCAGAAGCTTCGAAGCCATTTTTTTTTTGTTTCTTCTTTTTGTGGGAAAGTGTTTATGAGTGAGAAAGGATCAAACGGAAAAAGGATCCCCTATAGAGTACCGACTTCTTCAATCTATAGAAGGACACGCGGCAAGCTGTGAACCCCGAATATCCTACTTACACGACGTCGTATGGGGACAGTCAGCCAAAACGTATAACGTATTGTGTAGACTGTAGAGTGATAAGGATGCAATCCTTTTAATTTGTTTCATGTTTGACCTTTCAATAAATAACATTCCTAAATGTGTGGGAGTCCCTATTATCACGTCTAGGGGATATCCATTTAATATTATCTTATTTCACACATTTTTTTCAATAAAAAAAAAACCTGTCAATAAGTAAAAAACAATCATATTAACTGATATCTAAAATTTGATATTTCTTTCATTTTCAAATTATTAGAACAGTTCTGCTCGATCATGGCCATAGATGTATTACAGCATTTTTGAACAATAGGCCAAGAGGGTAAGGAAGTTTTTTTTTTGGGGTCAAAATAGGGTAAGGAATTTGTTAAAACATAATCTGTAATTTTTGCATTTCTCCAACAATTTGGATTTTTTAAAGTAGAAGTGACTTGTGTAGAAAACTCGTGATGCTCCCGAAAAGTGAAGCGATTAGATTTGGGACACGTCCACTTGGGTTTAATATATCACACAAAGCCAGGTGTTGTTTGATCAAAGTTGTGAAGAGCACCCAATCTCCCTCTCTCTCGCTTCACACTAAAACTTGTTAGTTACATCGTCTTTTTCCTTTTTACCCCTACTTTCCAAACTTCCATTGCCAGATTCCAGATCCAGAGTCCAAATCTAGGTGGGAAGAAGAAGAAGAAGCAACATTAACCTACCCAAACCCATTAAAACCCATTGCTCTGATCTTGCATTTGTTCAAGGACCACCACACCCACCCCCCCCCTATGTGTTGAATTACGAGGGCATGTTTCTCTAAGTGTACCCCTACTACCCTGTGCCATTTCCAGCAAATATATCATTTTTGCTTAATCCACCCATCATACCACAAAGAAAAAGGTTCACTTTTTGTTCCTGCCAGAATCCAACTCCCTCTGGTATGTCTTCTCTCATTATGCATTCATTTTGGTTTACATTCTGAGATTTTGACAAATTTTGCTGCTTGCTATCGGATTTGGTGCCTGTTTTGTTGAAGCATGTTTAGATCTAAGTTGATTTTGTCAATGTCGTGGATTTTTCTCTGCTGTTTTCCTTTCAGTTTCTGTCGATTCACATTTGCATACCAACTGTTTGAAGTGGGTTCCCTTTGGAATGTGAAAAAGATTTTGAATTTGGTTTTTTTTTTTATACAATGATATTGGGGTAGTGGGATTACAATTTTTCCTTCAGTTTCTGTGGATTCACATTTGCATACCAACTGTTTGAAGTGGGCTCTCTTTGAAATGTGAAAAAGATTATGAATTTGGTTTTTTTTTTTCTGTTTTTATACAATGATATGATATTGGGGGAGGGGATTACAATATACACATTGGGTATTGATCTTGCCCTTTACAAGAGTCGAACACTACTAGGCCATGTACAAAGTGACATGAATTTGGTTAGATAATAGATAGCGATGATTTTTATAGTTAAACCAAGTGGGTTTTTAATTTTGAATAACCACATTGAAAAAATGGATGGGGACATTGATATGGGGTTGCTTATTTAGTCTAGGTTCTTGTTTAGTTGATTTTAAGGTTCTTGTCTAAGCATTTCTATTCTTCCGTAGGTTCGATTCGCATAATGTGGATCATCTAGAGTGAAATTGTATCGGTTGGCTTGAATTTTGATTTTGATGATACTAGGAAGAATTGGGTTTTTGATCCCTGTTTTTGAATACTAGTTAAGACATCGAACAGAAGTTGAATTTTGACACAGGTGTGGTGAAGAAAACAAATTGGTTTAGACGTACTGAGATTCGGCATGTTCAAGCTATCTCCTCGCAGGAATACGAGATCTAAAGGTTTCAAGGTAAAGCATGCTTTGCAACTATTTCTTTTGTTGGGTGTCTGCGTCTGGCTAGCTTACCAAGTCAAGCAGTCTCATAGTAAGAAAGCAGCTTTCAGAGAAATTATAAAAGATGGGGAGCAAATTGTAAAATTAGGAAGAAAGGACATCAAGCCTCTGTTGGAGGAAAGTGTCGATAGCAATGCAGGGCATAAGGAGGAGGAAGAAGAAGAGAATAGGAATGAAGAGGAACAAAGCAAGCCTGAGGAGATCGATAACTTAGGAAGAGGCACTGGAGATGATGAGATAAATGAAGGTGGTGAAAACAAAATTGAAGAAAGAATACATGATCCTGGTGATTCAGTAGAGGGCGAGAAAGAAGTGGAAACGAGCAATGAGGATGGAAATGTAGAGAACAAAGAGGATGAAGATGGCCAAAAGAAGAGTGAAGATGACAAAGCCAAGGAGAGTGAGGAAAGCAACAAGAAGGAACTTGAAGAGACCAAAGAGAAAGAAAGTGAAGTGAAGGGCAGTGAAGAGTCGAAGGAGAAAGAAAGTGAAGTGAAGGAGAGTGAGGAGTCGAAGGAGAAAGAAAGTGAAGTGAAGGAGACTGAAGAGACCAAGGAGAACGAAGGTGAACATAAGGAGAATGGAGAGATCAAGGAGAACAAAGGTGAGCAGAAGGAGAATGAAGAGATCAAAGAGAAAGGGAATGAAGTGAAGGAGACCAAGGGGAAATATAGTGTACAAAAGGAGAATGAAGAGATCAAAGAGAAAGAGAATGAAGTGAAGGAGACTGAAGAGACCAAAGAGAAAGAGAATGAGGTGAATGAGAGTGAAGAGAACAAAGAGAACGAAAGTGAACAGAAGGTGAATGAAGAGACCAAAGAGAAAGAAAATGAAGTGAAGGAGACTGAAGAGAACAAAGAGAAAGAAAGTGAACAGAAGGAGAATGTAGAGATCAAAGAGGACAGTATTGAGGAGAAAGGAACTCCGGAAGAGAGTCAGAGGGTCGATAATAAAGAAGGGAAAGAGCCCAGTGAGACAGATAAAGAAAAGGGGGCTGAAGAGAAGGAAGGTGATAAAATTGAGCAGCTGATTTTATCTGACAATCGGGTGGATGATGGAGGTGAAAAAAATAAAGAGGGAGAAAAACCCAATGAGACAGATAAAGAAAAGGAGGCTGGAGAGAAGGAAGATGATAAGATTGAGCAGCTGAGTTTATCTGACAATCCGGTTGAGGATGGAGGTGAAAAAAATAAAGAGGGGGAAGAGGCCAGTGAGACCACAGATAAAGAAAAGGAGGCTGAAGAGAAGGAAGGTGATAAGATTGAGCAGCTGATCTTATCTGATAATCGAGCTCGGGAAGGAGGTGAAAAAAATGATGAAGGGACAGGAGAAGAACCTTACAAGGCTGATGATGCTTCCAGTGCTGTTGCCCATGAAACTCAGAATGCGACAGCAGATAATGAGCAAGGTGGTTTAGAAAACTCTAACGAAGCAAAGCAGATTGGAGACAAAGAGAAAAATACAAATAGCACTGAAGGAGTGGAGGTTGAAAAGGCCAAGGAAACTGAAGCGGGTGTTAACGAGAGTAATCAGTCAGAATCGGAGAATGGGTCCACACCTAAGTCAACAGAGCAGCAGCAGCAGCAAGTGGAAACTAAAGAAAAGGACTCTACACCGAAGAATGTTGAATCCGAGCAACCTGAGGGATCTGATGTTCCTGCCTACACCAAGCTACAAGACTCTAGCACGACATCTTCCACTTCGACTGAGAATGGAGATGCAACTAGTGGAGTATCTACAGATACTTCTAGTAATTCTGAATCTGTTGTGCCGGATAGTCAAATTGTCGACTCCAAAGCATCTACAGAAACAGAGAATGGTTCTGTACCTTCAGCCGGGAGCATTGTTGAGACTCAAAAGGTCACCAGCGGCACTGTGGTAGAAGGGACACAGGAAAGTATACTATCCCAAGAAACAAACGGCAATGAAGATGCTGGTCAAAATGGTAATGACAAAGCTGTTCCGAACAACACAAATGAAAACGCAAATGGCAAGGACAATACAGATGCTGGCCAAAATGGAAGTGACGACGCTGTCCCAAACAATGCAGATGCCGGCCAAAATGGACCAGTTGACTCTTCTGATGCTTCAGTATCTCAAAACAAAGAGGAGCCTTCAAGCACAAACGATAATCCTGAGGCTGGACAGAATGCAAATGAGAACATTGTTCAAAGCAACACCAATGAGAATGCAGATGCAAGCCAGAAGAAGAATGAAGATTCGTCGAATACAAATGACAATGTTCAGAAGGAGAATGAAGATTCGTCGAACACAAATGGCAATACTAACGAGGGCCAGAATTTTACAGTTGATTCTTCAAATTCATCAATCCCCGAAGAAGAGAAAGAGGCTCGGTTAGACCTGGAAACTTTGCCAGAAACCAAAACTGAAACTCAAAGCAATGATGATACGGCTGCAGAGTAAAGACTCTAATAAGCTTCCCATTCATTACTCGACCATTTATTTCATTTTGTTTTCATCCCTTTTCTTTGATGTGGTTAGGCAAAATTTTAAGATTCATTATTATTCATTTTACGTTCCACTATATGTTGTAAGATCCAAGGTTTGATATTACATAATTCATGTGATGTAACAGTAGATAACTATGAGTTTTTAATTTCCTTGTTCTTGTACCTCCAAATTTTTCTCTAATATTACATCCAATATTTTCGCAATTTCCAACCTGGTTTCTGTTGGTAAGCTGTGTGTCGAACATAATAATGGCCTAATGGGTGAGAACCATAATTCCAGAAAAATCTCTCCATTTCAAATTTGATATAGAGATATATCAGTAAGTTGGAAAGGAAAAACATTCCAATATCTCATCTTATTTATGTGTGTCAATTGTAACAAACATAACAAAAAAATTGAACTTCGCAAGGTCTTGATCCAGAATTCATAATGAAAAGTAAGTGCAAGCACCAATATCCAAAGAAATCCACGTCTAATGAACCTGTCTGACAGGAAAACACGATCGCGAATTATTCAAAATGGCATCGTTTTGAAATGTCCCAGAAGCCAGCTTAGTGGTGGTCATTCTTGCTTTCGAAAAGGCCATCCGGACCTGAACAACACAGAATAAAATATCAGATATTCAAGCAATACTACATCTAGACAATTACATCAAATCAAACGAACGCTCATTAACAAGTAGAATGGAAAATGATATTCGCCATCTCAATTATGGGTGCTGATGCATATAATGTCAATATTAGAGTACGTTTTACTACATCTAGTGTCTTTTTTGATAATTCACATATCTCCACATATTTTGGAAGGATAACAATGATCTACAACATCTAAAAAGGAGATTCAGTCCATACCATAACTGAGAACAAAATTAATGTATCACTTAGCTTTAACAATGATTTCAATGTATTGTAGACATCTACGTTAATCAGTTCAACTAGATACATCTAGAGGGTAGACTTTGAAATCCAATATGGACTTCCACACAAAATGAATGCGCTGGTGCCTAAATTTGTAAGACATGGCAGAAATGCCACAAAAGATATAGTGAGGTAGGCTATCAACAAAAAATTCGCCTATTAGCCCCAAGCCAACATGCAGCCATGGTATTATTATAAACTGTTTTGAGGGAAAATACACAAATGTGACATTACCTATCTGTGCAACCAGAAAAAAGAATATCACTAATCTGACCAATCTATGGATAAACATGAATTTTGAAATGGATTTACTTGTATCTTTCCTTGCCACCACAAACCATATATTATTAAAAGCTAGTTCTAGTATCACAATCAACTTGTGGTCACATCTCACTCTCTTGGTACAGCATTGGTCCAGTCCCGGTTACCAAAATACTAAGTTCGTGAAAACAATGCTGCCCCTGAACTACCTAGAGTGCTCTTCTTCACGAGGCATACTGATTAATGCCCAATAAAATCCCAATAGCTAAGGTAGAACACATACAGGTTTAGAATGCCAGGCCAGATGTAGTAATTAGATAAACATAATTTACAGGATATTTCAAGCCAAACAAGTAAACAAAAAAATCAACAAATTACTTTCTCTACCAACATAGAGGGTAACTAAATTGAAGCCATCACAGAAATGTTTATTACACGAGACAACAATGAAATTTTAACCAATTATTTATTAAAAAATAAATCAGTGAACATATGCATTTGGGCAATAGAAGATTATTATATATTAGGACCGTAATGATGTTCGGAATTATACCCCATGGGAACTCCTTGTTGCGGATGTGCAAATATGGGTAAGGCTGCAAACATAACAACAGATAACGCCAACCACTATCAGATGCAAAAGGTAAAGTCATATAGCATAACAAGGAATATGAAATGCAGAAAGTAAAAGGAGGTTTAGGCAGCTCCACAGCAGCCAGCAAAAAATACACAACAAAATAAATCACAAGGCTGAAGAAGAAAGCTCACAGGCGGCTCATCGTAGTGAGGATGAGGCTTTGACAGGTTAATAAACGCTAAAACAGTGCATGCAGCAATGCCTAAGTAAGTTATCTTCTCCCATTTGGCCGTCTCACCTGGAGGAGAGAAATAGCAAATAGATAAACACAAAGCAGAAACACTTTAAAAAAAAAATTGGCAGCATCATGAATATTTAAGATTTTGAATTTGGTGTTGGAAGCCGAGATGGATCTCGAAACTTAAGCTGTCACCATGAAATTCAAAACTAAGGTAAATGAAAATGAATTTTCAATTCCGTCACATTCCAAATTAGATTCAGCTTCTATTCACACATTTCAGCCATTTCAGCCAAATACAAATCCATGAAGTATTGAAACGAAGAAAAATGGGAAAAAAATCACAAACCAAGGAAAGAACCAAATGAAAACCCTAGTATCTGTGGCTCCAAATGTTAATTGAACTCCTCGATCAAAATATTCAAACTAAAATTGACAAAGAAAAGGTCCCTGATGGCAAAATTTAATGAGTACATATTTTCGTGTATTTGTATGTGCGTCTGAGAGAGAGATTAGAAATTACGAGCATCGTCGTGTTGACTAGAGGAGGAGAAGGAACGCTTTGGAGGAGCAGCGGGTCGAGAGCCGCCGCGCAGGGCATTTCGAAGCGCACCGGATCGGACCATCGACATCGCCATTTCTTAGCTTATGCTTTTCTCGCTATCTGATTCTGATCTGATGTCTTTGGTTGTGTTGAGAAATATACGGAAACTGGAACTGCGAAACCCTTACTCTTTCTTTGTTTCATAACTGTGCAGGGAGAATTGGAAATTAGAGTGAAAAGCCCACAAAAGGCCCACTACGTAAATTTAGTTCCACACCCATTTGTATTCATACTAGTTACAGGCCCAAGGTTGTCTATTGATGGTAACTATTCAAAATGTCCAAATGGCATAAGACGACTATTGTAGGAAGATGTTGTAACGAGAACCTTATAATAACGTTAAATTCACTTAGTAGCTGAGTAATTCATCATAACGACTTAAATTGAATATTAAATATGAATAATGTTATAGGTATTATCTAAAATTTCACTTTTTGTATTACATCATATGTAGTACACGATGTGGCAATTCATGTCATCCCTTCTTAATTACCTAACTCAAAATAAAAATAAAAATTAAATCAAATATAATAAAATGTAAAATAGAAAATAAATAAAACAACGAAGATATATCCCTATTGTTTCATTCTACATCAAATTGTGATCTTCTTCCCCAAAAAAAATAAACCCTAATAATTTCATCCTTCATAAAAGATTATGGTGCAACAAGCTAGCTGATACGACATAAATCTTAATTTATTCACTCTGTGTCTCTCTAGTTCTTCTCTTTGTTAAAGACCGAAAGTCCTGATCGTCTTCGATTTTTGAGAAAACGGTAACATTGGAGTGTCTTGGTGTAGCAACGATATCAAATCTGAGAAGCTAGAGAAATTTAGGCTTCGGTGCTTTCGCCATAATTTTTTATTTTATTTGTGAAATCCCTTTGTGGGATCAAGGTTATTTTAGTAGAAATTAGGGTTATAAATATTATGTGTATTTATCTCCTCCACTTAGAGAGGTATTTATAGTCTTTACAATTGATTCCTATTTAGGAAAGGGTAAATATATTTACAATTATAATTAATGGATTCATATCAACACTCCCCCTCAAGGTGGTGCATAGATATCACGAATGCCCAGCTTGACAAGTGAATCGTTAAAAACTGAATTACACACAGCCTTAGTCAACACATCTGCCAGTTGTTCTGCAGTGCCAACATACGGTGTTTCAACTATCCTCGCCTCCAATATAATCGCTGATTGATTATCACAATATAATTTAATTGGTTTGTTAGTAGGAAATCCTAACTCCCCCATAAGCCTTTTCAACCATAATAACTCACATATACCTTTCACCATTGCTCTGTATTCTGCTTATGCGCTTGATAGAGATACAACTTTCTGCTTCTTACTTTTCCAAGTAACTAAGTTACCTCAGAAAAAAGTAACATAGCCAGAAGTTGACCTTCTTCTTTCTCCCTTAGCCCCCCAATCAGAATCTGTATACCCCAAAACATCTGCATGCCCATGGTATGAGAACAACAACCCTTTTCCTGGTGCAGATTTCAGATACCTCAGAATCCTCAACACAACGTCCATGTGGGGTGCACCCGGGTTATGCATAAAGCGGCTCACAACACTAACATCATATGCAATATCAGGTATAGTATGAGACAAATAAATCAACCGTCCAACTAACCTCTGATATCGTCCTTTATCAGCTGGAATTTGATCAGAGCATTCTTCCAGACCATGATTCTGTTCAATAGGAGTTCCAATTGGTTGACACCCAAGCATTCCAATTTCCTTTAGTAAATCTAAGATATACTTCCGTTGAGACAAGAAGATACCACATTTGGAACGGGTAATTTCAATACCCAAAAAATACTTAAGACCACCCATATCCTTCATGTCAAATTCAGAGTACAAATATTCTTTTAATTTTCCCATCTCTTCAGAGTCATTCCCAGTTACCACCATATCATCAACATAAATAATAAGTGCTGTTAATTTACTACCCACCCTCTTTAGAAACAAGGTGTGATCATCATTGCTCTGTTCATATCCATATTTTTTCATAGGCAATCGGAATCTCCCAAACCAAGCCCGTGGAGATTGCTTCAGACCATATAATGCCTTCTGCAGTTTACAAACAAGACCAGAATCATGAGGAGCTATATATCCTGGCGGTAATGACATATAGACTTCTTCCTGTAAATCTCCATGCAAGAAGGCCTTTTTAACATCATACTGCTGTAAGGGCCAATCAAAATTTGCAACTAAGGATAGCAACACTCGAATAGTATTGATTTTTGCCACAGGAGCAAAGGTTTCTTGATAATCAATTCCATAGGTCTAAGTAAAACCTCTAGCAACAAGTCGAGCTTTGTACCTGTCAATGGAACCATCTGGCTTATGCTTGATTATATATACCCATTTGAAACCAACATGCTTCTTCCCCTCTGGCAAAGGTACTAAGTCCCATGTTCGATTCTTTTTCAAGTGTTGTCATCTCCTCCATCATTGTCCTAGCTCATTGTGGATCAGACAATGCCTCTTGTACCTTAGTAGGAACAGTCACTGCAGACATATGACTAACAAATGCCTGGCAAGCTTCTGACAAACGATGAGTGGAGACATAATGGGCAATAAGGTACTTCACCTTTTTCATAGTGTCTGGTGTATATGTAGCGGGTGGGACCCCCCGATTACTCCTTGGTGGCAACTGATACCTGTCAATCTCAACAGGTTCACAAGTATTGTTAGTATTAATCACATGGTCTATACTTACCTTAGGAGGATCTGCAGGAGGAGAATTGGTAGTGGGTACTGTTGATGAAGTAGAGAGAGGGGAACCGGTCTCAGAATTGGCTATTGTAGAAACGGTAACCGGTGTTACAACGGAAGCTTCATTTGGTGCTATAACAGTATCAACCGGTGTCATATCCCAATTCAACTCAATATTATCTTGGAACAATTCACTCCAATTCACCTCTTCAATAGTAGGCTCACCGGGAAAAGGAGAAAAAGGGACGGATGAGGCAAAAAACATCTCATGCTCCGAGAAAGTGACATCCATGGTAACATAAAATTTATGGGAAGAAGGATGATAGCACCTATAACCCTTCTGATAGGGATGATAGCCAACAAAGATACACCGGAGAGCACAAGGGTCAAATTTAGTACGTTGATGTTTAGGGAGATGCACAAAAGCAACACAACCAAAAACCCGTGGAGAAAGCGTAAGATGGGATGGAAGAGGGACATAAGATGCTAGCTTATCCAATGGCGTCTGAAATTTCAACACCCTAGTAAGAACACGGTTGAGAAGATAAACGGCAGTAGTGATAGCCTCCTCCCAAAACCGTGGCTGCATGTGTGCCCCAATTAGACTAGCTCGGGTAATTTCCAAAATTTGTCTATTCTTTCGTTCGGCCACACCATTCTGTTGTGGTGTCTAAGTGGAGGAGATAAATACACATAATATTTATAACCCTAATTTCTACATGGTATCAGAGCAGGTTAATGACCGATGTGGCATTAGCTCCACCTGTGACCCACTAAGTGGTGGTCCCACGTGAGGGGGAGTGTTGAAAAATCCCACATCAGAAGAATAAAAAAAGGAAAATATAATATATAATGAGCGGCTCTACTTACAACAATACCGAGGCCTTTTGTGATAAAACCCCACACATGTTGGACTGTACATGTGATACTTGCAAGTTGGGGACAATATCGGTATTGGAGGGAGTGGGCTGCTGGCCCGACTCTGTAATCTTGACAATTTTTTTATGTAAGATTATGCTTAGTGTGTTTATTAAGAAGTACAAAGAATTATACTTGTCAAAAAAGAAAGAGGGCATGACTTCCTTACGTTAGTTTAATGGTCTATAAAATTGGAGAAAAAAAATTTCATGGGGACGTTTTCTGCAGATTTATGCATAGATGGTAAGTTGTATTGTAGTAGCAGACTAGCAGTAACATCACATAGCTTGTTAGAGAAATATCTGGTGCGTTCTGAAAGGGAGTTATAACCTTGTTTATAGCGAAGTAGAGAGTTACGCAGTAAGTAGTGACTAAGTTTTGATGGTGTTGCACCCTCAATGGTTTTTACTTTTTATCAGTTAAGCTTTCTAAGATTTGTTCTTCAAAGGAAATAAGAACTAAAAAGACACGAAGCAAATGAAAGTAGAGTTTATGTCGTATCGGCTTGTTGTCTAATTGACTCTAAATCCTTGATGCAAGCGGTTAGGGTTTATGATTTTTTAGGAAGGAGATCACAATTTGATTCAAAATTAAACAATTGGGATATATCTTCTTTGTTTTATTTATTTTCTATTTTTTATTTTTTATGTTTGATTTTATTTTATTTTGAGATAAGTAATTAAAAAGTGATGACATGGATTGTCACGTTGTATGCGCCACATATGGTGGGATATAAAAAGTGAGACCGTAGATGGTACCCTTAACGTTATTGATTAAATATATGATAAAATTAGTTAAAATTATTAAATTACCTCTAAGTCAACTCCCATCCTTCACAACAACGCGCAAAGCGAAGGAGGATGAGATGATGAGGGAACCTATCATCGTCATTGGGATTTAGAGTGGATAATATCAGCTAGGAGGTACGGTGGAGGTGCTATCGTCGTCATTGGGATTTAGAGTGGATAATATCAGCTAGGAGGTACGGTGGAGGTGCTATCGGGAGTAATGATTGACTAGGGTAATTTCAACCAAATTTCACAATACACTCAATATTCAATTTAAATCATTGGATGAATTTGACAGTTATTAAGTGAATATCTCAACTTAAACCCTCATAGTAGCATCTCGCGAATATAGTCAAAATTTTGTAATTTAGGGGTTGGAAAATCGAACTTAGTGCAAGAAAATTGAAATCAGGTGCACGTACACACACACACATTAATATTATAATGGCATTTCCCTTCACTATATAATCGGTGTCTTGTATTTGGCTCTTTTAAATGGTGAAGTCGATATCCAATATAATATGATTCATCTCCTCTAATATCGTTATATTAAAATAAAAAATAAAAACTATGAGAATGGAAATTCAAATTCAAATTCAAATACAAAAAGGAGCACTTCCGCTCTAACAAAACATATCCATGATTTGACGAATCTTTAGATTGGAAAAGGAGCACTGAGGAGATTGGTAATTTCCTCACCATTAATTTCATAAGGATCAATAAAGACAACATAAGTATCATATATTCAAAACTATGAAACCACAATCTATAAGGAGAAACAGAAGAAGTGTCTTTAGCGAAGCTAGTTTATGGAAGACATAGGATCCTTAGCTGAGGACAAGGAAAGCCATGCTAGAAGCTCCTACTTGTACTTGTTTGTCTTCTGCTTCACTTCTTCAAGAGCTACCTTGATCTTGAGTAGTTCCTCCAGGCCAAGGCTTTCCCTTGGTGCATGTTGAAATGTGATGAATTTCTATTTTATGAGAATTGAACAAGATACAGAAGAGATAAATAGAGGAGAACACAGCAAGCAAAGGGCCAACGGACCTAAGGGGTTTGAGCAGCAAACGAAGAACCAACAGTCCTAAGGGCGGTGTGCTGCTTAACCAAAAAAATCTCCTGACTAAAAGCCTTAAAACTAGAACTTGGAATTAGCTATAAGACCCCAAAGCAAGCAACTACAGCTGTAGCCTTAAAACAAGGAATTACAAAAAACAAGAAACAAACACAACTTCCAATACTCCCCCTCAAGCTGGATCGAGCCTTGAGCCAAGCTTGGATAGGAGGCGTTGAAACGGAGCGGAAGCAAGGACCTTGGTAAATAGGTCTGCTAACTGATCACATGATCGAGTGTACACTGTCACAACGATTTTGGACTGAACTTTATTACGCACAAAGTGGCAATCCACTTCAATATGTTTTGTGCGTTCGTGGAACACCGAATTGGCTGCAATATGCATGGAAGCCTGGTTGTCACAATGTAGGCGAGTAGGCTCATTGCACGCAATTCCTAAGTCTCCCAACAACGTCTTTAACCAGATGAGCTCGATCGAAAGCTTTGAGGCCGCCGAGCTTCATCTCCTCAATTCTCCCAGCACAAGGGTCTTTGACGGTGAAGGTCATCAAGGATGTGTTCGCCTCGTCGAGGTGAGCAGGAAGGTGGTGGTGGCAAGGGTTGGGTGGCCGTGAGTAGAGGGTGGCGGTGGCGACCGGTGTTGCTCTGTTTTCATGGTCTTCGACCGTGCTCGAGAGAGAAATAGAGTATTGAAGGAGGAAGGAGACTTCGTCGTAAGGAGAGAGTGAGGGTGGTCATAGGACCCTGGTTCGAACGGAAGAGGGATGTTCGCGTGTGGTTTTGGTGGTGGTCTCAATGTTTGTTTTGGTGGGTGTGAACTGTGTTCGCAGGAAAGAGATATTGAGAGAGAGGCGGAGAGGAAATGGGGAAGAGGATAAAACAAGGGAAAATGGGCTTATTAAAAGCAATGGGCTTTTAGTTGTCTCTTGGGTTAAACTTTTTGGGCTCAAAGTAAGTTATGGGCTCAAATTAAGAGAATTCATGGACAGCCCACACTAGCTTATGTAAAGAACCTCCAAGGCCCGAGGTGTCCTTAGGGGCATTTTGGTCAAAACAATATTCGGTTTCCGAATTGCGGGACGGGATGTAACATGTGGTCACTGAGTTTTTCTTTTTATTTATGTTTCTAAATTCAATTTTGATTTTTAATATTTAAACTTAACGGGGTTCGTTGGAGTTAATTGACTGGACACATGTCAAAAAATTGGAGGTGGGACATTGAAGGGGACACCAAATTGGGGACAACGGATCCCAAACCCTTGTAGCCACTCCAAACTCTACTTGTGATATAAATTCTGCAATAATGCTATGGGCATTAATCATTCCTAATTTTCTTATCTTAATATATGTGGTGTACAACGTGACAATTCATGTCATCTATTTTTAAGGAAGTTTATATCCGCACTCCATTTTTTACATATTGTACTCCACTTGTTATTGAGAAAGATAAAGGATATAAATAGAAGTTGAGTGTAGAATATAAAATTTGGAGTGTGAAAATCAACTGTTTTTTTTATAAACCATCTCAAAATAAAAACAAAAACAAAATCAAACATAAAAAATAAAAAGTAAAAATTAAGAAGAATAAAACTCTAAGAACTCAAATATTATTCTGTCTTTTGAAGACTCTAAGCCCTGATAGCACAAGGTTGTCGACTCCATCACCAAGACATCAATGACCATAGACTCCACCACCGATTTTTCTCCCTTTAACGGTGCATCATCTTCTTCCGATTCAGATTCAAAATGAGAGTCTCCTATTCATGAACATGTGAGTCATACATTTGGTGTGTTAAAGAACTACCACTATCTCATTCAATCGGGTAATCAACCTAAGAAAAAAATCAGACTTGGATTTCTATTCAGAAGAACCTATCTATTAGGCTAAGTTTGTTACTTAATTATTATTAAAATAATTCATACTACAAATGTAATTAGTGAAATGAAGAAGTTTTGTGATTTTTTTTAGTAGATAAGAAATTTCATTGATGGAGAAAATATATTAAGTAAAAACAAGTTAGACTATTAAATATTGTGTAATGGGTACTCATAATTGTTTTACTATTTGTTTTTTTCTTTCTTTTTTTGTTTTTTAATTTTTTTCTGCTCCATTATAAAAAAATAAAAATAAAAACAGACACACTCGATCTCTAAAAAATCTTAAAAACAGCATTAATGTTTTTTGTACATGCATAAAATTTAACAATATTATAAATTACAAGTTCCAATCTTATAACGTTAAAACATAATAATAAGGACGTCTATACAAGTTAACCATCATAGTCATCTTCGTCAACAACCTCAACATCATATCAAATATGCTAGATTAAGTATTTATAGAAACTAATTTGAATGATGGATAATGGACATGTTTTTAACTTAATGGGTATTGGGCCCATGGGTAATTTATAGCTATCTAAATTTGCCCATTTAGTAAAACCATGGATACCCAAGCCATGTGGTACTCATGGGTATTTATGCACATCACTATGCACGATCGAGGACCTACGTAGCTACGAATGATGAATCGGGATAGCATAAGATATATATATTTATGAGTTGACAGTTTTATGCAATCAAGGCTTAGAGTCTTCTAAAGAGAGAATAATAGTTGAGTTATTAGGGTTTTATTCTTCTTAATTTTATTCTCTATTTCTTTTTTTAGATAGTTAAATAAAAAAAGATGGCATGGATTGATATGGTGTACACCACATGTGTTGAAATAGAAAATTTGTTATGGAAACAAAAAGATAGAAAAGTTAAGAATGTAATTAGTGCCCGTAACATTATTTTAAATTATGATAGAATATGGTATGTTATTCTCCTGAATAGAATATATTTTTGCTTTGAATTTTCATTTTGGATAGCACAATTACATAATTATTCATATATTTCACTTGGTAGATATCTTTAATAGTTCAGTTTAGAATTAAATTCTATATTTTAAGAATTTTTTTTCTAGAATTAAAGAATCGTACGAATATTTTGGTATGCTAATGAGAAATTACGATATTTGATAATTTCATTGTATATATGTAGACAAAAATAAGATTTTCCCATAATTTTATATGGAAAAGATAATAGATAACTATTAACTTATTTTTTTAGAATTTAATATATTTACAAGTCGGTTAAGATAGCTTCACCTTACAAATTATCATGATTGTCTTCAAAGTTTTTCACTCACGCAAGTAGAACAAGACTTTGATTGCTTCAATCATTGTTCTTCTAGAGTGAGAATGACAAAACACAACACATGGGGCGCAAAAGGACTCAAATGAAGTTGATAGAGGAGGAGAATGCTCGCCACACTTGGTCGGGGATTAAGCCACCCGACGGCACCAAGCCAACGTATGCTCCAAGCAATCCAATCCTGACCACAGTGACCCCAAGGTTCACCATTAAAGTTCGCTAAACGGAAACTAGAGAAACTCGAAAGGGTGGCTTAAAACAACCTAAAAACGGGCTCCCTAAGTGCTTGAAAGTGTAGTGATCGAATTGTGAGTGCTCAAAATGTCCCAAAAACTATGCCACATTGTGCCACGCGCTGGGAAAATCCCCCACACGCCGCCACGTGCAGCCATGATAAGTATGCGCTGGCAGTGTGACTCACGCACCTAGTTTCTACAAAAAACTGGGTTTTCTGCAAATCTGCTCGCCGGAAAGGAACCACCAACTCCGACGAGGGTTTTCTCCCTCAAAACACAACCAAAATAGCATGCAATACACCAAAAAACATCTATTCGAAACAAGGATTCTGAATATCAAGTTTCCAAGTCAAGAGGTTACCTAACGGGCCCGAAAACCGGCGTGAAGTCTTGCTGGTTGGAAAGAAATTCCCAGAATCCGGCGAGCCCGCTCGCCGTCGATCTCCCCTCGACACCTACATGAAACTATAGTCAAACTAGTTGATCAAGGAGACCTTCGACCCTTATTACGACATCGTATCATAACCCTTCAGCTTCTCTTCATCGTTCTCCTCTGACTCCTTTGAAGGAAAACCGAGAGCACACGCCAAACTCACGTCTAAAAGCTTCGACCCAGGATCCACAAACACACCCATCCTCTTTGTCTTCTCATCGCAAGTCCAATGGACTAGACAGAGAGCCACGAAGACCACCGCATCTCGATTTTTGAAAAAAAAACCGACGAGTGGTTCGAAGTTTTCTGTTGAGTTCGTGACCAAACAAGGTGAAAACGATCCTTGTAAGTTTAACCATTGTCTTAGTCATACTGAGAGCTTCGTCTAGGACTAATTTCATGATGGTTATGGCCAGGTACGACAACGGTCGACCACACAAGAAATTGCAGAGCCGCGTGGACCACCGCGAACTCTGACGACCCAGTCTCTGCAACCACCATCTACGGCTGCGTCTCGACGAGGCGAACTCAACCCTGGCAACCTTCCTCGTCGATGTTCACCTAGGAGAGAGGAATCGAGGAGGGAAGCAATGGCAGCCGCGACCTTTCCTGCGCGTTTTGGTTTCTGAAATTACTCTCATGTAATATTTGAGTTCGATTAGGTCTTCTCTAGATTGCCTGTGAAATTACTTGAAGGTTAATTGGTTGCATTCGTGTTTTGGTGCGAGAACGGCGAGCGAACTCGCTGGAGAAAACAGAGCCGTGCAGTTCGAAGAATTGCACGGTGGTTTTCAGATAAACCAGGTAACCTCTCGACCAACGACCTTCACCATTGAGTCCTTCTCATTCAGGACTTCATTCTTGTCTTCTTGCTTGTAGGATTCGAATGAGGGATCGACGGCATACGAGCCTTGCTGAAAACTCGGTTCTACGAACCACCGCGACTTCACAGCAATTTTTCGACCAAGACAAGTATATTCTGGTCCTAAAACTTAGATTTTCTGGAATCCTTGTCGCGAGTAGATACTTTTTTATGTCTAGTTTGTGGCATTTGGTTTAGAATCGAAGAAGAAAAGCCTCACCGGAAAATTTGTGATTAGTTGATTTGCTGCCAGACTTTTGGATAGTTTGATTTTAGGGACAATCTGGGTTATTTGAATAGTTTCAACACACTGCGGGCTCACCGAGAAGAAGCACCAACTAGTTTACCCCTATGATCAACTCAGTTCAAACCCGAATTTAACTAGGCCCAAGTGACCAATTAATCATTACAACTACTTGACTAATTATTAGACCAACATTTGATAATGAGATTAAGACTATTAACGAGGTAAAATGGCATTCTATTATTACTATAGTTACCTGCAAATTACTCTCCAAACGGAAATCGGGCCTTTTCAAAAAGGCTAATGAGCTTTGCACCATGTGTGCCGCACGTACATGTTGCAATTATCCTCTTCTCTTTAGGAGGGAAAGTCTTTTCTTTTGGCCAACCTAGTGTTAACTCGGTGTTTAACCTGCTTAACCGGCCACTCTTTGAATGCATATGCTAGTACCAATCACTATGTGGTCAGGCTAGAGTTGTCTCTGCAGGATCTTAACAGAGAGCACTCAGATCTTCTTAAACAATTGCAGCTTAAGAGGAAACAAGGGATGGAAATTGGACGGAGAATCCAAGGCCTAGTTGGATAGATGCACTATTGGAAGTTGTGTTTATTTCTTGTTTTCTTTCCTTCCTTGTTTTAAGGCTACAACTGTAGTTGCTTGCTTAGAAGTCTTACAGCTAATTCCAAGTCCTAGTTTTAAGGCTTTTAGTTAGGAAAGTTTTTTGGTTAAGCAGCCACACAGCCCTTAGAACTGTTGGTTCTTGGTTTGCTGCTAAAACCCCTTAGGTCCGTTGGCCCTTTGCTTGCTATGTTCTCCTCTATTTATCTCTTATGTATCTTGTTCAATTCTCATAAAATAGAAATTCATCACATTTGAATATGGTATCAGAGAATGAATCCTAATCGGACCCGCATATGCATTTTTTCATTTTTCTTTTTCCCGTTCTTGTGCTCCTTCACTGTCTTCATCATAATGGAAGAAGAATATAATCTTAGCACTAAGACAAAACAGTGGCGGATCCAGGTATTTATTCAGGGAGGGTCAACATGTTAGAGCTTCTAAATTTGTTAAACAAAAATAATACCTCCAAATTAAAACGTATACTATTATATTTCATGATTCATGAAAGAGAAAATATTACAACCTATAATTGTCCACGACGAGTTTTCATACCTTGAAAAAGTCGCGTCGCATTATAGCTTTGTTATCAATACAAGCAAAAACATTTTTCTCAATCTAAACAACCATACTATCACTCAACCATTGATTTCCCATCTTGTTGCGGAGCGGAGCGGAGTTTGGACAATATTCATAGCAGAAAATACTCTCTTCACTGAAGCAGTTGCAACCGGTAAAACCAAAGCCAAAGTAAGAAGCAAACACACATAATTATATGTTCTATTCCTTAATTCCCGTTTTCACCAATTTTCTTGCAAGCTTCTTAATTCCTTTCAATTTGTAAAATTCACTACTCGATCGCATATCATGAATATAAACACAAAGTTGATCTTTAAGTGTGAGGAATTCTCTAAAATTAAATTCTTGAGGATAAAATGGAGCAAACCAAAGTAATTTTTGTTTGTAAAAAACTAAGAAGGAATTATCCGAAGTCAAACATGTCATACAAATAATTTGAATTGAAAGTTACTTGGAATTGTTAAAAGATAGAAGGAGGAATTTAAATACTGTTGTTGGCTTGTTAGGTGATGGTGGGATTGCTAAATGATTGGGCAATTAAATTTAGATTTGGAATTTAATTAGGCTCTATGTGAAGCTGTGATTGAGAGATGGTAATGGAACCCTAAGCCTCCTCTTGGCCCTTGAGGAGAAAGTTTGAACTCGTGGGTTCCCTTTGAAGTTGGTGAAGGAATATAGTGTTGCTGTGTTGGGACTTGAGTTTTAATTTTGCTTAGAAGGCAACAACTGTCCCCTTTTTTTTTCAATGAATTGAATAAAACGACGACGTTTGGGGTAACATTTATTAAAAACAATATCTGCAGAAAAAGGAGAAGACGCTTGCTGCAAGCCGACAAACATAAACTTCAAACTCAGAAAAAAAAACCCAGACCTTAGATGAATGGAGAGCAAGAATTCATCAAAGCTTTCGGTGTCAAGATACATATCATAAGGGAGGAGTTAAGTGGTTGAGGGGGTCAAAAACTTGATAGTTAAAATAAAGAACACAATGAATATGAACTATATTTTTAACAGTTATATCTTTGGAAGTGCACAAAAATCGATGAAGATAATATAATGCCAAAAAAAGGTCGATCCCTTAAGGATTTTGTTCAACAGTTAATCCAATTATTTTCATATTTTATTAACTCAAATTAAAGACACACAAAGTAATAAAGAACCCACAAGAGATAGTAAGACACGATAAGACTCTAAATTAAACCTAGACCTAACTTAACACGCAAGAAACAAGTAAGACTCAACAAAAACAATTGGGGCGGGGGGCGGGGGCGGGGGAGTAGGGCGGTTGTGTGGTGTTGGGTTGTGATGCTTTTGGAATTGGAAATCAAAGATAAATAATTGGAAATCAAAGATAAATAAAGTAAGTGCAGAAAATAACAATGCAACAAAGATGATTAATTGATTGATTCTATTAACTAAGGCGAATTAAGGCTCACTATCCACCCTAACCAATTATAGCTCTTAACCGGATTTTCTTGACCTACCTACTATGCAACTTCTTAATTAGGTGCCCATGCCTAGGTCCTAGCGTTGATACACTAAACATGTATTATTTTCTCTTACTTAGCATGTCCTAAACAGGGCATATGCCTAAAATGTCTATCACCTACCAGTTAAGATGATGCAAGAAGTACTAAGAGAAATTAATGACACCACACTAGCCTAGAAAAGTGGCATGCAATACTAGGTTGTCATGAATTCCAATTACAAGATTGTTTCTTACCCTCAACCTCTTGATGCTAATGAATTACAGGATGATATAACGGTCACTCAAGCAATTTCATCAATAATTTATGCAAATAAGGTAGCTAATCTTATAAGCTTAAAAGAATGGTAGTTTAAGCAGTAATCAGAATTATTCAGCATGCATAGCAATTAAAATCAAGAGCCAAAATCTAATTAACGAACTAACATGACTAGGGATTCAAGAAGCCCTAATTGTAACGACCCGGACCAGAAATTAAACTATTTTGAGGATTGGACAATTTTACCCTCAGTTTTGGACGGGTTCGGGAGTCACTTTTTGACTGGAAAGACTTTTGGGAATTTTTCTAGGGTCGTTGCGTAGGTCTCGAACTCACGAGTTCGTAGACAGGCGGCACGCGAAAAACGGAGACCCGGTGAGTTCGTTACGGGTCTAGAAGCTTCAGGGGCAGTTTGGTAATTTTGGAGATGTTGGAACTATATAGTAGATATTTTCTCTCTCCTCGGCAGATTGGTCAATATGGTATCTCTCTCTCTCCTACCCGAAAACCCCCCCGTGTGAACAAAGAAACTTGATTTTCATCGGATGGATTTCGATCCGATTTGAGCGAAACCAAGGTCGGGAGGATCTTCCCCGGGACCCCACGAGCATTTTGGGGTAGCTATTGGAGCGGGAGTACCGCCGTAGGCGACGGACGGAGGAGGGAGGTGAACCGAACCTTCTCGGCCGTTTTCCGGCCAAACCAGGTACGATCTCGGAACTTTGACCTCATATTTGGATTCCTGGTGAAACGTAGATAAATTTTCATGTGTAGATCGTGAAAAACGGTTAAGAAATGAAGAAGTTAGAAAACCTTGAAGTTTCGGCCGGAAATGGGGGATTCCGGCGAACCAGACGGCGGCAGAGGTGGCGGTCCGGTCATCTTCTCCGGCCAGCCTCCGGCGACGGTGATGGTAGTCCGGTCATCTTCTCCGGCGAGTCACCGGTGATCGATCGGGTCGAGTGAACCGGTCGGGTTGAGTGAACCGGTCGGGTCGAGTTAGACCGGGTCAGGTTGAGCCGGACCGGGTTGGACCGGTTGTAAGGACCCTTCCCGAATTTCCTCGAAACCCGGAAAGAACCCTTATCCCGTCTGACAGTACTTTTACCACAACATTTAATTACCACGTCCAAACACTATCAAAACCGAATCCAACAATCATATCGTTTCTCGCAACGCACTTCCACTGAAATATTGGAACAACAATTATCCAGCCATCATTGCACCCATACACAACATTTTTGAATCGAGGATATTAATACATGCGTTACAATTTATAATTACCACCATACACAACAGTAATTAAATCGAGGATATTAATACATGCATCACAATTTATAAATACAACCATACACAACAGTGATGAAATCGAAGATATTTATACATACATTACAATTTATAAATCAAAGTCCTCTTACCATCACCATTTAACCCAAAATTCATGTACGCTTTAGCCTCAGAACATCTATACCATAATGACCCAACTACCTTGACTTTCCAAACTCAAAACCCTCTCCACGGTCAATCCTTACCGCTGGGATTGCCCAACCGAGCTCTAAATGAACTCCTATGGCCTCGAAACCAACAAAATCTGATCCGGAACTTCCCAAAACCTCAGTCACGCGCCGCCGTGACTTCGGGAACAGTCCCACTCGCCGCCACGCGCCACCGGAAAGTCAGAACACGCGCCCACGCGCTGCCACGCGCCGGTCACGCGCCTGCTACAGTGTTCACGCGCCTGGACCGGTCCAACCCGGCCCGGCTCGACCTGACCCGGTCCAACTCGACCGGTTCACTCGACTCGACCGGTTCACTCGACTCGACCGGTTACCGGCGACTCGCCGGAGAAGACGACCGGACGGCCTCGCCGTCGCCGGAGGCTGGCCGGAGAAGATGACCGGACCGCCACCTCCGTCGCCGTCTGGTTCGCCGGAATCCCCCATTTCCGGCTGAACTTCAAGGTTTTCTAATTTCTTCATTTCTTAACCGTTTTTCACGATCTACACATGTAAATTCATCTACTTTTCACCAGGAATCCAAATATGAGGTCAAAGTTCCGAGATCGTACCTGGTTTGGCCGGAAAACGGCCGAGAAGGTTCAGTTCACCTCCCTCCTCCGTCCGTCGCCCACGGAGGTGCTCCCACTCCGATAATTACACCAAAAGACTCGTGGAGTCGCGGGGAAGATCCTCCCGGCCTTGGTTTTGTTCGAATCGGATCGAAACCCATCCGATGAAAATGGGTCTTCGATGTTCACACGGGGGTGTCTTCGGGTGGAGTGAGATTGCACGGGCCAATCTCTCGAGGAGAGAGAAAAATATCATCTATATAATTCCAACTTTTCTAAAATTACCAAATTGCCCCTGAAGCTTCTAGACCCGTAACGAACTCATCGGGTCTCCGTTTTCCGCGTGCCGCCTGTCTACGAACTCGTGAGTTCGAGACCTACGCAACAACCCAAGAAAAATTCCCAAAAGTATTACCAGTCAAAAAGTGACTCCCGAACCCATCCAAAACTGAGGGTAAAATTGTCCAATTCTCAAAAATAATTTAATTTCTGGTCCGGGTCGTTACACCGGTCCAGGCGCGTGAACACTGTAGTAGCGCGTGACCGGCGTGTGAGCGCGCGTGGGCGCGTGTGCTGACCTTCCGGTGGCGCGTGGGGCCGAGACTGAGGTCACGGCGGCGCGTGGTAAGTAGTTTTCGACGTTCCGAGTCTGTTGGTACAAGTTTGAGGTTGATCAGACGTCGTTTAGAGGTGGTTTTGTGCAATCCCAGCGGTAATAGTTGACCGTATTAGCGGGTTTTGAGCTCGGGAAGTCAAGGTAGTTGGGACATTATTGTGCATGTGTTGCTTGGGCTAGAGCGTCCTTGAATTAAGGGTCGGTTGATGTTTGTGAGTGGACTTTGTTTTATAAACTGAAATACATGCATTCAAATATCCTTGTTTAAATACTGTTATGTATTGTGGCATTGCATTTCTGTATTTTGAGAAATGATTATTGTATACATGTTTTCCACTATTACTGTGAAAGTGTGATTTGAGAAACATCATGGTTTTAGACTCGATTTTGATATCGTTTTGACGAGGAGATTATAGAGTCAATGATTTGGGTTTTGACCCTGTTACATGAGTTTATCGGATTTGGTCAAATTGAGGGAGGCTAGGACTCAAGACGAGGATCCGTTATTAACGGTGAACCCGGTGAACCTCCAATATAATGATATGATATGATATGATGGTCGAGGATATTTACCGACTGATATGATACTGATATGATACTGATATGATATGATATGATGGTCGAGGATACTTACCGAATGATATGATACTGATATGATATGATATGATGGTCGAGGGTACTTACCGACTGATATGATACTGATATGATACTGATATTATATGATATGATGGTCGAGGATACTTACCGACTGATATGATACTGATATGATATGATATGATGGTCGAGGATACTTACCGACTGATATGAGACTGATATGAGACTGATATGATACTGATATGATACTGATATGATATGATATGATGGTCGAGGATACTTACCGACTGATATGATACTGATATGATATGACATGATGGTCGAGGATACTTACCGACTGATATGATACTGATATGATGGTCGAGGATACTTACCGACAGATATGATATGATGGTCGAGGATACTTACCGACATATATGATACTGATATGATACTGATATGATATGATATGATGGTCGAGGATACTTACCGACTAATATGATATGTTATGATAGTCGAGAGATGCCGACTAATATGATATGATAGTCGAGAGATGCCGACTATGCCGACTGATATGATATGATAGTCGAGATATATGCCAACTGATATGATATAATACATGACTAGCACACCCCAAGGGATACCCTGGTGGCTAGGGACATGATAGTCGAGAGATGTCGACTATGCCGATTGATATGTTATAATAGTCGAGAGATGCCGACTGATATGATATGATAGTCGAGAGATGCCGACTGATATGTTATGATAGTCGAGAGATGCCGACTATGCCGACTGATATGATATGATAGTCGAGAGATGCCGACTGATATGTTATGATAGTCGAGAGATGCCGACTATGCCGACTGATATGTTATGATAGTCGAGAGATGCCGACTGATATGATATGATAGTCGAGAGATGCCGACTATGCCGACTGATATGTTATGATAGTCGAGAGATGCCGACTATGCCGACTGATATGTTATGATAGTCGAGAGATGCCGACTATGCCGACTGATATGTTATGATAGTCGAGAGATTCCGACTATGCCGACTGATATGATATGATAGTCGAGAGATGCCGACTGATATGATATGATAGTCGAGAGATGCCGACTATGCCGACTGATATGTTATGATAGTCGAGAGATGCCGACTGATATGTTATGATAGTCGAGAGATGCCGACTATGCCGACTGATATGTTATGATAGTCGAGAGATGCCGACTGATATGTTATGATAGTCGAGAGATGCCGACTATGCCGACTGATATGATATGATAGTCGAGAGATGCCGACTGATATGTTATGATAGTCGAGAGATGCCGACTGATATGATATGATAGTCGAGATATATGCCAACTGATATGATATAATACATGACTAGCACACCCCAAGGGATACCCTGGTGGCTAGGGACAGGATAGTCGAGAAATATGCCGACTGATATGTTATGATAGCCGAAGGTTATACCGGCTGATGATACGATAGGATAGCCGAGGATATATCCGGCTCTAATATGAAACAGACGATAATGGTCATGGGCTTAATCAACCTATGAAAATACTTCGTCAGCCGGGTCAGTGGGTTGGTGTGGGCGGTGACCCAGAGGGACGAATTATGGTTGGTTCACAAGTATTTGACTAGTCTGTTGTCTTGTAGTATTCCAGTAGAGATGTCAGCAGTGTCTGACCTACTGACGTTTGGTGAGATAGGGTATTCCTATTTGGACCACCACTATTCCGAGGTTTTGGTTTTGACCAGTATACTATCCTGCGTCTGACAGGTATGAGTGGTCAGTAAGTACAGAGGTTCTGTCGGGAACCCTGTAAGGTTTAAAAAAAAAAATTATTATTCCAGAACAAAGGGTATTTCTGGTGTTTAAATTTTGAAGTAAAGAGCTGTCAGACGGGATAAGGGTTCTTTCCGGGTTTCGAGGGAAAATTCGGGAAGGGTCCTTACACTAATACTAAAAGAGACTACTCACGCATAATGGAAAACAAACACATAATAAAAGTCATAACTAACAATGAGATTAAAGAGAGTAAAGAAAGATTATTGAACAATGAGGCACGACAGAAGACCACAACAAGGTCCGCTCCTCCCAAGCTCCATGCACAACTCTCTCTCTTTCAACTTGGAAAATATAAGTGTTTAAAATCTGAAAAACTGAATTACAAGGTAAATTGCGGCTAGGGTGTCTAGAGGTCCTCACCCGCGAGCCTTTAGGTCCTTTAAATAGGTCTCTAAATCTCTACAATATAGGATACAATCTAGGACAAAATCCTAATAAAAAACTGACTCAAAACTCGTATCCTAGTTAGGCATGAAAAAGGACTCCAAAAAGGTAATCCTTTTTGGACTTGGACTAGGACCTTGCGGCAAGGACCCCCCTTGCCCCTCAATAGATCCGTCACTGAGACAGAAAGCTTTGATGGCAACCCTAACCTAGGTATGAGTTCAGTATTACTGAACGAATTCAACTACCTCCCTTGGTCAAGAGCTATTACTTTAGCTCTTGGTGGAAGGTCAAAGATCAGCTTCATCAACGGCAAGATCAAGATTCCAGATGCCTCATAAAAGGAATATGAGAGTTGGTTATCCAAGGACCAACTTGTCATGCCATGGCTTCTTAATTAGATGGAGCCAAAAATTGCTGAAATCTTCAGCTATTCAGAATCATCTCAACATCCATGGGAGGCTATCTCAACATCCATGGGAGGCTATCAAAGGTATGTATGGCAAACTAAACAATGCAGCTAGAGTGTTTCAACTCAAAAAGGACCTTGCTGGGATTCAACAAGGAGATCTCTAATTTGTTCAATACCTTGGCAACTCAAAGACCAAATGGCATGAACTCGATATGTATCGACCTCATACCACTGATGTCAATATACTGCTGAAAAGAGCTGAAGAAGATAAGGTGTTTCAACTTCTTTCAAGTTTAGGGACTGAATATGAAGATCTCAAAAGCCACCTTTTGATGAGCCCTGAGCTTTCTTCGTTTGTAACAGTATGCAACACCATCCAACATGATAAGTGAGTAGAGAGGTGATGCATGTGGAAATCAATACTAGAGGGTCAGATGCCAGAGCTTTTGTTGCAAACAAAACAGCCACAAGTGGCAGAATCTACAAGGGCAAGAGACCAGATCTTAAGTGCACACAATGTGAGCATATTGGATGGAAAGGCATTGGTCATACAAGGGAGAGATGTTGGATACTACATCGAGAACTGAAACCTAAGTTCGATGAGGAGCAGAAGAATCAGAAAGGTAACTTGCAAAGAAGCTCTTATCTCTCTGGTCCAAAGGCAAATCTCAGCAATTCTCACATACTTGAAGATATGAAGCACTTCACATCCAATCTAACTTCAGTCATAAATGAGTTTTCTAAATACCTTCAAAAGAAACAAGGCAGTTCTGAGAGCAATGAACAGATAAATGAAAGCACAACGGCACTTTTGGGAAAATTTTCTGGTTTTTTGGAAAAATAAAAAATGGCAATGTCAGAAGACATACCAGGTATTGTTTGTGCCATTTCCACTGCTTTAGATGTCAGTAAGGATCATGAGTTTTGGATGATAAATTTAGGTGCCTCTGATCACATAACAAACAAATCTTCTATATTGGATGACTTTGAAACCTTGTCAAACCCCTCACGTGTTTCCATTGCAAATGGAAAAGATGTTTCCAACCTTGGAAAAGGAAAATTAAAACTCATCTCAGACAGTGTTGAGTCGTCTGTTTTGTTTGTACCATCGTTTCCATTTCAACTCCTATTTGTAGAATAGGATAACAAACTCTTTAAACTATCTAGCTACATTATCTCCTCATAATGTTGTGTTTCAGGATCAATTGTCCAAGAAGAAGATTGCTGAGGGGTTCTTCCTAAATGGCCTGTACTACATGTCAAATTCACAAAGTTTTTCAAAGTGTTTGTTTACTGACTCCAAATTAGTGCACCAGCAAAGATTGTGGCATAAACGCCTAGCTCATCCTTCCTTTCATGTTTTGTCAATGTTGTTTCCTAGTTTCTATAAAGTCTCACACGAGTGTGAGACATGTCATTTGTCAAAGTCTACTAGATTGCCTTTTCCAATTTCTCAATCTAGAGCAACTCAGGCATTTGAGATTGTTCATTCAGATGTCTGGGGACTAGCACCCCTGGAATCATTATTTGACGACTAAAGGTTCTATGTCACATTTGTAGATGACTTCACTCGAATCACTTGGGTGTATCTTTTGAAATTCAAAAATGAAGTCTTTATGTGTTTCAAAGATTTCCATAATCTAGTCACAAATCAGTTCGCATCCAAAATTTGCATTCTAAGGTCAGATAGTGGCACTGAATTTACATCCAAAATCATGACTATCTTAGTTTTCATGGCATCATTCATCAAACTAGTTGCGTGGGAACATCACAACAAAATGGTATTGCAAAACGGAAAAATATGATTTACTTGAAAAAGCTAGGGCCTTGATGTTTCAAACCAATGTTCCAAAAAGATTATGGTCCCAAGAAATTCTGACTGCATCATACATTATAAATAGATTGCCCAGCAGCGTGTTAAATTTCAAATCTCCCTTTGAAGTTATGAAGGGTCGAAAGGTTGATATCACACACCTGAAAATATTTGGTTGTACATGCTATGTACATGTTCAGTTGAATCACCAAGACATCTGGATCCTAGGGCTATCATATGTGTTTTTCTGGGGTACTCATCTACCCAAAAGGGCTACAAATGTTACAATAAAAAAACTAGGAAGTTAATTGTTTCAAGGGATGTGCGTTTTGATGAGTCTAATCATTTTTTTCAATTATCAGATAATGTATTTCAGGGGGAGAATACTGTTGAGCTGCTTCCTACACCAATTTTAGTTGAAGTTGCAGCAGACATCTCTGGTACACATCAATCTGATCAGCAACCTATGAACACATATGAGGTGCAAGTAGACTTCAATACTCATGATCAACATCAAGAAGTGCTGACAAACAATCCTTAACCTTGGAGGAACCCACCACGTGCCAGGCATCTACAACTACGACTCCAAGAATGTGTGACTTATGCATCACGATATCCCCTCGACCAATTTGCCCACTCCAACACGATCTCTGCCTCTCACAGTGCATTTCTCAGTAAAATTAACAAAGAAGTTGAACCAAGAAACTTTGCAGAAGCCAATCTATCACCTGTTTGGAGGAAAGCTATGCATGATGAACTTAATGCTCTTGATGACAACAGAACCTGGAGTGTAGTCAAGCTGCCTAAAGGGCAGAAAATTGTAGGGGCAAGATGGATATACAAAATAAAGTTCAACTCCGATGGTTCAATTGAACGACATAAGGCAAGGTTAGTTGCTCGCGACTTCACTCAAACTTTTGGCTTGGATTATAAGGAGACCTTAGTTCCATTTGCTAAAATGAACATGATTAGAGTACTATTATCTGTTGCTGTGAATTATGGATGGTCTCTCTACCAAATGGATGTAAAAAGCGCATTCTTGCATGGTGATCTCGAAGAAGACGTGTATATGAGATTACCTACTGGACATCCACGTGAAAGTGAACCAGGAATGGTGTGCAAGTGTAATGACCCAGACCAGAAATTAAATTCTTTTGAGAATTGGACAATTTTACCCTCAGTTTTGGATGGGTTCGGGTGTAACGACCGACCCTCCGTCTCCCACTCGGGGTCCCTAGGAAGCATCGATACGTTATGGCCGCCGGGAATCCTCCCAAAGCGAAGCCCCTGGTGGTGGCCTGGAAGCACACACACCAGCCCAAAGGTATTGTTGGCTTGTCCATTCTAATCCCCCACCAGGCTGCAGCCTTGGAGTTTCGAACTCAGGACCAAGCCCTTTTATTCCTCTCAAGGAGGACACCTTTCACCAATTGAGCTGCAGCTCAACTGGTGAAGGTGTTCCCCTTGAGGGAAGCAGAGAACCAGGTCCCAGGTTCGAAACTCCAAGGCTGCAGCCTGGTGGAGGATTAGAATGGGCTGGTTGTATAATACCTTGAGGGTTGGGCACATGCTACCTAGGGATCCTAGGGACTCCTTAGTGGGTGACGGAAGACGGTAGGTGACCCCTCAACTTAAATTATTTTGGTATTGATGAGTTATAGTTCTTAACAGCGTAATGCCTCCGAGACGAGAGTTCCGTCAACAGTCGGAAAATATTGGGGACACATCTGAACCTGCAGTGGAGCCTGATATGAGGTTGTCAGACGGGATCAGGGTTCTTCCCGGATTTCGAGGGGAAATTCGGGACGGGTCCTGACATCGAGAGTCACTTTTTGACTGGCAGTACTTTTGGGAATTTTTCTTGGGTTGTTGCATAGGTCTCAAACTCACGAGTTCGTAGACAGGCGGCACGCGGAAAACGGAGACCCGATGAGTTCGTTACGGGTCTAGAAGCTTCAGGGGCAGTTTGGTAATTTTGGAAAAATTTGGAATTATATAGAAGATATTTTTCTCTCTCCTCGGGAGATTGGTCGATTCCGTCTCGGTCCTACCCGAGTCCTCCCCGTGCGAACAACGAAGGCCCATTTTCAAATGATGGATTTCGATCCGATTCAAACGAAAACAAGGTCGGAAAGATCTTCCCTGGGACCCCACGAGCATTTTGGGGTAGTTATTGAAGCGTGAGCACCGCCGTAGGCGACGGACGGAGGAGGGAGGTGAACCGAACCTTCTCGGCGGGTTTCCAGCCAAACCAGGTATGATCTCGAAACTTTGACCTCATATTTGGATTCCTGGTGAAAAGTAGATGAATTTTCATGTGTAGATCGTGAAAAACGGTCAAGAAATGAAGAAGTTAGAAAACCTTGAAAATCGACCGAAAATGGCAATTTCCGGCGAACCAGACGGCGACGGAGGTGGCGGTCCGGTCATCTTCTCCGGCCAACCTCCGGCGACGGCGAGGGCCTTCCGGTCGTCTTCTCCGGCGAGTCATCGGTAACCGGTCGAGTCGAGTGAACCGGTCGGGTCGAGTGAACCGGTCGGGTTGAGTGAACCGGTCGAGTTGAGTGAACCGGTCGGGTTGAGTCGAGTTGGACCGGGTCAGGTCGAGCCGGGCCGGGTTGGATCGGTCCAGGCGCGTGAACACTGTAGCAGGCGCGTGACTGGCGCGTGGCGGCGCGTGAGCGTGTGTTCTGGTCTTCCGGTGGCGCGTGGCGGCGCGTGAGACTGTTCCCGAAGTCACGGCGGCGCGTGACTAGGGTTTTGGGACGTTCCAGATAAGATTTTGTTGGTTTTGAGGCCATAGGAGTTCATTGAGAGCTCGCTTGGGCAATCCCAGCGGTAAGGATTGACCGTGGAGAGGGTTTTGAGCTCGGAAAGTCAAGGTAGTTGGGTGATTATTGTGTATGGTTGTAATGATTACCTAGAATTTATAAATGATTGCTGGATATTTGTTTTTCCAATATTTCAGTGGAAGAGTGTTGTGAGAAATGATATGGTTGTTGGATTCGATTTTGATATTGTTTTGACGTGGTAATTATTTGGGTCCATGATTTGGAATTGAAACCGTATTTGTGATAAATGATAAACAAAATATATACTTGATTTTGGATACAATATCGTTTTGAGGGGGCCCAGGAGCCGGGCCTAGGATATGCTGTTGGCGGTGAACCCCCAATATAAACAAAACCGATTTGAAGGGGCCCAGGAGCCGGGCTTAGGATCCGCTGTTGGCGGTGAACCCGGTGAACCCCCAATATAAACAAAACCGATTTGAAGGGGCCCAGGAGCCGGGTCTAGGATCCGCTGTTGGCGGTGAACCCGGTGAACCCCCAATATAAACAAAATCGATTTGAAGGGGCATAGGAGCCGGGCCTTGGTTCCGTGTTGGCGGACTCCCGGTGAACCCCCAATATAAACAAAACTGATTTGAAGGGGCCCAGGAGCCGGGCCTAGGATCCGCTGTTGGCGGTGAACCCGGTGAACCCCCAATATAAACAAAACTGATTTGAAGGGGCCTAGGAGTCGGGCCTTGGTTCTGTGTTGGCGGACTCCCGGTGAACCCCCAATATAAACAAAACCGATTTGAAGGGGCCTAGGAGCCGGGCCTTGGTTCCGTGTTGGCGGACTCCCGGTGAACCCCCAATATAAACAAAATCAATTTGAGGGGGCCTAGGATCCGGGCCTTGGTTCCGTGTTGGCGGACTCCCGGTGAACCCCCAATATAAAAGGTGATTTTGCAGAGATTGTGGTCGAGTCCAAGTAGTACATATTCTAGCACACCCCAAGGGATACCATGGTGGCTAGGGATATGATAGTCGAGAGATATGCCGACGGATGTGATATGATAGCCGAAGGTTATACCGGCTGATGATATGATATGATAGTTGAGGATACTTGCCGACTGATGAGATATCATAGTACAGAGAGTTATGATACAGGACTAGCACACCCCAAGGGATACCCTGGTGGCTAGGGATATGATAGTCGAGAGATATGCCGACTGATGTGATATGATAGCCGAATGTTATACCGGCTGATGATACGATATGATAGCCGAGGATATTTTCGGCTCTAATATGGTTTGACGACGATTGTCATGTGATTAATCAGCCTATGAAAATACTTCGTCATCCGGGTCAGTGGGTTGGTGTGGGCGGCGACCCAGAGGGAAGAATTATTGTTGGTTCACTAGTATCTGACTAGTTTGTTATCTTGTGGTTTTCTAGTAGAGATGTCAGCAATGTCTGACCTACTGACATTTGGTGTCAGAGAGTATTTCTATTTGAACCACCACTATTCCGAGGTCTTGGCTTTGACCTGTAGATTATCCTGCGTCTGACAGTAGGAGTGGTCAGTAAGTACAGAGGTTCTGTTGGGAACCCTGTAAGGTTTAATAAAAATTATTTAAGAACAAAGGGTATTTCTGGTATTTAAATTTTGAGGTAAAAGAGCTGTCAGACGGGATAAGGGTTCTTTCCGGGTTTCGAGGGAAAATTCGGGAAGGGTCCTTACAGCAAGTGCCATAAGGCTCTATATGGCTTGAAACAATCTCCATGTGCTTGGTACTCGAAGCTAAGTTCAGTTCTCCTTACATTAGGTTTCAAGCATAGTCATGCTGACTCCTCTTTATTTGTTCGAAATGGCAAGGCTGGAAAGTTGGTTGTGCTCGTGTATGTAGATGACTTAATCATCACAAGAGATAATTTGGATGAGATCAACTCCCTCAAGTCAGCCTTGCACAATGCATTTTCGATCAAAGATCTTGTGCCATTGAAGTATTTTCTTGGCATAGAAATGGCTAGCTCCTCCATGGGTCTCTTCTTAAATCAATGCAAGTATGCTATTGATTAACTTGATGAGGCAGGAATCAAAGATTGCAAGCCTACACGCACCCCACTGGATAGCAGACTTAAATTGGATGTCGAAGGAGAACCTCTTTAAGATATTTGTTCGTATCAACGACTTGTGGGCAAGCTCATCTACCTCACCATCACAAGACCGGATATCACCTATGCAGTGAGTTTGGTAAGTCAATTCATGCATTCTCCTAACACTCATCATCTTCAGATTGCCAAAAGGGTTCTACATTACTTAAAGGGATCGGTTGATTGAGGAATAGTTATGAAGAATAATGGCCACTTCAACCTTGTGGGATACTCCGATTTTGACTGGGCAGGAAATGCTATCGATCGAAAGTCCACAACAGGATATTGTACTTTCATCGAAGGGAACATGGTCACTTGGAAAAGTAAGAAACAAATCGTGATTGCTCGATCTAGCGCCGAAGCTGAGTACCACATTATGGCATCCATCTCTTGTGCGCGCTTTTCTGACAAATTTAGATAGGTTTCAATCCTTTGTTTTCATCATTGAGTCCATCGTGTTGAGGGGTTCTTTTTGGACTAACTGCATAGTGGATTCCACCCAGGGACGGCGGCGATCGAGTTCGCCGGAAATTACAAAGCCGCGAGGACCACCACGAACTCCGGCGACTCAGGCCTCCTAGTCGCCATTCATCGATGCGTTTGGACAAGATGAACCCAACCGTGACTGCCTTCTTCGCTGACGTGCACCATGTGGTGAGATTCGAAGAGAAAACCATTTGTGGCACCAAGTCTTTCGAGGGAAGTTTCAAACCAGCGAGGTAAGTCCTCACCTTCTAGCTTCTCCCATCGAACTTGAATCTTTCAGAGCTTCATCTAGATGTACTTGCATGTAGGATTTGAAAGGGAGATCGATGACGAATGAAGCTCGCAGAATTCTGGGTTTTGTTCAAACCATCGAGACTTCACTGCAGTTTTTCGGCCTCGTTAGGTATCTCTTGGCCTGGGTATTGGATATTCTTAATCCTTAGTTTGAGTAGATTAAGATTGGTTATTTGCATTCATGTTTTGGTTGAGTTTTGAGGGAGAAAAGCCTCGCCTGAGTCGTTGGCTTTTCGGCGAGCATATTTGTAGAAAACAACCACTTGGCAGAACCAGGCGCATGAGCCTCACTCTCGGTGCATGAGGGTGCGTGCTAGGGTGTGAAGGTGTGTGGCAGTGTGTGGGGGACTTTTCTCTGCACGTGATGGCACATGGAGGAGTTTCCTGGCGTGTGGCAGCGCGTGGCACAACTTCTGATGCGTTTTAAACTCGTTTCACTTGTCCTTTCATCATTTAAACACCTTAGGAACCGTTGTTAAGGAAACAAAAATAGGAGAACTTAGTAGACTTTAACTTAGGTTCTAATCTTTGTTTTTGGGTTATGATAGGAGACCCGTAGTCGAAAGCTTACATTGGCCCTACTACGCCGGGTGACTTTATCCCCGACTACTTGTGAGTGGACCTCTTTCCTAAACCCTATATTATTATTATATTCTATGTGTAACGACCCGCCCAGCCGGCAACCCCGGCCAACCACGGTATCGCTATGGGCACCGGCAGCCTTAAGCACGCACGACGAACCCCCTGGTGGCAGCCTTAAGCACACACACCAACCCAAAGGTATTGTTAGCGAAGTCCCCATCCAAATCCCCTAGCTACAGCCTTTGGGGATCGAATCATGGACCAAGCCTTTTTATTCCACTCAAGGTGGACACCTTTCACCAATTGAGCTGTCCACCTTGAGTGGAATAAAAAGGCTTGGTCCATGGTTCGATCCCCAAAGGCTGCAGCTAGGGGATTTGGATGGGGACTTCGCTAACAATACCTTTGGGCTGGTGTGTGTGGTTAAGGCTGCCACCAGGGGATTCGCCATGCGTGCTTAAGGCTGCTGGTGCCCATAGCGATACCGTGGTTCGCCGACTGGGCGGGTCGTTACACTATGTGCATGCTTTTGTGATCCTTGCTTGGAAGTTTATGATCTGTTGATATGTTGGGTCGTTGATGGTGAGATTGATAAGTCATATCGTTGTTAGTTATCTTTATTCCCGAGCATGCCTTATTGATTATTTTATTATTAGATTCCCGAGCATGCCCTGTTGATTATTTTATTATTAGATTCTCGAGCATGCTTTGTTTGTCTATGATGGTTGTATGCCACTATTTTCATGTACGCGCGTTACACATGAGATGTGTAGTACACATTTAGGAGTCGCTGGTATCCTAGTACCTGTCTGTTTTCCACAGACCAGCCTTCACGTGATTGATCACCCGTGCTCGCTCGAATACTAGTTAAATAGCGCCAGCTTGTCCCCGAGCTCTAGGGGACATGAGGTGACGATGCTTAGCACCTAGCTTTCACGTGGTCAAGGTACATGAGCGAACCATAGATACCCAGCCTATCATGTGCGCATGACTCGAGCGACTCAAGGGCATAATAAATAGTGGGTTATACATTCTACACTTATTGCTTCAAGATGATCTTTGACTACTTGTCATATTATAATTATTTTTCGTAGAACGTGCACATTTATCGGTTATGCATTGTTGGTATCTTTGAGTTTCTTTTCAAAACTGAGGGGATTCATATGTTTCAACTTACTATTTTACACTGAAATAAACTGTTAGGTCCACCCTTCTGTTTTTGTACCCCTCATGTCTTAGTGGTACTTCACGCTTATTGAGGAGGAGTTCGTAGTTGTTGCTCTAGCTTTCACACTGGGGCATTTGGGTGTGACCGTTCAGAAATCGGGATGGCTCAGGTAGTTGTTCAACTTTATGATCATTAAAGTTGTGTAGTATGCTCTAAACTTCCGCTGTCGTGGTAAATTGCTGATTGGTTTTTACTAATTATGTTTCACACGACCTCTTAAAACTCACCGTTTTAAACTTTTGGCTTTCGTCATCTAGACGTCACCTTTCGGATGTCGGCCAACATGCCTCGATTTTGGCATCCTTGGGGACTTACTGGGTCGGGGTGTGTCAATTTGGTATCAGAGCATAGTTTTAGGATGTGTTGCTAGTTGCGTACACTTGATGATCATAAATCCCGATTTCACATGTCATAGCATCTCCTCGAATGGTTAGTGTCGTTAGTTGACACTTCACTTTATCCACTTGCGACATGACTCAATTAGTCAACGAGTAGTGAAAAGGTTTCGAGTTTTAGCCCGAATTTTATTCGGTTGCAAGTTAACCAGGTTTTTCGTCGAATTTCACGTTTGGGTGAGGTACACGAGCTTGGGCCTCGTCTGGGTGATGTGAACGAGTTTTTAGATAGTAAGTGTGACAACTTAGTTGTTATGTGATCGACTAGGTTTGAGGGATAAGTTGAGATATGAGATCTCAAGAACGGCTCTAAAATTTGGAGTTGAGCCGACTTAACCGGAGACTCAGAGAACCACTCCGTTTGGTATTGACAAACCCGCTAGAACTTGCTTTTCCTCAAACTTTGGATTTTTGGAGGAAGTTTCGAGTAAGAAAGTTGGAAGATTGGAACTTTGGGGACCGCTTTTACTAGTTTTAGTGTGATGAGGCTCGCGTAGTTCTGACCGCGAGATCGTGAAACCGAGGCTCTTACACTAAGAAGTACCTTGTGAGTATTCTAAGGTCATAGATTTTACTTGGGAGAAGGTATTAGTTTATTGTGTGTTGTTCTTTCGAATTTGATCCTTATGTTGTAACATTCTTGGTTGCGCAGTCTACTTGTTTTGTTTGCATGTTCTGTGTATTTGGTTTAATTAATTGGATGTTGTTTTTATGCGCAGTGTATACTCAAGCATGCCTGCTTTGTAATTATATACTCAATAAATTGTATACAATTAAAAAATAATAAAAGAAAATAAAGTATACCAAACATAGATAACCCCAATTCAAAGACATACAAACCCATAAAACTAGTTTTTCAAAAGATTTCATATAAATTCTCCAAAATATGATTGCAAGCTAATTAATTTTAGAGTAAATTACATGTTATTACTTTGTAGTTAACACTTTGTAATATGTGTTACAGTCCGTCCCGAAAATTCAAAATCGAAATTATTAAATTATTGAATTACTCTTCTATACTAATTATCGAATCTCCGTGATTTTTCTAGGTTAGCTAGAAGGAACTAATTCGGGAGTTAGTCTCTAAATTTCTTACTTAATTTGAGTAAGTTGTTAGAATATTTCCTAAGACGGAATTCGAGACGAGAAAGTTGAATTCGTTAGAATTATTCGTAAATAAGCTATTTTGAGAGAATTGAAAATTTATATTATTAATTATTATTAATTTATTCCTAAATATCTAAATCCCACCGATCAAAACCCTCATATTTTTTCACACTCTCTCTCTCTCCCACTCTCTCCCCCGATCGCAACCTCCGTCTCTTCTCTCTGCGATTACAAACACACCAGCCACCACCGTGACTCACCCAGACCCCGATCGACCTCGCCACCACGCCCAGACGATTTCCTTCGTTGGGACGACTCCACCCTGGCCTCCATCTCCGGCGAGAATTCTCGTAGAGGCGAAATCAAAATCACGAACTCAGAAACCCTTGACAACGGCCAGGAGGTTTCCGGCCGACCCAGGTCACGAGACCACAGCCAAACGCTTCGTCTGGGCAAGATGAAGCCATTCATGTCCTCCTTCACGATCCTCGGAGATCGTAGCTCGCGTTTTGAGGTTTGACGCCAGCGAGGGTTCGAAGCTCCCAACCATTTTCTTTTAGATTGAGGTATAATTTCTTGAATCCAAGTCTAAATTCGTGCTCCTGGATTTTCGTAGATAAGTTTTGGAGGATGAATTGTTAGTTTTGGTGGAGTTTGGGCGAAGCTAGGTTTCCGACGAGTTTTGGCGGCCTCCGACCGATGCGCCGCCGTCCGGAGTCGCTATTTTTCTGCTTGGGTGTTTGCTTATGGTCTTTAAGACCCGTTTTGGGTAATGGGGTGGTTGATTTCACCTTAAACCCATTGTAGGATATTTTTAGAAAATGGGGGTTATTGCTGTTCTTGTTTATGGAGCATGTTATTAAACTGGTTGCTAATCTGTTCCAGGCATACGGCAGCATGGGAGCTATTATGGCTCAGGATCGTCGGGTGACTTTGACCCCGAGTATGGTGAGTGAACCCGTTTGTTTTCATATATATATATTTATATGCATGAATGTGTGTGTTTAATGATGAATAGTTGTAATGAGGAATCTAGAATGATCATACCATGATTTTTTAGCTTGATTTTGACATGATTGAGTTTGAGGCAATCAAGTTTGATTCTGATTAATTGGTTAAATGTCTTGATGCGTTAAAGCTCTTATGTGTGATCATTAATGAGAAGAGCACAACTAGTGGGATTGATGTTTAGAAGTTGTGTCATATGTGGAATATGTGAATCATAAAGAATCGAGTCTGATTGAAAAGTCTTGGAAAGTGAAATAGTGGCCACTAGTCATGTCAGTAAGAGTATTGAGTCATGTTGAGTATGAAAATATATTATGTGTGAGCTCGAGGAGTATGCCAAACTAATGATATGATTGATGAGATGTGGACCATTCGGTAGTCGCTGGTATCGTACCTATCTGCAGGCCACAGACCAGTCCTCCACGTGATCATACCTATATGCGCTCGCTCTATACTAGTTAAATAGCGCCAGTCTTGTCTCGAGGCCCTAAAGGGACATGTGGTGATGGTGCGATGCACCCAATCCTTCATGTGGTCGTGGTACAGAGTGAAGATACCCAGTCCTGTCACGTGAGCATGACTCGTGCGACTTTGGTACCGATGGTATATTAATTATAATGTGATATTATATTGTCCCAAGGGAGGACTTGATTTAGAAAGTACCATAGGGTACAAATGGTGTTGATGTGTGTTATATGGTCATTTATGATAGTTTGAATGTTAAGTACCAAAAGAAAAGGGTACTGAGTATATCTTGAGTATGATAAGGAGCCATTTGTGTTGAACTTGAATGTGAGATGTTTTGATGATATAATATTGATGATTTGGATTATTTATAGAAATTGACGCTGAAACTATGGTCTTGATTGGTCGAAGTTTGATGAGATAAAATTATTAGATTGTGGATTATAATTGTGTACAGGGGAGACTTTGATGGTTCTAAAGGTGAAATCTTTTAGTATGAAGATTACTCCAATTCCTTTCTTTTGATGGTCTTCTTGATCTCTATATTTATATAAATATATGTGTGGATATAAATATGCATGAAAATCTCAGTTTTTCAACTAAGATACTTTATTTTTGGGTTCACTCATCTTTGTTTTCCGCCCCTTAGGAATTAAGGAGCGTTAAGTCGAAAGCTCGAGGAGGATATTACTAGTGGCAACATGATTTCTTAAGTGTATGGGTTTTTAACCCTATGTTGTATTCACCAACTTTGGTGTTGAATTTTGAATTATCATGCACGTTTTTACTATAGAAATGCTCTGTACTACTCACGAACTACTCACGATGTTATTTGGGGTGTTTTTGACCTTGTACGTCCTGAGTTTGGTTATAGTGTACTTCCTATATGTCTTTAGGGCTTCGTCATGTGGACTTTTTGGTCCATGTGTCAGCCCGCATGCCTCGATTATTATATGTTTATTCTATTATCTGGGTCGGGGTGTGTTAGTATGTTCCTGATTTTTTAAATGTTACAAACATCCCCTTGTACTCTTCAAAATGTGACAACATGATTCTTCCGTTAACTATTTTGTTAAAATTTTGTTAAATGCTTGTGGAAAAAATGGGATCCACCATTTAACTTATAATAGTGACACATATGCTTTTGTTTTGTATATATTTTGTTCTAGTGCAACTACAAATTTGTGAAAGAATAGTAATTCTTTCTTTGTTCTATTGTACGGTGTGGCACCATTTGTGAGTACATAGAGAGTGCTTTGGATCTATTTGGGATTTGGGTTTATTAGAGTTAATATCTTTTGTAATTTCTACTTTGTCACTAATGGAATTTTCTCCGTGCTTTTACTTGTAGGCTCCATCGTCGAACCCCGTAAATGCTTTTGTGTTATGCATGGATTATTATGTTTGCCTTCATATTTGTTATCTTATTTTGAGATGTTTCTCTAAAAAATTTGACTAGAAAAGTTTGAGTCAAATAAGGAGAGTGGTTCCTATTTGTGAGAGCAATATATTCATATTTGTGATAGCTCTCATGATGGGTTGGATTGCTACGGTTTATATTTTCTGAAAATGTAATTAAAACAGTTCCAATCCAAACCATTAATAATGGTTGATTGAAATAGTTTGGACAGTTAAGTTATAAAATTTTCATGTAATTAAAACAGTTCCAATCCAAACCATTAATAATGGTTGATTGAAATAGTTTGGACAGTTAAGTTATAAAATTTTCATATAATATTGTAATTAAAGAGTCCACAACATCACCAATTCAAAAATTCCAATATTCATATCAACGTTTCATTCATTTACGTCAATATTTCATTCATAAACATTACCATTTCAAAAGTTCCAACTTTTGAAAGATCAAATACAATGGAATGTTTTAAACTTCAAATATAATGATTATGTTTAAATATAGATTAAAACCTCAATGGATGTTCGTATAATTTTCAAAACTTCAAGAAGTTATTTGAAAACATAAAAATAAAATAAAATTAGAAGGTATTATTGCAAACTCTTGAATAATAATGCATACAAATTAGACCAAAAACAAAAGACGGATGCATATATATATAGATTGTCTACTTTTTAGAAAATAATCTAACGTATAAAAGTCATTGAACTTTTTGTAGAAAATAAATCTAATTCATTGATGATCAGGTTAATAATAGATTTTCTACTTTTAATGGAATTTATGCATAATTGCTTTGAAAAATTTTCTTATCTCAATTAATTACCTTATATTGGAAAAAAAAAAAAAACTAATACCTTATAGGCTTTATTTACCCAAAGAAGGAAAATTTACCTGTTAAAACAATTACCCAAAAAGAAAACTTACCTTTTATACACTTACCAAATTTTTTTTAAAAAAACAACTTTCCTTCTAAACATGTTTTATGGAACCTTCTAAATAAACATGTATATTAAAATAAAATATTAAGGTTTCTATATATTTTGTCAATTAATTAATTACATGCAAGCAGTCCATTTCCTAATGGGAAATTTTAACACTCCTTTTTTGTCCTAATGCGTTCTTTTAATTTTTCTATCCTTTAAATTGATTCAGTAAATTAGAATTTGGTGGAATTAATTGACAAAAAGAAACTAATATGTGAATAAAGAAAAAAGTGGACTGCGAATATCGTTTTCTCTTCCTAATATGTGATTTGGTGCAACTTCCTCAAGGTGAAGAAAATTAATTCGACCTTGGCAAAAAAAAAAAAAAAAAAGAAGCTTAATTCGACCTCTTTACCTAAATTACAAAATTTGACCAACATTTAAGGGTAGTGTGAACATATTTTCAGTATTACATTGTTTTTGAAAACATACGAACTTTCATTTATAGAGAAAATATATTAAACAAAAATAAGTTACACTATAATAATTAGACGATGAACAAGAATAAATGCATCTATTGATTAGGTTTTTTTTTTATACAATGATATTAAGGAAGTGAGATTACAATATATATACATTGTGTATCGATCTCGCCTACGAGAGTCGAACTCGATACCTCCAACATAACGTGTAGAGAGGAATATCAAGGTCATAGTACTAAGTGGCTCCATTGACCAAGTTGACACATGTTGAAACCATCTTAAGAAAATCATGCACGGAACACTTGAAATTTCATATCCTCTCAATTACTTTGCAATCGACAAATAATCTTTCTCTATTTCGCATCAACAAAGGCCACTGTTATACCAAATCAATTGATATTTCAATCTCATAAAAGAGAAAAACTAACACAACCAACTTTAAAGAATTGCTGGACTTATTGGACAACAAAAAAAAGGAAATATTAAAATAAAGAACAAACAAGTACTTATAAATTTACATATAAGTGCTAGCTAGCTAGAACTAAAATAATCTAAAGTTGTTTTATCATATAAATTTTATGGGATTGTTCGAATAAGAACTTGCACGATACTAACAAAGGTGAATGTTTATTTGTGTTTCAAGTTTTACTTACATTATACAAATTTTATTCGATTGATAATTTTATAACATAAATTTTATGATAATAACAACGAATTCGAATAAGAACTTTTTAAGATAATAGCTTACGTTTTTATGGAACAGAACTCATAATTCATAATTTTGATATTAAACGTAACCGAGGACATAAAATAACCAATTTAATAGAAGGGCTATCCATTGATGAGTCATTGACAACATTAATATTTAATCAAAACTCTCCTAAATATATTTTTGAAACTTTCTAATCTCTCACCACCATAATAATTACTCAAACAACCTTTAAAGCTTTTAATTCTTATTTAGTAGTTGTTTTTTTCTTTTCTATTTTATGAAAACATCACTCCCACTTATAATTTTGTTTTTTTTTTGTTTTTTTTCCACTTGTTCATTTTAAGGAGTAATGTAAGGATAATCCAACTTAAAACAATATAACTAAGAGCAAGAATTATTCAAAAATACTTTTAAACTTCAAATTTGAAAAATCTTTGACATCCGATATTAAAAGATTAGGTTAATCGCTTATGGTTTATGGTTTAGTTCTTGGATTTTGTGCCCAAAATCTAAGAACTAAACCCTAAACCCTAAGTCATAAGCTCCAACCCCTACTGAAACACCCCCACCACCTCCCTAAAACTTTCCATACCCTACCGTTAAACCCTAAACAACACGGATTTCATTATTGGTTTCAAAGAAAAAAATTAATTGTAATATATAATTTTAATTATAAAAGTGTTTTAAGTTTAATTATAAAATAGGAGTTAGAATCATAATCATGCATTGTACAAGAAGATGACAATAAACATGCATGGCTAAATAATAGTGGAGCAGGGACATAAGAGTAAAGAATTGTCATATTCTAACTTTTAAGTAAAATACAATATTGTCAATGATTAGTTAGTAATTTATCCTTTAATAAATACACGGGCTATCCATTGATGAGTTCTTGACAACATCAATATTTATTCAAAAGTCTCCTAACTATTTTTGAAACTTAATTTCCAATCCTAACGTAACCACCATAATAATTACTCAAACAACCTTTAAAGTTTTTAATCCTTATTTATTAGTTTTTTTTTCCTTTCTGTTTTATGAAAACATTACTACCACTTATAATTTTTTTTTCTTTCACTTTTTCATTTTAAGGAGTAATGTAAGGACAATTCAACTTAAAACAAGATAATTAAGAGCAAGAATTCTTCAAAAATACTTTGAAACTTCAAATTTGAAATCTTTATTATCTAATATTAAAATATTAGGTTAATCACTTATGATTTAAGATTTAGTTCTTGGATTTTGTACCCAAAATCCAAGAATTAAACCTTAAACTCTAAGTCATAAGCTCTTCCACCACCATTCCTACCTAAACACCCCCACCCCTCCCTAAAACTTTTTATACCCTACCGTTTAATCCAAATAATACGGATTTCATTCTTGGTTTCAAAGAAAAAAATTAATTGTAATATATAAGTTTAATTATAAAATAGAGGTTAGAATTCTAATCATGTATTGTACAAGAATATGACAATAAACATGCATGACAAAAAAATAGTAGAGGGACCTAAGAGTAAAGAATTGTCATATTCTAACTTTAAAGTAAAATACAATATTATCAATGATTAATTAATACATTATCCTTAACAAAACCATATGATGTCGATAACTACGTGTCAATAATAAAAACTTTGTTCACGTACGTACGTACTTCCGCGCATGCACAGAAACTAGTACGTATAATATTAATGGTATACATATGCATGTTAAGCTATTCTAACTAGGGGCAAAGCTACCAAGCAATGAAGAGCGCGCAAGAATAAAAATACTGAATATATGGAAAAATTAATAAATAATTAATAAAGGCACTTTTGTTTTTGGAGAAAGTAGATTAATATATATTTTATTAGTTTTTATTAGTATTTCTCATGAGAGGATGACTACATCATATCCGAACTGAAGTTATTAATCATGGCCACCAGTTGGGCCAGATTCAGTTCAGGAGGAGGGGGAGGACGGCGGTGGAAGCTCCTCCTCCTTGTTGCTGTTGATCAGCCTCCTCTGCTGCTCTTCTTTTAAAGCAGCCTTAAGCTTGTTGAGTTTCTCCAGGACGTACTCTTTATGAGGCTGCTGTTGAAGGTGGATGAGTTTCTGGGTCAACTCTTTCTCCGATTCGAGTTGCAGAATGAGGTTATAGTACTCATCGATCACGTTATCAGCTTCCGGAATGTTCCTCGACATTTTCTGCTTCGTAAATATGTATGAGATCAGGAATGGTACTTGCAGTAGGTGGTGGACTGGAGTGGCCACCTGGTTTTATTTATAGCCAAAAGAGAGGGCAAACTTGGAAATTAAGTTTACCAAAAGATGTACACCAGGGCTCTCACTTATCTCACTTGAGAAGGAAAAAATATATATATATATATATATTATATGAAATTTAAAAGGAAAAAAGAAGAGGAATATAAGGAAATAAAAGAACAAAAATGGAAAAAATATCTACTAGGTTTGAGTTAGACTTTCATTTACTTTTCTTCCAAAAAGAGGGTTTGAATTACTTGACACTATCGAAATCAGATGCATATGCTATACATCATGTGCCTTTGGAAAATTTTGAATTGAGTCTATCGATCTGCACCAATTTACAGCAGACGTACCCTAGACAAGATCTAGGGCAAACGGCTCACGACTATGTAGTTACGTTTACTTGGTAGGAATGACGAATATTCATTGTCGATACTCAATGTGTATAATGTATTATCTCTTCCTCAGTATCATTGTATAAAAAAAAAAACATGGCATATGTGTCTTTTTCAAATGAAGGACAACATCAAAGGTTGAAAATCACTTGACAAAATAGATAATTATTACGTACGTGCTGTTTATATATTATAATATAAACGAAATTTTATTTTAATTTAGTCTAAATTATAGACTTAAACATTCGAATTTCAATGTAGAGAGACATATAAAAAACATCATATCATATAATAATTCAACAAAATGATGGCATAATTGAATTCACAAAAACTTCTTCTAACTTCTAATTACAAATTTACAATGATCAACAGAAGAAGTAAAATCCTTAGCCCAGGAGGACGAAAGTTGTGCCAGAAGCTCCTCCTTATCTTTGTGTATCTTCTGCTTTACTTCTTCTAGACCTTGATCTTGTGTAGTTCGTCCAGGCTGAGGTTTTCCCATGGTCCATATAACAGTTCTACCCAAAAATGCGACAGCGGGCCCGGGGTCGCCTTCAGTAGATCTCTGTCGAAATTGGCGCTTGAAGGAGCGGGCTCGTATGAGTTTCTTTAGTGATGGTGGTGGTGTGGACTTGTTTTGAATTTGGTTTGGGTTGAAGGCTTGGGGATTTGGAGGCCTTAATACCACAGTCTTTCCCTAAATTGGCTGACCAGGAAGAGCTAGGCCTTAGCTGCCTTCAGAGTAGACGTGCCACTAGTAGAAGTTGCTACTAGACAGTTGTAGATGGTTTTGTTGCAGCCCAAGAACCTTTTTTAATCAAGTGATTGTGAGGCGAGCGGGCAAATAGCTCGCACTATTCTTTTTCTATGCCTTCTTCTTAATGTATCCAAAGACTTTAATAAATTTTCTTTCCAATCTAGTCCAAGTTCAGTTTATGTTAATTACGATTTGTTCACGTTAGCAACTTGTTATTTGTTAGAAGCAGTTAGGTGCAAGAATTTGCTTAACTCGGGATGATGGTATTGGACCAAAACACATACACGATTCTATTACTTAGAGCAGCCATACAATGCAAGGGTTGATATATTCCGAATACTAATAATTCCTCTTAAGAAAATCCTTTGAAATGTAAAGAAAGTAAAGTACAAGTACTGGAAAGTAAATGCATAAATGTTAAATGCAACAAACAAAATACAAGTGCTATAAGTAAATATTTCCTTTGCAATCAAGCCTCATTGAGGGGCACGATCTTCTAGAAATTATCAACTGAAATGAACATCAGTCAAAATCATGCCATAGGTTGGCAAATTATTCAAACGACGGTGACACATCAAGGGTTGAGCGTATGGGGACCTGAAAGACTAGAGTGAGTAGGAGTCGTGATGAGGCAGTGTTTGGGTTTCCTCAAATGACTGGTTTGAGAGGCAATTGAGATGAGGGAAAAGCTTAGGTTCCTGGTCGGGAACTGAGAAGGAGGTGAAAGAAGAGACTGAATCTTGATCCTAGATTGAAGAAACAGGTTGTGCCTAAAGAGCCGAGCCTTTAAGCAAAGAAACTTTTTAGGGTTTGCAGTTGTTTTGAAACTGATTGGTTTGATCAATTTGTTTGTTTGATTGGTTGTCCTTTGAGAATAAGGCTTCTTCTCCTTTTATAGGCGGTGAGGGAGCTGATGTGGCTTTCCAAATGGACTCTCGCGAGACCCGCTTTGTCGTTTGCTTGTCTCGAACATCCCCTTTGCCTTCTGACACTTTAGGCGCTACAAAACCGACTTCCCCTTCTTCACGTTCCCACGTTCCCATGTCCCAAGTGGACGTATTTCGGCTCGGCCTTACGAATTAGGTATTTATTTTAGTTGGCTCCTTGCATTGGCCCAGAGTGGGATTTTTTGGGGTGTAAACATTGCCCCCTGAATTTGAAATGCTTTTGGTTTAAAACATTTCAAATTCACCTTGACCCCACTCCTACGACTTAGTCGGTTCCATTTCTTATGTTTTGGCGATTAAGCTGAGTTCTTCTTGCTTCCCAAAATTTCAACTAAAAATTTTGATTCATTCACAATCCTCATACTGTTCCATTAGAAGACATGGCCCCAAAATCTGTTTCAAAGGGAAAAGATAATGTAGAAACCTCCAATCCTCTTGCTCCAGAGCCCACCGCTACCTCTCCATGGATATGTGGTATGGGTTTTGAAGAACATGCTGCGGTTTCTCAAAACATTATGTCGACTTTTGAGGACGATAGTGATGTTGGTTGCGACCCCTGCTTCATGATTGATTCAGAGGGCCATTTTGCTTTGGGTCCTTGCTGGATAGGTCCTATTCCGTCCACTGCCGAATCTTTTTATACTCATCTCGAAGAACTTAAGGCCTCTTCTATCTACCAGAGGCAACCATTTCCTTGGGATAGGCTCCATTCGGATTGGGGGCACCTTTTCCCTTCGGTGAATGTGCTGAGTTTTGCTAATCTCTTGGTTTTGTGGGTTCAACGGATGAAGCAGTTGTATCCCAGTGAACTCTGGAGCAATGGAGTTTATCATTTGGTGCGTCTTTCTACCATCCCTATTCCGCTTGACTTTAATCTTCTTAGAGCTGCTATATGCTTTTGGAATAGTAGCTCAAATACATTTGATTTTCGAGTAGGGCCAATGACTCCGACTCTCTTAGATATGTCTGTCTTGTTCGGACTGTCTCCATCTGGAAATATCACCGATTTTACCCCTTCTTTCTAGTCCTACCTGGGTACAGATCCTGACCCCTCGATCGTTAGATTTCCCTCACAAGTTCCCACTTTGTTTTCCCTCCCTCAAATTTTGACTACTTTTTGCCCCTTCAACATCAACGGGAAAATCAGGGCGGAAAGTGATTTTGGAGATTTAGGTTTTTCGGGCTCATATTTGGGATCTGTCTTTGGGAATATCCAATTTTACCATTTTTGGTTAGATTGTTTTGTATTTCCTAAAGCCATTCAAACCCCGTAGGCGGAATAGCTTCCCTTAGCCGAAGCTCTGGCCTCTGGTTCTAATATAGCCATGAGACCCGTGGTCCTGGCTCAATTGTACAACATTCTGCATTCCATTACTTGTCAACCCGTAAGGCCTTTCCCTTTGAATGGGTCGCTCTGGATGGTCCAAGTATGGCTCAACTGGTCATTTCCCCAATTTTGGGGTCGTTCCATTGATTGCCCAGATAACGTCATTCCGGCCCAGCGGCTGATGCCTCTTCCTCCTGTCCCTTTCTCCACTAAGGATTGCCTAACTTTATTTTGTAAGTTAACCTCCCGTCCTCGTGATCATTGGGAAGCTAGTGTGATTAGGACGTATCCGTGGTTCCGAGAAGGAATGCCTTCTAATCCTGCACGTAGTAAGGTGTTTCCCAGAGATTTCATGAGTTGTATCATGACTCGTGATCTTATGAAGAGTGGTGGAAAGAACAGCAGATCGCCAATTTGGTTTCCGTCAAGCCATCCCTATCCCGTTTGTGAGAGGAATGAATGGAGGTATGTCGTACCGACTCAAGGATTTTGAAGTTGTAGCAGCGACTACCGCTCAGGATGTCTTGTATGAAGCACCTGTGCAATTTCCAAATGCTATGGAGGCATCTTATGGGTGCACCACCCCTTTTGCTGCATTGTGGGCTGCCTATTGCAAGTTGAGTTTCAAGGCTGCCATTGGGACAATATGGAACCAAAAATTCTACCTGCTGGAAAGGCTACGTGAAATTGATTTGACCACCCTGCAGCTCCTCTTGAAAAGGATGGCCGAGAGCAATATTGCTCCTTCAATGGGTGTACTTTCCTTCTATAGTGTATTTTTCTCTTATCACGTTATCTAATCTTGCTTTGCTACTCAGTTGGGTTAATGAGGCAGAGTTGTAATATCTCTTGTCGACTCATTCCGGCACCATCTTTTACTGAAGTTCAAACTTCAGGCCCCTCTGGTGACCAAGGATTGGAGGTTGACTTGGTAGGCTCTTTTTAATAATGATCCTGGTTCTCGATTGCTGGTATTTCTATCTTCTGATTTGCCAATTTGCTTTTGCAGGTATGCATTTCTTCTGAATTTGAGCTGTTGGAGGCAGAGGTAAATTCTTTTGCTTCCTCTACTCGGGCTGAAGCATCACCCACGAGCTCCCCTCCTCCTGAATTATCCGTAGCTCGGGACGTCATTATGTCTTTCGTTGCCAGGAGCGATTCTCAGGATATGGGGGAAGTGTTTCTAGCTGTGAATATTTTCTCCAATTCTTCCCCTATAGCCTCGGTGTCTTCTCATCCTGTGATTGTGATGCTAAACCGTTACCGAGAGCGTGTTAATTCCTTCAGTCTGCAGCAACTTTCTCGTCCAACAGAGGCCCAAACTTGACTCGAGCTGGAAGAACTCCGCCAGAGAAGTTCTATAAAAAATGATGACTGCCTTAGCCATGGAACTACCTTGCTTGATGAGCTTAAACAATTACAACAGATGATCGAAGCGGAAGCTCAACAAACGATGATCAGGAAAAAGTACGATCTTGCGAATGCTAAAAGGAATGCATCGCAAAAAGAACTTCGAGAAGGCGAACAACGGGCTCGTGAAGCGGGCCATCAAGACTCTGCAATTTCTCAGGATATGAGAATTATGAAAGCTGGTCTCCAAGCCATGCTTGGTAAATTATTGGGCCTGCAGTGATTTCTTTATTTTTCATCCCCTTTTGTAACTTTTGGGCCTTCGTAGTCCCTTTTCTTTGACAACCATTATTAATTCCACTTCACGAGTAATTACTCCTTTGATTCTTTTGAGATTCCTGCTTGCCTTGGAATTATAATGATAGATATCTTCTCATTAATCGTCATTACTGCTCACGTAATTTAAGATTAACACCCAACCAACCTCTTCAAGTTATAAGTACGAAGCAAATTTTCATTTGTTCTGCACGCTTCTTCATCGTTTATCTTAAATAATGTCATCCCCCCCCCCCCCCCCATCTTCCTTACAGTGTTTGTCAGACCCAAGCTCCTCTTCCTTTGAAGAATTTGTATACCCTACGTATGAAACCCTCCTGGAAGAAGTTGAACATCAACGAACCAAAAACCAAACGCTGAAGGCTAGGCTGAAGGTTACTTAGGAAGCCTGGGAAAAGTGTGAGTGCGATCTACGCTGTCTAGGCTCTGACAATCGTGTGGCCCTGGAAAATCTTCAGGCGAGGAGGAGGGAGTTGTAGGAGAAACTGTCCCAACTCCACAAAGCAGAGAAGAAGGCCACTCGGGCTCGGGATGTGGCTGTCACTGAGGAGCTTCAGACGGGATTCGATAAGGCAGGCTTTATTTAAAGATGTCCTTGTGCATCCTTTTTAATACTCCCACCATTTTAAATATTAATAAAATGTTCATTCTGGCTTGAAGTTCTTCTCTTGCTTTCTTTAAGTCTTTCAACCATATTTAACTCCCAACTGCAGCATTTATTGTGATATCTCAATTCTCTCGCCTATAAATTGACTCTTCTCCAATGAGTTTCTTGCAATAACATGGCGTCCAATAGCTATGATTCTCATACTCTCCCTATTTCTCATTATGACAGGCTCATTCAACGCCTTCATGCTCGATCTCAGTAGCAGCTAAGGATCATTATTGATCTGAGGAAGGAGCTTCATTCTTTGAGGGTCTATGAAGAAAGTGGCCTCATTGAGTGTCATCAGAAGCGATCTTCGCTTCATCTTCAATCTATTTCTCTTTGTGGGAAAATCAGAGAAATCTGAGATCAACTCCTTCATGTTGAAGGTGAAGTGGCTGCTATGAATGATGAAACATAGCAACTCAGGGCAGATGTTTCATTTCGCGATGTACTAACCAAACAACTGAGGTTGGCCTTGTATTGGGATGGGTTCGACCAAAGCTTTACCGACTGTGCAGTCGGGAAGCCCCATCCCCGAACTCTGAACTTGTAATTTTCCTTTTAAGACAATAAACTATTATCCTCATGCTGTAACCTTATCTTTCAAGCTTATAATAGCATTTCTACTGCCTTTCACCGCTTTCTTTGTGGGTTAAGTTTAGGCTTAGGAGTAGTTTTTACTGTCTGTTAGAGCTGACGTGTTGGCTTAGGATAACTTCAAGTTGCGTGTAGTAATAATTAGATAATGACAGAAGCCATAATAATTGGACTATATATCATACCATAAATTTGCATGGAACATCAAGCATTCTCTTCTCATCTTCATTCTCTAAACATGGCCAGCTCTAGCAACCGATGAATGCCCAAGCTGAGTCTTCTAATCCCAATAGCTCTCAAAATCTTGTATTCTTCTCAGAGAGCCAGACTACCTCCCTTTGCCGCTTGGTCGAAGCCCAAGCAGGGGAAATACAGCATTTACAGGATTTGGTCTACTCATAGCAGGTTGATAAGTAGAACAACCTTTATCTTTATGCTATTTCTCTGCTGTCCTATCAACAGCAGATCCAAACTTTGGTAGGTTCTTACCAAAAGAAGTGTATGGAACTCCAACAAGGACGTGGCGAACATGCTATCTCCAAGACACGAATTTTTGAACTTCTGGAGATGGTGAAAGCTAGGGATCATGTCATTGAGACCATATCTCAGGTCTCGTTCAAAAATGGCTATGATGATGGATATATCTGATAGGACCCTTCCCGAATTTCCCCTTGAAACCCGGGAAAAACCTTGCTCCCGTATGACAACTTAAAGAAATTCCCAGAATACTCCTAAGTCTTGCAAATAATTATGAGAATTCTGCCAAAAATCCAGCTGAATCTCCCCTTAAGCATTGGTTAACCGTTTTCCACTTGTCAGACGAAGGATAAGATAACACACCAAATTCCAATAAGGTCAACCATCCAACGATGTAACCACAATTTACAATCAGTCCAAAAGACCTATCAGAGCATCTAGGTAGGACAAGTAAAAATACAAAAATAAATATCCTACTCGATAGTCTAGGTAAATGCGCAGCTGAAAATTTAATGTCTCCGCCTCTGGATATGCCCACGCCAACTCAACGGCCTAGAGGGGATTTAAAACACGAAAATTATGAGTGGACAAAATAATCATTTAAAAATTATTTCCAAGGAAAGCATACCAAACCCCCTTCCACGAGTAAAACCATGCATGCATAACATAAAATTCTTTTTTATATAAATATAATATATAGATAATCCGAAAATCCACCGAAAAATCTATCTTTTGTTAAAACACTTGGTGGGACCCACGAAAATCCGTATAATGAAAACATACCATGGTCCACAACCCTGCTTTCAAAGCCCTCCTCAAGGAGTTTAAAATCATGTAAACCGACCTGGACACAAAATATATATGAAAACATATCTCATTGCTCCCCGAATAAAATTCCGAGCGGTAGCTCGATACCCTCAACACACCCGATATACCTCGAGTTGGGCAGAAACCTATACTACGCGTAGACAGCCTCACCGACCTGGTGGAGAAAATACCCCTCGACACCAGCGTCGGAGAACCCTCACCGATCTGGTGGAGAAAGACCCTCGACGTTAGTCGGAGAAAACTTTGACCCTCGGGGACAATAATTCAGTGAAAACCAAAATCCATGTTTTAAAATTCTTGTTTCTTGGCTTAGGCCAAATTCATTGAAAAATTGGGTTTAAACTCAAAATCGTGGACTCGACCGAAATCCAAAATCAATCAAGTCAAACCATATAAAACTCGAAACCATAAAGCCAGGCCAAAGCCCAAAACGTCATTCCAAATAATTATTGAAAGCCCGTGTCCAGTAATAAATAATAATATCCATAATTTTTACCAAAACAATACGTAATAAGAAATTATATCAATATACCTTTATGCATGCATTATACTTTACAAAACCAAAGTCCACTCACCACACGTCCAAATAAGCTTAATCCCGAGTCGTACGCTCCTCCGAAGTTCCCGGAACAATATCGCCTGTCAAAAGTAACAATTGGGATTACCAACGGTAATTAAAACCCTACATTCAGACTCCCTAAACTCCGGGATGTCCGCTCGCGTCACACTAAAAATGCAGCCACTTCGGACGCCCAAAACTACCCCTAAATGACGTCCGATTAACCCGAAACCTGCGCCAACAGGTTTGGAACGTCGAAACCTTATCGACACGCACTGTCGTGACCCAAGGCTCGATTCCACACGCTGCCACATGCAGGCGGAAGGTCAGACCACGCGCCACGTACCGGCTAGGCTCCGCAACATGCCAGCTATAGTACCTCATACGCCTACTACAGTACCTCACGCGCTACTACAGTACCTCACGCGACTACCTTGGCATTAACTCGGTGCTAAATCAGTCGCTAGGTGGCACCACGTGGCTGCCATATGGCCTCTACGTGGCTGCCAGGTAGCATCCACGTGGCTCTACGTGCTTGCCAGGTGGCATCCACGTGGGTCTATGTGGCTGCCAGGTGGCATGCCATGTCAGCCCCATATAATCGAACCAGTAGCTGGAGAAGACGACCGCTCTACCATGCACCGCCGGAAAACTCCATTGCTGGTCGACCTTGAATTTTTCCTCACTTCGTCAAATCTTAACCGTTTTTCACAAAATTTTAGTCTAAATCCATCTACTCGAACCCAAGAACTCAAAAATGAAGTGTAAACACGAAACCCATACCTCTGTTGGTCAAAAAATCGCTCAAAAGTTTTGATTTTTCCTTTCCTTGGTTCGGTGTCTCCCGCGGCTGCTTCCTGCCACAGTTGGTACGTCCTTGATCGCGGGTAGGAGGAAAGTCCGATGAGTGGAACCAAAACGGACGATCTTGCCTCGAAATGAAGTTTGAAATTTTGGGTTTTTGGGTTCGATGTCACGGGTTTGGGTGAGTCGCGAAGAGAGAGAGTGAAATGAGGAGGATCTGATCTGCTTGGGGTTAAAAATATCTACCCATGCCAGATTACTAAAATGCCCCTTCACATTCTAGACCCACAACTCTCTCACATGAACTCTATTTTCCACGTGCCGCCTGTCTACGAAATCATGAGTTTGAGACCTACGCAACGGTCTTCGAAACATAGCCAAAAGTGTCTCGAATCAAAAATTGACTTTCAAGCCCCTTAAACAACCAAGGGTAATTTCGTCCTTTTGCAAATTAATTTACGAAAATTCACTAATTAAATTTCCGGATCGTTACAATTTACCCCCCTTAAAGAAATTTCATCCTCGAAATTCATACATGTCACTAGAACAAATGTGGATGATGTGCCCGCATCAGTGCCTCGGTTTCCCACGTAGCCTCCTCCACGTTATGATTCCTCCACATAACTTTAACCAGAGTAATAGTCTTTCTGTGCAGTACTTTTTCCTTCCAATCTAAAAGTTGCACTGGTTGCTCCTCAAAAGTCAAATCATCTCTCAGTTCAATTGGTTGCGCCTCCAATACATGAGATTCAATGAATAGATACTTCCGGAGCATGGATACATGGAAAACATCGTGAACCTTTGACAGTTCTAGGGGTAAAGCAAGTCTGTAAGCCACTGGCCCTATCATCTCAATAATCTCATAAGGCCCAAAGTTGCGTGGACTCAGTTTCCCTCGTCTACCAAAACGTACTACTCCTTAAGAGTAAGAATTTCTCTTTTCAACTCTGGATCATTAGGTATGCACAATAGGCCATCCTTAACCAAGGAACCCATGGACTTCCTGCTCAAGGCATCTGCCACTACATTATGGTACAGTCATAATCCTTTATCAGCTCAAGCCACCTTCTTTGTCTCAAATTCAGATATTTCTGGGTAAAGAAGTATTTCAAACTCTGATGGTCAGTAAAGATCCGGCACGTTTCGCCATACAAATATTGTCTCCAAATCTTCAGTGCATGCACCACTGCAACTAACTCCAAATCATGTGTGGGGTAATTCAACTCATAAGGTTTAAGTTGACTGGAAGCATATGCTATCACCTTCCCATGTTGCATCAACACGCAACCTATACCTCATAATAAGGCATCACTGTACACCTCAAATCCTCCGTTATCATCTGGAAGGGTTAGCACTGGGGCAGAAGTCAACCTCATTTTTAGCTCCTGAAAGCTCTGTTCACACCCATCATCCTAGTCAAACATAACTCCTTTCCTCGTCAACGAGTTAACGGGGCATCTATCGTAGAAAATTCTTCTACGAATCGTTGATAATATCCCGCTAAACCCAGAAAACTTCTCAACTCTGACACTGTCTTCGGTTGTTCCCAATTTGCCACTGCCTTAACTTTTTGGGGATCCACGCTGATGCCCTCAGCAGAAATCACATGACCTAAGAATCCCACACTGGTCTACCAAAACTGACATTTACTGAACTGGTCGAACAATTGCCTTTTTCTCAGCATATTCAGCTCCAACCTCAAGTGCTTCTCTTGTGCCTTAGCACTCTTCGAATATACCAAGATATCATCCATGAACACAATCACAAACCAATCCAAATACCTTCGGAACACCATGTTCATCAAATCCATAAATGCTGCAGGTGCATTAGTTAACCCGAAGGGCATCACCAAGAACTCATAATGCCCATAACGTGTCCTAAAAGCCGTTTTGGGAACATCCCCTTCCCTGACCCTTAACTGATGGTACCTGGATCGAAGGTCAATTTTAGAGAAATATTTTTCCCCTTTTTAATTGGCCAAACACATCATCAATTCGTGGAAAAGGATACTTATTGCGCACCGTAACCCTGTTTAACTGCCGATAATCGATACATAGCTTCATACCACCATCTTCCTTCCTTACAAATAACACCGGCGCACCCCAAGGTGATACACTTGGTCGAATAAATTCCATATCCACCAAGTCCTGCAATTGAGTCTTCAATTCCCTCAATTATGTCGGCGCCATTCTATACGGTGCCTGTGATATAGGTTGGGTACCCGGAAGAAGCTTTATGGTGAACTCAATCTCTCGGTGAGGTGGAAATCTCGGAAGATCATCTGGAAATACATCGAGAAACTCATTCACCACATGAATATCCTCTACTCTCACCGGCGTATCCCGAGAATCAATCACGTGAGCTAAATAGCCCTCATAACCTCTCAATAATTTCTCAGCCGATAAAGCCGATATCACTCCCGAGAGAAGTACCCTACGATCACCCCGAAACGTAAGTTCCAGCAAGTCTGGACTCCGGAAAACAACCCCCTCTTGTCAAAACAATCTTTGGAGGCATGGTGCATGGTTAACCAATCCATCCCCAGAATCATATCAAAATCATAAATGTCCAAGGGGATTAAATATGCCTCTAACTCATGACGTCCCACTACTACCGGAAAACTACGCATCACGAGGTTCGCCACTAATAGATCTAAGGTAGGAGTGCTAATACCCATATCCTAACCAATCGGGGACAATTCTCTATCAGCAATAAGTGTGAAACCCCGAGAAATAAAAGAATGTGTAGTCCCGGGATCTATCAAAATATGAGCAACATGATTAAAAATAGACAACGTACTAGTAACCACCTTTGGTGTTGCTCGAGCCTCATGCTGAGTCATAGTAAAAACTCGAGCCTGTGTACCATAAGATCGACCCCGACCCCCCTATCTCCCTTTAGCCCTGTTGGCCCCACTGACCCCACTGGCTTGGGTCTGGCTCCCTGCTGTAGTACCAGATGTCTGCACTGCTCTCTGACCCGGTTCAGCAGCATCTCAGCCCAAGGAACTACTGCATGGATGACGATGTGGACAATCCCTCTTAAAATGACCAATCTCCCCACAGAAGTAGAAACCAGTGTCATCCATCTGTGCAGGTCTGCCACTCTGTCTCCCAGTCGACTAGACTGAGCAGATGATTGCTGTCCTTGACCGGCTCCGCCACTGCCTGATTTGGATCTTGCACCCCCAGAAGATCCATAATTGAAACTGCCTCTATTAGATGGTCCTTGACTAGAGGCCCCGAAACTATGGCGATCCCAGCGTCGCCTGGAACCACTAAACTGGTGTTGAGCTGGCAAACTCAACTCTACTCTGGAAGCAGCGTCTGACAAAGCCCTCAAAGAAGTATGAGCCACATAAGTTATTGCTACGCGAACCTCATTCCTCAGTCCATACTCAAATTGTCGGCACTTATCCTTTTCAGTTGCCACCAGAGCCGGTACAAAGTGTGACAACTCAAGAAATTCATGCTCATACTGGGCCACCGTCATGTCCCCCAACTGTAGCTGCAAGAACTCAGCCTTTCTAGCATCACGGTATGAGCAAGGATAAAACTGCTCGAGGAAGCGCTCCCGAAAATTTTCCCAAGTAAAAGTACGGACATCCTAGTCTGTCAGCTGCAAAGCATGCCACCACCGGTACGCATAGCCACCCAGAAGAAATGTGGATAGTCGCATCCTATCTTCTGGAGGGATCCTCATAACAGCAAACACTCGTTCCAAATGAGTAATCCACTCATCCGCATCATTTCGGCCTAACTCGCCCGTAAACACTGTCGCCCCCAACCTCTGGGCTCGTTCAATGTCTGAAACTTCAGAGGTAGCCCTACCCTGAAGTATTGTAGTCAAATCCCGACTCAATTGATCCAGGGTCTGCTTCAAATCAGGCTCTACTACGGGTTCATGTGTGTCCTCACCGTTTCCAGACCGCTAACGGGGCTCGCGTCTCGGAGGCATTTCGCTGAAAAGAACCATAAATTATCAATACCACAATCAGTTGTACACTAGGTGTACGATCTACATGAATTTAACCTAGTGCTCTGATACCAAGTTCACAGGACTCTTCCCGAATTTCCCTTCGAAACCCGGGAAAAACCCTACTCCCATCTGACAACTTAAAGAAATTCCCAGAATACCCCTAAGTCCTTGCAAATAATTATAAGAATTCTGCCAAAAATTCAGCAGAATCTCCCCTTAAGGACTGGTTCACCGTCTTCCACCTGTCAGACGAAGATCAGATAACACTCCAAATTCCAATAAGGTCAACCATCCAACGATGTAACCACAATTTACAATTAGTCCAAAAGACTTATCAGAGCATCTAGGTAGGATAAGTAAAAATACAGAAATAAATATCCTACTCAATAGTCTAGGTAAACGCGCAGTTTAATGCCACCGCCTATAGATATGCCCACGTCAACTCAAAGGCTTGGAGGGGATTTAAAAGACGAAAATTGTGAGTGGACAAAATAATCATTTCAATATGATTTCTGAGGAAAACATACCTTTCCCCCTCCACGAGTAAAACCCTGCATGCATAACATAAAATTCTTTTTTATATAAATATAATATATAGATAATCCAAAAACCCACCGAAAAATCTATCTTTTGTTAAAATACTTGGTGGGACCCACGAAAATCCGTATAATGAAAACATACCGTGGTCCACAACCCTCCTTTGAAAACCCTCCTCAAGGAATTTAATGTAAACCGACTTGGACACAAAATATATATCAAAATATATCCCACTGCTCTCCGAATAAAATCCCGATCCGTAGCTCGATACCCTCTACACACCCGATATACCTCGAGTTGTGCAGAAACGTGAACTATGCGTAGACAGCCTCAACGACCTGGTGGAGAAAATATCCCTCGACACTAGCGTCGGAGAACCCTCAACGATCTGGCGGAGAAAGACCCTCGACGTCAATCGGAGAAAACCTTGACCCTAGGGGACAATAATTCAGTGAAAACCAAAATCCATGTTTTGAAATTCTCGTTTCTTGGCTTAGGACAAATTCATTGAAAAATCGGGTTTAAACTCAAAATCGTGGACTCGACCGAAATCCAAAATGAATCAAGTCAAACCATATAAAACCCGAAACCATAAAGCCAGGCCATAGCCCAAAACGTCATTCCAAATAATTATTGAAAGCCCGTGTCCAGTAATAATTTAATAATATCCAGAATTGTTTCCAAAATAATACGTAATAAGCAATTATATCAATATACCTTTATGCATGCATTATACTTTACAAAACCAAAGTCCACTCACCACACGTCCAAATAACCTCAATCCCGAGTCGTACGCTTCTTCGAAGTTCCCGGAGCAGTATCGCCTGTCAAAAGTAACAATTGGGATTACCAACTGTAATTAAAATCCTACATTCAGACTCCCTAAACACCGGAAGGTCCGCTCGCGTCACACTAAAAATACAGCCACTTTGGACGCCCAAAACTACCCCTAAATGACATCCAATTAACCCTCGAAATTTGTACCAACAGGTCTGGAATGTCAAATCCTTGTCAACATACACCGCCGTGACCCAAGGACCAGTCCCATGCACATCCATCCGCTGGCCAGGCGCCGCCACGCGTCGGCTACAGTACCTGATGCGCCTGCTACAGTACCTCACGCGGTGCTACAATACCTCACGCGCCTGACTCGGCGATGACTCAGCCTCCAGGTGGCACCACGCGGCTGCCATGTGGCTTCCACGTGGTTGCTAGGTGGAATGCCACGTTAGCCCCCCTCTGACCGAACCAGTCACCGGAGAAGACGACCGTTCCGCCGTGCGCAGTCGTCCGCCGTCGGCGGAAAACTCCATTGCCGGTCGACCTTGAATTGTTCCTAACTTCCTCAAATCTTAACCATTTTTTTCACAAATCTTTAGTCTAAATCCATCTACTCGAACCCATGAACTCAAAAATGAAGTCTAAACACGAAACCGATACATCTATAGGCTAGAAAATCGATCGAAAGTTTTAATTTTTCCTTCCCTCAGTTCGGTGTCTCCCGCGGCTGCTTTCTGCGACGGTCGGTACGTCCTTGATCGCGAGAAGGAGGAGAGTCTGATGAGTGGAACCAAAACGGACGATCTTGCCTCGAATTGAAGTTTGAAGTTTTAGGTTTTTAGGTTCGATGTCACGGGTTTGGGTGAGTCGAGAAGAGAGAGAGTGAAATGAGGAGGATCTGATCTGCTTAGGGTTAAAAATATCTACCCATGCCAAATTACAAAAATGCCCTTGGATATTCTCAACCCATAACTCTCTCACACGAACTTCGTTTTCCGCGTGTCGCTTGTCTACGAACTCATGAGTTCGAAACCTACGCAACGGTCCCCGAAACACAATCAAAAGTGTCTCGAAACAAAAATGAACTTTCAAGCCCCTTAAACAACCAAGGGTAATATCGACCTTTTGAAAATTAATTTACGCAAATTCACTAATTAAATTTCTGGGTCGTTACAATATCTCTCATGCTTCTGGTCGTCCTCATCCTGATGGTTGGTCCGAGGATAAGCTGGTTGCGGAAATCGCAGCCAGATCCAGATTCAATGTCGTTGCTGGACGCGTCACTCCCTAGTAATGGTAGTATCGCTTTATCCCCTGTTGGATTTCCTAGCCATTGTGTGTCCTTTTTGTATTATGGGTAAGTTCTTGGGCTAACCTCTCTTTGTAATGCTCATTTTATCTTTTGTTTGTACTTCGCCTTTCTAACTTTAGTGGAACTTTTTACTTTCCAATCGAATGTTAAGGCGGCCCCAAACAATTTTCCTGCCTAATGAACGCGGGATTTCTATCCGATCACTCCTTCCGTTGAATCCCAAAGCGTTGGGTAAAACTTCTTGAGATGGATAGCGTTGGTGGGATTTTTATCCACCGTTCCGCCGTCGTCCCTTTAGTAGTATGATCCTTTTCCATTTGCTTTGTGGATGAAAAAGGTCCTTGCCAAGTCAGGCTCCATTTCCCCTTGCCAAGTACGGATGTTCCTAATGGCAAAATAGTTTTCCAGACTACGTCATCTTCTTGAAATGACTTTCCTTTCACCCTCTTCTTGTATGCCCTCGATACAGCTGCTTTGTTGGCCATGATTCTGTTCAAAGCATCAATCTGTTTCTGATCTAGATCTTTTAATTCATAACACATAGTATGTGCATACTCATTGGTCTCTATTCCGTATTGGTGTTGAAGTCGCAGTGAATTCACATTTACCTCCATGGGTAGCATAAGGTCTAGACCATAAATTAAGTCTGCCGGTGCGGTCCCGATCGCTCCCCTTTTTGATGTCCGATAAGACCAGAGGGTGTAGATCAACTGCTCATGCCAATTGTTGGGGGTTTTGTCTAGCATTTTCTTCAAGACTTTGAGTATGCTTTTGTTGCTAGCTTCTGCTTGGCCATTGGCTTGAGGATAATAAGGGATGGATTGTAAAAATTTTATTGAAAATTGTTTACCGAACTCTTGCAACTCTCGGGAAATAAATGATGATCCACGGTCAGTGACAATTGTCTCCAGTATTCCAAATCAACTCAAAATGTTTGCTTTCAAAAAATTTATCAATTCGAGACTTGTGATTTGCTTTAACGCTTTTGCTTCGACCCATTTTGTGAAGTAATCCGTAGCCACGATGATAAAACAGTGTTTCTTTGATGACTCTAGAAAGATTTTCCCGTTGAAATCTATGGCCCAACCTCGAAATGGCCATGGTTTGACCACATGATTCATTGGCACTGCATGTGCATGTTGAAATGGGCCATGCCCTTGACAGGCTTCACATCCCTTAGCATATGCATAACAATCGGATTGGATATCTGGCCAGTAGCAGACATGTCTTCATATGAGCCATTTCATTTTTGGCCCCGCTTGGTGTGCCCCACACACTCCTTCATCTACTTCTCCCATTATAACCATGGCTTCCTTGGGGCTAACACATCGGGAAAACGTACCATCATAATTTTTTCTTACCAAGTCCTCCCCCCATAATGTATAATAACAAGCCTTATTTCTAAAGCTTTTGTCCTCGTTGGATGGATACTTTAGGTACTTGATAAAGGGTGTCCTCTAATCGTCAGATTCAGTTTCGATGTCCATGATCTCTAGTTCGACATCTCTTTCCATGATGGAGGGTAAGGATCTCCTTTCAAATTTGATCCATTTCTTCGGCTGCCCTTCTTGGAGTAGAACTCCAAATCCTACATGGGCCATTTCATTGGCTACCAAGTTTTCTTCACGTGGAATATGTTCGATACTCGGGATGATGAACTTCGATGCAAGAGTTGTAACTGTGGTATAGTAGCTAGCAAAACAAAGATTCCTACATGTGTAGGTGCCTGTGACTTGATTAACTACCAACTCGGAGTCTCCATAGATCTCCACTTGTCGAGCACCCATTTCGATTAAGATCTCTAAAGCGATAATTAAGGCCTCATACTCTGCTTGATTATTCGTTATATTTTCCCAATCCAACTTGAATGAGAACTGGTGGTAAACTCCCTTGGGATCCACTAAACATATTTCGGCTCCTGCTGAATCCTTGGTTTTGAACCCATCAAAGTACAATCTCCACGGTAGTATCGTTACCATACTTACTCGCGGCATGATCTCTTCTTCGACTTCTAAACCGGGATACTCCGTTAGGAAGTCGGCGATAACCTGGCCTTTTACAGCTTTTTAGGGTACGTATTGGAAATTGAACTCTGATAGAGCTAGAGTCCATTTGCTTATCCGATCTCTCAAAATAGGTATGGATAACATGTATTTTAGCAAGTCTGTTTGAGCAATGATTCGAATAGTGAAGGGCAGCATGTAATGCCTTAGTTTAACAACCGTAAAATATAATGTGAGACATAACTTTTCTATTGTTGTATACCTCTCCTCCACTTCTGTTAATGTCCTACTCAGATAGTATATTGCTTGCTCTTTTCCTTCCTCATTATCTTGAGACAACATACTTCCAATGGTGTTGAGGGATGCCGATATGTATAGCTTCAATGGCCTCCCCTTTTTGGGTGGCATTAGCAGTTCTTTAGCTCTTCAAAGGCTGCTTGATGTTTTTCTTCCCACTTGAATTTTTATGTGTCCTTGAGTTTGACTAATGAGGAGAATGGTTGAATTTTCCCTAACAGGTTTGCTATGAATGTTCTTAGAAAATTGACCTTTCCCAGCAAACTCTGAAGCTGTTTCTTGTTCTTGGGCGAGGAAGTTTCCATGATGGCTTTTGCTTTGTTCTTGTCCACCTCAATCCCTTTTTGGTGAACTAAGAATCCTAGGAAATTTCTTGTCTGGACCCCAAATGCACACTTCTTAGGATCATTTTTAATTTGTGTTTTCTCATTTTCAGGAATGCTTGCCTTAGATCATTTATGTGTTCTTCCTTATTTTGAGACTTCACCACGATATCATCAATGTATACCTCCAGGTTTTTACCTATCATTTCATGGAAGATAGCATTCATTGCATGTTGATATGTAGCTCCCGCATTCTTCAATCCGAGTGACATGGCAACGTATTCAAACCCTCCCAAGTGTCTAGGACACCTGAACGCAGTCTTGTGGATGTCCTCCTCTACTACCAAGATTTGGCTATATCCTGCGTTGCCATCCAAAAATGAAAAAAGTTGATTTTGAGAGGCACCGTCGATTAGCATGCCAGCCATTGTCATTGGGTATTCATCCTTCGGGGTTACTTCGTTCAGGTTGTGATAGTCTACGCATATCCTAATTTGTCCTGTTTTTACTTTGATGACATATACTATGTTGGACACCCATTCCATATATTTGGCTATTCAAATGAAACCAACCTTAAGAAGTTTGTCAAGCTCTTCTTTGACTTTGAGTTCGGTTTCTACTGACATCCTTCTTCTTGTTTGACACACAGGTTTGTATCCATCTTTGATAGGTAATCTATGTTCCACGAGTTGTCTGTCCAAACCTGGCATTTCCGTGTAGTGCCATGCGAAACAATCTTTGAACTCCCTCAAAAGTGCTACCATTTTCTCTTTCAACGAATCTTCCAGCATCCCACTAATAAAGGTTGGTCGGGGATCTTCCTTGGAACCCAGGTTAACTTCTTCTAGAGGATCCTGAGCTTCAGGAGGGGGGGGGGGGCGGGGCGGGCGTTTGTTTACCTCTATTGACCAAAAAATAATGACTTCAGGGGGATTTTCATCCTCCTCATCCATTTCCCCATCATCCTGAATGAATTCTTCCATATCAATGGTTGATTCCTTCAGCGTTAGGTCTTGTTTTTTCATCCCTTGGAACTGGTCATTCTCTTCATTAAACAAAGAGGATCGTACCTTCCTCTGCTCCTTCCAATGTATCAGCAATCTCTTTTTTATAGACATGATTGCTTCCATTTGGTCTATTTCCTTGTTGAGTGTGCTATTCATTTTGGAAGTCCCATTTCAAGAAGGGCCTATCCCACTCCTCATGAGTTTGGAGTCCTTGTTCCAGTAGTTTATGGGCCGTCACCTTGGTAGGGCGGCCATTCTCATCTACTCCAGCTAACTTGATGTTGCCCACCTTCGGATCATAAAAATTGGCATCAGCAACTGTGGGGTTGGCTATGAAAGGCCTTGAGTCAGCTTGAATGATTTCCCAGAAACCTCCTTCGTAGGCAGTTTCAACGGGATTCCAGATGATGATATGTTGATGTAATGTGGAAGGAACACACATGCTCTTGTGTATCCAATACTTTCCTAGAAGTACATTGTAATTGGCAGTATTGTCTACCACGAAAAATGCTAACATCATTTTCTTGGAACCGACCTCAATCTCTAGAGGTAAAAATCCATGAGTTTTGGTAATGGTTCCATTAATATTGGACATGATGGCCGTGGTCGGAAAATAATCCCAAAGGGTCTTGCCAAGTTTCTTCAGCATCCTTGAAGGTAAAACATTGATGGATGCTCCTCCATCAATCATCATTTTGTCAATCAGGATCCCTTCTAGATGGGTTGTGATGAAGATGGGTCGCAAGTGATCCATCATTTCTTTAGTCGGATTTGAGAACATTATCCTTCATTTATGTGGGACGGATCCCAAGACAATGCTCTGATCATCCTCATGGTCTGTCGGAACCTCGATCAAACATGTAGTTCACCTGATGGTAGATCACTGCCAAATGCTCTGGTAATACAATTACCATGTATACTTCTGCTTGAACTCCCTGTTATTTCTTGTCGAACAAGTCATCCATTTCCATGACTTCCAACAAGTCTTTCTCAAACTCTCTTAGTTCTTCTTCGGTCATGCCTTGACCGTAATCTTCTTGAATGACATGTTTTGCCTTCCCTTTTGAGGTCGGGATTTTGGCATCATCATGTTGTTTGTTGGGTACCTTCTCCTGGGCGAAGCTGCCAAACACGATTCGTCTTCTCACCTTAGAAGATGTTCCCAAAATGGAATCAGTTAGAGACACAGTATTGATCACGATTTCTTTCTTCTTCCAGTTCTTCTTGGGAGGACTTTTTGATTCTTTCTTGGTCTCGGGAGGGGTTTTTGGTTCTTTTTCATTCTCTGGAAGAATTGCCCCTAAGTGTTTTTGGGCACACATGTAGGCTCCATATTGTCTTTGGATTCTACGCCTTGCCGTTCTTCCCAATTCTTTGGTTGATTTTCCATCTTTGCCAGCCACGTACCATTTTCCTTCTCGAATTGTTGCTTTATGGGGATTTGGCTTTGCAGCCGTCTACTCTAGAGGAGTAGATTTCTTGCGGCTAAGACTTTGCTGGCTGGTTTGCCCCCTAGTTTCTTGACTATCAACCCATTCATGTTTTATCATAATGTTCCCTAGTTTCTGGAAAATAGAGCTGCGAGGTAGTTTTTCTTTAGGGCTGTGAGGTCCAAAGCCTGTTTCTAGGAACTTGAGAAAATTACTATCCCGATCATCTCTTGACTTCTTGAGTTCCATATCTATTTTGGCACATGAGGTCGGGATCTCTAGTACACACTCTGTCCTACACTTGCTACATATTACTACTCCACCAACGACTGTAGCTAGCACTTTTTTGGATTGATGGGTTCCTTCATGAGGCCTTGATTGATCCTCCTTAATTGTCCTGGCCTTCTTTTCAGATTGTGGCCATTGTAGGTTGAGCATATTCACTGACGCCATCGGGAAAGGGTTAGTGTCTACCCCATTAGTGTTTTCGGAATTGGGGCTAGTGAAATGTGCCCTTGGTTAATCAAGCTTTGAATTGTGTCCATGAACTGAACACAATTGGCCATGGCATGGTGTGGTGAGACATGCCATTTGCTGAATTGCTTTCCTTTAATGTCCTCTGGCCGAGGCATCTCCTGTTTGGGATCGGGTTTGATTAATTTTTCCTTTCCTAACTCATCATAAATCTCTCCAGCCTTAGTAAGGTCAAATAAGTATGAGTTAAACACTGGGACCTTGTTTGCAAAGTAACCTCCAGTTGGGTTGACTGGCCTTTGTTCCCGCGCGGTTTTAACTAACGATTTGAGAGTCACTAGTCCCTTCCCAGTGGTATGGATTTCAGCTGATGCAACCTCTAGTTCCTGCCCCTCTTCCTCCGTCAAGGATTCTTCCTTGATCACTTTGTGTTCCATCTGATGCACAAGGATCTTGTTCTTGTAGAATGTGGGTACTTTAGAGTTGTGTTTTTGTCTCTGCTACTCGTCCAACAACCTATCAAACTTAGTTGCTGACACTACTATCACTTGAAGGTCAGAGAAGGTCGTGTCATCGAATTTCTTTCTGAGAGAGAATCTCAGGGCTCTTTGTGCTATGGCCACCATTTGGGCGTTGTTCATGGCAATCTTCATCTCATCTTCAATCTTTTGAATCTTGCAATGAAATCTTCAGTTGATTCGTGCTCCCTTTGGTTGATGGCCGTCAGATCATTAATGGTTATCTCGGGTTCAATCCTGTAAAATTCCTCATGGAATTTGACCTCCATTTGCCCCTAAGTGAGTATGGATGCTTCTGGTAGTGAAGTGTACTAAGAAAAAGCATCTCCAGATAAGGAACTGCTGAACAATCAAAGTTTGAGATATGAATTATCTTCTACAGGCACACATTGTGCTGAGAATCTTCCAATGTGTTTCAGAGACGAAGTACTGCCATCTCCACTGAAGAGTGAAAATGTTGGTGGCTTGAAATTTCTTGGGAACTGATTATCTTGGTCCACATAAGCCCGGTATGGCTTTTTGTATACCGGGACATTAGCCCTCCTTGGGGCCGTAGCTTAGCCCTGCATCATTCGTCTGATCTCTGCCATCTCGTTCATGATGGCTTGGTGTTCGGGATAGCTTGGCGCTCTGTGATTGACCCCGATTTCTTCTGATGACCCAGTGTCATTTGGATCGGCTTTCCTCCAATTCTCCATATTGCTTTTCTCTCCGATCTGGGTGATCTTGGTTAACTTTGACTGGGGCTCTTTCTGATTGACCATAGGTGGTCTATACTTGGAGGATACCCCGATTTCTTCCCTAACTTTTCCCATCACGATTTTTGCTCGTTTCTGGGGTCTCAATTCTGGATCCTTTTGAGAAATTAGGCTCAGGAATGATGTTTTCCATCACAGGCATTCCAAACCCCATGGTTCCCTTGCTTTTGTCTATGCTCAAAAATCCCAAGGGCGGAATGTTGGCTCCCAACCTATTTTCATACTTTTCTCGCTTAAGCTCTTGGATTTGCAGGTTCATACCTTCGATTTGGGCGAGGATTGGTGACATGCTGTCTTTGACAGCCTGCACTACATCTTCTAAAGACACATATATCTGCGTCTCCTTGGCGAAAATCTCTTCCACTACTCCTTCTTGAGGAGGCTCCATGTTGACTATTGGTAGAGTCAATTCAGCCACCATTTCTTGGGAAGTATTTTTCAGAAATCTCCCTTTAGCATCTCGGTGTCGTTCGGAATATCTGAACTTGGACATGCACTAAAAAGAGTCACACTAGGTGTGCCAGATTATGTTCTGCCCAAAAATACGACAGCGGGCCCGGGGTCGCATTCGGTGGATCTCTGTCGAAATCGGCGCTTGAAGGAGCGGGCTTGTGTGGGTTTCTTTAGTGATAGTGGTGGTGTGGACTTGTTTGGAATTTGGTTTGGGTTGAAGGCTAGGGGGTTTGGAGGCCTTAATACACGGTCTTTCCCTAAATTGGCTGGCCAGGAAGTAAGTAGACCTTAGCTGACCAGGAAGTAGAAGCTGCTATTGGACAGTTGTAGATGGGTTTTGTTGCGGCCCAAGAACCTTTCTTTAATCAAGTGATTGTGAGGCGAGCGGGCAAATAGCTCGCACTGTTCTTTTCTATGCCTTCTTCTTAATGTATCCAATAACTTTAATAAATGTTCTTTCCAATCTTGTCCAAGTTCAGTTTATGTTAATTCAGATTTGTTCACGTTAGCAACTTGTTATTGGTTAGAAGCAGTTAGATGCAAGAATTCCTTAAGTCGGGATGATTGTATTGGACCAAAACACATAAACGATTCTATGACTTAGAGCAACCATACAATGCAATGGTTGGTATATTCCGAATACTAATAATTCATCTTAAGAAAATCCTTTGAAATGTAAAGAAAGTAAAGTACAAGTACTAGAAAGTAAATGCGTAAATGTTAAATGCAACAAACAAAATACAAGTGCTATAAGTAAATATTTCCTTTGCAATCAAGCCTCGTTGAGCGGCACGATCTTCTAGAAATCATCAACTGAAATGAACATCAATCGAAATCATGCCATAGGTTGGCAGAGTATTCAAACGACGGTGATACGTCAAGGGTTGAGTGTATGGGGACCTCAAAGACTAGAGTGAGTGGTAGTCGGGGTGAGGCAATGTTTGGGTTTCCTCAAAGAACTAGTTTGAGGGGCAGTCGGGATGAGGGAGAAGCTTAGGTTCCTGGTCGGGAACTGAGAAGGAGGTGAAAGAAGAGACTGAATCTTGATCCTGGATTGAAGAAACAGGTTGTGCATAAAGAGGCGAGCCTTTAAACAAAGAAACTTTTGAAGATTTAAAGTTGTTTTGAAATTAATTGGTTTGATAAATTTGTTTGTTTGATTGATTGATTGGTTGTCCTTTGGAAAGAAGGCTTCTTCTCCTTACTTTGGCCCAGAGTGAGATTTTTTCGGGTGTAAACAATAACCAACTAGGCCCTGGATTCTCTGTTATTCTCTGCCCGAGTTTCTTCCCTTCTTTCCTCTCAAGTTTCACTCGTTCAAGATCTTTCTGTTACGATCCTACATAGGCAACTCTCGCTCGTCCACATGCTGATCTGCTCGTCTGCATTCTCAAAATGATAAGCTTGTTAAACACCAAGTGAACACTAGGTTGGCCAAAATAAAATGCCTTCCCTATAGAGAAGTGGTGCAAAGTTCACTGACTTTTTTGAAAATTCTAGATTCATTATTCAAAAATGAGTTATTAAACGTTTTTTTACAACTATTTTTGTATCTGAAAAATAAAAAATTATTTTACAAAACGATACCAAAATGTCCCTAGCTAATATGGTGGATCCTACTTGTATTAGAGATGTGATTTATATAAAGTGGTTTACAAATATGGCCGGTCTTCATAACATTACGCTTATTTAATTAATTCTATCATTATTCGGCAATCAAAGGAGGAGTACATCATATATGACCCAACGTGAGATATTAATCATGGCCAGTTTCAGCTGAGGAGAGGGAGGAGGAATGCGGTTGAAGCTCCTTCTTCTTTTTATTGAGTCTTCTCTGTTGTACATCTCCTACAACAGAGAAGATTCTGAAGAGCTTGTTGAGGTGCTGAAGCCACATACTCTTCAGGTTGGGGATGTTGGATGCGTTTCTCCGCTACTTCCTTCTCGAATTCGAGCTGCTCCAGGAAGTCTCGGAACTCTTTGGTCAGAAGATTCTGCATAGATATTGCTAAGTTCACTGGCCTTTTTGAAAAGGCCAGATCGACGTTTGGAGAGAGTAACTTGCCGAGCTTTAACCTCCTTAATCAACTTCATTTCTGTCCTTCTGTAACCCAAAGTTCACTGGCCTTTTCGAAAAGGCCAGATCTCTGGTTGCCGAGCGTTTTCCTCCTTAATCAACTTCAGTTCAGTGCTACCTTAATCAACTTCAGTTCAGTGCTACCTTAATCAACTTCAGTTCAGTGCCATTCTCTCCCTAGTAAAATAATGAATAAAGTAAACCGAATTTTTTTTCTACTTGGATATGAATGAAAAACTTTGTGAACAAGCAGTATAATTTATAACGTGAAGCTACCTTAGGAACCTTCTAAATGCATTAAATTGTAAAAAATAACTATTGCCCATCCATAAATTTTTTCGTTATAAAATTATAGGAAAATCTTATCAACTTTGTCTTATCTTTGTCTACGTACAATCAAATTATCCAATATCGTAATTCCTCATTAGCATACTAAATATTTATACGAGAATTAAATTTCAGAACAAATTTTAAAAATATGAGATTTAATTTTAAAACGAACTACTAAAAATATCTACTAGGTGAAACGTATGTGGTAATTAGATGGATCCAAAACAAAGGTTCAAAGAACTAAAAAATATGGCTCATACGTCCGAAATTATTGTCCTCAACTCCTTCCAACATCCATATTGTCCCCAACTTGCCAAGTATGAGAATATCTGAGTTCTGACTTCTTAATTGTGAAATTGGATTTCAATGTGGCCAACTCATCCATGGTCATCCATACTGTTCACGCACACAAAATTTACACCTTTCTTCTCCATGTTTGCGAGCTTCAAATCTAGGTAAAGACTTGCATTCAGAATTACCTTTCTAATTCCCTCGAGTCTCATAACAAGTCTGGCTTTTTCATCCCCAGATTCAGATACGTTAACCTTCAGATCTCCCCTTCCACGTTATACGATGAGTACATATAAGTCACCTAAAAGATATCACAAAGTACAGACAAGAGTCTTGAGAGAACCTAGTTGTCTAATATTTGAATGGAAAAAGGTTTGAGTCCCTACGAAGCACCGAGACGAAAACAAAAATACATAAACTACGAAACGACTAATTGAAAATTTTAAAAAATTCAGGACACGGATATGTCTAGGATACATCAATTAAAAAATATTAAAAATATTTCAAAACTTAAAATACTCTAGTTCCATCGACACATCATTTTTTGAACTTGAAGTCCAAATAAAACATAAAACATGAGATATTCAAATTGAATGTAACATAACAAACTACGAAAGTCTGCATCAACTTATTACTCAACCAACTTTATTAAAAATCAATGTCTTCACTAGCCACCAATTTCCTCATCGATATCACCCCTTAATAATGGGGACTCAAATGATGGTTCACCGACATTTAGATTTGCAATCTCAAGTAAACAAACATTTTCTATATACATGGAATCAAATGCAACACCTCTTACATTAGATTTACAAAATAACTCACCGACTTAAAAAAATCTCAAAGTTCACCCCATTTTATTTTAAAGAAATATAATAGTTTAGTACCCTATAAGTATCTGTAACCTCCAAATTTCAAAACGTTTTGAAATGTCTTCTTTTCCCAAAACGCGTATCAGAGAATTTCGAAGTTTATGTATCAATTTTTATTTTCGAAACGCGATACGCCACCCAATTGGAGGTTCGGTGCTTCATAGGTTGGGACCAACCATACATATCCCTTGCTCAATTCTTTCTACATTCACAATGGCACAACAAAATTTTTATGATGGGAAGGATGGCCACTTAAAGAATATGTTAAAACCGCAATCGAAAGAGCAAACTAACTAATGCTATCAAACTAATTTTATGCTGTGCCACATCAAAATGACAGTTTTTGTCAACCAACACAAAGTTGCAATTCTGTGAAGGTTTAGGGAACAAAACAGAAGTGTTTCTGAAAGCCGATAAAACACCAAGGATGAAATTATTACTATAGAAAATGTTCCTGATTTTTTTCTTACCCGAGAATCGGTAACAAGAATGGGTTGAAAAATCAGCACATAAGAACATAACAAAAGATGTGAAGTATTTAGGGCTCATTTGGTGAGCGGGATTGGATAAGTCATCATCAAATTCAATGTATCTTGAATGTAAAAATAGATATGTTTTTACGGTATGGGGATTAGAGGGGTTAGACATAGAAGAAAACTTATCCAATCCAATCCACTCAAAATACTAGAATTAGAAAAGGTAAGTTTCTTTCTATGTCTAATTCTATCTAATCCTCTTGCAGTCAAAACATATCCACTTTTACTTTCAAGATACATTGAATTTGATGACTTATCCAATTCAATCCAATCCTGATCACCGAACTTTGCCTTAGCGTCAATTGTTGTACAAAACCTATTGGCATGTACCGTTTAAATCATCTTTCAGACATTTATTGGTGATAATAATAAATTAATTCTCACCAACAAAAGTACAAAACAAAACAAAACAGTAGTTAACAAGAAAGTGCAGGTCTAATGACTTCTTTAAGTGCAAAATGTGATTTAATCTTCATGTGATATTACCAACCTAAAGTAAACACATTCATAAAGTCAGCCCTCTAGTATAGAATGGAAACTTCTGATTGACTATAAATGGTCTGATAGCATATCCGAATGATAGAACACACTATCAGATTGTCCTACTAATATTTACTTCTCCTCAAGCCATAAGTATGGTGGGTAAGCATAAATGGAACTCTTCTCACCTGTGGAAAGGATCCATAGAGCTGGACCAGCAGTCTTTTGTAGGGACCTACTGACGTGGCGTAAGCACTGCAAACAGTAAAAGATGACAGAATTAGGATGCAGTAAAGTCACCAGCTGAAAAAGAAAATAAGCTCCTCAAATTATAAAAGGGGAAAGCCAAAACAGTAACAGGAAAAACCAAGATACACAAAACTTGAGACAAAAAAAGGGGCTCCACGAAATCCAATTTGTCCCTTGCTTTTAAGTAGATGACAGTTGTGCATACCGCTTCCTGATATATTATTGAGGAGATTTGGATTTCCATAACCTCAGATGTTAGATGTTTTCCTAGTCTTTATCTATGCATACCGCCAAATAAAAAGGACAGTTACAAAGTTTTAATGGCACTGTTAGCAATAAAATGTTTAAAACTAGGTCGGAGTTATTCCAAAGGGATTAACTAATTGCAACAATAACCATAACTAGTTAGGATAAAAACAGTCACTGGTACAGCACTGAGGGAATTCCCTTAGATGGAAAACCCATTAGTCGATAAAAAAAGAAATTGTGATTTGAATTTTGATAAAACATATATATAATACCCAATAGAAGTTAGTAAAGAAAGTAGTATAAGTAGTAAAATCAGAAAGTTGTCAGAACGGGAAGTCAGAGATGGCACTTTAGAATCAATTAATCACCAGAGACAAAATTGGATTTTCACACTGGCCCAACCAATAGCTTTTTAGGCTGACGAGGTTCCTTCATTATTCGTACCCCACTCTTCGTCAGCCTCGTTCCCATTAATGAGTACAGCACCATCCGTAGAATCAGCATCCACCACAATAGCCTCCTCCAGGCTTCCTTCTTCTCCATACTGTTCCTCAGCAGTCGGTTCCCCGTTCTCTTCAATGTTCTCTTCGGAAACCTGTAAATGAAACAGATCAAAAGGAATGACGCACAGGAGTTTAAATCCATTGCACAACAGAAAAGTAAGGAGAGCAAAAAGAACATAATATGTGTTCACTTTGATATCGAAAACCTTATCAGCTTGATACAAAGGGTAAAAGTTGGAAGGCCCGAGAAAACATTAAAATAGGTCAACTAAAAGTAGTCTAACGTGTTAACCACATCAAAGGCAAAGGAGATCAACTAAATGACAGGCAGGGAATATGCATATTGTCATGCAAATAATTAACCCGCCAAAAAACTTGTTTATCAGATTGAAAAGTCCAACTAGAATAAAATTTGCATCTGTTGTATACCTCATGATTTGCTTCCCCATTTTCAAGAGGCTCCTCATCCACTTGCAAGTTTCGGAAAGCCTCCACAAGGGTGGTGTGTGCTTTATCAACATGGTTTACGTAATCCTCTGCAGGAGGGTAAACACCCCTAAAAAGCAATCAATAGTGAGCACTTAATACAAGCCATAGAAATTTATATGATAAAACAATGACCAAGACCTAATAAACCATGGGAAATATTGTTAAGCCAAAAAAAGAACAATTCATAGGAAGATCTAGAGAAACTTGTGCCTAATCAAATTACTGTTATATGATAAAACAATGACCAAGACCTAATAAACCATGGGAAATATTGTTAAGCCAAAAAAAGAACAATTCATAGGAAGATCTAGAGAAACTTGTGCCTAATCAAATTACTGTAAGTTAAAGCATGTAACCCCACATTCAGAATGCACACACACACACACATACAATGTGCAGTGGTACCTTGTCCCTGCAGCTCTAGATTCAACAGAAAGCACAACTTGCCAATCATCAAACAAATTAGGATACTCTTCAGGATCAGCCAAAGACTCAGCGGCTTTCGGATTAACCTGCAGGTAAACATTGAGTCAAAATAAAAGATCCACATTTTTCGAAAAGGATCTGCAGCCGCTTTTATATACGCATCCAATGCAATTGCATATGCAAGTAACATGGCACATAATCAATGCAATGTACAAATTACAGTTTCTACTCTATCCGACTCCACTTTAAAATTGATACCCTATCAGAAACTAAAACCCACCGTGGAGGAAGTTGGTCCACAGCAACATTTGTGAATACAAGATTTAGAAAAACAGGAAATGATAACACATATCTGGTGAAATGTTTCAACAGATATGAGTTTAAACATGAGTCAAGATAGCTTTTCCTTTAACATCAAATAAATCCAAATAATAAACGCAGACACGAACATGGAGTGTCGAAAATAAGACATGCACAGAAATGTCGGAAAATATCACCTTGCTCAGGTCTTTCCTCCAAATAGCTACTATCTCTGAGACCTTGCCCGGAAGATAAGATCGAGCCATCAAAGCAGCCTCAGGTATCCGATTGCTGAAAATGAATGCTCCATTAATAATTAATTTCAACTGCGTGATTTGTGTAGTCATACTTTGAGTGAACAAATGATGTATTACCTTTCAACCAGCAACTCAAGGCACTCTTCCAATTGACCCAACATGAATAAACAAAGGAATGCAACGTTGTTCTTCCCTTGTTCTTTAGCAAGGGATGCAAGTTTTGATATTCCTTCAGCATCTCCAAGAGAAGAATAGAGCAGTAACAAACCACTCAAGTCCATGGCATGCTTTAAACATTCCTCGGCCATGTCTAACTGCAACAGTGTAACGTAAACAACGACATGAAATAAAAAATATTGTGAAACATACTAGGAGAAAAATCAAAAAGACATGAGATACTAGGTGAAAAATCAACAAGACATGGGCAAATGTGGTTGTCGTTTTTCAAGAGAGTAAAAATAAATAAACAGCATACCTTTCCAGCAGACATAGCTAATTCACCTAACTGCTTCCATTTAGACTCACTTTGCACCCCAGTGGCAATTTCCTGCACAAAACCGAATAATTTACTTGTGAAATAAACCGAATAATTTATTATAAGACCACGAAAGATACAACCCCAAAAGTAAACAGAACCCATTTCTCACTAGTTATGATCCTTGGACTTACCTTTGCAATTTCTAACCTACCAAGCTGAATGGCTAGCTCAAATCTGTAATCAGGATCTGTGGCCACTTCAAGTGCTTCCTCTATCATACCTCGTGATTCCAAGAAACGAGCCACACTAAAAGTACAAAAACGTATATATTAGAATTTAAGAAAACATTCATTTATCTACTTTTCAATATATAATATATAAAACACAATATTGAATATAATACTAAACTTTCAAGGAGGAACACAGCTGAATGTGTAACGATCATAGCAACGAAGTCTCCAATTTGAGATGAGACTTTGGCATTGATATTTGAAAATAGGGAAAACTATTGCCAACGTCCCTGAACTTTATTATTAGTAGCAGACGTTCCTAAACTATGTCTAGAACAGTCCTCCTGTTAAATTTCTCAACGATTTCTATTAAGAATAAGGGTAAAGTTGTCGTATCAGGTGTGTTTTTTTAACAGAAATCGTTGAGAAATTTAATGGAAGGACTGTCTTTGCACATTTAGACATAGTTCAGAGACGTCTGCTACTAATAAAAAAGTTCAAGGACAATAGCTATAATTAGTGTAAAGTTCAAGGACGCTGGCAACCATTTCCCTTGAAAATAAATTAAAATACAATTGAAGTACTATCGTGCCGTGCAAATTTTCAAGTCCAATACAGTCAACAAAGGGAAGGAGCAAATTTTCCAGACATTTGCAAAGATTATTACTATTAAATTCCTTTTCAGCATGTGCAAGCTACATTTGCGATATCAAAAGCATGATTCCAGTTAAATGAGGTTAAATTAAAAACTATGCAAACGTAAATATTTTAACAGAGAGACTTTTGATATGCTGCTAGGTGATACTTTTCGGAACACCTAGATAGTAAATTGTAATAACCCAACTATTTTCCACTGGACTGGCATGCAGAATATTCCCAAGCCAGATATACAATATTTGGCAGAACTTAAGGACAATTTGATGTCATTATGCTAAAGTCCAAAAGGACTAGGTACCTGTTATGATGCTCATTAGGAATTGAAGGTAAAACTTCATTCGCCCTTTCAAGGTCGCCGCGCATCACAAGAGTCTTATATTCAATCAAACTAAGAAGTAGAGTGTACCCCATTACACTGCAAATTTAAAATTTAAAAAAGAGATGAGACACATAATTTGCTTAATGTCGAAGATAACTGTCATGACTTCCAATAACACAAAGCAAATGTGCACTTACTTGAACTCTTTGTCTATCAGATACACCCGACTTTGACTGGCAAGATAACCCAACAAGTACATTGGTCGGTCCAAATGGAACATTGTGGTTACCTGAAAATAATCATAATTTATTCAGCTTCATTAAATAATCAATTACATTTGCAGACCCACAATGAACAAAACAAAATACCTCGCCTCCAACACAGTAATTAAGCCTCCAGGAGGAGTTGTTGTAAATGAAACAATCCCCAACCCATAAACCAGTCCTGACACGTTCATTCATTTCATGGAGAAGCTCAAATGCATCTTCAACACCTTGTTCATCAACAGGTCTTCCACTATCTAAATAAGAAGATACTACATCTCGCTGCAACATCATCATATTCAATATAAACATTGAGCCAAATCAATTTTTAAAAAAAATGAAAGAGGAAAGCATAGGAAAAAATAGAGGGAAGAAGACAACTAGTGAGGATTCTTACACTGTACTTCAGGATGTAGAATGATGTATCACTGGCAATAGCCACTAAATCACCACTATCAGCCCAATAGAGATTCTGAAAAGTTCAAAGAAATTGAATTTACGAAAAAATGAAAAAGTAATTATAAGGAAATAAGAAGCAGGTAGGAACTCACTTTCACAGTTACATCAATTCGGCGAATCAATCTGCATTCAGCCCAGTCATAAAAGCAAATAAAATCATTAGAGCACATTGCCAATAAAGTTCCCCCATAAATATGTTCAGCTGAAAATGTAGGTCGAATACTCCTCTTCTCCTGAAACATTACACATACATAAACGTCAACAACCATAGTAATGGAAATTTAAAAGTAATCTCTGACAGCCGAGCCCTAACCAAGATGCTGAAATTAATAAAAAGTTACACTACGATAGAAATATATTCAAGCAAAACATTTTTATATATCAAAAAGAGGATAAAGAAGCCAACCCCGTTACTTTTTTCTTTTTCCTTTAAATAAAAATAAGAAAATTTAAACCAATTTCCAGCAGAAGTTTGTGCATTGGACTTTTAACATGATGACCACAATAATATAAGATTGATAGACCAAAAAAATAAACAAACCTGGAAGTTTTTAGTGAAAAACTTAATCTTTGAAGTACTCTCTCTAACAGCATATTCTCCATCAGATGACCAAGCAAATTCCAAAGCAGACCCAAATGAACGGTTTCTCCAGGCCAGAGCAGTATATATAATGTACTCTCCATCTCCACAAACAACAACAAACCTCCCACTGGGATTATGTCTTAAGCTCTGAAAAAAATTTAGCAGAAAGAAATCAGCCAATGCATGTATAGTGGACCCACACAATTCATTGAACAGAAGTCGGCATAACCTATGGGCATGCATTGCATTAATACTTTTTCTCATCTTCAAATGAATAATCCCAAAGAAAAATATTGGTGCAGAACCCGCATATCCATAAAATTGCTTGGACTCCTCAAAAAATTCAATAACAAAGTGTCCGTCAAAGCTATACACAAAGTAATATAAACCATTACTTCCCTTATAACGAAATTAACCAGTCACTTCCATTCCTCAAGTGTGGAACATTTGAGACAACTACTAAAGTTTAGTCCAGAGTATTTCCTTAAATGAATGTGGTCAAATATGGAATATGACCATGGATAAAGATAAGTTCTAATAAAACTGCAAAACAGCAAACAATGTCCAACACACAGGAAATTCTTCATGCCCTAGTATAAACAGCTATTGCAACTTAAAACAAGAAACAAGGGGCCGGTATAATAAAACTAAAATAACAGAATTGAAAGCCTATCCAAAATCCATTCAACATGGGATTGTCCGGAGACACATCCTCTCAAAATGAAAATATGTAACCTCAAACACATCTTCCCTAGCCAAGGAAACAAAAGTGATTGGTTTCATATGCCTTGATTATTGAAACCTGAAGGGATGTACCTCTCAAGAAAGGAGTAGCTACTAAGTTAGCATAAAATCACTGAGATCACATCAAACTTCTTACAGAAGCTCATCCGACAATGTCCAACATAATCCTTGACCACAACAGAACAACGCAAGAAAGATGCAGCAAAATCAGAGGATTAATAATAAGAATCAAAGAGCCTCACCTGAGGGTAAAGATCGCATGTACCCAACTCCTTAACAGCCAAAGGCAATCTCTCTCCATCAGTCACCTATAAAGCAAAGCAAACATAGAACGACCGATGTCAACAAACTATTAGGAAGGGCAGAGGGCAACGGAAATGAGTCGATATGAATGAGTTCAAACCTCGAAATCAGCTCCCACACTCTTAATGTTCACCGTTTGAATTTCATTATGCTTAGCCCAAATGATCTTTCCACTATTGTCCATACTTGAAACAGGTACTTCCCGCCCAAGTTTTACCATAATGGTTCCTTCATCATAACCAATCACAACCCTTTACAAGTTGAAAAGAAGAAATCATATTAGTTTTTTTTGCAGGATATCAGAGATGCAGCCTTGGAGAAAGCTCCACAACTTAACCGAATCCATTTTCTCGAAAACTTATCGTGATGCCCAAGTCGCAAGGAAATTGATAACTCAAGACACGAATATAATAGAGACAAATCAATGCAATCTTTTTCATGAATGTAACGGAAAAAAAATAAGGTAAAGTTTTTATTTTATTTATTTTTTTGTAGAACAATTTAAGCAAACAAGATAAATTCAGCACGGTAAGGGGCAACTCCTTATAACAGTCCAAGAAAACCTATTTATGATTTTGAAACACCCTAAAAAAGTTACAATTTCTATGTGTAATTGGCACTAAATAGAGAAAACAAAGAAACTTTAAAGTGAAAAGAAAAATATGAAACTGACCGCCTTGAACTCTTCATGTATCCAATAGCCCACACTCTTTCAAGCCCATAATTCAATGTATTCTCAAGCCTGTAGATGAACCACACAATTATCTTCGGCCTCTACCGTTCGATAATTTGAAAATATGGGAAAATCTCTCTCTCTCTCTATATATATATATATGACATTTAAAATGTCAAAGAATAACTGAGAATTTCATTTTTAAAAAGGAACCAAAAACATTGAATGCACACCTAAAAGATCTAACATCCTAGGACAAGAGATACAGAAATACAACACAGGAATTACCTGTAGGTGGTCGAATGCCATATTCGAACTGTTCCATCTTCAGACCCAGTTATTATTATAGGAAGTTCAGGATGAAAACATACAGCAGAAACATTGTGTGCATGACCTTCAAGTGTCTGGACACAACTTTTTGTTTGATAGTCCCACACCTGCTTGCACAGGATTATGCGTGAATTTTTCCAACTCATAACATAGATATGTAATCAAAACATTGCTGAAGAAAAAGGATAACATAAGAGAGACCTTCGCAGTGTGATCATCAGAACCAGTAATTAGATAAGGCTTATCACCACCCGTGAAGTAATCAACACAATTTACTCCTTTTTGATGGGCATCCAATGTAAAATTTGGGTCTGGGGAGCCTAGATTCCATATCTGAGGAAAAAATAAATGACCCAATTGCATAATTAGCACCGACACACATGAACTGCAGTAGAATAACCATCAGAAAATGACATGTATACCTTTATGGTGCGATCAAGAGATGCACTTGCAAATGTGTTGGTATCTTTTGGATTAAAAGTCACTTGCATAACATAATGGGAATGTCCTTCAAATATCTGAGTACAAACCCAACCCTTGTCCCAATCCCAGAGCTTGATAAGCATATCATCAGATGACGAAAGCACATATGGTAGCGTAGGATGGACAGCCACACACCTAATGTAGTCCATATGTGCCTCGAATACTTTAACCTTATCCATTGTATTGTAATTGTATACGCGAATGAGCATGTCATCAGCTCCAGCAACAACCCATTGCTTGCGTGAAATAAATTTGGCTGACCTAACTGCAGATCCATGGCTTAGATTAAAGCATGATGATTATCTTATTGAGAAAAATGCCTACCAAGCATAAGAGAAAGGCAAACAGTCAAACTAACATCTCACAGTATACCTGGTAACTCTGTGACCTCAAAAGACTTAGCCATGGTCTGAGACAGCAAAACAAGGTTCAAGTTAACATAAAATTACTCCAACCATTTAAAGAAACCTAAAATTTCGACAACTCATTATAAGTTTGAGACAACTTTTAGAGGAAGGAACGCTAACTAAAAATTTGTTACTCTTTGATAGCTTAATAGCACAAAAGATAATGTACAGATCACAATCAATGAAGAATATTTCTTATGAGATGCATCACATAATTAACGATACGGATTCAGCCGCAGATAATAACATCCTAGCCAAAAAAAAAATGGCAAACCCCATTATAATCACCCAGGGAAGAAATCTATATAAAGAAAATACCAAGGCATTTCTATAAGTAGCACCTCCACCCTACTGGGTCTCAAAAATAATTCTTAGAAATAATAAAAAATATTGGCACTCTCAAAAAGTCGTCGTACACTCATCGAGTGCAATTTTTCCCTTGTCTGTTTACAAGATTGGAGTTCAGGATGCCTTTTTTGGAGTGCCATAACAGCACCCTTCAAAAAATAATGTATACCTTTACAAAGACAATTTTGTGAAATAACATACATAAGCATTCATTTCTGTCAATTATGTCTAAGTGAATCAGTGACCAGAAAAACCAAATTGACTTCAAAAATATACACAAAACAAGTCTTTGAACAGACCTAGATCAGTAAATCACAAATTGCTTCTTTGCCGTTAATTTGGCATTTGGTTCATCCACACGGCCAATAATTTTTGGTCAATGAAAGGTCCTTATTAGTAACTTTTTTCTGTCTACAATAGTAGACGCTTTGGTGCGGATGGCTGAAACTAAACAAGGAATCTCAGTTGTACAATTCCATTCCTTCATTTCCAGCTCTTCACATCAGACCAAAAGTCTTGTTTCTCCCGTCTCTTAACTAGTGATGAAGCTAGTCATAATGTGATAGTGCAATAAAGCCTCTTAAGATAGAGTCATATTCCAGTAAATGTTAAAATAAAAAAACACATGAACTTTTAGCAAAGATGGCACTCCCATAGTGCAACAAAGGCTCTTATGACAGTTTCATACTCGGGAAATGTTAAGATCAAAATATACAGCTACTTTTAGCAAAGATGACTATAATCAAAAGGTGCCACATATTTCCCTCTATTTACATTAATTAATTCAGTATTACATGGTATTGGAGATGCTACTTGAAGTAATATATTCAGATAATACCTGTGTCTGGTAGTTCCAAATACACACAGTTCCAGAATATAAACTCGCCAAAATCCTGCAGTGGAATTATCCGTCAACACGTTAGTAAACCATCAAGTTTATCCACCATTTTCCGAGCTGTAATCACATATTTACTACAAAAATGTGGTAAATCACAAAAGCTAAAAGCTAACAAAATAACTTGGATTCTATCCACACTTAGGGTAGGGAATCAAAATCATCATCCCAACCCCCTTCCAAAGGAACTTTTAATTATTATCAGTCCTCTTATAAGTTTACCTAATAGGACATGGGTTCTTCCATGGCACCCAGCCAAGGGGTTCTTCCATGGCCCCAGCCAAGGGGTTCTGCCATGGTACCCAAGCCAATAGGTGTTTCCTCTTCCTCATGGAAAATGTAGGTGACATCCTTAAAATTTAACAAAGAAAAGACTACGCAAAAAGAAAATTGGGGTAAAAGAGGGATAGTGCTACCTAACAACCAACCATCAATTGTCTACCCTATTGTTTCACCAAATTGTCAAGCGCATTACCAATTGTAAGAATGTACAAAGAAAATAGAAATACTAATAAACAGAATACTAAATTTCTAAATTGTAAGGTAGCATGGCAAAGTTCTCTTGACCTGCTAAATGTTAAATTATTAGGTTGAGACATCAGGAAGAGGAGCTGCGATGTATGGCATTGTTTTAATGACTTGCTAAATTGTTGTAGATTATTTTTTCTTATCAACTTTAAATGAATATAAAACAAGACTGGTGAAATGAATGTAATGTAGTTACCATGGTTCTGTTGGATGTAGATCCACAGATTTTACTCTCTCTGATCTTTGAGCAAGTTTCCTCTGAACCATAAAATTAAATTTAGAACATTTATCACCCAATTCAGAATATAACGATTATTGAAGCTAGATTGAGATAGTTTGATAAAATACACCTTGATTTCCAGTCTGAGAGGCTGTTACATTGCAAAAGCAAATAAAACAAATCAGTGCCAAATTGAAACACCAAATCAAAAATTAAATTGTATATCAGATTTCTGGTTGCTAAGCGAGAAAGTGAATAACAACTAACAATCAAATATGACCATATCGAGCACCAGATCTCAACGAAAATTCGAGTTAATATTGATCAGTTTGGTTGCACAGAAATGAAATTCAAACAAAATGGAAAATTAAGAAACTATCAAATTCCAAGCAACCAAACAGAGCCTTAGAAATTTCAACACACCCACTCAAATTGATGCAGTTGGTCAATCAAAGAGAATTGGCAACAAATCAAAACACATTTGAATCAGATCTACGATGCAGTTACAAGGTTGCGGGAACACGGAAGGGATCACAGACTCACCATTTTCGCAGAGCTTCGGCCGAGATCACGGTTAGAGAAACCCTAGCGATCCAGCTGATCCGAGCTCAGAAAAAGAGAAGAGAAAGAAGAAGAGAGGGATGGGGGACAGAGATTTTGGTATTTTGCATATGGAGAGCGCGCGAGCTCTGTTTCTGTAAAACGAGAGCGAACAAAGCTTTTGCGGTTAAGTGAAATGTGATCAATGTACCAACATGGGTTGGTCCGAGTGGAAAGGGCTCGGGCCCCTTAAGCAAGTGATCCTGGGTTGGATCCGAAGCTTTGTGTATGGAGCAAAATTCGGTTGGTAGAGATCCCTGCAACTAACGCCTGACAGTACTTCGAGGGATTAGTCTTCGCCATCCGAGGCGGGAAATATCCTGGGCTCACCCAAAAAATGTGATCAATGTGATGCCAGTATCAACCTCGATATTTGCTAGTCGAAACTCAAGACCTAAACTTGAGACCTTCCACATAACTCGTAGAGAGAAATACTATTAGGTCGTAGTATTAAGTGATATTGAAGGAAATATTTTTTTTTGGGTCGAAGTGGTATTTCATAAAAGACGGCAAAGAAGGACAAAGGCCACATCAGAGCACACATGAAGAAAAAAACGAAATAAAAAATCAGAGAAACAAACTTCAACACGAGTACTCAGTTAAGAACACAACAGAAGGACAAAGACTTCAAGGACCAGCTCACTCGAAGGGGTCCAGGTTCTCAACCAGCCAAGATATTAGGGACTCGGGGGGGGGGGGCAAGGTAGGCCATCTTTGTCAAGGATAAACACTAGCGAGGATGGGGGTCTGAAAATTAGAAAGGAGAGGGTAGACGATCCATTGACTGCTGGAGATGCAATCATGCAAGCAATCGATGGTAGTCTTTGAATCAGACTCAATGCAAATGTTTGAGAGATTAGGTCACGGGCAAAAGCGGTTCCTTCTAGGATAGCAGAAACCTCTGCTTGAATTGTAGAACCAGCGGACTAGGGATTGCTTTCCCACCCATGAATTGGCCAGAAGCATCACGAGCAACAATGCCAATACCAGCCACTCCTGATGACAGATTCCACGAAGCGTCCACATTAATTTTAATGTGTGGCATAGTGAGGGCTTTCCACCTGGCAGGGGAAGCAGGCATAGGCGATGGTGGAGATGAGATTTGGGCCTTCTTGTAGGCACAGGAAAATTTGAAAGTAGCGCCTTGGATCTTTCTGACCTCAAAAAGAGGGTTAGGCAGACAATGTCGAAATATTGCACTATTCCTAGCCTTCCAAATGAACCAGAAAGTGACCATGATACTGCCAGATATGAAACGCTTATGTTCCTTTGAATTGATTCCAATATTGATCGCATCATGCATCCAAGCATGGATAGAGGTAATGGTTTGCTTGTTGATGACATAGTGGAGATCACTGCCAAACCATAATCAATCAAGCCAAGGACATAGTAACAGCAAGTGTTCAACCGTCTCCTCCTGCTCATTGCAGATTGGCCAAAGGGGGTTCTATTTGATTTTCCTTTTGGCCAGGTTTGATGCGTTGCAATCCCATTATGAAGGATTTGCCAAGTGAAGTTTTGAATCTACTGAGGAGTGGGAGAGTGCCAAATGGCCTTCCATAGAGCCTGGCTAGTGAAAACCGATGATGATGGACGTTGGTTATCACTACACATAGGAGAGTCATGCAACATGGGTACCCTGATTTAACAGAGTATATACCAGATTTCTCAATAGGCCAAACCAACCTATCATCATCCACCTGAAGCCTAATAGGCATACTAAGGAAAATTGCAGCATCTGTAGGATTAATCAGTTGTTCATTCACGTTCGTATTCAAGCAGTAGGAGCTCCAATCAATAATAGTCTCAACACTTTGGGACTCAGAGCCTCTCAACCATTTATCCGTCTAGAGGCACGCCTTGGAACCATTGAGAATTTGCCACTAAGCACCCCTGAGGATGACATCTCTGCCCCAGAGGAGATTGCTCCACTCCCACGAGGCCTTCCCTCCCTTCTTTGCATGGAAGAAATGACAATTGGGGAAGTACCTAGCTTTTAGTATTATTGCCCAGGATGAGTTTGGTTCTGTGATAAGCCTTCAGAATTGTCTAGCAATAAGGGCTAAATCAAGCTCATGCAAATTTCGAAACCCCATTCCCAACACCCCACCGCCCCGCCCCGCCCGCTCCTTCACCAACCCCCACCCCCACCACCCCCACCCCCTTCCCCACCTTCCATTTTGGCACCCCCATCGATGCCTAGCTGACCCAGTGTGTTTTCCTTTCCTCATCACTGTGCCCCCACCAAAATCTTGCATATGTTGATTCAAGATCATGGCAAAAGGTTTTGGGAAACAAGAAAAGGCTCATAAGGTATGACGGGAAAACATGGGCAACGGCCTTGAGTAGGACCTCTCTCCCAGCTTGATTAAGGGTTTTCTGCTTCCAACCAGCAATTTTGCTATCCACTCTTTCTTTAACAGAGGCCAATGCGTCTCGTTTAGATCTTCCCCACAGGATGTAGGAAGACCAAGGCACTTCCTTGGGTCTTCAACGCCATTTATGCCGAGGATGCCACTGAGATTCTGCTTTAATTCAGCTGGGGTGTTTGGGCTGAAAAAGACAATGGATTTCTCGAAGTTGATCTACAGTCCAGAGGCAAGGCGGTATGAATTCAACAAATTAATCATATTGCAGCAATTGGAATCAGTTGCTCTCATAAAAAAAAAAGGGAGTCGTCAGCGAACAGGAGATGAGATAGAGGACGGCAATGCTCATTAAACTTGATTCCCTGAATGAAGCCCAAGTTGCAAGCCTTATGAATCAGCTTTGAGAGAGCTTCACGGATAAATAGGAATAGGTAGGGCGATACCTCGAGTGGGGGTGAACTGGTCACTAGGGACACCATTGACCACTACCGAAAGCCTCACGGTTCTGACACAATTCATTACCAGCCTTATCCAACGGCCATCAAATCCCATCTTCCACATTACAGCTTCAAGAAAGTCCTACTCCACACGATCGTAAGCTTTCTATCAATCTTTAATCCAAGCTCGAAGATTTTTGGGGATTTTCGAAGCTTCAAGAGATGGAATGCTTCATGAGCAATACGAATATTATCTTGGATTTGTCTTTTAGGAATGAAAGCATTTTGGGAGATGGATATAATAATTGGAAGGAAGGACTTAAGGCGGTTTGTCAATACTTTTTAAATAATCTTATAGGCATAATTGCAAAGGCCAATAGGTCTGAAATGAGAAACACTCATAGGATTTGGGATTTTTGGAATGAGCACAATATTGGTTTCATTTAAGGTATGACAGGACCCTTCCCGAATTATCTCTCGGAATCTGGTAAAAGTACTGTTTCCTTCTGACAACATAAATAAATTCTCAGAATACCCTAAAACCCTTGCAATTAATTATGAGAATTCTGCCAAAAATCCGGTAGAACCTCCCCTTAGAGAATGATTAACCGTCTTCCACCTGTCAGACAAATGATCAAATAGCACTCTCAAATTCCAACATCACCAACCAACCAACGATGTAATCATAATTTTACAATCAGTCCAAAAGACTTATTAGGGCATCTAGGTAGGACAAGTAAATACAGTGATAAATATCCTACTCGATAGTCCGGGTAAAAGCGCAGTTGAAAATTTAATGCCTCCGCCTCTGGATATGCTCTCGTCAACTCAACGGCCTGGAAGGGAGTTAAAACACTAAAAGTGTGAGTGGACAAAATAATCATTTAAAATCATTTCCGAGGAAAACATACATTTTCCCCCTCCACGAGTAAAATAATGCATGCATAATATAAAAATCCCATTTCAATAAATCCATAATTAATATATAAAGATAATCCGAAAACTCACCGGAAAAATCCATCTTTTGTTAAAACACTTGGTGGGACTCACGAAAATCCGAATAATGAAAACATCCCGTGGTCCAAAACCCTGCTTTGAAAAACCCTTCTCAAAAGAGTTTAAAAATCATGTACGCAGACCTGGACACAAAATATATCAAAACATATCCCACTACTCCCCGAATGGAATCCCGTGCCATAGCTCGATAATCGAACTAACACACCCGGGTCCAACCCTCCACACACCCAATATACCTCGAGTTGTGCAAAACCATGTACTACGCGTAGACAGCCTCAACGACTTGGTGGAGAAATACCCTCCGACACCAGCGTCGAAGAAACCTCGATGATCTGGCGGAGAAATACCCTTCGACGCTAGTCGACGAAGACCTTGACCCTCGGGGACAATAATTCAGTGAAAACCAAAATCCATTTTTTGAAATCCTTATTTCTTGGCTTAGGACAAATTCATTGAAAAACTGGGTTTAAACTCAAAATCGTGGACTCAACCGAAATCCAAAATCAATCAAGTCAAACCATATAATACCCGAAACCATAAAGCCAGGCCATAGCCCAAAACGTCATTTCCAAATAATTATTGAAGTCCATGTCCAATAATAATTTAATAATTTTCTATATTCCAGAAATTTACCAAAGACAATACGTAAAAACAATACGTAACTAGAATTTATTTCAAACATACCTTTATGCATGCATTATAATTTACAAAACCAAAGTCCACTCATCAAACATCCAATTAGTTCAATCTTGAGTCGTACGCTCCTCTGAAGTTCCCGGAGCAGTATCGCCTGTCAAAAATAACAATCGAAATTACTAACGATAATTAAAAAACCAACATTTAGACTCCCTAAACCCTGGGAGGTCCGCTCACGTCACACTAAAAATGCAACCACTTTGGATGCCCAAAACTACCGCTAAACGACGTCTGATTAACCCGAAACCTGCGCCAAAAGGTCTAAAACGTCGAAACCTTGTCGACATGCACCGTCGTGACCTAAGGACCAGTCCCACGCACCGGCTACAATACATCACGGGCTGCTATAGTACCTCACGAGCCTGTTGACTCGACACTGACTTAGCCGCCAAGTGGCATGCCACGTCAGCCCCTCTGACCGAACCAATCGTCGAAGAAGACGACCGCCCATCCGTGTGCCGATGTATGCCATCGCCGGAAAATGCCATTATCGGCTGACCATGAAAGTTTCCTAACTTCCTCAAATCTTAACTGTTTTTCACGAATTTTTAGTATAAACCCATCTACTCGAACCCAGGAACTCAAAAATGAAGTCTAAACACGCAACCCATACCTGTGTTGGCCGAAAAATTGATCGAAAGTTTCAATTTTTCCTTTTTGCGATTCGGTGTCTCCCGCAGTTGCTTCCTTCGACGGTCGGTACGTCCTTGATCGCAAGGAGGAAGAGAGTCCGATGGGTCGAACCAAATCGGACGAGGTCGCCTCGAATTGAAGTTCGAAATCTTGGGTTTTTGGGTTTGGTCGCACGGATCAGATGAGAATCGGGAAGAGAGAGAGAGAGAGAGAGAAATGAGGAGATTCTGATATGCCTGGGTTAAAAATATCTACCAGGGCAAATTACCAAAATTCCCCTGAACATTCTAGACCCACAACTCTCTCACACGAACTTCATTTTTCATATGCCGCCTGCCTACAGACTCGTGAGTTTGAGAGCTACGCAACGGTCCCCGAAACACTGCCAAAAGTGTCTCCAAACAAAAATTGACTTTCAAGCCCTTTATACAACCATGGGTAATTTACGAAAATTCACTAATTAAATTTCCAGGTCGTTACATGGAATCTCTCTCCCATTAAAGACATCTTTTCATAACCCCTAATCTCAGCAGAAATAATTTCCCAATAGGTATGAAAGAAAACACCCAGGTAACCATCAGGGCTGGGAGCTTTCAAGGCGCCCATTTGGAAAACATCCTCCTTAATCTCAATGTCAGAAATGTCTTGGGTGAGAGCTTGGTTCATACAGGGAGTTACAACGTGATCCATGCTGATGAGAACATATATTCTCCCAATCCCTATGCCCACGATTTGAAATAAGTCCCTGAAGTAGTCTTCGAATGACTTGTATGGAATTGAGTTTAGTTTGGCCACAGGAGCAAACGTCTCGAGATAATTGATGCTATAGGTTTGTGTGAAACCTTTCGCCACAATATGAGCCCTCTCGATAGAACCATCCGCTTTGTGTTTCAGGGTATATACCTACCTGCAGCCAACCATACCTTTGCCTCTTGGTAACGTGAACAGTTCCCAAGTGGCACAGGACCTTTGATCGACCATAGGGCGTATTCTACCCTTACCGAATTCATTCTATGGAAACGTAAAAAGCCCATTCTCATGTTGCATTTCTTTGGTTTGGAAGTTCCAGAATGTTGTCTGTGGATTTCTAACAAAGGAAAGCCCCCCTTATGCTATGCCATTTGATTAGTTAAAGTTCCGTGCTGCTCGCCACTCCCCGAGGCCAAGGACGGGGTCAAACCGTCATTCTAGGATTTGCAGTCCGATACATTTCCATTATGTTACCTAGCCAAATCGAGCACCTCATGCGCCAAAGTCAAACGGTTGTTCCTCCTTCCCTGCCCCATCTTTTTCTACATATGCGGAGGCGGGTTACCAGAGAAGAGGGGACAACTTCTTTCTCCCTTGCCTTGCTCAATTTTCCTTTTCTGATTGAAAGTAGCAAGCCACTACACTACTGGTACAAAGGCCAGATAGAAGGTTGTTTCCTCTATCAGGCAAAGAACTGATCTTTTGTCTTGTAACCAACCATGCCTATATAATCGAATTTTGCTTACCATAGTGGTCTTACTAAAAGTAAATAAGCAACTAGTTCCGTTCCATAGGGCCAGCTGCTTTCTTTATCTCGATTGTTGTTAGTCCGTCTAGCGCCTTTCGGTTGGGGCCCGCCCGTGGGTTTAGACCGCTTGGGTTTGATTTTATAGTCTCGAAGGTATACATCTTTATTCCGTTCGACTCCTGTAGGGGAGCACTCACTTACTTTCAGCGTGTTAAGGATTTATTGTTAGCATTCCTAAGCCAACTACTAACAATAAGAAGACTTTCTCTAACTACTAATCAACTCAAGTCAAGGGTTAGGCGGAGGGAATCCCCCCACCCTACGTCTCCCCTCCGTTAGGAGTGAATAGGAGAAGTGGACCCTTGGGAGTTCGCTTTGCTCCCCCCTCCAAGAAGGTGTTTCTTTCCGGGGAGAATGTGGGCTGATGGAATACATAGAGGAGCTCTCCCTGCTTAGCGCAGGGTGCATTTGACCCCTAGATCATGAATAAGGTGTCCCGTACACCGGACCGGAATCTCCATCCCGATTGGGAACCACAAAAGTGATTACCAACGGCTGGTTGAGCTCAAGCTCCTGTTTCTTGGTCACCACAGGAGCATAACCAAAGCGAGCAGGACCAATACCCTTAGTTGTTCTATACCTTGTAGGAGAAGGGTTCAAGTACCCATTCAGGGATTCAGTTTATTATTACCCCCCAAAAAAATCAAACTCTAACATCTAGGTTTCGAGAGGGCTATATCTATCTCCGGAACAAGGGAAGAAAGGGAGGAAGGAATTATCTTCTTTACAGCCCTTTCCAGAGCTTATGTAATTTCCTTCGGTTGGGTTAGCTTTTTGGTGGGAAAGGCGGTAGTAGAGTTGCTAGAGGTCCTTCTCGTCACTCTACTATTAGTTTTCCAGGCAGGGATGCCCATTGTTCCCTTCTCTAACTCCTCTGATTTCCCTTTGCTTTCTTTATTACTTATCGCACGTGCCCAGCCTCAACGTCACTTCCCAAACCAAAAAAGCCTTTCCTAGATCTATGAAAGGTGAAACGTTGAAGGTCCACAACAGGTAACATAAATGAACAAGTTTTTTTTTCGGGGCATATGGATACATTACTTCATTGTTCTATGGGGGGGGGGGGTTGCACTAAGCACATACTCGAATAGGGTCGCGAAGTGCAAAGAGCTGGTCTTTGACAGCCGTCGTAAGGACAACAAAACCTATACTTATGTGTGTTCGACACTATAACTATAGGCGGGACCTGTTGTAGGATGAGCGCTGAGTGGGGTTCTGCTCGATTAGGCGAATGCAAGTGAGGGATAAGCTTTCCCCGTTCGCTAGGAGGGAAACTCAAAAAGAGTTCGGGTAGAAATAGATGGTGAAAGCCCTTTTCTATTATATTAGTCAAACGCGCTCCTTGCATGACTCCATATCATTCATTATTAAAGATTAAAGCGAAAGCGACAACATGTCACCTAACCTTTAAATCAATAAACGGGAATGTGTTACCTAATAATGAGCAATGCTGGTAACAGCAAATGGTTCCTAACCTCATAAAAATTAAAGTACGGCATATCCGACTATCCGGCAACACGCTTGGATAAGTAACGCGATGAACCGCACCTGCATCTCTAGGCGCTATGATGTCTTATTATATGGATCATGTCTTGCTTGAGGGTTCCAAACCCCGCCCTTCTCTAATAGGGGAAAGTACAGACCCACGCTTAGGGATATACGAGTGCCATTCTTCAGATGGATCGTTGTTCGATAGTTATTGTAGCCGGGATAAGCAGGCACGAACTTTAGTATAGCGCCCAAGTTTTTTAGTGCAAGTAGCTAAAGTACAAGTAGCTAAGGAGGTATGACTTGTGCCAAACTTATGAAAGAATACTTGCTGCGCACCTGCTGAACAAGGCTCCTTTCAAGTCAAATAGAGATTACCAGTTCTGGAGGGACCAACCATTGTACTTCTAGGGGAGGGTCTAACATAATGGAAGGTCGTGGCTTTTGTGAGTGTTCAACACAATACGGTACGGTATGCCACAAGCATAAATGGGGCGCACAAGAGCCACTGGCACGAGAGAGATTTAATGCCAGCCTGGAAGTGATTCGCTAAGTCGGGTTTTCCAGCTACCGCCTATTGTAGAATTGTCGATATCCTGGCTGCCACTATCATGTGTGTAAAGACTTACTGTATAGGCATATCGGAAACCGTTTGGCAAGTCAAGGGACCCTGAAATCCGCTCCTTAGCTATAACGTTCCAAAGTCATGCAGAACAGACACTAACCGTCCTCCAATTACTATTAATTAATTGGACCTTCAAGGAATTCTTATCGCTTAGTGCTTGTGCTAAGTAACGAGTAACCCTCCGAGCTAGGGATATAAAAACAAAAGATTCGAGTAACCCTCCGAGCTAGGGATATAAAAAAAGGTCGTAGCAAGGAGACTTTAACAGACCAGTTAAAGTCAAGCCCCCACTTTGATAGAAGAGCGTCAGTAGGACAAAACAGAAATCCCAAAACTAGCTTTCCCGGACAATGCATATTGTGAAATGGTGGCGCTATAACAAATCTGGAGTACCTTAACTTGCGGTTGCCGCACAAAGCCGGTCACCTTAACCATTCATACCCATTTATGGAGATTCAGGATCTGAAGAGCTCAAATTAAAGCCATGAAACAAGTAGCCTACTCCTACTGCAATTGGGAGCTTCTTTTAAGCCAGCCCACAATAGAATAATTCCACCTCGACTCCCCTCTACCAGAGAATCCATGAATTCCGGGCACCCGCAGTAGCTGCAGGGATGGTAAAGACCCATAACCAGCCAACTCTGTATGTCTTAAAGCCTGCCCTCCTCTCATCTTCCTTACTCTAACAAGTAAGCAAGTAAACTACCTTAGAAATAATGAGATCTAGAGTCTTGGATGAATCCTCTTGAAACGGGTCGATCAACCCTAGAAGACTCGATGGCTTAACATCCCAGTGAATAACCTGATTCCGAGAGATAACCCGATCTTTAGACACTCGCCCTACTTCTAAGGATAGATAGACAAGGTTGGGGAGTACCAGATGCGGAAGCAGTTCCAGTCCCAACTGCGGAGGTGGCGTAGTGATAGGTGGGAGCAATAACAACAGAAGCTGCAGAAGATCCTGCAGTAGTATATTCGGTTGTTTGCGGTGGAATAGATTACATCATCCGGGCTAGTAGATCCAGAGCAAATAAGTGTTGACTTTCTTTCTTTTGTAGTTGATTCTAATCTCGATGTTGATCCGAAGCAACTTACCGGTGATAGTCGCAGCACCAAGAGCTTTCAAGGGAGGCAGACATGTATAGAAGCTGATAGTGGCATACCTTCTGGATCGAGGGTCCCACCCGGTAAACACCATACAGGAAAAATACATGCAGGTGGAGGAGGCCCTTCTCACTCAAGCTCAAGCATTTACTTTTCTAGTTAGAGACCGACGTCTTGGGGCTAACGTGGGATCCTCTCAAGGACCTACTTGGTTTAGGTAAATATCTCATGCGTTCCCCGACTGGAGAATGTCATTTTTGAAGGATAAACTGTGCGCTTTTCAGGTCGGAAGAACGAATTTAAAATATATATATATATATATATATTAGCTTGATTTTTATACAAAAGGACAAAACGAGATTGGATTTCCACTCATAAGGAAGGAAGGTTAGATACCTTTGACAGGGTTGTATTTTTGGTTGAAATGTATGATGAATAAAGTGCTCGAAATGCAGTCTAAACAGCGGGCCCTTCCCTTTCCGACTGGACTGACTAGGGGAAGGGTCAATCTCCTCCGAAGCATGCCACACAGCCACTCATTCGTCCTGACTAAATAGTAGAATCTATCTCTCAGCGATTCTTTTCTCCGATAATCACCCCTTCCCAACCAGCCTACCCGATCGATTTTGTAAGATCGGTGAATTCTAAAAGGTTAATCTGGTCTGAAGTTGTCGGAACGAATCATTTGCTTTATCGAACAAACCTTTATTAGAGTAGGGGTCTTGGTTGGCCCCCTATTTTCAACCATTACAGTTGTCGTCGACCAGCTTTGCGATACGGACGGACACAAAGAAGAAGGCAGGCAGCGAAAATGAAAAAGAGAAGAGCAAAGATTCCTGACCTAGAGCATGTTATTGACTCAACCAAAAATATGTTGAATGAAGGTAGCTTGCTTACTCTCAGCCACTAGTTAGAAGGAAATCCCTTGACTTCGCTTATGCCCTTATAGCCCTTGTGCAGTACAGAAAGCAAGTGAGGCGGGCTAAGATTCCATTCGAAATAGGGTAACAGGATTCGATGTTGCACCATCTTCAACTCTTCTCTGGATCCGGAGTTTTTCGAGAAAAGGTCCCATCCCTCAATATCATGATTGGGTCGACCGGGCCAGATCATGAGTGAAATATCATGATCGAGTCGACCAGGCCAGATCATGAGTGAATAGAAAATCGAAAACGTACATAGTTGTTCCAGCCAAAATACTTGTAATAATTCTACCACTTCTACTAGGAGTAGCCTTTTTAGTGCTAGCTGAACGTAAAGTAATGGCTTTTGTGCAACGTCGAAAGGGTCCTGATGTAGTGGGATCGTTCGGATTGTTACAACCTCTAGCAGATGGTTTGAAATTGATTCTAAAAGAACCTATTTCACCAAGTAGTGCTAATTTCTCCCTTTTTAGAATGGCTCCAGTGACTACATTTATGTTAAGTCTGGTTGCTCGGGCCATTGTACCTTTTGATTATGGTATGGTATTGTTAGATTCGAACATAGGGCTACTTTATTTGTTTGCCATATCTTCGCTAGGTGTTTATGGAATTATTATGGCAGGTTGGTCTAGTAATTAGGGGGCGGCCGTTCGGTCGCCTATGATACGAGGACCAATAGGTCAAAAATGGGTTTGTGCCGCAAGTGTTGAACGATCTACTCTACACAGGTGTGGGCTTACAGGCCTAGGGCTCATAAACCCTCTCTTTCATTCATCGATAGGGCCCTGGTCGGTCACTTTTCTGGGCCGAGATCGATAAGTGGGAGTCATAAAAAAGAGATGCTTCTCTTCTCACCTCAGATCAAGAGGAAGGGTAGCTTGTCAAGCTGGCCTATATATATATTATTTTAAAAAAAATCTTCGTTGTCTTTTAATCGGCTGTTCTTCTTTGTCAACGCCTACTAAGGACCTACAGTATAGGTTTGCCTACTTGACTTATGAAAGATAATGAGAATGGGTTATTCAAAATGGAAAAGGCGTTACTTAGCCCTACATTTTTAGAAGTAAGCGGCTGAGTTAGCCTAGCCTACCCTACTATACAATACATTAGTAGGGTATAGTAGGCGAGCGAGTTAGCGAAGACGCTTAGGCTAATAGATAAGAGAGCGTCGGCGTGTAGCCTTCATTCTACAACGCTATGAAAAGGTTACGAAGTCACTTAGCTCGACGTTAGGAGAGTCAAGGGGGGAACACCATACCTATATAGAAGAACCGTTGTTCGCTGACATTCTAAGGTCTAACTTTTCGCCCTGGGGCAAAGCCGCTTCGCACCACTGAGAGACTACTTAAGATTCAATTTGAAAGGCCTTACTTAGTTTGGCAAGCCTTTGTCATTGTCAGTCAACTAAGTGGGGCCTGAGGCCCCCTGCGAATCCGTAAATTTGAGGAGTATGCCGCAACAAAAGAATGGTCCACTATGTATTTAATTCTTTCCAAAAATAAGTACCCCCATCGTGGTGAACCTCTCCTTGTGATCGGGATGAGTTAGATGCCTACCAGCCGGGGGGGGGGGGGGGGGGGGGGGGGGGGGGTGGGGGTGGATCGAATCGGAGTTTCCTTAGGTAGCCACCGACCTACAGTTATCCTTAAACTTCCGTGCTTGGTGGAGAGGAAGCGAACATAGGTACGCTCGCTTGTTGTCTTGTTCTCTGCCGCGAACTGGGATTGCTCGCCAGCTAGGTCAGATTGGAGCAACGTTTTTTTGAGAACATATTACCCATATTCGGGGACAAGGGGCGGAACGACCTCTCGATCTACTTACTGCAGCCCAGGAATAAAAACGTCGTCTAGGCGTTCCCTATTGCTCCGATCTCCCCTAAGCCTAGGGCGTTGTCTGGGCCAAGAGCCATAGTTAGTTGTTGTTTCCATTTGGTTGTTTTTCTTGTTGTTGATACCGACAAGACCCAGCCAGACGATGTCTGCTGGTTGGTAATGAGAAGACTCTTAGTACCTGCATACCCAAAAGGGGGCGCTGATTAAAAAAAAGAATTTAATTTAGTTTCTTGCTCCTCCTTAGCACAGGGAAAGGAGTGTATCTATCTGCCAAGCTTTGGTAGATTTCCTCCAACGCAATCCACATAAATTCTATGAATCCCTTGGTGGATAAGTCCGACGACTCACCAGTAGTGTGGAATTGAGTTTCTCGTCTGGTGGATCTGATCTATAGTTAGGGGGCAATACATACCAAAAGGTTCGAAGAAGGAACACGCATAAGAGTATTTAACCAACCCACCCTTCTGTATAACCTATTTACATTAGTGAAACGGCTGGATGCATAAGGGAAGTCAACCTACGAGCACGGAAGAACGTAGTAGTATTGTTTCCCTCTCTAAGTAAAGGTAAAGTCTCTCCTTCAGCTAGAATGTAAGGAAATTGAAAGAAGCGCGGAGAAGGGTCAAACGCGGTTGCTAGCATCGAAGAGAGCCATCATCGACAATAAAGTGGGAGTTCGGACTTGGTGAACGAGCTCTTGCCGCGGAAGAGGAAAGCGGGGCCGGCTCAATGTTGAATTGAGAAATCCATTCAAGGGTCGGAACGTTCTAATGTCGGAATAGGGAATACGAGAAAGTAGCCGGATCCATTGGTTAAGATCTGGCTCAGATGCTACTGGTAGCTAAGCATTTGGATCTGCTGCTCGGATTGCAAGTAGTGAAAAAAACCGATGGTTCTTCAACGGAATCCAAAATAGAAATTGGTAGAACTACTATTGATGAGTCAACTCGGCCAAGTACTGCAACTTTTCTTAGGCGCTAAGCTATGCATGGGCGCCTATCGAGCATCGTTTGATCTGATTATGATCCCCCCCACTATAAAATATATATAATATCTTTTTGCCTTTGCATAGTATACGGGTCTGTGAATGGTGTTTATGGGGGGTAACCCCTTTTTAAAAAAAGACTATTGCACATCTTTCGTGAGAGAGGGATGTAAAGAACAACATGCAATGTACTCTATCAAAACATAGCCATTTCTCGTAACATAAACAGGAGCACCTCCTCTGGATGCCGGCTAGGACTGGTTCAATTGGTGCTCTGACGGGGCCGACTACTGAGCTGAATCAACAACTTACATTAGCTTAGATGCAGTTGTATCCGCATTTCCGCCGGGTCAATTGGATCTGATTCAATCCGCCTCTACCGCTGATCCAATGGATGCCGCGGAAACTCCCTTTGCTACTTTTTTCTGGGTCGACTAAAATTGGTGAAGCTTCTACCTTCCTCGTTTCTGCTCTACCCACCTCTGACTAGGCCTTTGCTATTGAAACGAATGCTGTAGAGATGGTGGTGCCTTTACCTCTGCTTGCTCTACCCCTCTTTCTTAAACGATTGGTGGGCTGCTGCTTCCACTGATTAACCGGGTCTTCAACCACAGCTTCTGCTGCCTCTATCTATACTCTAGCTGGCTCTAGATCAATAGAATAAACTGTAACTGGGGGACTGATACTAATGATTTTGGTTCCGAGCCGACAAGGTAAACAACTGGCTCCAGATTGGTTCTTAAACCACCTATGCCTCTATTGCCTCTGCTTCTTTAGTAGGAACAAGTGCCCCTTAATTTTTTCTTTTTTCAATTAACATTTTTGATAAGGGCCTGAACACCACTGGTAGAACAATGGTCGATTCCGGAACAGGGAGTAACTTAATAGAATGAATGCTGATTTTAGGAACATGTGAAATTGTTGGAATGCCCAAACATGAGACTCCCCACTTCTTGTTCCCGCCCAACCCGTTTTATCTTTCTCCTTTTCCTGGCAAAGTGCATTTCTTGATTAAATTTGTCTTATTGTTGCCCTTCTCTCTTGAAAGAGGAGTTGATTTTGTGAATCAATCGGCCACAGAAATGAGTTTCTAATGTCTTTGTGCGTACTTTCTTTGTTCGTAGGCGATCCAGTTGGTACTTAGTCTGTCGACTCTATCTCAACAAAGGAAGAATTGTTCGTTCAAGGCAAAGTGCACTTCGCTTCTTTTTTCGTAAATAGACTCAGCCTGAAGTCTTCCTAAGAAGCAGCAGATCCGACAAGCTCATTTATTCACACCTCATTCGATCACACACAATACGCATAGATAAATGAATCGATTGTGAAAGTGCGATTCTAACTTTCACAAAGGAAGTGAATAATTTCATTGGCTGACTTTTTTTCTTTTCTCAATCGAGATTGGATGGGTGTTCAGTGCCATGGGTACAAGATCGAAAAGTAAGCTGTCAGCTTGCCTGTGAGATGCCCAAAAACTCCCATGCCTTTCTTGGTTGGACCAACCAGATTTCCGGCAAGTCTTTCTGTTAGAGTAAGAAGTGGAACTAAAAGTGAATCTTAATCATTATGGATAACCAATTCATTTTCAAATATAGTTGGGAGACTTTACCCAAGAAATTGGTCAAAAAAATGGAAAGATCAGAACATGGAAATAGGTCTGATACCAATACGGACTGCCCATTTCAATTGTTGTGCTTTCTTAAATTGCATACCTATACAAGGGTTCAAGTTTCGATCGATATTTGCGGAGTTGATTATCCTTCTCGAAAATGAAGATTTGAAGTGGTCTATAATTTACTGAGTACTTGGTATAATGCACGCATTCGTGTACAAACCAGTGCAGACGAAGTAACACGAATATCTCCGGTAGTCAATCTATTTCCATCAGCTGGCCGGTGGGAGCGAGAAGTTTGGGATATGTTTGGTGTTTCTTCAATCAATCATCTGGATCTACATCGTAGATCAACGGATTATGGTTTCGAGGTTCATCCATTACGAAAAGATCTTCCTCTGAGTGGATATGTGGAAGTACGCTATGATGATCCAAAGAAACGTGTGGTTTATGAACCCATTGAGATGACCCAAGAATTTCGCTATTTCGATTTTGCTAGTCCTTTGGAACAGCGTAGCGACGGATAATTCAGAATCAGAATAGGTCCAGTTCAGGGGACAAATCAATAGGAAATGCTATTTGCTTTGTAAGAATAAGAATAAGCCTCTATGAAATGAAAGAGTTTCGCGGGAATTGTCTTGATCATCGGATATCGTTGAGAAATAGTAAGAAGTGTTATCGAACGATTTCCTGCAATTCTTTCCAGTATGGAATGAGTAAAGAATCAAGCTACAAGTCTCGATCTATACAAAACGCACTGGGTTTTTGTCTTTATTTCGGTTTCATTGATAGCAGAAGAGCCTTACTCTATAGGGGCGCCATCGCTTTACTAATATCAAGTAAAGGGGCCAAAAACAAACGTAATAGGCTGCTACTCTAGGCTGGTTTCGCTTCTTCAAGCTCCACCCCTGGCGCTATGAAATAGCCCTTATATTTTTTCTTTTGTAAAGCCGCTAGGCGCTCACATTTTTGTCTGGGTGGAAGCTGGCGGCAGGGCTTGCTTAACCGGACACACGGAATTGGGATCTCTTTTGCAAGCAACTCTTTCTATCAGGAAAGCCTCACGGGCTTATTATTTTTTTTATAACCCTTTTTGCACATAAGTAAGTAAGCATTGGTAGGAGCGGCAGGATGATGAGTATATAAATCAATAAAGACAAAAAAGAAGAAATGGAAAGATAAATTTGATATCGATGGGGGAAATAACGATGTGGAAAACAGGGCAGAGGTTCTCTACAATGACCATCGTAGACCAATTGAAAGGGATGTAGCGCTGCTTGGTAGCGCCTATGTTTTGGGTACAAAATGTCACGGGCCCCAATCCTGTCATTCCTACCTATGACTTCTCCTCTGGGTAGTAACGAGGGACCCAATGAATTAGATTCAAATTGGGGACATAAAAAAGATTTTTTTTAATGAGACTATATGCATGCAAGCAAGATGTATTTGGGGTAAAAAGAAAATCCTTTTCTTTACAGTCGTATCTACCGTGATAAGAAAGCGCTCTTAGTTCAGTTCGGTAGAACGTGGGTCTCCAAAACCCGATGTCGTATGTTCAAATCCTATAGAGCGTGATTCCGGTCTAATTACAATGAAATAACTCCACTAACTTGAACAGCAACCTGAATTTATCCTCCTACGGATTAAATAAAGGGGAAAAAAGAGATGTTAATTAATCAAAGGAGCGCCGCATTTGTATTGTAAATATGCAGTTACAAATAATCCAGCCCCTAAGACGATTCAAAATAGAAAAATTTCAATAATTTAGATTTGTTTGAACGGGGAAAAAAGAGAGGGTTCCAAAGTTAAATAAACATCCGATGTTCTTCTTTTTAGGTTCTACTTTCTTTCAATATTTTAAAGTCCTTGCTAGTTCAAGAAAAAACCTTTGGATCTAATACAAAAATGCTTGCATCATCAATATTGAGTGTTCCCATTATTTTTTTGTTTGTTCTCTTTCTTTCATCGAAGACTATATACTAATTTTCTTGTTATTGTACGCCCTAAAGGTAGTTTACTTGCTTACTTGTTAGAGTAAAGGATTCAAACAAAAAAAACCTTTTCTACAACTACCCTCGCGGTTCCATACAAAGATGTCTGCTTGCTAATTCAGGGATTGATTGAACGATGCGAACCAACGATGACCAAGATCCAAAGACCAAAGACTCCCTTACAAGCGGCTGGCATTCCTATCCTCTTTTTTCTCTGTCTCTCCATCGTTCTGATTCTTCCTATGGCTGTCTAAGTCTGTGAGTGAACTTCCATCCGTCCGTTATTTAGCTTATAGTTCTGGTGGTCCTCTCTCCTTTAGGCAAACCTCGGGACTAAAGTAATTTCAATCAAGGCTCCTGCTAGTGCATCCTCTCAGAAAAATGAATCGAAGGTCCCGACGAGTTCCAGTGGCTCCATCTCTCCCTAGCCGATTTTTTGTTATATTAAACCATCCCGTGCTTCCATAATTCAATTATTATGAAAGGCGGAAATTAAAAAAGAATTTTTGTGGCATGCATTCCCAGCTCAGCTGTATGTATATAGTAGAGATCAACCAATGGTTTGAGTTCTTTCCGGGGGCCTAATTCATAGCTTTAGTATCAACAGCGTGAGGCCGGCACCAATCTTTAGGCACTTCTAAAAACTGGACCACTTTTTGACTTTTCTCATTAAACTTTCGATTGACCGGTCTTCTTCATAGGCTTTCAACTAGAGCTCCTGAGTAGTGCAACTCATCGTATGGTGGATGGGTTCTTCCCTTTCCCCCGGCTAGTGATTCATCACCTTCTCGGTCTATATATAGCGATAGGGCGGTGTGCCGAATGTGGTGTTTCCTTTCCTCCCGGGGCACTTCTCCCTCCCATTTCCTGCCCTTGCTGGAGAAGCCTATTGAGTAAGGGTCGGTGTTTGCGAAAATGTCGAGCCGACGGGGTCAGGTACCGGTAGTGACAATGGCAAAGGGGGGAGCTAGACACTTGTTGTGCTAGTGGAATACCCCAACTGGACCTAGTAAGCCCGAACCGTTTTGCGGTTCTAGAGGACCCTGAACAATAAGAGGAAAAGATGCCAGATCTGGACACTTCTGGTTCAGATGCAAGAGAATGTCTGACTTAAAAGGGTACAGGTACTACTGGAAAAATGACTACCTACCAGGCCAGGGATAACCACTACCTAAGGTTGCTTTCTCGACCTACGGAAGAGCGTGGATAGAGTAGTCATTATCTCAATCATTTTTGGGGGCTACTAAAGATGTAATAGGTCGGAATTCCCCATTTTGTTATCTTCTAGACCGCCATTGTGATAATAGCCACCATCCTTTTCGTTGGTCTACTTCTTTCTGATTGAAAGCTGCAACTATGTGGGGACCGACATAAGCAAAAGCTGGTGGATCACGGCTACCTAGCATCATGGCTACTAACACCACCAGCATCAGTAGTTCCAGTAGTTGTTTCGGATCGAGATGCAGTACCTATTTAATAGCTCAGTCGTTATCCGTAACACATCTCATATCAAACTGTTCAAGGTGCAACTATAAGATTCCGCATGTGCTAATTCACATTGATCATTGGCAGAGGAAAGGAGAGGCGGAGCCAGAGCAATTTCTCCGGGTTGAACTCCTTGAATCTAGTTGTAAGGCTGGAGAAAGGCCCTCCGATCTTTACGGAATTGATGGAACTGCATCTCGCTTGTGCTGCTTCAATAGATACATCTGAGAGCGGAGTCTGCTGCCGAGAGACGCATAAACCTAGAATCCTGCCTTTAGGGCTGTTCTCGAATCGGAAGGGCTGTTACGGGGTGGGGCGTCCATGCACAGGAGGTCGGAATCAGGCTGACGAACGTTGGGATCTCACTCCCTATGGCTACTGCTATTGGTGCTTCTGCCAGATCGAGACTGCACCCTTTCATTCAATTCCTTTGATCAAAGGGTGAAGTGATCGGTTCATCTTGCTCGCCTACGAAGATAGGCATAGGAGAAAGAGGTATGAGGTGCAATAGGGGGAGATGATAAGAAAGAGGACGGGCTCCACTCATCACCTTACTAAAGAGGGTTATGGAAATAAAAGAGCCCATACTTTGAATCAAGAGATGAGAGAAAAAATGAAGGATTTATTCGCCTAGAGAGGGAATTGATGACAGAGGAGTACCTATTTCGAGAGCTAAACAAATCTCTCTCCACAGGAGGAATGCCCGATCCCGGACCAGCGGATGAAAAAGATGAGCGAGTTAAGTGCGTAAGCCTCTATTTTTGCAACTCTTAGGATTTTCTATCAATCGATAGGATTCCATCCCGAAGTCACACTCCTACAGGAATATAGGCAGATTTCATTTACATAATAGAGGATGTGGCCACAACATGGAAGTCTTTCGTGTCCATAGTATGGGGCAATTGCCACGTTAGAAAAAGTGCACTTTTGGCTGAACTCTTTTTCTAGGACGTCCAGAAATGAGCATTTTTGTTGGGTGACTTTAATATTTAATAAGAAGGCACAACGAGCGGATTGGTGGCTCTAGTGATTGGACCCAATGGATGGATGATCTCGAAGAGTGTACTACACAAGCTGAAGTGGATGACTGATGTTATAGTGGCCTGTTTTTGACTTGGTCCAACTGTAGCGTAGGGAAGAAGATCCCAACATGAGGAAATTTGACCGGGCTATGGCGAATTCAAAATGGGGGGATGTTTTCTTAGCCTCGGAAGCCATTTTATTACCTGTAGGGCTTTCGGATCACTCACTCATGTTAGTGCTAGTAAAGGGTTGGTGGACGAGAATAAAGAAAGCCCAACAATAAAAAATCAAAGCAAAGAACTTGAAGGTTTTCTATCCATTTGTGGAAGGTGTATGGGGGCAAGAAGTGAGGGGCACACCTTCCAAGCTAACGCTTGAGCTCAAGAAGCTCAACAGGGCCACTTCTCTTAGCCAGCAACTAGGGGACACTTTTAGAAAAAAGGGTGATTTGAGTTAATGTTTCTTGAGATTGGATTGGTGTTCCGTGTACCGCTCCACAGCTTATGTAGCTTATGCGAAGTAAGCCTACATAGGAGATTGAAAAGAATGTTTTGCATTCCAAGTGAGATGCCAAAGATAAAAGGAACGAGGGGAAGAATCGACGAGGAATCAATAACAGAAAATCGTGAATGAAAAAGCGTGACGAGAATTCTCAAGCCAAGATGTTCAAGAGACTTTCCTCCCTTTTGGCGATTCCAGGAGCAGAAAAGGTACTTCTTCTAGTATTAAAGCTCTTTCTTATGTATGTTCTACTCTTCATAATCTATTCTTTTGTGAGTTGGCTAATTAATTATTATAGAGTCCAGGATATCATTAAATATAATAAATCGATTAGAGTGGCAATGAAAATAGAAATTGGTTGGAAGGGGGTAATAGTAACACCTGTTTTGAAAGAAACCCCTCGCCAGGCAGTTCCAATGTTCCACATGAATCCACAGGAAAACCTAAGTAGTCAAATTTGGACTTCAATATTCTTTTATTTGTATCCGAGGCCAGTAATTGCTATCGCCACAAAGGGCTTAAAGAGTCGCTTCGCTGGATTTTCGAAAAGAAGGGAAACTTAATGGGGGGCGGGGCTTTTTCATTATCGTACTGGAGTTATAACATTTGAATTTCTCTTACATTCTACGTTTCCGAAATGGATCCTATCAAATATTTCACATTTTCCATGATCATCTTTATTTTAGGTATTTGGGGAATCCTCCTTAATAGACGAAATATTCTTATTATGTTAATGTCAATAGAATTAATGTTATTAGCTGTGAATTTTAACTTTTTGGTATTTTCCGTTTCTTTGGATGATATGATGGGTCAATTATTTGCTTTATTGGTTCTAACGGTGGCAGCTTCGGAATCCGCTATTGGGCTAGCCATTTTCGTTATTACTTTCCGAGTCCGAGGGACTATTGCTGTAGAATTTATTAATAGCATTCAAGGTTAAACATGACTCCTAGAGAATTCCCAAAATACGAAGTTCTCTTCTCCTTTCATTCTATTCTTTTTTCTTTTGACGTGGTTCGCAGGGTCAGGGCCTTTCTCGCTGGGTTCACTAAACATACTCAAGAGTCCTTTCCTAAACCACTTCCCGTCAGTTGCTGAAAGGATAGAGATAAGCCTTCATAATGATATTTACTTCCACGAATACGCATGCTAAAAAGAAACTATTTGCTGCTATTCCATCTATTTGTGCATTAAGTTCGAAGAAGATCTCAATCTACAATGAAGAAATTATAGTAGCTCGTTGTTTTATAGGCTTTATCATATTGAGTCGTAAGAGTTTAGGTAAGACTTTCAAAGTCACTCTCGATGGTAGAATCCAGGCTATTCAGGAAGAATCGCAGCAATGCCCCAACCCTAACGAAGTAGTTCCTCCGGAATCCAATGAACAACAACGATTACTTAGGATCAGTTTGCGAATTTGTGGCACCATAGTAGAATCATTATCAATTGCACGATGTGCGCCTAAGTGCGAAAAGACAGTGCACGCTTTGTTATGCCGAAACCTAAATGTTAAGTCAGCAACACTTCCAAATGCCATTTCTTCCCGTCGCATCCGTCTTCAGGACGATCTAGTCACAGGGTTTCACTTCTCAGTGAGTGAAGGATTTGTCCCTGGGTGTACGTTGAAAGCTTCTATAGTAGAACTCATTCGAGAGGGCTTGGTGGTCTTAAGCATGGTTCTGGTGGGGCATTCTCTTCCCTTAAAAAGAAAGAAGACTCATAGAAGATAATTCATGTTCATGCGAGCATGCAAAGGATGCTCATTTTGAGTCGGTTGCACAGTAATTGAGAGTCCGGTCCATAAGCGGGCTAGTCCCCGAAAATGCTCGTTAAAGTTGGGGCTCAAAATGCACCTTGTGACTCATTCCTTTTTCTAGGGAAAGTCACTCAGCGGTACCGTTTGAGGAGTCGTGCCCTCAACTGAAACGCTTGCTACTGGTTAAGTAGTAGCAGGAAGGGCAGGAGTAGACTAGGTAGTAGAAGCAAGGTCTTCGATCATGTCGCGTGCCATCGATCCAGTTCAAATGGGATTCCTGACTTGAGGTTGTTCCCATCATTGAAGTCAGAGTGTGGGACTGAGCCTTCCGAATGATAAAGACAAAAAAGTGATTTTTTCGTTGGAAAAACCAACGCAAATCTCATATTGACTTTTTCTCGCCCTGATAGATAGAAAAGGTTGGAGAGAGTGACTTTTAACCGCTTGAAATTCTCTCCCTTCTAAAGATACGCAAGTCGGCCCCCTAGAAGGGTAAAAAAAGGAGGGAAGTAGAATTTTGACATTTCAAAAGATTATGACCGACTTATACTATGGGATTCTTACCCATATCTCTTCTTCACTAATCAATATAATTGGCGTTTCGGCTAGTCCCCTTATCGTTCTGATAACGTATCGAGTCTTTTGGATAAGAGGATTCTCGAATATGCCCGACGTGGAAGTGGAAAACAAAGTTTGGGATATTTCTTTTGATACTATCCATGCCAAAGAAATATTCACAAATCAGTATTTAGTGTATATGGGGATCACTTTTCTCTTCCTCCTGGGCTCACCTTTTACCAAATTGGGATGGCCATTCATAACAATTTCCGGTCCTTGGAGCACCTTCTTCCGATATATCGAAATATTTCGGAATTAGGTCCCCAAAGTTCCAAATTTCAACAAGTTGTTGAAGTGATTCAGACATTTTTGTAAGTCCAATTTTCTTGAGGTGGGTTCAAGAAGAAAAGCCATGTACTACTATCGGCCATACACTGATGGCATTGTGGATCTCATTCATATTCAAGTGGTTTGGGCAAAGTTAGATGTGGCCTTTCGAAGTGAAAGGGCTAAAGGGAAAAGGGTGGGTGGCCTCTTACGCGCTTTTTTTGGAGGAGTTTAGTGTAGTCGGATGGAACGGAAGCTCGTATAGGAAACGAAACTAAGATCTATGGTGCCATATACGATAAGCATTTCCAGACCGGGTAAAGATTTCGATATTAGAATTGAGTGAGGGCAGCGGTTCCTCCATAATAGCTATGAAAAAGGGAAGTGGAATTTCACCATGAAAGGTAAGGAAGAACTGTGGTTCAACTCCACAGCGTGGTTAGAGCAGCACCACAAGCCAATCAACCAACAAATAGATATGCTTCACAGAAAGAAGAGATAGAATCTAGCTTTTGTTATCAGGAGTGCAAGTTCCCAACATCGCTCCAGTTGGAATTAGAGCTGCCCCAACTTTATCCGGACAAGACCCATACCAAGGGAAATAAACAGAGACAGAAAGGTAAGAGAAAGAAGTCTAATGCTAAGAAATAAGTCTAATGCTAAGAACCCGAAGGACGATGACACTAGCAAACCTCCTGAGTAGAGTAAGCTAGTGGATTCCTCTGTCCCTTGCCCCTTTCCACCAAAAACAAACCAAGCCCCAGAAGCCGATATGAAAGGCTTCGGTCGTGATAAAGGGAGCCCGTCACAAAATACCAAAGCATGATTGTTCTGTCCCGGGTGCCTCCCTCCTATTATGTAAACGTAAGGGCGGTGGTTCAGTGGCTAGAGGTAAACGACTCTCCGAGCCAATTATTTGCTCCGAAAAACCCGTATCGTAGCAAAAGCCGATAGCTTCTTATCGGGAGGAAGACAACATCTCTAAGTGAATGCTTAATAAAAATCTCCAGAATGAGCAGAGCACCATTGAGAGACAAAGATGTCAAGCGGGGAATGAGAAAGAGAGATGTTAATGATGAAGGAGGCTTTGGACCATTTTCGGGTTGCATTCACTTACCGAATTTGAGTGGCTCCATGTCATAACCATATAGCTTGTCACAACTCAACACTCCTCCAAGACTGAGAAATGATAGCTGGTATTAGTCGAGTAGGCAGAACTTGATCTAATGATGAAAGTAGGTATCTCCCTGAGTGTAACAAAGAAGGTACGCGATGAGTGTAGAATCGAATTCCTAAACCAATCTAGCTAAGCACGGAGTTAAACCAAGCCAGTCCAGCCCCCAAAACAAGCTAGTAGCTAACTCGAAAGCAAGGGTAGCTCAAACAAAGAAGTATCTCCATCCATACATTCCTAAATGCCCTGAGGAAGGAATGAACTAAGGTATTCCCTATTTTGCAAACTCGGAGTTAGCAAGTAGGAAGTGAAACCTAGTAAACCAAGCGGGTTTCACCGTAAGAAAGATCAATCATAGGCAGGTACATCCGCTAAAGCTTCCAATCCTTTTCTATGCCCAGAAAAATTCCTGTTGAAAAGATCTTCTATAGGTCCAAACCATACCCACCATAGTGAGGGTTTGAAAGCTGGATTTTTTTGTTTATATGCTTAAGAAAGCACTTCCTATTGTTGCCCGGCCGGGCCATGAAAGAGTGAAAGAAAGCTATCCAGTAAGACGCTAACCCAAGCCATTATTGGAATAGCAGGAAAGACAGGAAGACGCTAACCCATCAAGTAGCTCTCCAAGCCAGTACCGATCGAACTAGGAATAAACGCGTAAGTGGAGAAGCAAGTGAACTCTTAACTATTTCTCTAGGCTCGGGGTTCACCTTTTCTTGCTGCCATGAGTGGCTATTTCTCAAACTTTTCTCTAATATAAGGGCTGCCCTTTGCTGCTATTACATGAGCTTGAAAGAGCTTGCTTTATTTATAACACTTCTCTCTTTCTCAGAGCAAGTGCTTCTGCCTCATCCTGTTCCTGAACGGGGGGTACACTCACCCCTGTTACATTGCCTTTTTCTATCTTTTTGAGACCTTCTCAAACAAAGTAGTAGAGTTCGTGAATCTCAACACAGAGCTTCTCATCGGTTCCATGAAGCCCTGACGAAAGACTTGAGTTGCGCTACTAAGGTAAACTTGAGCTACGGCAAGTAAACTACTTCTCTTCGCACGAGTCTACGCACTTCTTGCAAGAAAGTGACACTTCCTAACGGAATGTTACCCCCCCTAAATGAGATAGGATGACAACTTTCATAATAATTCCATAAACACCTAGCGGGCAGCTTTATCTAGTGTACCGCCCTGCCATAGTCGCGAGATAGCAGAGGTGAGCTGTTTGTACTTCAGTAAGAACTATCTTTCTACTTCGACAAGGGAAAATCAAAAGAAAGAGTAGGGATCCTAAATAACCTATCCCGCCTAAAAGAGGTTGTATTTCCTTTTGCTCGTGTACGTTTTGGCCTATACCTATAGTAAGAAAATGAAAGGCTGAAGGCTTCCACTCTACCTATATCCTTCGGAAGCCACCGCTTCTAGAATGCAAGCTTATCCTTGACTTTGTTTTTAGAGCATACCGGTCTTTCAATCGCCTACTCTTTAGCCCTTCATTATTATTAGTAAGATAGGCTCCAGCTCGTTAAATGAGCCTCTGTTTCTCTTTAAGTAGGAATTCCCAATCTATACCAGAAGGACATATGAGTTCTTCTTTCTTTTATCACTTAGCAGCTTGCTCGTGTTTGCACACTATAAGGAAGAAGAAAGGTTTATAGATCCTTCTTGATCTGCACCTGGATCAGATAGGGAGATTTCAGCCCTTTCCTTCCCTGCTCAATCGCTACCTTGTTTGGCTTGCTTGGCTGGGCTAGCATGCAACCCTTATTCTTAGAGAAAGTTATATCCTTTACACATGCAAGTCGAAGCCGTTCTTCACTCATGAAGGACGACTTTTCTCAATCTATTCCTATCGGTTAGAGTCTCACCTATTCATTGCGGCTTTCTTTGGTTTGTAACAAGATCGAAGATACATCTTATATAATGATCGAGATCAACCATCTCACAACTTTGACTCCTGCTTCTCTCTCACCGTTGCTTGATGTTGCGTATCAGACACTTTTTCTATTTCTTTATATAGTGTGTGAAGTCTAACATCGAGAAAGGCCCTGACCCTACCAACCAAGTCAAAAGAAAAAAGAATTCCCAAAATACGAAGTTCTCTTCTCCTGTCGTTCTATTCTTTTTTCTTCCAAAACCTTGATTTTTTTGGTATGCCGCTCCGCGAGCAAGGAGTGCCGCGCACGAGCGGAGCGAAAACAAAGCAGGAGAAATCCTTTGATTGCGTATTGAATATAGATCCATGTCTTTCTTGTTCCACTAACTAGGACCAAATTCTCACATGTCCATTTCGTTATTACAACCTTCTTTTTTGATGTCAAAGACCAGAAGCTACGCGCAAATTCTCATTGGATCTCGGTTGTTCTTAACAGCGATGGCTATTCATTTAAGTCTTCGGGTAGCACCACTAGATCTTCAACAAGGTGGAAATTCTCGTATTCCGTATGTACATGTTCCTACGGCTCGGATGAGTATTCTTGTTTATATCGCTATGGCTATAAACACTTTCCTTTTCCTATTAACAAAACACCCCCTTTTTCTTCGCTCTTCTGGAACCGGTACAGAAATTGGTGCTTTTTTTACATTGTTAACCTTAGTTACGGGGGGGTTTTGGGGAAGACCCATGTGGGGCACCTTTTGGGTGTGGGATGCTCGTTTAACCTCTGTATTCATCTCGTTCCTTATTTACCTGGGTGCATTTTCAAAAGCTTCCTGTCGAACCGGCTTCTAATTCAATCTGTGCTGGATCGATCGATATACCAATAATCAAGTGTTCAGTCAACTGGTGGAATACATCGCATCAACCTGGGAGCATTAGCCGATCTGGTACTTCAATACATGTTCCTATGCCCATTCCAATCTTGTCTAACTTTGCTAACTCCCCCTTCTTAACCCGTATCTTGTTTGTTCTGGAAACATGTCTTCCTATTCCATCTTTTCCCGAATCTTCTTTAACGGAAGAAATAGAAGCTCGAGAAGGAATACCAAAACCTAGTTCACTCGCCGAGTCTTTGTGCATCCATGGCTGAATGGTTAAAGTGCCCAGCCTATACCAACCTAAGAAAGGGGTGAAAATTCGTAGGTTCGATTCCTGCTGGATGCACTTGGACCGTTCAGTTCAATTGCTGCTCACGAAATTTAAACATATAGCTCACCCTTATAGTTTATGGGGAACTTCACTCGCTCAACACTCATTCAAAACATCCACTCGTTCTTCAGGAAAGAAAAGGGATAGATGACTGAAAATCCCGCTTAGAGATCGCAACAATAGTCAGAGTAGGAGTTCCCATCCAGCATTCCCCCGTTTTACCTTCAAATTTCGGTTGATCCGTCGGATTGAAACCTCCATTAGATTCGGAAACTAAGGATGAGATTCCCATAGGCTTTTATGTCCCTAATGTTCTCCTTTAATAAGGTCACCTTGACCGGGCTGGGTTCTTCACCGTATAACCTTTACCCGAAAAAGTGGAGCACAACTAGACTTTCATCGCTTTCACTAGAACCAGAGTCATATGGGCACTTTATTGTTTTTCCTTCCTTAAGGAAGGACTCCCTATGTTTTTTCGTGGAGCGCAGAATTCACCTTAATCGGCGAGAGTATATACAATCTATGTGTCACTGGAAAAAGCATGATTGAGGGTTTTATACTGTAGTCTGTAACTCTTCAATTGGTTATTGGCTCTATCCCTAGCCCCTTCGTATTCTGCATCCTGCTGCTTCTTTGCTTGCTTTTCTTGATCAAGCATTCCGCAAAGAGGTAGTAGCATTTTTATTTTACAAGAATTTTCTTTTCCGAATAAGCCGGCACAGCTCTTGCTTGCTGTCTGTATGTGATAGGGTCTGGTCAACTGCCCGGCCACCTCTTTAGCTCATATCTTGTCAACGCTAGCACCTTTTAATAAATGATGCCACTCCTGTCTCGTGAAGTGAAGCTCAATTTTGATTCATTACTTCAGCGCTAAGATGTAGAACTGGATCGTATATGGGATCAAGAGATCTTCAATTTGGAATTTTCAAATATATATATTATATTGCAACCCTTCTAAGTGAGAAATTATTCTACAGACTATGTAGGGGAATGCACGCACTATGGGGACTCCATAAAATAAAGATTTTTAGACTTAGGAAATTAAACTTCCATTCAACTATAGTCGAGAGGAAATCAGTCTCAGCGGGTACTAAAGGGGAAGCTTAGAGACGGAATTCAAATATAAGAATAGAGGAGCCGCGGGGGGTGAAGTATAGATAACTCTAGCAATATAGACCGGGCCTGCTTCCCATTCATTCTTTTATAGAAAAGAAATGGTCAGAACACCTTTATATCGAAAAGAAATGGTGCTCAATGAACCAGATTCCAAACTATGCGGGGAGAGAGCTGCTCTGCGAAGCTGGGCATTCAGTGTTCTTATGGAGGAACCATAGACGAAAAAGAATAGAAAAGGCCTTCACTTAAAAAAGAAATGAGGCAGTGATGGGCAACCTTAGTCTATATGTTGCTCGTGAGCCGCCAAGTACAAGTCTCGCAACAGTACTGGCGCAAAAGGATCGGTCCTTTACTTGCCGATCGTTCACGAGTAGAGCTCGCTCTCTTGCCACGCCTTTCACTCACTCGCTTGAGTCGGGCTCAATCACTATTTTTGTTTGGAGGATCATTTGTTCTTCACTCTCTTCATATTACCTGCGGGAAGCGCAGCAACCAAGGTGCATATTATCATACAGAAACAAGCGAAATGTAGCGATTCGTACTACGAGAAAAGTTTCGCTAACCGAGTCCGCCGATATGTGCAAGCAAGCATAGCGAATCACATAGATAAGCCCCTACCTTCCAGCGCGCTGATAGATAGGGCGAGCGAAGCGCGAAGAGGATGGATGTTTGAGCGGTTGAAAGAGTCGGCCTTGAAAACCGAAGTATTGATAGGAATACTGGGGGTTCGAATCCCTCTCCATCCACGAAGTCATAAGTTATCTCTTGCGTTATCTATAAATAAGAAGGAATTGGATCGACTCGACTGAATGGGTAGCTTGTGTTATGATAGAGACGGAGGTTCTTGTGTTATGATTTAGTTAGGACTTTGTCTCCCTTTCATTATCTTCCGCTCCCCTTGTATAGGTTGGGCAAAAGCCGGGTGGATTACCTTTGGGAGCTAAGCCGAAGATCTCGGTGGTCTTTTGAGTGGTTGATAAACTACGATTGCAGTTTTCTTTAGGAGAGTCCGATAGCTGTGAGGCTTAACAGACAAAGAAAACGGTGGATACTTCCGGGTAGAAGGCGACGACCCTAATGAATCGACTATGAAGGTGGCTGTTAGCTACATCGACGCTCAAATTCCTTCATCGTCCCTGGCGCTATGAAATAGCCCTGTGTACATAAAATTTGCTTTTCCTGCAATATCAAGGAGAATGGTAAGTAGTAAGTGGAGTGAATAATGCACGATATCTGTTATTTAAGCAAGGTAGTTTCTCAAAATGGAATTGCGTGGCTCTACAAACTAATTTGAGTTTTTCTTTGAAAGTGTTCCGCTCCGCCTTTATCATAAGGAAGTTTGCTCCGCGAACAATAGAAATTCTAGCCCCTTACGTGTGAAGGGGGCCGGCAGGCCGGGTGCACTACTGAGATAGTTTACTCACTCGATTGAAAGGAAAAAGCTTGCTTCACTCCTACTGGTACAATTTCTGTGCCTTAGCTCGTAGTTGTGTTAGCTATAGTGCTGTCATAGACTGGAACAGAGCTGCCGCATCTCTCCTACATCTTTGTGCTGTACACGAGTCTAACTGACCCTGAAATTGCCAGGTTTTCGGTATCTATATGAAGGGTAAAAAACAGGACTTTATTTATTTACAGAAAAACACGGGTTTTGATATCGTGAGATACACTAAATCACATAGGGCATCGGGATGTTCAAAAAGAAGTTTCTCTAGCCAGAACTTTCGAGGGTTCCCTGCTAGCCTCTCGTTTTCACAGTTGGTGAAGTACCTACCTATTTGTGGAACTACGAGACTTCTTTGTCTATGGGATTTCAAATTTGATACTAATACTAATACTAGGCTTGGTGAGCAATATCATCTCAAGCTTCCACTTGCTGCCTATGCCTAGCCCTAGATGGAGCCCATTGAATACCTGATGCTCGTGGGTTCGACTCTCACTTGGATATTTTCTTTGTGCATGGCTGATGAAACCCCAAAATACTCTTTGCCGAAAACCGTAGTTTGGGTACCTAAAGGTCATGGTAATACCTAAGAAATTGAAAAAGGGGCTATTTATGATGCCCGTCTGCTTCCGCCCTTTCATCTTTTTACCGGTATATGCTTCTACTTCGAGGTCCATCTAACTAGAGTTACTGCTTCGATCACAACTGATACTACAGGCTGAACATTCCTTGATCAACTGAACACTGGAGCTTTGCTCAGAAGAGGAAAAAAAAGACTTTAACCTTTAACGGTACCATCTTCATAGCTTTCGCATGGCTTTGGAACAACCTTTTATGGCAACTTCGTCGCGGATGATCCTATTATGAATGAAGATGGGGCCTTCGATAGATCTGACAAAGCTTTCGTGGGGCATTTATTGACATTGCTAAAAATTAAGTTTTGCTTCTCCATACAAAGCGGACGGGTTTCATGCAAGTTGCACGATTGAAATGGACGACCAAGAAGAAAAAAGTAATGTAGGCCAAAAATCCCAAGAAAGATAGATAACAGGAGGAGTCCGATTAGTAGATTAGAAGCATAGTCCTTAGCTTTTAGAAGCTAAGCAAGTCAACTGATTGACCTAACCCTTCTCTTCTTCCCTCCGATTTCGATCTCCTCTCTTCCTCTTCTTGATAGCAAGAGTCATTGCTATAACTGAAATCCATTCATGACCTACTTCTTCCAGCGGCTTTTCGTAAGCATTTAAGAAAGTAGCTCACGAACTAGACAAAGAAGAGAGAATCGTCCGTTTTCAAGGTAACTGATTAGCGGCGACTGATTACCAGTGTGACATGGATCTTCCCTCTATCTCTGAGGTGCGGTTAGGTTCTGGGGTCGGATCGGGTCCCGTAGTGGGCTTGGCCTCTGTAACGAATCTAGCCACTTCTCTCAGCCGGTAGCCCCTCTTCTAGGACTTGCTACCAGCTCTGCGAGGATGCCCCCTTACCCTTACATGTCATCTTCCCCTACCTATTTTTAATCGGTCTTTACGGGTCTCCTTCGTTCTTGTGATGGCACGGTCTTGTGGTAGAGCTACATAGAGGGTTGTGCGTCGGGCGATAGAGTCAAACTCGGCCTACTACGACAAATTTCCTCCACTTTATGCTTAATTATTCAAATATGAAGCCTTGATTGCGTCTTTGTCCCTTTTTGCGACATCAAGAGAGAGCACACGGGTTGGCAATGAATGTGAACAGAGTGGGCCGAACGGGCAATCTGCGCCTATTAAGAAAGGAACCTGAACTATGCCAGTCAATTCAGCTACACTACTACTACTGCTATGAGGAATCGATAGAGGGCTAGAAAATCGGCTTTTCAATGCCTTATCGTCGGTTCTGTTGGAATCCGGTTTTTGGATATGAGCACATAAGTCTCGGAAAAAGAAGTCCATCTGCCACATTTTTTATTTGTTGTGCCTAGCCTGGCTCTTCCTATTCTTTCCTAATCGGCGTTTTGGAACTGTTGGACTTAGACCTTCATATTCTTTTTAAAATTAGAGTCTTCCACTTCTCAGGAGGAGAGAGGCTTGCGAGCGAATCTCCACTCAGATTTCTAATCCATTATGAAGTCACCAAAAAGACTAGAAGAAGTAGTGGATCATAATGCAGAAGGTCCATACAAGAATAGAAGGATGACTATCGAGATTGGAAGAGTCATATCCACCTTGTTCGCTTCCTTCTTTTAGCAGAGAGTTGGACCCGCATCAACTAGTTCGGCTTCTTTATCATGCAATTTGGTCCTCACCTCAAGAGGGGATAGTTGAAGTTTCTTCGCACAGCCATTGAGTCTCGGTTAGTTAGTGACTGCCTTAAAGGTATACAACTCTTGACTCTTCAGAGCCAACAGGGGGAGAGCGGCTCTGTCTTAGAGAAAGAATAAAGAGACAGCATTCAGAAGATCATATTTGAGAATATCCCATGCCACTCTATAGAATGAACCTGAAAAGCCATCTAGTCCAGGAGAACTATCAGCTGACATAGAGAAAACCACATCTCGAACCTCCTCCATAGCAGGTAATCGGGTAAGTAAAAATTATCCTCTTCAGTGAGGAATGACTTGACAAATTTCTTCATCAATATAGTGTTCCTTTGAAGAAAGAATCTTTTATAAATAGGTTTTAGCTAAAGCACCAATAGTAGATTGATCTTCCACCCAAGTATTGTATTGTTTGAATCCTTGATTCTCCTAATTAGGCTTCTTTTAAATTTCTTGCTCGAAACCGCATGGAAAATCAGAGTATTCTTGTCACCTTCTTTAAGCCATTGAATACCGGATTTCTGATGCCTGTTATACAAATAGTAACATAAAAATTACGCAACTATATGCACGTTTTAACTCGCAAGTGCACAAGATCAGACAAATAGTATAGAAAGCAAGTACGAGATCATTCCCACGAGGACTGGATTAATATGTGTTTAAAATTGATTTTAAGAAAATTTTGAAAACTGAAAATTTAGAAACAAAATATTAAAAAAAACAGCGTTTGATTAAAAATAGAATTGGATTGAGGTTAAAACAATGAGAAAACCAGTTAGGGATTCGATGTTCACCGCTAATCTTCTTCCTTAAGCAAATGACATGCACAATGCTACAAAACAGATTTTAGATACTCATGTTTGTCAACCTAAAGGCATGATATCTACTCTTTCAATTATTTATTTCCCTAAGCAACAAGTTAGGCATGGGTATCTACACTAACTCTTTTCATTCTTAAAGTATTTAGCATGGTATCTACTAAGTTCCACTTTAAGAATGCATAACACAATGGAAATCGACAAACAAACCACTCCTAGAACATGGTATCTATTCTAGTTATTCATGATGATTACTTTCAAGAACTTATAACTAGTTCTTTTGTTACTCTCATAGGCACAAGATTCGGTCATCTAAATTTACCTATGTAACAAACTCAATATACAGCATGCATATGGTGATCAAGCATAACATAACGTATGTAAAGAGTAAAATATAATATGAAATTAATCAATTAAGCATCACAAAAGTAGCTTGCAGCAAAGGCATATCGAAATCCTTAAAGAAACATGATTAGGGATTCAATCGAGCCCTAACTAAAGTACTTAGTTACCCATAATTTAAATAGACATCAAGAACATAAAAAAACAGAAAGTAAAAAGAGGAAGAAGATAGCTCTTTGTTGATGTGTTGGTTAGCAAGAATGATTGGATGACGCCTTGACGTTCCTCCTTGCTTCCTAAGCCTTTTAGACCTTGGAACCTTGAAGGATGGAGCAGAATGAGATGGTGTGGCTGAGTCCTTGTGTGAGAGCTTCCAACGTTTCTGCAGTTTTCTTTTTCGGGAGAAAAAGAGTTGTTTCTTCAAAAAGTATGAGATAGAGAGAGACGTTTCTGACTTTTTTTGTGGGAGAATGACTCTTTGCTGGCTGCCTTTTTGTCTTCCTTGTGCGTTTTCCCCTTCTCCCATGTATGTGTCTGCCCCTTTGCTGCCCAGAATTGATGTGGGTGTTAATTTCCTTAATGAGGGAGAGAGACGTTACCGTTTGCATTCGCTGATCAATCAATCCCACGTTGTGGCTGATCCTCTCCCTTTATTATTTGTTTATCTTTCTTTTTCTGATTAAAACGTTTCCACCCGTAACCTTAATAAACTAGGCCTCTAGTCGTCCAAGCCCGATAAGGATTAGAAAACTTGAAATAGAAGGAATGATGAATTCCAGCTCAGCCTGATCTTGCTGTACTAAACCAGCCATAACTTGTTCTAGATAACTCCAATTCACAAACCGTAAAATTCTCTAGAAACTAGACTTCCGTATCTTTCCAATGATATATGGGCCATCAGCTAGTTCTTCCCGAGCAGGTGCAGTTAATTTCGAAAAATTGACACATCTGTTGAAGTCGGTTCCAAAGTTTCCTCCTTAGTTTTCCGAAATAGCACTCATTAACTCCTTTTGTAACTTTGCTTCCAAAAATCCTACAAAACACGAAAACAAGCTACGGATTAATAAAACATAGGAAACATGCTACGAAAAGCATAAGAAAATAAGATAAAACGTCGCATAAATATACTCCTATCAAATTCCCCCACACTTAAGCTTTTGCTAGTCCTCGAGCAAAACAGAAACAAAGAATGAAAGAAAAACCGAAGACTCAATAATTCAACCTAAACCTTCCAACATTTGACTCTGAGATTTTTAATGAATCATGACATATTAAGATTCATCATAAGCATAAGAATTGGTCCACATGATCCGAGAGTTAATACACCTTCATAGAAATCATACTCACAATTAAATCAATCAAAGCACAAGTACAAAGAGAGATACATGCTGCAAAGAATTAGCTCAAAATTCTCTCCAAATAAGCTCTTATTTTACCTCATATTTTCTGGTTAAGTCACTCTTCCTATACTAGTTATATGTGAGAGGATTAATGTAAAATGGAAACAAATTGCTAACATATGATATAACAAGAAAGAAAGGCACTTTCAGAATTTTTCTTATGAATATGACTCATGAAAGGAATGCTACTACTTGAATGCAAGAACAAGTGACACCATATGCTCATACTTCGGTCAAATCTCCACATACTGATATAAACACAACAAACAAGATCAGAAGGTCTTTATGAGGATTATAATGAGGCCAAAGGGTAAGGGGTTAAAGAAAGAATGGATATGGATAACACAAAGTTCTTAAAGAAATAGTAGAAGCATGCAATGATGTTAGAGACATAAGAACTTGTATCACTATCAAGGCTTAAAAATCATATAAGTACCGAGCAAGTACATACACTCAATGGCCGATTTGAACATTATTGACCATACTTCAACAATCAATACATGAACGGTCAGGGCATTAACAATTCAAACACAATGTCGATTTTTTTTTCTCTTTTTTTTTCTTTTCATTTTTTTTTTTAACATTCCCCCAAACTTGCTCTTTAAACCCTTGATTCACAATTAAGTCTCTACAAATTATTCTTCACTAATCTTTAAGAAAAAGGGTAAGGATGAAAGTGTTTAGGCTAGGTGAGGAAAATGAGGGTTATGAAACAAAAAGGCTTAAACAAAGGCTCAACAAGGGTTTACCTAGAGGAAAGTATATCATGGGTCAAAGGCCATTTTGGGAATGGTGGTAATCTAGGTGCCTTCATCATCTCAAGTATGTCATGCAAATCAATTCATTTAGTTCCAATGATGATAAGCAATTCAAGTAGCAACCAAGCAAAGAAAGATAAGATTATACAACAACTTAATTGACAAGAAAGTGATAGATTAAACAAATACAACTCTCTCAAACAAAGGATAAAGGCTCAAAAGCTCACAAAAGGGTTGTATTGAGCTTCATTCAATTAAGCATGTTCTGGATACCACTTACTTGGGTGCTTACATGTGATTTTGCATATGATAACCATGAATACTTGAGTATTAACCAAAGAATAATTTCAGACCTTGAATCATGCTTATAAGTCATCTTAAAGTCATGCAATTAAAAGCCAAATCTCATCATTGTGTTGGAAAGAAACCTAAGACACAAAAAAAAAAAACACAAAAACTACCCAATTTCACACTGGGAAAACCGACACAAACTAGGCAAAAAATAAAGCTGTCAAAATTTTTTTTTTTAAAACCAATGCAAAATCAACGGAAAACACAAGTGTTTCCCCCTCACACCTAAATCTAACATTGTCCTCAATGATTGAAAGTTAAAGTAAAACAATGAAGCATTTAAGGAAGGAGAAACAAGCAATGACACACACAAAGAAAATAAAACAAAACAAAACAAACGAAGACAAAGTTAACGATAAAGAAGGAAAGAGTGAGAGAAAGCAAATCTGATTGTCAGTGGTTGTAGAGTGTCAAAACTGTAATCATGCTCTTCACATGGGTTGCCTCCCAACTTTCCTTTGGGTTACCTCCCAAGTAGTGCTAAGTTTATAGTCTTCAGGCAGACTGTTGGACTCTCATGCAATGTATTGAACAGGTTGGAGAGTCACATCCTCCTCTCTAGGCTCAAAGCTCATCTCAATATAGGGCTTTACTGTGTGCCCATTCACCATGAATGTTTGATTCTTCTCTTTGCTATGAACCTGTACAGCTCCATGAGGGAAAACTTTTGTAACAACATAAGGACCGTACCACCTAGACTTGAGCTTACCAGGGAAAAGTCTCAATTTTGAATTGTAGATCAACACCTTCTGTCCCACATGAAACTCCTTCCTAACTAGCTGCTTATCATGAAACGCCTTGGTCCGTTCCTTATACAACTTAGCATTCTCATATGCATCATACCTCAACTCTTCAAGCTCATTCAGCTGTAACTTCCTCTTGTCACCTGCTTGTTGCATATCTTCAAGGAGGATTTTGTGCATGCACTTGGATGGACTTATGCCTTTGATGTCGGCAATGGTCCACCCTAATGCAGTCTTGTGCTCCCTAAGAACTCTCAACAACTTCTCTTGCTCCACCAAACTCAAGTTTGTAGCAACTATCACTGGTAATGTCTGGTTCTCTCCCAAGTAAGCATACTTCAATTGTTCAGGTAGTTGCTTCAATTCTAGATCTGGTGCCCTAACAATAGAAGGGACAAGAGTAGTATTAGTAGACACAAGAGTTTCAAAGGGAGGTACATACATACTTGGATAAGGCTTAGAAGCCTCAAGAGAATGCACAACTTCATGGAGGTCTATCTCTGTAACATCACATCCACGTTCATAATTCAGCCTTGCGAGGTTGTGGACTATGCATGCCTCCAAAGGGTCAATGCTATGTACCTTTAACACTTTCTCAACAACACTTCCTACCACATCAATCTTGAAACAATCATGGTTATCTTGTGGCAATTTGATAGTGTCAGACAGCATGAATTCTATCTTCTTACCATTAACTTTCATGCGTATAGTACCATTTTTCACACTTATCTTCGTATCAGCAGTTATCATAAAGGGTCTAGCAAGAATAATAGGTAATGAAGATGGCATAGGGGAATCTTTCATATCCAGAACAACAAAATCAGCAGGCAAAATAAATTCATTTACCTGAACCAAAACATCCTCTAATATACCTCTAGGTCTTCTGATGCTTCTATCTGCCAATTGCAATATAATTGAGGTTGGCTTGAGCTCCCCCAACCTCAACTCCTCATAAACGGTATAAGGCATCAAGTTAATGCTTGCTCCTAAATCAAGCAAAGCACGTTCAAAAAGACGGTCACCAACCCGGCAAGAAATAGTAAAACTACCTGTATCTTTTAGTTTAGGTGGTAGCTTTCTCAATAAAACCGCACTTACCTCCTCAGTCAATGCAGCTTTCTCATGTTCCTGAAACTGTCTTTTGTGTGTACAACAATCCTTTAAAACTTAGCATAAGATGGAATCTATTTAATTGCATCAAGTAAAGGAATGTTGATTTCTACTTTTCTCAAAGTTTCAAAAATATCAAGAAGATGTTTTTCTTTCTTTTGCTTAACTAACCTTTGAGGGAAGGGTGGCAATATCACCTTCTCCTTCTCACCTACCTTTGCGGCTGGAGGTGGTTCAACACTTTCTGGTTCATTCTCATCTGTCCACACCTTGTTGTCAACCACCTTGCTACTTCTAAGGATTGTCACAGCCTTGAGCTGCTCCTGGCCTCCCGGATTAGGTATGGTTTGTGATGGAAACTCTCCTTTCTTCATCTCACTTAACTCCTGTGCCATTTGCCCTACTTGTGCCTCCAATCTCTGAATAGCTTGGCTAGTTGTTGCCTCTAGTTTCTGAATGTTCTGACTAGTTAGAGCATTTGTCTGTTGTTGTGCAGTCAAGAACTGGAGTATGGCACCTTCAAGATTATTCTTCTTCAGGTCAGTATTTGGGTGTGCCACTTGTGATGAAGCATAATAATTATTTCCCTGCTGGAAGTTCTTCTGCTACCCTTGTGGATTAAGCACATTTTGACTGTTGCTCCAAGAGAAATTTGGGTGGTCTTTCCATCATGGATTATAAGTGTTCGAATATGGGTTGTTCTTGGGATAATAGTTGTTTTGCCCCACATAATTAGCTTGCTCATGATCTGTAAAACAAGATATAGGACAAGTCTCAGTAGTATGATTAGAATGAGAACATATAGCGCATACCTCGACTTTAGCAACTTGTTGAACTTGAGAGATGTTCTGAGCTGACATTGCTTTCACCAGCATATCTAACTTTTTCTCCATTGCTGCCATTTGACTCTGGACTCCACCATATGTGCTAACTTCATAAACACCTTTACTTTTTACTCCTTGTCTCCCTCTTGATGAGAATTTCTAAGAATTTTCACTTAGGGTCTCAAATAGCTCAATGGCTTCATCACTGCTCTTTTCCATAAGCACTCCTCCACAAGTTGAATCAATAAGACTTTTGTTAATATCATTTAAACCTTCATAAAAAGCTTGTACCTGATCGTCTTGAGATAGATTGTGGTGCGGACACTTGAGAAGCAACTCCTTGAAATGCTCCCATGCCTCAAAGAAAAGATCTCCATCCTTCTGTTGAAAGGCTTGAATCTCCCTTTTAAGTTGTCTTGTCTTTTGGGCTGGGAAAAAACTTCTTCAAGAATTTAGTAGCCAATTGTTCCCAAGTAGTAATGGAACCTGCAGCCAGAGAATTCAACCACAACTTAGCATTATGTTTTAAGGAGAAAGGAAAAAGAATTAACCTGATTCCTTCTGGAGTTAAGCCTTGGATGTTGTGAGTCTAGCAGAGATCGAAGAAATCCCTAATGTGCAACTATGGATCCTCAGAAGGTGTGCCTCTGTAGTGCGGCACCATGTTAAGCAATTGAGGTGATAAATTGAAGCTGCGTTGCGTAGTTGGTTGGTAGGCAATGCATGATGGTTGATTAAGGTTTTGAGCGACAAAGGAGTCCTTCATTGGCCTTCGAACCTGTTCATCCCCCATTTTGTTCTCTGATTCTGATATTTCTCCTTCTTCAAAATCTTATATTTGTGTGTTAAATTTTGCCCTCTCAGCTTGCTTCCGAAGATGTCTAAGAGTTCGTTCAATCTCAGGATTGTAGGCAACAACCTCTGGATTTTGGGATCGAGGACCTTACATAAACAAAATTCAACCTGTAAAAGAAAACCAAAAATCAATTTCACCACAAACTAATTATACAATCCCCGACAACGGCGCCAAAAACTTGTTGTACAAATAGTAACATAAAAATTACGCAACTATATGCACGTTTTAACTCGCAAGTGCACAAGATCAGACAAATAGTATAGAAAGCAAGTACGAGATCATTCCCACGAGGACTGGATTACTATGTGTTTAAAATTGATTTTCAGATGATTTTGAAAACTGAAAATTTAGAAACAAAATAATAAAAAAAACAGCGTTTGATTAAAAATAGAATTGGATTGAGGTTAAAACAATGAGAAAACCAGCTAGGGATTCGATGTGCTCCGCTAATCTTCTTCCTTAAGCAAACGACATGCACAACGCTACAAAATAGATTTTAGATGCTCATGTTTGTCAACCTAAAGGCATGATATCTACTCTTTACATTATTGATTTCCCTAAGCAACAAGTTAGACATGGGTATCTACACTAACTCTTTTCATTCTTAAAGTATTTAGCATGGTATCTACTAAGTTGCACTTTAAGAACGCATAGCACAATGGAAATCGACAAACACACAACTCCGAGAACATGGTATCTATTCTAGTTATTCGTGATGATTAATTTCAAGAACTTATAACTAGTTCTTTTGTTACTCTCATAGGCACAAGATTCGGTCATCTAAATTTACCTATGTAACAAACATAATACACAGCATGCATATGGTGATCAAGCATAACATAACGTATGTAAAGAGTAAAATATAATCAATTAAGCATCACAAAAATAGCTTGCAGCAAAGGCATATCGAAATCCTTAAAGAAACATGATTAGGGATTCAATCGAGCCCTAACTAAAGTACTTAGTTACCCATAATTTAAATAGATAGCAAGAACATAAAAAAACAGAAAATAAAAAGAGGAAGAAGATAGCTCTTTGATGATGTGTTAGTTAGCCAGAATGATTGGATGACGCCTTGACGTTCCTCCTTGCTTCCTAAGCCTTTTAGACCTTGGAACCTTGAAGGATGGAGCAGAATGAGATGGTGTGGCTGAGTCCTTGTGTGAGAGCTTCCAACGTTTCTGTAGTTTTCTTTTTCGGGAGAAAAAGAGTTGTTTCTTCAAAAAGTATGAGATAGAGAGAGACGTTTCTGACTTTTTGTGTGGGAGAATGACTCTTTGCTGGCTGCCTTTTTGTCTTCCTTGTGAGTTTTCCCCTTATCCCATGTATGTGTCTGCCCCTTTGCTGCCCATAATTGATGTGGGTGTTAATTTCCTTAATGAGGGAGAGAGACGTTACCGTTTGCATTCGCTGCCCAATCAATCATCACGTTGTGGCTGCACCTCTCCCTTTATTATTTGTTTATCTTCCTTTTTCTGATTAAAAATTTTCCTCCCGTAACCTTAATAAACTAGGCCTCTAGTCATCCAAGCCCGATAAGGATTAGAAAACTTGGAATAGAAGGAATGCGGAATTCCAGCTCAGCCTGACCTTGCTGTACTAAAACGGCCATAACTCAATCTAGACAATTCCAATTCACTAACCGTAAAATTCTATAGAAACTACACTTCCGTATCTTTCCAACGATATATGGCCCATCAGCTAGTTCTTCCCGAACAGGTGCAGTTAAATTTTAGAAGTTGACACATCTGCTGAAGTCTGTTTCAAAGTTTCCTCCTTAGATTTCCAAAACAGCACTCATTAACTCCTTTTGTAACTTTGCTTCCAAAAATCCTACAAAACACGAAAACAAGCTAAATATTAAGAAAAATAGGAAACATGCTAAGAAAAGCATAAGAAAACAAGATAAAACGTCGCATAAATATGCTCCTATCAACGCCAAAAGAAAGGTCTCTTCCATGAGAAGAGTATGGTTCAGATCCTCTTTGGCGTCATTAAAAGCAGTATAATTCCTTTCAGTCCAAAAATGTTCCAAAGCAATTTGAGCGTGTAGCAGTTTGTCTTTGGCTTTCTTCCACATTATCAAAGATGTTGCCAAAGATATCCTTATTCCAGATTTTCAGATGCTGTTTTACGCTCTTAAGTCTCTGAAAAAAGATATCAAAAGGAGAACCCCAAGCCCACGATTACTCTAAAATTTGTAAGAAGTCAGGGAATCTACATGTTTTGACATTTGATTGAAGATGGATGAAAAGACACGCCTTCGTCAATCTGGATAAGCATAGGAGAATGATCTGATGTTGAACGTGGTAAGTGTTTCACCATGGTAGATAGAGGAGAAAACATCAGCCGAAGCCGGATTAGTGAAAACTCTGTCAAGCCTCGTCCAAACAAAGCCCCATCCTCTTTGTTATTCGACCTGGTATACTTGTTGCCCTCATAACTGCAGTCAATGATGCCACAATCATTAATCATTGCATTGAATTCCTCTAAAGATAAAGATTTGGAGGTCTGCCACCAAGTTTTTCATACACATATGAAATTGCGTTAAAATCACCCGCAACCATCCATGGACCTTGTATGTCTTAGGACAATAATTTTTGTTTTTCCCAAAGAAGTCGTCTTTCCTGAATGGAGCACTTTGCATAAACAATGGTAAGCCTTACCAGATCTGAATTAAGGAAGCTGATGCTAACTGTGATATACTGTTCAAACGCGTCGACAAGCATTACATTCACTTCATGATTCCAACAGAACCATATTTTATCATATGCCTCTTGATTTGCCAATGAAAAATGGAAACCCATTATGTTGGAGAATTCCTTAATCTTATTAGCATGGTGAAGAGGTTCAAGAATAGCAGCAATCAACGATTTTTTATACGACTTTTTTTATAGAAGCTTGACAACCCTCCTCGCAACAATGAATGAGTTGGTCAAGAAAAGAGTAAAAGAGGCCAAGGAAAAGGGGGAGGATAACCGCATGATCACCAAACCTTATCCGGCTTGGATAGATTCAGTGCCGTATACGCTAGGGTGGGTTCTCTCAGCCAGACTCAAGTTCGACGGAACGGGGAGACCCGCACCAGCGTCTAGCGCATTTCCTGGTAAGAAGTGTTCCGGTAGCGCAGAATGGGGTACTGTGCCTTAGGCTTTTCGTACAATCATTCGAGGGGCCTGCCTTTACATGGTACGCCCACCTCTCTGAAGAGTCGATCCCGACTTGGGAAGCAAGGGTCTCGGAGTTCCGGAATCAGTTCAGCAACACACAAAGAAGGGTTGGAGTGCCCGAACAACTCAAGACCAAGCATGAACCTGTCACGGAGTTCATTGCAAGGTGAAGAGCCCCTAATTTTGCTTGTCCCCAGAAGTTGACTCCGCAAGAGCTCCTCAAGATGTTCATGAACAACTTCAGGCACGACTTGTCGTCGACCCCAGGGATTCGACGACTTTTGCACTAAAGCTCACGATGTGGAAGCACATCTTAGCAAACATCGGCGTCCTACGAAGTACTTGAAGTTCGTTCCATTACCTTATTAACAAAGTAGACGAATAACTCTCTTTCTCTATTAGAAAAGTGGACTTTTTTTTCACAGCCTATATGCGTATGCGGAAAACTAGAGGCCTTACTTTTCTTTTCTTTCTCTTGCCCCGACATAATTCGGGACTTTCGGTTCCGTTCTGTTCTCCATCTCTACCTCTTCTTTTTTACCTAACTTCAAAATATTTTATGTCCGGCCATACCAACATGGGAAACTTGGCTTCCCTCCCTTTGAAGTGCATTTATCAGATCCGCTCCCCAATTCACTAGAAAGAGGGTGAAAGGCCCACTACTTCTTCATTCATGGCCTTTTTTTTTTTATAGATCTCCCCATTCGACCTGAGGCAAAAGAGAAGTCATACAAAGAAAGGTTATTTCACGGAATGCATAACGGGCGGGCCCCCTAGGGATTGCTCTAACTCAATGAATGAAGGGAGAAGTATGAGGAAGGTCGGCATTCTATATGAAGATTCAAACAAAAAGAAAAAGGGTCAAACCATATCTTACTGAATAATCTGACTGAATGAGGAAGAGCTCTTTATGTGGTCTCACTTTACCACAACCTGAAATGCGCGAAACTTCGATTGGTGGAAGCCAGTTTATGAAGATTCTGTCTTTTCTTACGTGCAATTCCCTTCCTTCGGTAATCATCCAGTATCTAAGCAAATGAACATTTCTCTAAGCTTATCCTGTAGCTTATACGTTGTTTTGAAAGCTGCTTCAAGGATCCAACAAATAGCTAAGGTTTGTTGACGATCCCTGGCTACAATCCCAGGGACATCATAAATAGTACCTGCGACTCCTAGCTTTTCCACTTCGCATATGGGCTTTATATTCTCTACGGCGTCAACCATAAGTTTGATTACATCGCATTCGGTTTGAGCTAGGTGATGAAAAGTTAAATAAACAATAGCACGAACTCTCGTTCTTTTACCTTCTTTCATGCGAAAGTTGACCAACTTCTTGATCAATTATTTTTGCTCACCAACCAAGCCCCACATATAGCTTAGAATTTCCGAGCAATTGGAAGCTGCTTTCGATGACGAGGCTGATAAATTGATATTACGCGATCGTTACTATCCATCTTTATCAGCCAACTCCCCTGTTTCCATCTTTCCTTTCATAGTTTACCACTCTTTATAGGTTCTTGAACTTTTATGAGGGTATAGCTCCGAGTATACACTCTCGCGTCATACGGCTCCGTCCCGGAATCTGGACCTTTCTTTCAGAACCTTTGACCAACGGGTCCTCGAACCAACCTGTCCTCCCCTTCGGTAAGCGGTTTCTTTTCATTCATTCATTCATTGATTCAAGGTAGCTGTAGCTTGCTTCCAAGTCCAAGCCACGCACCGGTTGCCCCCCGCCGAGCACCGATATTTCTAAAATTTTCTTGCTCGTGGAAGCTCGTATTGTTTCAAATAAAAAATATATGCTTTATCCACTCCTTTCCTTTTTGGCTACGTACCGCCACTTTTTGTTGCCTATTTTCCCCTCCATAGGGGGGGGGGGGGGCTCCAGCTCAGGAGCTGGGGGGAGGTTGAGATCGGGAAGCGGCCGTTGCGAGGGGCCGACACCGCCTCCGACGGAAAGAGGCAATTGGTCCATGTAAGAAAGAACCCAATCTATCCAATCTAAAAATAGAGCAAAGAGGGCAAAAAAAAAGTCAAAAGAAGTAGCAGGATCACAAATTTGATCAAAAGCTTGCACACCAGTGGAAACATGAGCTGGCTTTTACAGTATCTTCTATAGAATATTGAGCACTATGAAATATCTGCTTCAAAAAGAGAGTTGTAAGAATGAAAGTTCAACCTCAGGATGTGATGAGTCGACATCGAGGTGCCAAACGACTCCGTCGATAAGAGCTCTTATCCCCAATTCAAAACAGAACATAGCGTTCATTCCGCAACGCAAGGCTGATATGTTTCGTAGAAGCCAAGGATGAGTTCGATCCATTAGGTTCTTCGATTTGTTCGGAAAAGAAATGAGAGTCAAGAAAACATCTTTGATTACGATTAAAAGGAACAATCTCAAATAGACTAAGATCCAATTTCGGGTCATTTATTGGTGAACATGATCTACCATTATCTCTTCGATCCCTTCATTTATGCGCCAGAATAAAGAGAGATTTAGTAGGAAAGTAAAAGAAACATTTTTGTATATGAAAATCAAAGGGAGTGGGAAAGCTGCAGTAATTCTTTGGAAAAGCCCGATTCTCTTTGTCTTCGAGCTTTCAATCCTCAATCCACTATTTTGTTCCTTCATATACCTCCCCACCAATAGATAGAGACAAATGGGAATAACCGAACCACGTCTACAAAATGCCAGTACCATGCTGCTACTTCAAAGCCAACGTGATGCTCCTTGGTCAGATGACCAAGATATTGGCGAATACCACATATGATCAAGAAAAGAGTACCTATAATCACATGAAAACCATGAAAGCCAGTTGCTAAGAAAAAGGTAGAACCTTAAATACTGTCCGAAATAGTGAAGGGTGCTATATAATATTCCATTCCTTGAAAGCCAGTGAATACTAGAGCTAGTGAAATGGTAGCTACTAAAGCGTAAACTGCTCGTTTTTCCTTCCCCGCGAGTATAGCATGATGAGCCCAAGTTACGGCAGCTCCAGATGAAAGGAGAATAGGGGTATTAAGAAAAGGGATTTCCCGAGGATCTAAAACCCCAATCCTTTTTGGGGGCCAAATACCTCCGATCTCTGCCGTAGGTGCCAAAGAAGAATGAGAAGAAGCTCGAAAAAAAGCAAAAAGGAACATAACCTCCGATACGATGAACGGAATAAAACCATATCGAAGTCCTAATTGTACAACTTTGGTATGATGTCCTTCCAACGTGGATTCACGTAGAACATCTCGCCACCATACGAACATGGTATATAGGAGAAATATGAGGCCCAAACTGAAAAGTGTTGCAACCCCTTGGAATGGGTGCACGTACATCACACCCTCTACGGTGGTTGCCAAAGCTCCGAGTGAAACCGAAATAAGCCATGGACTTGGATCTACCAAATGATAAGAATGCCTATGAGATTCAATTATAAACCACTTAGCCTCGGTTGTATGTAAATTCCTAACACCCCCCCCCCCCCCCCCCCCCACCCCCCCCCCCCCCCCCCCCCCCCTAAAGTGGTAAAGAAGGGCTTCGTCTTTCTTTTTTTCTATCTGACAGGACAAACAAATAGGAAGGGATGGTTCTTTCATTGCATTGAGACGTGGGAAAGGCTTACCCTCCTAGCGGCTCAGCTTGGTCCCGCTCCCTTCCCGCACTATTCCCCCCCCCCCCCCCCCCCCCCCCAAAATCAATCTTTATAATCTCGATAACCTTTCTGAACGTCCGTCTTTGCGGGGCGATTTGAAAAGGGGTATATCTTTCTTGTAGTGCCTTCCATTCCACTATTCTGATCGAGAAAGAATCTCTTCCTAACGACCAAGTCATAATGAGATTAAAAAACGATGCTTCCTTGGCCATGTGGAACATGGATTAGCATTATGTCATTCCTACAAGTGATCACCCATCCAGGATTGGAAGAAGTGCTATATGAGGACTTCGAGATCAAATCTAATATGTTTCTTTCCATTCCTCGTGAGCCACTTATTTCTCCGAAACAAGAGATCAAAGTGATTTTCCTCCTTTTTCCCCATAAGTCGACGGCATTACACCATTGGGATACTTCGAATAAACTAGAGTACATATAGGATACACCGGTGCTAAAACCTTTACTCAAGATATCTTCCAAACTGTTGGGGTCATTGCTCCAAATGTTGCTCCCCCGATGTGAAACCAGTTGGTTCCGTAGTTTTAGAATTCTGCTGATCCCAAGTACTCCATCTCCATCATTGCATATGGGAATATAGAAAGTAAAGAGGAAAAGGCATGACCAGAAGAATTGTGTGAAATAAGTGAATTTATCCAGTTGAGGCATTCTTGATTGAGAAAAAATTCTTCCCTCCACAAAAGAGTTGTTCTTACCTTCCTGTACGAGTAGTGAAGAGCTATAGAGAGCTGTGGTTGGTTGTTGACCAACGGAAAGCATGGGAGAAAGAAGGAGTCACAGGATGATATCAAAATTTTGAATTGCTCTTATAACCCTACGATAGGGAATGCTCTGCCAAGTCCCATCTATTGAGATTTGGTCTAAATGCCTATCTAAGGTACACGCAGTAAGCGCGTCCTCCCCATTGTTAAGGAGGGTTGCCCGTATTTCGGCTATATGTGCGCGAATACTAACCGGATTATAGCCGTCGTAGACCAATGCTGCTTCTATCCTTTTTTCTATCAGCATCTGCCTATCCAGGGTCTGCGTTAATGCGACGACCATGGGTAAAGTCTTGCCTCCCGCTCGGCATCAGACATTAAAGGTTGCATTAGTTGGGGAATTTTCGGCAGGACCGGAGTATGCACAGGTGCCCTATGGGGAACATCGGTGTCCGGGGGAACCTCCGGTGGAGAAAAACCTACTAGAGAACCGATTCCCCCGTCGCAGGCAGCTACGGCGTTGTTTAAGCACAACAAAGTCAAAATTATACACATAATAAAGTCGGTCGACCTGATTGCTTCTAGAATGGAAAGCAAAGCCCTTTTTCCTTTTTCTTTAGGAAATGTATGATGAATAAAGCGCCCATAACGAGGGTTATGGATACAATTAAAGCCGAAAACATTTTTCCATCAGTAACGGGTTGGACCGTAGGCGTTACCCCATATTCAACCGGACTTAAAGTGAAGAATTGCCATTTTAGAAAAAGAAGATTTTCGATTTTTTACTATATGAAATCCACACTTTGACACCTAAGATTCCGTAACGAGTAGGTACTTCCGCAGGAGCATAATCTATTTTCTGGTTTAATACATTACGAGATATTTTTCCATACTTTCCGCATTCAGTTCTAGCTATTTCTGCGCCTTTTAATCGACCTGAACAACATATACGGATCCCCTCAACCCCTTTTTTCATTACTAATGGAATATCCTTCACTATTTTACTAAAAATGGAACGAAATGATCTAGTTTTGTTTCTCAGTTGAAAAGAAATGTCTTGAGCAATTGGAGAAGCACTTTGATAAACAAATTTGATCTTGACCGACTCAATTAAGATATTAGTGTTTGTTCTATTAGACAACAAAGATCGCATTTTTTTCACTTTGTTCAAATAAGAGTTGTACCCGTACAGAATTATGTTGTTTCTCAGTATGATCTCTATCATAATCTCTATTCCCCTTATCAATTCTCCTATCCTACCTAGGTATATGAATTTCTCTATCAATTCCATTACCCTATCCTTACCCATGAGATTCCAACATTTGATCCTTAATTGACCTAGGAGTTGTCCCCGGGTATCCTAAAAAAAAGGTTATTATACATCCCAATCCCATCCCTTGGAAAGAAAAAGGTAGCACCAAAAAAAGGAAAGAGCGAGATGGTAGTTTTTGTTGTTCCTGCGAAGCGAAGATCATTCGCCAAGCGAATAAAGCGGGTCAACCTCTTTTTGGCTTCGGCCAAACACTTTTTCTCGCTGGTCAAGCTTTCTACAAAAAAAGCGATACGAGAATGTATTCTCTTATCTAAGCTTCTTCCCTGTGCATTTTCTCCCCCCATCGTAGATGGTTCAGCCACGCCCGGTGCCACGAAATGATTGAGAACTACGATGGGGTCGAAATACCTTTGGTTTTTTGTATTCAATAAGTATTGCATGACCGAATAATTGAAGGAGGGGCGCACTGCAGGGAAGGTCCTTTTAAGTAGATGACTCGTCGGGTCATCGGAGCGGGACTTCTTTGGCAAAAAGAACTTGAATAACTTAGTTTTTCTGAAGGAGTCGTCATTTTCTATCAGGAACGCTATGTCATTTACAACCCTGGCGTATTTCGGGTGCTTGAAGGCTCTGCTAACCCGAAGTGATTTAGAAAGATTCTTCTTTATCGATGGTGATCGGTCATGGTATCCATAGCGTTGCTTCTTTTTCGGCTAAATCCTAATTTCGTTTTGCTTCTCCCGGTCGTCGAGCCTGATCGACTCGACTCTTTTCCCTGCCCCCCGGCCTCTCGTTTCGTTTCGTTCTTCTTCTGTATCATCGCTTGAATGAAGACACCCGATCGGCCTGACTTTCCCAAATGCCCACCGCCGGCCCTTCTCTTTTCCAGGTTTGGATTTTTCACGTTGTTTCAGTCGTCATGGTCGACGGGGAAGAAAGAAATGAATGAATGTTCTTTTGGGAAAATTTAGAATAATACACGTACCGAGACGAAAGCCAAAGGTCAGTCTCGTAGGAGGACGTATTGAACCGAAATAAGATCTCAGATTGACATCTTGATACACTGATTTACCATAATAATAAATAGAGTCAATGGGGACTCTGGCGCGGGAAGAGCCGCTTCTTTCTTGCTTGATAGTTGGGGCTTCCATTCACCAACGCAGAAAAAAAATGCTCCCCGAACCGTGCTGGAAAGTAACCCATCACACGGCTCTCAAACGCAACCCGTGGTTGATCCCGGGGGACAAAGTCAAATCGCTTGATCCTTTGCCCCATACTTTGAGATGCTCTTCCCCGCCGATCAAGCAGCGACACTGCTCGTGATAGGCTTAGCTTTAAGCGGCTATCGTTCGATTCAAATAAGTCAAGTCCTTTCGATCGGTTCGCTCAGGCGGTCTGCCCTTATCTTCCCTTACGTTTAGAGTGGTTCTGGTTTTTTAAAGGAGCACCGGCCGAACGCCCTGAATGAATAAGAAATGGACAGCATAGGGAATCAATGATTCTTATTCAACCGAGTTGAAGCTAGAAACATGTCGATTACACATTGGAGGTTGGTAAGAATTGAGGGACAATGCTCCCCTAACCTAAGTGGGCCCGCCGGCAAAGCAACTACTACTTGATCGGGCGGGTGGGGGCGGTTTGGTTTCGCACAATGCCCTCGCAGTAAGAAGGGGCAGTTGTCATTTGAAAGGAAACGCCCGGGTTCCAAACCTGCGCACCGTGAAAAAAAAATGCCCTATATATTCTATTAGTAAGGCTTAAATGTCCTTCTAAAGCACTAACGCGCCTTATATTATTTGGTAAAGCAACCTTTCGCCTTTATTGATATGATATAAAACAAGCTTACTTACTAATAAAGCGGCAACAAGCACCTTCTTCTCAAAAAGTCAAGTTTCGCGCTTGTTACTTTAGAAAAATGGCAGCGTTACCGCTTTACTAATATTAATATAGAATATATCAAGTAAAGGCAATTTTCCTTTTCGACGAATCTACAACTCTCTTTACTGAGCGAGACTCCATCCATATCCCTACTAGTGGTTTTTTTTCTATCATTTGTATGACAGTTTAAACCATGCTCCATTTTTTATAGTTTTCGGTCTTAATCAAGATAGATCAGGGGCGCGTCAGAACGGTCGGTGGCTACTTAGTCTCATCCGAGAATCTTTTTATACTTTTTTCTTTGAAAAAAAGAAAGAAAGAAGGGGTTCGATTTAGGCTCCTTCCCTTATAGAGCATAGCTGCGCTAGCAGGTACTACGAGCCCTCTGTCCCGCGCATCTAACCAGCTCGCGTGGTTCACCGGTTCCACCGAAAACTCTCATTTGTTGAAGCAAAGCATAGTGCGCTTTAGGCGCCAAGCAAGAAACGTCTATTCTTTTCGATTTTTCACCAATCTGAAACTTAGCATCTGTTTTCTTATTGATTCCAGGGGCAGCGGCATTCTTGAATGAAGTCTATTCGAACCGAATTAGCACTTCTTAGATCAGGCTAGGCCTCTCCGGCCGAGCTGGGCGCTGGGGCCTTGGATGCGCTAGTGATCGGCACATAGGGGAGTGGTTACCCGGGTTTCTCGGCCTGGTCTCCTGCACCTCGCATTCATGATATCTACATTCAACTGTGCTCCGGAGACACGGTTGAAGCACGCCTGCCCAGTGTGCTTCTTTCACGACATGCTCTGGTCCTGAGTGTCCTCCAGTGGTCTTCTAGCGTTAGAAGAAGTCGTGTCCGTTTCGGACATCTGCAATGTCCTCCCACGCTTTTTTTTAATATAGGACAAGCTAAAGTAAAAGACTGACCCATTCGGTGACTTTCGCAGTCGCCCTCACTGAACCGACTTGAATCTGAACTATGATTCTGATCAAGTCGTAGTGAAATCGGATTTCCTTTTCGTTCCATATGCGCTTATACTTGACTTTCCCCCTTTTGATTCCCGGTCCAACATTTGTTCTCGAAAGTCTTCGTTTTCGTTGCTCTAAGGTACACCTGAGCACCTTTTCGTGATGCGATGGTTTGACTCTCACACTTGAAGCCTTCAAACAAAGAAAGCTACTCCACTATATATACTCTAATTTGTTCATATACGAAATTTCTGCTCCATTCCAGCTGGCTAAAGGAACGGCATTGTTCCGCCCGTTGACTCTATCATTGTCGGGGAAAATGGAAATGTCCAAATTCATCCTCATTTCTCTACTTCTCTTTCCAAGAATTGTATATAGTTAGGAGTCGGAGCACGGGGATAGATTGACGTTCCTACTATGGTTTGATTGCAATAAGCTCGTGGCAAGGTGCTCAAAGCGCTGCTATTGTAGATTAATTAATTGCTGCAAGATCCGCTAACTCACTAGCAGATAGAAATGCTACCGTGTATATAGGTCAAACGTTGCTACCCATCTATCATAACAGGGAAACTGAAGGAAATGGGAAAATACATACCAAAATCTCTCTTTCTCCGGGAAATTCCTGCTTCATCTCGAACTGCTTCTTCTGTCACAGCTTCGTCAACCCGTAAGTAAGGTAGCAGGAAGAAATCTACTCCGACTTCAGTCGGGGTTGAACTCCTTCCCCCTTAATACCACTCTCTTTGCTTCCGACTTTAAGAGGCCTGTAGAGGAACTGAAAACTCTTCTCGGTCTCTACCGATTGCTTGACTTAAACAAGTGAACCCCTTTCTTGCATCTGTGAGATAATGTAATGGCTCTAATTCACTCTCGGATCTCACTCTCCTTCTGGGGAAGAGACTTTAGTCATTGATATCAAGCCAAAAAAAACGGTACTTTACTTTAATCAAAAAGGCCAAGGAAAGAAGTACTAGTGGTAGTGTTTCGTCTTATCTATTATTAGTAATGTTCAGTGGGCCGAAGACTTTCCTCTGTCTTTCAAGTGTGAACTAGTTCTTGTATTCGGCATTGGTTGGGCATGGAGGAAGCTAAGCCCTTAAATTGGAATGCTTTGGGTTTCTTTAATAAGAGAAAAACACTGTTCAGCTGCTTAGATCCTCTTTGAGAGAAAAGCCCTAATCAAAGTTGAACGACTCGAGGGCTTCCTAACGTAGCAGTCTAATTGTTGTATTCGGCGGGTGATAACAACCTTATCTTCGACCTTTCGATCAGATCACCCTGAAATAACGGTGGCGAAACCCGGCATTCTACTAGTAGTAGTAGGAAAAGGCGCTTTCTTGGGCTTTAAAAGGAGACCGGCGTATCCATGGTCTTCAAAAGTGGGGTCATTCCTTCCCCTGTGGACGCCAGCCTTCCATCTAGTCGAAAGGTGTTTACTGCCCCTACTTTCTGATTCCCTGAATTCCACTCAAGGGCACCTGTAACAAACAACAATAGGGTAGGGGTTTAAACCCAAAAAGACTGGTGGTCATTCGTGAACAAGCCCTGCTCACAGCTCGTTGTCCGATTCTATTCTTATTTCCTACGGTCACCTGGAATTTCATTAGACCTTGAATGCGCGGCGCTTGAGAGCATCGACTCGTTGCTGCTTTTGCTATTGGTCTACAAATCGCTGCAACCCTCCGTCCTCTTTTGAGTAGAATGATCGGTTCTTAGGAATAGAAGTGGGCCTGAACGGAGCTTCTAGGAATGTGTTGACTGAAGCTCTCTTTGTCCATCTAATCTTGATTTGCTGTAAAGAGCCGATAGTGTCAATTGGCTTATTCGCAGCTCACTTCCTGAATTTAGGAGTTAACTCGGATTTGAGAAACTTTCTGGAAATTAGCCTCTTTCGGGATCTTCTATGACTCTCTACTCTATTAGCTTTTTTCTTCCCGCCTAAGAAGGAGCTGTGGGACTCTTTGGATCAATTGCTGAGGAGCAGATGATCTTGGCTTAGAGATTTGGTTAGCTTGTTATCGCTTTTTAGGTTCTTGCTCTGGTTTTAGGGAATCCCTCACCCATTTCCATATGGGGATGAATCCAATCCTAGGGCATTAACCTTTCTGGGGGGAGTTTTTTCGAAGCAGCTATAATTGGTCTAGAATCAGCTGCTAGAGAATAGGCCGCTTAGGGATCCCGATTTGCTAACTGTTCAATTAACCAGTGTTCCGTTTGCAATTGAATGCGTATCAGGATCTGATCTATAAAGAATTAATTCCCTTCATTTGATCTCAGATGGCAAAGGAAGTCAGTTGAATTTGAACGATGCACTCATTAACTATGTCATGTCATTTCCGGCGGTAGGGCCATAAAGCAGAGACAGAGAAAGGCGTCGGTGAATACGGCTGTCATGTATCTTGATGGTTCAGCCAAGTTCTGGTGCCCTCGCGAAGTCCTTTGGTCCCAGTGACGATGAAGTCTCTTCAAGCTCCTTTCTACCAATAGAAAGACAATCAGCAAGGCATAACAATCATCCGGATAGCTTGTTCGAGTTGACACCCCTCTCTGTTACCATATACTCTGAGATAAGAGCTTAACAACCACGAGGAACCGACAAAGCTATTTTATCGATTCTCCGCCTCCTTTTAGTTTCGACCCCGCTAAAGATGTTATTTTGATTCCACCCAATGCATTGGAGCGGGGAAACGGAGTTGTACTCCCCTTCTTTCTCTATTGAATTTTATTTAGTTTTTCATGCTCTATATTCTTTTCAGGCGTATCACCTGGGAAAAAAATTCTGGAACAAACACTAGGGAATGAAAGAAAGGTTCAGCAGGAGATTCCGACCTTGACAAACTAAGGCATATGGATCACTTGGGTGGAGTATATTTTTTCACTCCGGTCTCCGACTTCTTTGACCTCTATAGATTCCTCTTTTAGGGATTCTAGGGAGAGGAATGAGAGGGAAAATCAGAACTTTATATTTCTTCTGAGCTGTGGACTGGTGAGGTGGAACGTATTCCTTTTGAAAGAGGATATACGAGATTTTTGTTCCATTCCTTTATCGGGTGGGAGGGTTTAGAGCCAGTTAAGCCAATACCATATCTAGCAGCAGCTTCAGTAGCACTAGCTATATCAGTAGATCATTGATTAGCATACCTCCTCTAAATAGTCTACGTGGCCCCCTAGTTTCTACTACTATTAATTATAGTTAATCCAGTAATGCAGACATCCCTTACTCTCTTAAAGAGCAGGAGGTTTAGCGTCAACTCATTCAATGAATGTTGTTTCATTCACCACGCGACTGAATCCTAATCTGTATTTTCCAGCAATGGAATGGGATAGTCATTTGTCTAAAGAGAAATGGCCGTATAGTGGCTCTCTCTCATAACAGAAGGAAAGCAAGAAAGAACGAAAATGAGCGCTTACCCTTTCGACCGAACGACCGAAGCTACTATCCGCAAATCATTAACTCCTAAACTCAAGAACTACAGGAATGGTAATCTACTGAGCTAGCCTCCCGTTATGCGCCAATGCTTGAACAGGACCGTTGACCTTTACCAAAAGAAAGAAGAGCTATTGGCCAGTTTCCTATAGTTGACCGATACAGCTCGACCGATTGAGACAGGGCAGATGCGACCGATGGAAGGGATCTAATTTGAAGAAGGAAGTCATTTTTGGACTGATTCCGACCGTTTACCAGAAGACAAGAGATTTGCGGTATGGCTTCAGAAGACGTACTCATTATACAGATATCGTTTAATGAATTGCCCGATTGCCGATTCACTGCGCCTGCCTATCCCCAATCACACAGGAATGTTCGCTTGGCCGCCTACCAATGATGCCTTTCACTTTCAGACAGTTCCCCGCGCATCAAAAGACTTCACTTATAAAGTCAAGATAAGGAAGGGTGGTCATAGATCAGGGAATGCCTTTATTCTTAGAATTAGTCGTAGAGAGATCGCCTATCTCTCATAAGAGAAGAGAGGGAGAGCTACCATTTGATAGTATATGAGTTGGACTGAAATTCCAAGCGATCCTAGCTCAAAAACCACACACAGACAAACACATGGAGGCCCAGTCCAACTCATAAATCATAGACTAACAAATATACGTGACATACACAACCTGAGTGAAGTTTTCTTACTTCTTAATAAATCAAAGCTGTTTGTAAAATGCTACTTTAATTTCTGCAACAAGTAACATCAGTTTCTTATCATACACTCTTATTCTTTGACTGAATGAATCAACAAAATGTTACCCCCCTTCTCTATATCTTCAAAGACAGAAGTACACATCACAGGAAAAACCCAAAAACAGAAGCAGAAGACCAAATATTGGTAGATGGCTAGCAGATTAGCAACAAAGTAAGCTTATAGTTCCTTTTCGCACAACAGGGTAACAGGGTAAGTGGTCAACTCTATCTCATTCTCTCTCTTAGTATCTTTATACCAACATACCTGCCAAAACAAAGCAACAAATTATCAACCCCTCTCACAGTCATCAATCCTACAACACTCAAGCATTCAGATAACAAAAAAGACTTACCGTCCAAGCATCAAAAGAGTAGCCTGGGGATTGGTCCCTGGTGATAGAGTGAATATCGAACCATCAACAACTCGGAGAGCATTAATCCTAATAACCTTGAAATTACGATCAACTACCTTGCCCACAAGGCATCCACCATGGGAGTGCCATATAGTACTCACTGTGCGACGGCAAAACTCTCCCATCAGCCAATCATTTGATTGATCAACGAGCAATGCAGGCCCCACATATCTGAAATCTCAGCCCCCAAACCATTCCCTGAATTTGGAATTCTCCATGGAACGGCTCCTCAGTACATCACTGATCTTGCGGGTGCCATTCACACACCGCTCCACATCACCCGGATTAAGTAGTTGAACCGAACAATTGGGTTAACCCTGACATCCGTAGATGCCAACCGGAGTGAACATGCGGAGAATGGCCCAGTAATCTTCTCCATCAGGGTGGCCACAATGAGATACAGTGGTGAAGCTGGGTTCCGAATGAAAACAGAGCGAGCAGGGTAGGCAAAAGGTATGACATTGGAAGCTGCTTCAAGGTAAGCCCCTGGATTGCTTATGCCCACGACTTGTATCAGAGAGGGCTCCAATGGCATTGGGGGTACAATTGAGATGGCATTTCGGGGGTTATCATAGAGGAACTGTCCGACATAAGGCAAGTGATGAGCCACAGGAATTCCCCACGATGAGAGGTACGGCCTCGGTCCAATGCCACTCAGAAGCAGAAGCGGTGGGCTTCTGAGAGCCCCAGTATAGAGCATCACCTCCCCCTTTTCACGCACCATTGCATGGTGGTATCGCCCTGTTTGGTCGTGAAAAACAACCCCAATTTCCGATTGCTTCGATCTGCGAAGAAGAGGCTAAAATCATTCTTTCAACACTTGCATAGACAACCACTCAAATATTCGAAGCTTTCGCATAGCTGAGGAGATCAGCAGCACTGTGTCTATGACTAGAACTGTCGAATGTCGAACCACCAATCTTGCTACCCACTTAATGATCCAAAGTAAACCCATTATAGGGATCAACACCGGCTTCCAATAGCCCATCTCTGACTGCCGATTGCCATGTTGCTCTTTTGCCTGCTACCTTACATTAAGTGATTCCACTGTCGATCTTCATGCAGCAGATAGAGTCAAATCAGATTGTTGGAGAAGAAAGGAATGTAGCTATTAACAAGATATTCAGAGGGCAAGGGAAAGATCAAAGGTAAGGTGGTTTACCACACAAACTATATGATCAAGTTTTCTTTTTCCTATCACAGGCAGCTGGAAAAGCCGCGTTTGATCGTCGCGTACATGCTCTATTACAGCTTCATTCATGCGCCAATCAATTGACAGTGAAGCAGAGAAGGAAGAGTTTTGATCACCGTATGGGTAGTCCCTGTTAGGGTTTCCGTTTCATGTGCACTAAAAAGTAAGACTGGTGCTACTATAGTACAAGCATACGAGCAAAGGACTCTACCTACCCATGACGAATGAAAGAAGTGAGGCGCAGATGATAGGACACAAGTGATAGCGGTTCCAGTCTTGTTGTTCATATTCCATACCATAAGCAGGCACCTTTGATTCATCGACATTGGCGCGTCAGGCTCTACCCCCACCCACCAGCCCTTTTTGGTATGGAGTTACCGGACCAAGAGAAGACTCGATATCATAAAGTAAGAAGGGGCAAGGCCCCATTGAAAGAGAAAGCGCTAAATGACTTCTATGACGTGGCATAAATGATCACCGTCAAGCACAAGATTCAAAGCGGGAACTTCCTATTCTTGTTAGTTGGGACAGAGCATCCTATCTTGTTGATTCTCCTTTCCCACCGCCTAGAGCTCTCGCTTTCAGGGTGGTTACGAAAAAAAATTAACTATTTTAATTTACATGATCCGATGTTCACGCACGAGCCGACTAGCATCCCTCATCTCCACCCGTTGACGTGCAACTTTCACTCTTTCCTGGTTTGAGATCTACTTCGTTAATACCAGTCGGGAAACCTCATGAGCGGTACACCTTAGAAAAAAGAGAAAGACCCTTTCGTTGAGGGGATAGATCTCTACTAAAAAAGACTCATGTCAAAAATTAATATCCTATAATTTTCATTATGGGTATTTTCAAGGTAATTGAGGGTACCTAGCTAAACTCTCGGGTAGTTTTCTATAGGTAATTGATAGATATTGATCAAAGACGGCATGCTGACTCTTAAGGAAGAAGGGGGGTAAAACAAACATATTTTCACATGTCGAATATTCACTAACGAAAGTGGGCTTCTATCATGAGTTTCAGCTCCCTTTTGGTCTGAGGGTTGAATTTCGTGCCTAAGTGGGCTTCCAATGATTGCTGCAACTAGCCTTTTATTATATCACGTAGGTGACGAGACAGAGATAAGGTGACCTTCAATTGGCTACCCGAGTCTCCAGTATGGTTCTTCATCTTCTCCTACTGCTACTACGTCCAATTGAACGAGACGCCGGTTACGATTCGATGAAAAGAAAGCCGGTCCAATCAATTAAAGGCAATGGGGGAGCTTGAGCTTCCGGGCTAGGATTCCATGGTAGCAGCTGATTCATCACTTGCGGTAACTGCCTCACTCGACGCATAGGACGTATAGGAATCGGGAATTGGCACCCTTCGAATGAGCCAATAATGGATCATCGGGTAAACCATATCAAACAAATGGTAGATGTGTGGATGATCGGAGCGGGTCTCTTTATTTGTAGGTTAGCGATATGCATCAATTGGTTCTAATAAAAGCCAGCGACCGACAAAGAGTGCCTTATTCACTTTCGGGTACGACTGGTACACGTCTTGTCTGGCAGAGAAGGGTCACCCACCCTCCAAACCATGGAAATCCTGAACTAGCGTTCCCCATGCTCTACAGAGCCCTTCCTTCTGACTGATTCCTTTTCATAACCAGACTACATCAACTACACAGACGAATGCATTAGGAGGAGCAAGAGGCATATTCTGTTTCGTACAAGCGAACAATAAGTGCATCACCTGAGGTATGGGAGGTCGGGAGCTCTTCTCGTGATATCGATCCAAGGCGAAGGAGTAAACAGACTTAAGAAACCAACTAGCCAACTGGCTACGCCAGACCAACGTCAAAAGCAGCCTATGCTCGCTTATCTTTCTTCTTGTTGGTAGTGACTTCTTCTTCGCCGAAGTCTTCTTCCCGTTCTCGACAGCCTATTGATTGGTATGGTAACAAGGTTCACATACTTTTCCTCACATAGTACCATACATCAAGATCTGTCCCACTGGCATAAGGGCGCGGATCCATCTTTATAGGCTTCTAGAAGTGAAAGAGCTTCCCCAAGCAGTCTTTCTTCTAAAAACAGAAAGCAATATGCCGTACTCGCCAAATTGATTAAAGGCTGCCACTCTCAGTTACCGACTCTTGAACGAAAACCTGCAAATTTGATAAAATATTCATGAACAAATGGAGCACCATAGACATCTATAACAATGGAAGTCTTATAACTATGATCTGATGGGTCCAGCAGGGTCGAGGGGGTCTCACAACCCTCGAAAAATGACTCCCTTTTTTTATGGTATAAATGGAAATCAAAATCAATCCTATGCAAGTATGGCTTTCAAGCTTGTCTCCATGTTGCCTTAAGCCTAGAGACTGGGGGTGCTTAGGACCAGAGGTGCTTGCAGACCGGGGGTCGCGGCTGCTTGCTTTCTAAGGTAAGGTACGAACTAGTGCTGGTAAGTGAAAGAACCTGTGAATTCTTGTGGCAGGCGTTCTCGAGGTCTTTGGTCCAGTTCAAGCAAAGGAAGGACAGACTGGACTGTTCCCTCGTGCTTCTCCCTTTAGGGGTGAAAACCTTCCTGACTAGAGTGCCGTTCACTCTACTTCTCCTGGTGAGAAGTACTTGTTCCCTTCACCAACCAATCTTCGAATTCAAAAATCGTATGTATATAAGTATAGAAAGCGCACTGTTTTGATATGGCAGTTGAAAATAGATCTAGAGAGTTGCTCACTCCAATGAGCCTAGGCGCCCTAGGTGGACTTTGTCCACTTCCTATCAAAGCTCGAGTCTCCGACTTGAAGAAAACGGTTCCCACGAGACGGCTTATGGTGTTGCACAGGAAAGTCTGTTAGGCAGCAGAAACTCCGTAATTAAGATCCTGAAGCGCTTGTCCACAAAATCTTAATTTTTTTAAGGTAGGTTGCTTGACATACTGTGACGGTGGCTCCATACGTGATCGATCTTCTTGTCATATTTGTTTAATACCATTCTGACTCAGAAAAACATCTCTTGCAGTTTTCAAGCCAATCGGTTTCTCGCTCGAAGCTGAATAAAAGTATTTCCTTTGGCTATATGGAGTGGAGTGACACGAAGTTCCTTTCAAAAATCTTTTTTTATAGCGGGGGGTCGTGGAAAAATTGGGTTCGACTCCTGTAGCCCCGATGTGGCAAAAAAGGCTGATACAACTGATCTACGACCACCCTTGCATGCATTAAGATTTAAAACTTATTCTCTACTTTCAGGAAATATTCGGAATAGAGAACTTACAATAATACAACGCCGCATTCTCCGAAGATTGAGGAACAAGAAGAGATCTATTAAGAGAAAGATTTATCCGAGAAAAAATCTTAACAGTTACATCCAATCACAAACTACACGAAAGTTGCCCCTTTTTCATGGGTATTTACCCATCACTGAGATGCACAGAGCGAACTTCATATATCCCTTTTCCACTCAATCCAGAAACAAGATCGGACGTTATTCCGGTTCGTCTCCATTTTTGTGAAACTATTCCTCAAGCAAGGCAGCCGATAAGTCATCAAAGGATTTGTGTGAATAATGGAATGGTAAGCATTACTCATTTAAAAGTGTCCCACGGTGATCTAATATCTTTTCAAGAAAATGACGTGAGAATTCGCGATCAAGAAATAAGAAGATCTTTCTATATCGAAATATCAGTTGATAAAATCATAGGAAAATTCCTGGATCGCCCGGTAAGAAAGTGGAGAAGAACAAAAACATAATGGTTCCACCTACTCAAAACTCAGAGGGGATGCCGCCTACTACTAAAATCCTGGTTTTTGCAATAGTTGCATTCTTCTATGCAATAAGAAGACCTAGAAAGAACAAAGAAGTTTGGATCCGAAAAAGTATGCTTAGGCAGTTCCTTCGCTGAGCACAACAGAATGAAGAGGAATTTGTATTATTTCAAATCCCTATTTTTATCGAAAAGAAGGAACGAAAAAAACCGAAATCTTCCTACTCGAACAAGAAGTCCTATAGTTTATAACTCTTCTTTATATAGTAATTCCACCCATTGCTCTGCATCCCCCCATCAGTTTACTATGAAAAGAATAATCAAAAGGATTGAACTACCTACTCATTATTCGGAGGTGAATCATAGAACACCAAAAGCTGTGGTATCTTATGGACCTAACATAGGTCACATCCCTCACGAAAAAAGATTGAAAGATCTAAACCTTCCTCTTCGGAGTGGAAACGGACGTGGCCAAAACATATAAAGATCGGCGTAGTCGCTCATAGGGACATATCTATCCGGATAAAGGATAGTCTAGATCGATTCAGAGATAGATTTCTATCCATATAGATAGGTATCTCCGCGGGTAGAGATAAAGATAGGGATCCATCTAGATCTTGATTCACTATTTCCATTTATATTTTATTTTTTTCTGGAATCTGATTGATTGCCTTTTTGTGACGACAAGTTTTAAATCTTAATGCAGGCTGGAAACATCATTTTGAATTATTACTTGCTGGGTCGGGGCGTAGACGAGTGAGTAGAGCCCATGAAACAGAGAAGCCCATCATAGAGCAGTTGACTAGAAGTAGAAGACTGCTGGCCTGAGAGAAGGCGGCCTCTCCCTAGAAACATGGCCCAATTTCTCTTCTTTCTTTTTCATTTCGGGTTTCTTTGGGGCCCAGAATGCTAAAGGATAGGGGAGAAGCAAGATGAACCTCTGATCAACCTGGACACATAAACAATTCTTGGCGTCGAGAGAGATTTGAGATTTCGTAAGTAACTTAGTGCAACATGGCAAATTTCATTGAGAGGAATCAGCAAAGAAAAGAAAAACGGGTCAACATGTTATTAAGATTTGATCGTTGCATTACTGTGAGATGCCCAAAGACTCCCAGGCCTTTCTTGGTTGGACCAACCAGATTTCCGGCAAGTCTTTCTGTTAGAGCAAGAAGCGGAACTACAAGTGAATCTTAATAAAAAGCTTATGATGAGCATCTATTTGAGTTGATCATTTCCAAGATCTAATTCCAGTTTTTTCTTATGTAGTGGAAATGCCTTACAATCTGAAGTTTTACGCTTAAGGGAAGAAATGTTCTTGGTGGATGCAACACATGGGACCCCCAGAATTTGTATGCAAGATGAGCCTACAAGAGTGCCAATCAACCGAGCCGCCAGGTTTGAGAATAAGG